>CM046062.1:23989493-25189493 GCA_025215515.1 Schistosoma japonicum | reverse complement strand
AATGATTCTGGCTCCGGATGTAAGCGCTAAAGGGAGGTTGGTTTCCTCGTGACTATACACCTGACGATAATCAGTGTCTCCCCTTAGTGTGTGTATTATCAGTCTTATTTTAACACCGTAGCTAATGAATTTCTTTCGTTATGATTGTATGATTGCTGGTATTTTATTAACCTGTTGGGATTGTAGTGACAAAAGGTCGTCCCCTCGGTATTCACTTGGTACCCTTTAATTTCGGTTTCTAGATTATGCCATTGTGTTCTATATACCCCTTTAGTACTATGTTCATTAATCGATCTATTTCCAATTGTTATGTGTATTTCGTTTTTCAAAGAACTATGTCGCATAAAAATACAGATTTTGTGGTGGCGAAATTCGACTACAAAGCATCAGATGGTCATGAACTTGGTATTCAGAAAGGTGAGCGGTTGACGCTTATCGATGATAGCCAGCACTGGTGGAAAGTGATGAATTCATTTGGAAACACTGGCTATGTTCCTAGTAATTATGTTAAACGTTCGAAACAAGTAAGTTCCCAGCAATGTATGCAAATGGCATCCTCCTTCTAGGGTATATTTTCAAGTTTGCGAAACACTCTTGGGCGCCGAAAAAACCGTCAGGATGGTACAATAAGCACTAGGCAGTCTAATCCTTCTTCACCTACTCCGGATGGTGGTAATGGCTTTTCAGCTTTTGATTTGAGGCATGAAAGTGCTGAGTCTCTCGGAGCTAAAATTGTCAGCACATCGGCTTCTACAAGTATTTTGGCTCCTCCAAGCCAAGCATTTGCGGATATGCGACTTCATGAAGGAATGCCTGATAATTTTCCCATTAGCTTAACTAATCAGTCATCTGTTCAACATGCAAAAAGATTTCAAGATGCAAATAAAGCGATTGACAGTGAATCAGTTAACTGGTTATCGAAATCTGATGCAAGGCAAGCTTACCCTCAGGTAATTTGTATAACATTACTAGACGTATCTCTAACCACATAATTCAACATTTAATTGAAAAGAAATAAGAATTCGGTATTATTTTGCAACATAGTGGGATATTAAGCCTAATAAAAATACTGTTCAGATGTCGCACGAATGTTATTAAAGGAAACAGTTAAAATGTAAATAGGATAGTTTTCCTTAAACTGATGTTCCAACAATATTTCGTGTAGCTTCATAATATACATGGTCTTGCTATCAGATACCATCTCATGCTTTAGAAATATTTACAAGGAAACATACTCAGCTGTTGAGCATCAAGTAAAGATCTAGTCTCATAAACACTGAGCAGAACATTTTACGTAGATACGTTATGTACATTTTGTGACCACATTTCGAATATTTACGACCAGTCGGGGTCACAAAAGCTTGATAGCCTGTTGTGTATAATGATATACCTGCTATCTTTGATGTATATAAAGAGTGATTTCTTATTTAAGTAGTTGTAAATTTATCCTTAATAACGTTTGGAGATATCGACTTTTACACAGTTTTGTAATATGACGATATTAAAGTCTTTCTTAGTAGATATGGTGTATTCCATGTGCGTTAATGTCCTATATTGACAAATTAATCCTTTGTTATTACAAAACGGAGTTTTCTGTAAACCATCCTCCGGAGCACTCATTGGGACGATAATATATTCAATTGTTTGTTTCTTATACGAAGACTGCGATCGGGTTATGTGATAAAAGTTTTCATTAAATTATGGTTATTTATTATGGCAGCTGAAATAATTTCTAAAATATATATCTGACTAAAATTTGACTGAGTAGTGAAATTGCTTAAACTTATCTTTTATGTCATAATTGTTCTAATCAGAATTGCAGTGGAAATGTATCCATACCAAATTATCAAAATGGACACGGCGCTGTAAATGTTTCCTTGTCGCTGTTTCAACAAACAACTAATATTATGACTGGAAATTTGGATAATGCATCCTATTTCGGAACTGGGACTAGTTTAGGTCGTCAAATATGCCAGGCACGTTTCAATTATCCTGCTTGTCAACCAGATGAATTGTCAATTGAAAGAGGCGATAAGATTCGTGTTCTAGAAAAAAGTTCTGATGGCTGGTGGCGTGGTATTTTAATTACTGAGGGTAAACCACAAAGAATGGGATGGTTTCCATCAAATTATGTCACATTAGATTTATCGAAGAATTTAAATCGGTAAGAAACGTACAATTTGTTTTTTATTCACTTTGTTCAGTTTAAAAATACTTTTAATCATTAACCGTTACCAACTAAAGGACCATTATTTTGTCAAGTATCATTTGATAGGTGTTTTGTTTTACTTAGTTCGTTGCATAACTCTATTACCTTGCAATGTCGTGGATACTGATATGTTCCCATGTCCAATATAACTTTACTAATTTTAGATATATAAGGGCTGGGACAAGACTGGTTCATTCGGGTTTTTAAATTGTGTTGTCAGTTTATGACGGTTATTATCTTCACAATCTATCATAACATATATTCAACAATACATATCGTAGGTTTCATACTTTACTCTTGCTTACAGTATTTCTTAATTTAATAACAATAATAGTAATAATATTGTTATATCCACTAATAAAGCAAATATTCGTGAGCTATGGTGTTCACTGCTTGACTGATAAATCATATTAGTAGAGAGAATTTACTATCTGGTGGTTGGAAGTTCATAGTCTAAATGTTCATCCAAATAAAACCCAAGCAATTATTTACTAAATGATATAATCAATTTCATGATCCAACTACATCAGTGATGTAGTTTTCAGAGCGATATCGTAGCTAGGTTCTCATTTCATCCTCATTATACGCAACTGAATTAGTAAGAAAAACATATACTTAGTTGTGCAACAGTTTGAACGTTAAACCGTATGATGTTATATGTGTGCGCTGTGATTAAAACAGTGTTAGATAAGTGGCTTTATACAACTACATAATTCCTAGTTCGACTGTACTATCAGCTTTTTTTGAGTATTTATACACTTTATATCAGTTTGTGTCTTTTTTAACAGTTGCCGAGGCGTTCAACTTTTAATCGCTGTCACATGTTGTAACTTCACTCGACCTAAGTTAGAGAAATTGAATAGTATTGCTTGCCTTCACATTGAGTATATGGCGCATAGCTACGAAAATGTTTCTGTAGCTGGTTTAGTGAGTTGTTAATAATGTAAAAATACCATCAGCACCAGGTTTTGTGAAGATAAAGCTAACAATGCCCACAAAATTAAACAAATATTTAAAATTAAAGGCGTGTTACGTTTTTCCAAAATGTTAACTTGTCCTACGTTTTTGATTGTTTTGGTTCGTGGTTTTGACACTTTAAAGCACTCGCAGAAATTTGAATTCGGGTTCATGACATTAGTATTGCTGTATACTGTTAAAAGTATCTGTACCTTATCTCATCTTCGATACTTTTATTTTATTATTGAAGGGTCCGATAATCAGATAACACACTTAGTACAGGTTTGTATACCCATCCTTGAGCCACACTTCGTGTGATAGGACTATTGGTATTACGTCACTACCCAATCCGAATTAGGTGGAGTGGGGCTCATACCTACTATTTAGTTTTTGAAAGGCGATTATTTTAGACACTAAGCTACCATTCAGTTAAATTAGACTATTACTACTTTATAGTCATGAAACACAACACACCTATGGATTAGTCTGTATGTTTTACAGTCTACAGACGACAAATTCCTGTTATGCAAAGATACTAAGGAAATTAAATCTGATGATCTAGAACAAAAACTTAAGAATTTATGACACACGTTTCCTAGAGTTTAGACGTGAAATACAGTTTCAAGACTAATTGTTAGTAGAACAATAGGAAATGAAGTAACCGAATGTGCTTATTATCTTTATTCGATTTAGTTATTGGGTGGACACAAGTGGATCAGTGGCTGCACAAATAATATTGAAATGCATACACTATTCATATAATTGGAAATTATTTGTTTGTAATTGTATTTGTATACTACATTGTTCTATTGATCAAATCGCAAACTGTCTGCTTGTTTTCAGCTTTTATTTCTTCCTATCAACTGTATGTTTGTTTATATTAGAAAAGACCATGATATGCGAAATAGCGCCGTTTATTTACTTTTATTCTTTTTCTATAGATAAATGTAGCTAGGTGAGAAAATTCGCAGTACATATGTTTGTGCATATTCTTCCCATATTCGTCAATATGCAACCCTTTGAAAATCTACAATTTTGAATAAGATGAAAACTACGTATTAGGTAGAGAAATAAATTAAAATGATTGGCTTACTGTTGTAATTGTTATTCAAGTTTTGAAATAACTGGATAACGCATGGAACTAACTTATCAATCATTTAGTAAAATGTATTATTCCTGCCGTAGATCTACTTGATCGATTTACTTTGTTTCATAAAATCTTAGATTATTAACAGTATATAAAACACAGGAAACGTTTTCTCTCAGCTCATTTACCTGGTACAAATTTGTCTAGTCCAAATTTTAAGGCTAGTAATATTATTCGGTTACCCATGCTCAAGTAGGTGGAGCATAGTTAGAGGCCAAGTATCCTAACTGTGAACCACTAGAAACTAAAGCTTATGGTACTTAATGGGCGAGAGGATACAATGGATACATGGAACTTTATCCACCTTCTAATGTTGACGATATGTGATTTATTTTATGCGAAATTTATATATAGTTATCTAGTTGTATTTAGTTACTCGATTTTAGCGTCCTAAATCCATTGTCAACAAAAAAAACACCTATGTGTTGATTGCAATTGATAGTTTCAAGAGAGCAAAACGTTTTTGAAAGCAGTTTTAAGATAAAATAAAAGCTGTTAGAAGCTAGTAAAAGTTGTGAAATAGGTTGGTTAATGCAGCGGATTATTTCATTTTCAGAATACTTAAACTATTGATGGTATGTAATTGCAGAATAGCTGACGTATTCACTATTGCACCATTACTATTTTCATCACTTTGACTACCACGCCACCATAATTTTAGTCAGCTTCCTCAGTATTCAAATAATATCCCTACTCTGAATTGATGATTAGTGAACCAAGGTTTACTAAACGAGATAACATAATCCTAATAAGTAGATGAAATGCAATCTTGCTATGTGACAGACTGATCAGCGCACACTAGAAATGATTATTGATTAGGACTCCCAAATGAATCGAAGTCAAAAATCAAGACCATAAACTAAGAATTCTTATTTAATAAAATGACGTGCTTACGTACAAAGTATTAAAAACAAATGTTATTAAGTATAACAAGTGACTAGATCATATGGTTGCTGTTAGACACACTGATTCTCTAATCAATAAGAACCTCTCTGTTTCGCCCATCATGTCGATTTTTAAACCATCACAAATAAAATTTTTTCCTCCTTCATATTAAGGACTATTTTAGAACTTCTATGTCTTCTTAATTCATATGTGCGATAATTGAGGATGTATGTTGGCAGTAGGATTGGAAAATACTGTGTCGATTGGATAGACAAAACTCTATACTTTCTTGTATCCCATCTACCGAATTATGAGATCTTTGTAGGAAGTAGCGTACACTCTTTTTGTTTACTTTTTATTTATTACATTATTCCTTTACTGTCATACTTTTTTTGCTACTCACTGTTTCTTCATTTCGCGTATAAATTAAATATTGTAAAAAAACGCTTCATTCACATATGCGATGACTGGAAAAAAAAATTAAATATCGAGTGATTTATGTAATCTTCCAGATTGCTATTCGAATATTACACGGGATAAACTTCAATTTCCAACTAGCTACTGGCTTTCAACAATTTTCGATATGACTTTGCAATTGAGATAGACAGTTAACTTTTACTACTGACGGTCGTAATATAAATTATCAATATCAGTTAACAAAATACTATGGTTTTTTAGTTTTAGTGCTTCAGCTGTGCCTACAGTCTTGTAATACAAAATTCATTTTGTAAATGTGTATGATGTTGTCACTAACCTGTTGTGATATAAATTACGTATGCACAACTATCGCCTACGTCTACCCGATGCTGACTGCCATATGAGTAAGATAGAAGAAAGCTAGAGGTGGTGCCAGTCTAATCGTATTCTCTATGCTTAATCATTTTTCTACAACCATTGATGTTACTACTATCTGTACTACTTTCGGATTCATCTTGGTATAATGGAGTAGTGCGGAACTTGAATCGACGCACATGTATCAAGATCGACGTTGTTCACGACTGCGTAAGCTAATCACGTCATGACCAATGATCGTAGTATGTGTTTTAGTCTACTATGAATCCATTTTTCACTTATTTTATTTCTTATATTACGTTACAGATCTGGAAGTAGTTCACAACCAAGTATATTGAATTCAAGTTCACTTAATCGTAATGTTACTGAATTATCTGTGCCAAATATTCCAAGCACTCAAGATCAAATGCAGGCTCAATATTTGGCTTTTCATTATTATGAACAGCAACAACCACATTCCTTGACTCCCGGTTCTATGTTGGAAACCCAACCACAGGTACAACACCAATCTCAATTATTGTCACGCAATAATGATGTCAATCCAGTTTGCCATCGAGGTCAACAACAACGTGAAACTGTCCTTACTCTTTATCCATTTGTACGTAATCAAGTGGAGGAGTTGTCTTTTAGTGCGAATGAAGTTCTAGAGGTACTCGATAAACCTCCTGATGATCCGGATTGGTGGCGTTGTCGTAATACGCGTGGTGAATGTGGTCTGGTACCACAGAATTATGTACGTGTATTAACAACATCAATGACAACAACTACAACACTAGGCAAATCATTCAGTTCAAATCATAAACCATTGTCTTGTCAGTCTGCTAGTTTTACTCATCCTATTCGAAGTAATCAGATGTCTGTGACTAATTCAAATTATACAGCAACAAATAAGTTACAGCAACCTACCGACGGGGAAACATTGAGGGAGAGTTATGCTACGCAGTCTAGTACGGGTTGTTTACATATACACCGACCATGGTTCTGGGGTATTATTTCACGTGCTGAATGTGAAGAAATGCTAGGAAAGTATTCTCTACCTGGTGAATTTCTTGTTCGAGATAGTGAATCCCATGTAAGTTTTGTTCAGTAGTGATATTAATTCATTGTACACAACAGTAGCTTGCAACTGTTATTGCTTGTTAAATTTTAGGAGGTTCAGTATAATTCTTGATTTATTCTGTGAAGATTCTAAAACTTCTACTGGTTCCATTTCTATGCGACCGTACAGTTTTCGCCTGTTTTTATCCGATTCCCCCAGTACCGTCTAACCTTATTGACATTATTAATGATACCATAGAGACTATGTATTTTGGACCAATAAAGCAGGAGTCACAAAAATGATTAGATAGTTAACAATAGTCTTCAACAGATAACGATCGCTCTACAACCCAAATTCACTAAAGCCGTAACATGTGGATTTTGTCCATGTCAGGCATAAAACAAACATCACTAGTGATACTAGATGGATATCATAGAATATCGCAAATTGTTTGAAGGTAGACATGTGTATCACTGGTAACCAACTCAATAGTCTGAGAATTAAACGGTCAATGTAAGACCTGAATATCCTATATTCGATCCTCAGTCCTGGATACCAACTGGTGATATAAAAATTGCCTCTGAATTCAAGGGATTTTGACCTATCATTGTCTTTAGCTTCATTTATGCTTAATATATTTCTCTCTCATAATGAAAAAGCACATTTTATTCTCTAATCACTTGAAGAAAGGCTCTAGCGTGAAGAAGATTTAACAATTAGCAAATAAATGAATAATGTAGCAAAAAGTATATTGGAAAGAGCTATTGTTCATTACTTTTCTGATGAGTGAGTGGTTAGAGCTACCACACAAAATATATTTTGCCACTGTTATTATTATTTTATAATAGAAATAAAAATAGGGGGGCTTTAATTACAATCAAATTCCAAGTTGTTATTTACGCCGAGAGTAAACGGTAGTATAATTCTTTTTATATTTCAAATAGACCATATTTTACAGATCAATAATTGTTGAGAAGCGTGAAGTATATATAGGTATTGTGTATACTTGTATGTTTGCTTGCGTACTATCATTAGACAACTGACGAGTAACCTATTTCCCGGAAACAAAATATAATGTATTAATCATTATATTTTAACTTTCGGAACGAAGCGATAAATAATCAGCAGGAGTAATTTTATAGAATCATACTGATGATGTATATACACTTTATCCTCTGACCATTAATTGTATGTGAATGTTAAATTTGAATTAAATAGTATATTTGGCTAGCAGTGGAATCCGGGACTCGCGTTTTGTCTTCTCTAAAGCTCATCAGTTCGATGAACCTGAATCCTAGTGTTGATTACACTGAAATCCATTCCCTTTCTCTTTAGACGTTGACACATTACTTATTGAGTTGTTGGTTTCAAATTTCCGCCAACCTTTGTGAACGTCAGCACTGAGATGCATTATCCAGCTAGCAAGTTTTAAAATAGGATGAAACGTGCACCGTGGTTTTCGCTGCTAATCGTTTACTAATTATACTGAAACCTTCAACTTCATATTATATTGAACGACTTGTTAAAGCCGCGCATATGTGAAAAGAAACTAATTGATTTCATTCTTAATGTCAGTAACGAGAAGTTATAGTTAATTATTAACAATTCATAATGATTGGTTGTACGATGTAACATTTTTTTAAGGCTTGGATTTGGTGTAATATGATTCATCGGTTTAGCTGTGTGATTTCATTTACACTTAAATCGTCCTTAATTGCTGGTACTTATGCGTACCTGCGTCACTGGACTTCAGTGTCGCTTATGTGGTATTGTCACTGATATTCGTTAAACATTCTTAGCTCGGATATGATTGGTTTTCTCAGTAATATTCGCACCGTGATGTTGTACATTCAAGCTTTCTTTTTGTGAAATGATATTACTTTAATGCCAAAGATTCTTTTAATTAGCTTAGATCACTCTTGTATGCGCGATACAAACCAGTCACACCATCATTACTAACAAAACTTTATAGTCACACGAAGTTGATTCTTTTTATTACCACACGATATATTTATAGACAGTCTTCTGTCAATTTTATTGTAGTAATTTCATCGCACACTCCATTGGTATACTCATTGTCGACTGATTAGGTGCAGTTTCCTTAGTCTATACATTCATAAGTTATCATTGTCTGTGATTTACTCAGGATCTCATATGACATACAGGGGCTTTTTTGTTAAAGCATTCGGCATTCAGTCAGTGAGCAGCAGGTTTCGTCGCTATCCTACCAACTTTATTTTGGATAGATGAGTATTACCATTAACCGTCACACATGCTTTGTGATTGTAAGATGTTTTTTTGCCTACAAGTAAAATTTTAAGAAATTTCCTAACAATTTCGACTGTGTCTCAACTTAACTATAGTCTGATCAGGAAGAACCTGGAGTACACTTCATCCGTTTCTGCAACTTAAATCGATGCAATCAATGCAAGGATTCAGTCAATAAGTTAAGAAAATGATAGCGCAAAACACATACCAAACTTTGATGGAAATGCTTTCAAATGAATAGTCTTGCTTATAAAATGAGTTCAGCTCTGTGATTGATCACTAAGTTAAGGTAGCCTACATAAATCAAAATGAGTTCAGGTAGTGGGTATTTATATTTAATTTGCATGGTAATGCTTATGGTATTCAACTTTATGTGGATTGACTTCACATCACACTGTATGTAAAAGTCAAACATGTTCATCATATATGTCATAAATCTTATTTATATTCTAATTTCTTTCATTTTATACTAATTTTATTACAGCCCGGTGATTTAACTGTCACTATCAATGCAGGAAATAAAATTCGAAATTTCAAAGTACACGTTGAAAATAAACAATATCATATTGGTCAGAAAGTATTTAATTGTATTGATGATCTGATAGAACATTACGGTAGTCATCCAATATTTAAAAATGAACAAGAAAAACATTATCTCACTCAACCATTTATTCATCCTGGTGTTAAATCGATGATGCCTTATGAAAATAATAATAGTAATAATAATTTCACTTCTACTACGCCAACTAAAGGTACTAACACTACATCATCAGTATCGTCAACATGTTTTCTCCCAGTATGCAGTAGCGGTAACACTCCGACTTATCATCAATCTATCACTGCTGTACACAGTCGTTATCCTTAAATTACATTCAGTTTTAAAAGAAAAAAAACTATTGAGTTTCGTTTGCAATAATTATTTTTTAACCTTTCTGTTTTAACACTCGTCATGAATGTCTATTTATTCCTCTTATAATTAATTTGACAATTAGACATACTGTTTATTTCGGGCGGAAATAATAGAAGCAGGGAGTCTTGTTCAAAACATATATATATATATATATATATATATATATATATATATATATATATAGGACTACGTCATCTTTTAGACTGAATACTCTCTGTCTTCTAGTTATTTATTTGCATAGCGGACCGAGAAGCATATAGTTCTTTTGTTATTGTCACTGATACACACACACAATCTATGTCTTCGTGTTTTCATGAGACGTATTCCACTGTCATAAAACATTGATACTTTCGTGAATTTTTATCATTGGATACTCGCCATGTATTTATCGCTTGCACTTCATTATTTTGTCACAGCAAGTTATTTGGGTGCATATTTTCTACTTGTCTTAACGTGTATTATAGATTATCACCTTTCACTCCTATAAAACATGAGTATATTGGATATATATATATATATATATATATATATATATCTTCATGGTGTTTATTTTTTAATTCTTTACTCATTTCCATCGATAGTTAATAATTTACATATATCTAATCCTTGTTACTCATGCTCAGCTGTCACTGTAGTTACCGTTGTTGTTGTTCACAGTGCTTGCTATTGTCATGAAATTATTGGTATTAATTGATAGCCGTAACGCTTTCTGTTAGTTGTACTGTCCAGAATGTTGTTATCCAGCGGCAATCAAATGTTCAACTGTAGAAAATTATCAACCTCATGTGTAAAGGAATTATCGTTTTTTATCTTCATTATCTGCCTCTTAGTCTACATAATGAGACAAGTGTACATGTAAATGAACGTTTGTTTATGTGCTTTCCTTTTATACTTATTTGCATCTGATTTTTTAATGTAATATTTACTTGAGTTTGTTCGATCATACTTCTATGCATCAATTCATATTTGCACCCACATAGCGAAGACTTGATTTGCTAATAATTGATGCAGAAACATGTACTGCTAGGTAAGTTTGATTTTATTTTGATTTCAGTATATCTAGCTATGGTCAAATTGTTGTAGCCTGGTGCCTTTTTGTTTTTCACTGATCCTTCATTTCGTTTTTATTAATGCTATATTATCTTTGCTTTACACAACTTCGCGCATAGAAAAAAAACAACACTGAAAAGCATAAAATGAAATATTAAATGAAAAGTGGTTTCCTTACTGTGCTATATTGTCTATCATTTTTGTATATCTACCAATAATTGATTGTTATGTTGAGATTTTGTCAATCAATTTCTATTCAATTAATTTTCCCTATTGTTCTTATTTTTGGCTTGTACGCGGTTTGGTTCTATAAGCTTAACAACTAAAAAAAAACAGTTTTTTACTGATGATATTAAGTATAATTAACATTAGTAACAATAATAAACTCAATTACAATGCTTGTTATCATTCATGCTAAGCTACAATTTATTCACATGATTTCAGTCACTTCTGATAAATTTGTAACATGACTTTTCATAAAGTTTGATATTAATCTTATCGTTGTTCAATGTTTTTTTTGTTTAAAAAAAGTGATTTATTCTTGTTTTTTGTTAGAGATTTGTCAAAAATTCATTCACATACACACATTTCCTACCATCTTTCGTACTATAATATTGAACTCAGGACAATCACACATTCAGCAGTCGGAATATGGAACTAATGCGCTTAACTTCTATAGTGGATATGTACAATTTTACTTAGCATCTTTACTGCATTGATATAATTACTTGAAGGTTGATCTCTCTCCTAATAATGTTGTGCTTCATTTATGAAAAACCTTTCATTTTCTAATGCAACAACGATAATAATAAATAATCTGTGTTACATTATAGTTTATTCATGACAGGTACTAATACTATGTAACCATGAATTCAATAATAATTCTCTTGGATATGTAGATTTTATTTAAATTAATATACCGGATGATCGGAAAATACGAGTATTGTAAGTCATTCATTCCTCGGTAGCAGTATGGCTTGTCTATCAGGTTCAATTTTTTCCCCGTCGTATTAATAGTGTATCTATATAATGAACATATAGATTTGGATAGTCATAATAAATTATAGGAAAGTATTATTGCAGTGATACCTTTTTGTCCACTATATTCAGAGAACTTAGTGAAGCTTCGTTACAGTTTGATAAGCTAAACTTGCACGTAAATGTAATAGCTAAAAGAGCTTTTCATTGCGACTTCAGATTTCAAATGACATAAAAGGAATAACAGTGTCTCTTTTTAAGAACTTATTGGTTTTGCAATCTTATAGTCTTGATCATGTACTACACGATTTTGGGAAATATCTTAACAGCTTGCAGTTACCGTTATCTCTAAAGGTGTTCTAGTTAGTTCAAAAATTCAATTCCCTATTAATATCAGTATTTCGAAGTAATATTTAACATCTGTACGTTCGTTTTAGTTGCATCAACCGTAAATATGACGGTTTCTTGTTCGAAAATAGATAACCTAGTGTCTGCTATTTATTTATTAACTCGATAGCCAGTGTTTCCTGTGATTATTCATGGTTAAGCATTTCAAATTCTTCATTCTTTCAACAGTGACAGAGTTCCATTATTTTTCCAGTAAAAGCTTGTTGTCTAAAACAATATGGTTTAAAAGTCGAAATAATATATATTTTTGCAAATTCATATATTATTGACGTAATTTCTGAAATCGTTACTTATCAGTTGTGGAGTTAGTTTTCCCTAATTGCCTTAATTATTATAGGACACATATTTGTTAGCGCCTTAACGTAGCTGACTACACTAACTTTTTAGATTAAATCAATACCAGAGAGCTTATTACTTGCGGAATACAGACAGAAATTTAGTTTATTTTATTTTCAGGTTTTCCTACATGTTATACCTGAACTCCACGGTTCATTAATAACAGACGACTTTCATACCAGTCGAAATAAAAGCAATGATCGTGAGAAAAGCAGTATGTAATTGTGAAATTCTGAGCATAAAATCTAGAGAACGAGTGAATAAATTTTCGTCATTACAGCTGACTATGAATCGGTTTTTTGTACGTGGGCAGTCTGTCTATTCTAACACAGCCCCACTAATTAGTCGATGATTCTGTGAGCTGATACCATATCTTTCCAAATTTCTCCCCAAACTAACAAGGGCTATGCTTTTAGATAGGTGATGTCTTGGTATACATGTTATATGTATCCATCTCATTCAGTGATATATATGTAGACCAGTTTACCATCGTTTTCTAGTATCCTAGGCGACGCTGCCAATGGGGCTGTATCTTTCTGGTGAAATAGTTTCGTGTCCCATTCACTATTGCTATACACCTTACGAACTGTTGTAATTACTCAACTTTTTACGCAAATTTTTGCGATCCATTCCATAGATATGTAATTTGTCAATATTATAACTACATATTTTCGTTCATTTTCTAAATAATATGCTTTTATGTAGCGTTAATTATTTTACCCATCTTTATCCAGTAATTACTTGACAATTTTGAAATGTAATGTTATCTAACACTGTCATTTGGAAAAAGCGTAGAATTGATCAGTTTGTAAAATGATAGTTAATATCCTAGAAATCGTTCAACTTTAATGACTTCAATTAATAGCGGACATGTCTCAAAACAGAAACTAACGACCACCCTACTTTGATTTTATTTCATAAACTGAGAGGAATCTTTAACTGTAAGAACTCCATCTTGGTTATATTTTTCACCGACATGTTTCTCCTATTCGCTCAAGTATTTTTAATGCATTTCTTCAATCATTGGACTGTACTTTATTTCTTTTCAATGTTATTTCTGTTTATTTTCCACAAATTCATTTTGTTCCCTACTGGTACTAAAATTCATTTGTTTATATAAACATTCAGTAGTCAATTGATTGGTATTAATTTCTTTATGAATATTGTTATTGCAAATTATTTATTTATTTTAGTAAAGTGTCATAAAAAAACTAATTGAAAGGAAAATAAACTTTTCTCTACTTTTTACGTCTAGTTTTTTTTTTCACTAATAATTCATGTGTCTTAAACAGACCTGCATATTTTAAAATTTATATCTTCTATTCCATTGTGAATCGTACCAGTCACATAACAAGGTACTCATTAACAACTGGAGGTCAGAAAATCCTGAGTTTTAATCAATATCAGTATATATATATATATAGGGTTTATTTGAGTTGAGTTAATCAAGTAAGTTTATGCATTTTTGTTTAAGAAAAGATTTCTAAAAATCGAATTTTCGTAACAGATTGGGGCTTTTTTCTATACGATTAATTAAATGTTCTTTCTAGATGAAATAATCATGGAAACTACTTTAATGTCGTAGTTACTGATAAATGAATAGTAATCAAAAAAAATATTTTGACACTTTGTTTCACATTGAATTAATTAGTTATAATTAATTGATTTTTAGTTGTTTCCATTCGTAACAGATTGATGCTGATTGGGCACCACTCAAAACCAAGGAACATAGGACAACTTTTTCATCCTTGTATGAGGCTTCTTAACCTTGCGCATCCTTGATTCCACCAGCGAATCTAATTTAGTGCTTCCTCGTTTTCAGTGATACCCAACCAATATCAGTGTGACGAATACTAGCAACTAAACTTGAATCCAATCTCCGCAAAGTATCCACCTCTATTCACTTACAATAATCAACTGATTGATGACTAACTATTGTTGCTAAAATTCCAATTGTTGGTCTAGATGGTTCGAATTTATCGAGTGAGTCAGTTAACCATCAATAGCAACGGATAATCGCGCTGTATATCGAATTGATGGAAGTGAGGATTCCACCATTAGACGCCAGCCGACCCAGTAGTGCGGATGGTTAAACTTTCGCCATGATACTTGAAGGCTTTAGGTTGGATTCACATGTGGAATCGTGGGCGCGTACTGATTAGGAGTCTCATGGGACAAACAGCTGTCCAATGCTTTACGGTTTTCAGTGATATCCAACCAACATTCTGTGACCAATATTAGCTGCTAAACTTGATACCAATCTCTACTAAAATCATCTCAATTGAATTGATTTTTATAAGAAATGGTTTGTTTTGCACATTCGATACACAAGTCATTTTTGGATCAGTGCTTTGTGATAGTTCTATAGGTGAGAATTCAATATTTTAATCCATTAAAATTTTCGTAAGTTGAATATTGATCAGTCTGATTATTTTCTGTCTACTGTTAGTATCAGTTTTGTTGAATCAATATATAAAGCAAAACAAATCATATTCTGACAGCAGTAATGAGAATATTTTAACTACTGCATTTCTCATGATATTTATCTTTCTATGTATGGTGGCAACATAAACTCTAGAATGAATAAGTCGAGTCTCTATTTTTTGTTTATTGTTAAAATGTAGGCCTAATGACTGTTTAAAGTATATGCAAAGTTTTCACTATTTTCTAGATATCTTGCGTTTAGGATTTTCAGTCATTTTTCCATTCATTTATGTAATGATGCCTGCGTATTTGACTACAGTTTCTATTAAAGGGTTCATTTTAAGAATATTCAGTTTTCCGTAACTTTCTGAAAAGTCAGCGGCGATAGGCAACAGTAGGCAACTTTTTCGACTTATCAAGGAAACTGGTATTAGGAATCCGAATGTGAGTGAGACTATCTCGGAAAAGGATGGGATTATAATTCATTCTCAGTCCAAGAGGTTGGACCGATGGGCGGAACATTTTAGGGATCAGTTCAACTGGCCTTCAGCCACACTTCGGTTGCCCACGATCCCCAGTCATCCTGAATGGCAAATCGACTTAACTCCTCCTAGTCTTTATGAAGTTGAGAAGGCCATAGGAAATCTAAAGCGAGGTAGAGCAGCAGGTCCTGATAGGCTTACCCCTGAAATTTTTAAGGATGGTGGTCCAGTTTTAGCAGCTAGATTGACTGAAATCTTAGGTAGAATCTGGGAACTGGGCGTAATACCATCTGACTGGTCTCAATCCCTGATTGTCCCAAGTTATAAGAAAGGACAAAAGTCTTCTTGTGACAATCACAGGGGAATCAGTCTGACTAATATAGTTTCTAAATTATTAGCCTCGATTATACTTAGACGCCTAACTAGATCTCGTGAAGAGCAGACTAGAGAAAACCAGGCTGGATTCAGACCTAGACGTGGCTGTATAGACCACATCTTCACACTGCGACAGGTCCTGGAACACAGACACACATTTAGGCGTCCTACAATAGTTGTCTTCCTGGACCTGAAGGCGGCATTCGACTCTGTTGATCGCGAGGTTCTGTGGCAGTGTCTGTCATTGAAAGGTGTACCAAGGAAGTACATTAACCTTATACAAGCTCTCTACTCTAAAACTACAGGTCGAGTGAGAGCTTATGGCGAACTGTCATCAGAATTCCTCACTTCAAGTGGTGTCCGTCAAGGATGTCCACTTTCCCCATTCTTGTTTAATTTTGTCATAGACATGCTCCTAGATATAACCATGTCTTCGTCTGACTTTTCAGGAGTTGACTTACTACCAGGAGCCTCGCTTACTGACTTAGAGTATGCTGATGACATAGTCCTATTTGGTGGTGAAGACGCTGACAAAATGCAGAGTCTTCTGACTACCCTGAGCAACAATGCAAGCATGTTCGGGATGCGGTTTTCCCCCTCGAAATGCAAAATGTTGCTCCAGGATTGGGTTGCATCGGCACCCGAACTAGTGATAAGGAGTGAAGTAGTCGAGCGTGTAGACCGCTTCGCGTATCTGGGGAGTCTCATCAGTGCTGATGGCCTGGTGACTGACGAAATCTCAGCACGGATACAGAAAGCTCGATTGGCTTTTGCTAAGTTGCGTCACTTATGGCGCAGGCGAGATATCCGCTTGCTAACCAAAGGACGAGTGTACCGTGCAGCAGTTCGCTCTGTCCTACTATACGGTAGCGAAACATGGCCGTTAAGAGTAGAGGACATCCGTAGGTTACTGGTCTTCGATCATAGGTGTCTCCGAAGCATTGCTCGTGTATCGTGGGACAACCGAGTGAGCAATGCTGTCGTTAGGAAACGGGTTCTAGGAAAGGAGGGCAAATCAATAGATGAAGTATTGAAACTTCATCAGTTGACGTGGTTGGGACATGTGTTACGCATGTCTAACTACCGACTGCCTCGACGAGCTATGTTTTGCGGCGTAGGAGTAGGTTGGAAGAAAGCTATGGGCGGCCAAACCAAAACATGGCAGAAATCGATGAAGTCACTGACAAGTGGACTAAGTCATGTTGGTAGATGTAGGCTGCGTGGTTGGGGTCCGCGAGATGAAAGTCACCAATGGTTAGAGACCTTGAACGACATGACTCAGAATCGTTCGCAATGGCGCAGGTGCATCCACTCTTTGTGTTATCTCAAAATCTAACCTTCTGAATTCTCTATCTTTCTCCTTTCAAATTTATCTCACTGAATTATACTTTTCGAATCATATCTTCGCTCCCTAATCTTCTGCATTACTGCTAATACTTCTACTATCGCCGTCACTCTTGGATTTGAACTGACAGTTGCGTCTCTGTGCTGATGTGGTATGGCAACCTGAACTGATGTACGTACGTACGAAGTTCTGCGTTGTATCTGTCTGTCTGTCTGACATGTTGGCGTGTCGTAATGTGATATCCCAAATGAAGACATAAATGTTACAATAGTTAAACATTAGAATAAAATCTTCTATGAAAATTACGTTTATACATTATAATCGTCCACTAGATGATTGAAAAAAAAAGATCAAATGTTAGGTATAACACATTATGAATATCTAAATAATGCCAATGATCTCAGTTACATTTAAAAATGGAATTCTACTTTATTGATCCGGAGGTTTTGTGATATATTTTTTTATCCAGTCGACAAAGGTGTTATTGATGTATATAAGCTTACTGAAGTCGGTTAACTCGAATGCTGATCAAATCTGAAACTGCAACAAATTTATCCCGATTGATCAGTTTTGATTGCATTGCTGTAGACTCCGCATTTCCACTCGTATTTAATTTGATCCTAGGTATAATTTCAAAGTTGACTTATATCGTCTAGTTGTCTAGGGATTTTATCTTGTTACCCGATAACTATCAACTCGTAGTACATCCCAGTTAAACTAATGACATTAACGAAGTTCAATCTCTGAATACCCCGAATAAAAATATAAATGATGTCTAAGTAATTCGTTTCACTCAAAACTATTGTTTTACAATGACTTGTTTTGGCGTCTCGTTTGATAGTGAAGAGTGAAATAGTTCGTTTATCTGACTTCCACTTAGTTTTGCGTACTCAGAGCTAACAAAGGTTGGCAATAATCACGGATATCCACTACTTTATCAAGTTTTGACACGCGTAATGTGCATAATTTGCTAGCTTCATCAGAGTATTAGTATGTTGTACAGTACTTTCTCTTTATTTTATTGCAGTGAATAATAGCGCACATCCATTTTCCGCCATTTCCTTGTACAATATTGTCGATATCTTTTCTGACTACTAAAAATGTTACTTAGTAGGCAAATTAATTAGTTAAAATAAGAATGGGATACTACTGAATTGTGCGAAACCGTTTCTCCTCGTTATGTTATTTATTGTGAAGTTTTGTAATGAAGTCATTTTCGAGAGTGCTTTAATGTACATCAAAATATATTTCAATGGATAGGGATCTTTTGATAATCAAATTGGATGTATGTAGGTAGTTGGCGAATATGTTCATGTGTTTAGGAGACATGAATTTGTATTTAGCACTGAAGATTTCTACGTCTATGTTTCTGAATTTAAATTAGTACGAAGTTCCTATATGTTTTAAAGTTCAAAAGGAGGCACCAATTATTACTATTTGATTATGGTTACTTTTGAGAAAGGTGGAATAGTTGCATTTGATAGAAAAGAGTTTTCGTCATACTGAATATTGAATCCACCCTGACTGGTTTATGAAATATATTTGTACTTGATGTAGAAAGCGTACCAGTCAGACAATCAACTCATTACATGGCTTCAAACAAATAAATGGATTATCCATCTAACCTTGATTGTTTTTCACATTTGTTTATTAACTTATCTGTCCATAATTGCACAATAGCTTTGAATATATTCATTTCGAAGAATAGCTAACGTGACATTTTTCGCTTATTTCTTTATTGATTTGAAATCAGATGCTTGTAGTTAGGCTACTAGTTGATTTGAACTACGGATCATAGAAAAGTGAAATTATTGAGTCGTAATTAATTTTAATTTACTAAAGGTGTGGATGTATTCATGTTTTTTGTTAAACCGTGTGTACTATAGATTGGAAAGCTGATTTTTGTCAGACTAACTGGTTATAATGTAGATAAGCAAATAATATCGAAGTGTTTGCTTCTTGAAATGCTAGTACGAACATTTTAACATATTTCGGTATATATTCATCATATTAAAAATATCGCAGGATCTAATGAAAGCATTCTATGACTTTTATAATGAAGAAACTGGATCTTATGCTCATTTAAAATAACATTTATTACACCGAATTCGGAAATGGTTTTCTCTACCTATCCTTATGTACAGTCCGTAATGTTAAGTTTTCACATCTGGCAACTTGAGCTCGTAACGTCAGCATCTCTAGATTTATCTTTTGAGTACTCACTTGTACTCACTCATTACAACAGGCAAATTTGGTATTTAGGTAATCTGATAAACAGAAGGTCATCGAAACAATGATCATGACAGTTAACTTCCGCTTTCGGTGAGTAACTGCTTAACAAGTAACTCGGGATATCATAATTTTGAACTTTTGCATATTATAACTTCACGGTATTGTTCTAATTTATCTATTCTTCCCTTTTGACTCCATAAGTTGGTTGATTTCGCATGGTAGGACTGAGTTAATGACTAAATGTTGAATTTACTTTAAAACACTAGTGCCCAGTGTACTATTGAAGTGGATGCTACTCATAAGGTCGTTTATAAGTAGTAGATAACAGAACGTCGTGTGAAAGTGGCAACAGTAAACAGTCTGAGAGGCTGCAGTAAGTAAGGCATGATCACAATACGTAAAAGACGCTAAAACAACCAAAGTAAGTAAGTCGTCACTCAACATGACATGAGGAGCGTAAATGGCATGCAAATAGATAATTGTAAGCAATGTATAACGTTCTCTGTTTTCACGAAATAAATTACCAATTTTAATAGGGCATTTCACATGCTATTATGTTGGTGAACATAAACTATAACGTAATTATTTTCAAACTATTTTTCTGCTCTTAAACCCATCTTCAAATTCACAGTTGCGTTGATTATAATAAAAGCATAATTCAGAAATTTGAATTTGTAATTTCATCTTTATTCAGAATTGTAATCAATCAATCTCAGTTGATTCATAATAAACATGACACTTTAAGATAATTTTTTAGTTTCAAGTTTCATTCTGGACGTAAATACTACAGGGAAGGGAGATTTAACTTACAAGCTGTAATTAGGACAGATGATGGGTCATTATGTTAACTATAGACAGGATTGTTTAAAAAAAAACAGGTTTGCAACATTTCCGATCGCGTAAAGACTCTAAGCTCTTCATAAAAGTTGGAATAATGGAACATAATTTATCAATAAAACCATAACTACAATTAAAGAGAATTGTTTCTGTTTTATTTCATCTTGATAAAAGATGCTTCTTATATTGTTGTTACAGTTAGTTATGCTTATTGTTTAGTCTGATAAAGCAGACTTATCAGTTATTAAATATTCATTGGTGCAAAATAGTAATTTGTAAAGGGGTTAATTTTATCCAAGTGATAATATTTTCTAAAAGTAAAGGTCAGGCGAGTTGAAATTAATTAGATCTAGTAGAAATAATTAAATTTTCTTTGTGTAACACAGTGTTAGGCTGAACGTGAGTTGTAAGTGAAAAGATTAATTGCCTAAACGACAAGGTGATATGTCCTGTAGTTGATTCGCTGTCATACTGTATTCAACTTTAACACTTGAAAACTTTGGATACATGAAGCAAGAAATTAGAACAAAATACAAAGGGATGTTTATTCCAGTGTGTATCAAATCATTACAGAGAGTTATGGGAGACAGTCATATCCTTTTAAAAGTGTTGGGAGAGTGATGAGCTATTATGTCACCTGCTATGATGATTTATGGGGTAGCTAACTCGTTAGACAAGGTACGAGATTTAAGTATGATAGTAATAATGATCACAGATCATGGTTTATTTTAGCTCATTTGTTTATATATCCAGCAAACTATAGTGATTATGATTTAAAGAAAATCAGCAATTAAATAAACTTTACAAAAATTAACATGAGTGATAATTTTACAAATTGAATAGAAAATTACATTGAAGTAATAAGTGCCAGTTGAATGTTATTACATCTAGGGAAATTTTAATTGATTGCGTTTTCACAGTTTGGTCTCGATAGAGTATAAATGGAAACCAGGAAGCACTAGACATATATCTAGTCCTAGTATGGAGCTCCTAAGAGGTGTACAACCCAAATTACACTCCAGGAGCTTCAGCTTGGTGAACATCTAGCTACCTGTGTCACCGCTGGAATCCAACCTGAAACCCCCAGGGCGTAATCTATAGCACGTACTGCTGAGGAATCTCGTGTCAGAACGAAACATCTGTTCAGTGCTCCCTGGTTTCCATTGGTATTCTACCGAGACCAAACTGTAAAAACTCAATCAACTAAAGCTTAGTACTTATCTTCGAAAACCACCGTAACCTAGGAGAATGTTTATTCGCTATAAGTTAGATAATCACCGTGATAAGAAACTGACATGGGCTGGTTATACTTAACTCGTGATCTCATCTGAGTTTAATTATTTATGACGTGTACAGTGCATTAAATTCAGTAATCCGTTTAAATATTAAATTGTTTTAGAAATAAGATAGATATATTTGTTTTCTACTAGGCGACTACTTGGATTTTTCCTTTTAAGTTGAGGTGTTCATTGAAGTACCACTTAGTTCTTATTTTATTCTTAGTATCCAGAAGTTACATTAAATTTTTTAAATATCCAAAAATATAAGTTTATATCACAGGATTTACAAAGATAATGGTCTATTTCTGATTTACCATTAGCAGAACAATTATAGTTTAAAACATTTATATTAACACCTTAAGTGTATCTGACCATACTTGGTGAGATATTTGTGTCATTATATTCATTAGTATGCTATATATTTCAAAAGATGACTGTACAGTAGTTCAGTAAATGACTAGAGGTATATCGATCCAATATGTGTAAAGCAGAAGATTATAAAAGGCCCATTAACACTGTACTAAATTGAAAATACATCTGATTTGCAAGTTAAATAAAGAATAAGTCATATATCAACAAACGTACACATGAACCGGTATCAAGTATAAAAATCATTTAGTTAAATAAAGAATACATAAAAGAGGTTTAGCACGTACACACCGTTGGGGCTATTTAAACAGTTTGGTAAATAAACACTGACTGGATTAATGTTTAGGTTTAGACTAAGATAACTTACACTGAATAGTCTGAACACAATGCAAGTTAAATAAATCACACAGAAGTCATATATCAATATGAAGTTTTAGGTTTGACCTCAGAACTCTTCTAGAGCCTCTGGAGGCTTTGTATCAATTTTTAGAAGACATCTCAACCTAAAGAATACTACTTTTAAATAGAATTGAATTGTAAATTAGCCTTGTATCAAGTTAAATCTGCCTATATTACTCAATTAATAACAGTAACTAATAAAGATCAGTTCATATTTTGTAAGTCTTAAAAAAATTATCTACAGATTCTCATACAATAGTTCGAAAAAGTTTTTTAGATAAGAATAGTAAGTTAAAATTGATTGTGCAAATCGACAAGAAATGGATTGTGTCCACAAAATCCTGCTTTTGTGCTGTTTCAGTACTTAAAATAACTTAACCTTTTCATTTTGACTCATTTCATATACGTTGGCACGCAAAGAATAATTGATTTACATAATTAAGGTTAGTGCATTCATATGGTTTCAACAATTCAAAAGCAAAACGATAACATATTAACTCTTTGATGTGAATCAATCAATTCACTAGTTCAATTGGAGCAAAGTATATTGATCTATCAAAACATCTTCTTTCCAAATGAGTTGAGGAAAAATATTCCGCATAGTTTAAAAATTGTAGTAGTGGTTGTATTAGAATTGTACTTGTATTACGTTTTGTCACTAGAAGTGACTCACTATTCAAAGTAATTTATAAAGTAAACAGGAACTTGTTAGAAGTAGCATTTTAATGTTCTAAATGCAACTATGGGGTCATCCTAATTCACATGACGTAACAAGGACTATGTGTGCGTAAAGAAATTTGTCTAGTCACTTATTTTGTCAAGGGCTTAGCTACTAAACGTTTAAGTTAATTCTCATCACTTTTGTTATTAGTTATTATATCCTTTTGTTACTTTTGTACTCTTCACATCTATCTGTTGATCATAAAAAATTTTCACTATTTATTCTCAATCTCTTCCCTCTACATCAATTTACTGAACTGATTTTGGTCTTGTTTACATCTCCTTCACAATGTCACTGTATTCTCGTAAATAATCTTATCAGATTACACAACCTGAATACAACTCGTCTTTACAATTCATTATATTATTTAAGAAAACACATTGTCAACTTTAACGTCAAAAATGAATTATCTAAAAGCAGATCTTATAGTTGAAGTAAACTCTTGTTTTTTTTTAATACCAAATTGAGAGTTTTTCGTTTTCTCACATAGCTTTATACACAGATTCTCAGTCTCAGATAAGCATAACTTCTAATCACTCATACCTTTCAGTAACTTAAAATGTAGCTAGGTTGGATAATAGAATGAATTATATGTAAGCATACGGTTTCATACTATAGATGAGCTAGATATTAAACTATATCAAATCTCATCATCACTTTCAAGAACTACTTATTTCTAATATTAAACTACCCTGACCCAAATGACATGACATGACACGATCATAACTCGTATTTCGATTGTACAAACTTATTTTGATTCTGATTTGTTCACTTGTATTATTTAATCTTGTACTAATTCAATTCAGTTATTCATTTCTCTAAAGAAGCGACTTACACTAAGCCACGAAACGTTAAAAATTTTAATTCCTACTCATTGGAATTTTACGAATAGATATCACTCATTTTCTATCCTGTTAAACGTTAACTAATTCTTCAATTTAGAAGTGATGTGAAAATGTTTTATGCTTTCACTGATATCTCCAGTTGTAAACTTATTTCGTCATTTTACATCACAAACTGATATGTGACAGACAACTAGTGGAGGCCAGAATGTACAAGTTAATTATGACATTTTTAGACAGTGAATATAAGAATCTTCACTGTGGTATCACTTTATCTTTTGAAGATAAGAAAAAAGACACTCCACATTAGATATGAAACGAATATTATCAAGATAGGTTAAGCCTAAGTACAAATTATTTTCGAACACACAAATGAGAAAAGCGGGGTTGAATTTTCGTATAGCTAAGGCTTATACAAACCTCAGTATACATCTCAAATCATTTTTATGCAATACCGCGAAGAACGAGTCTAATACCTAATTTATGGCCTGAATATATAACTATAGAGGATTATAATTGGTTATCATGTGTATTAGAGTGGTTTGTGGTGTATACTATAGTTTACTGAAGCCTTAGCCATACGAAAGTTCAACTCCTCATGTGTGTAATAAAAACATTACGTACTTCATCATTTGTTAGTAATATAATTTGATAAGTTATTAGAATTTGGCTAATATTATTTAACAATCTAAACTATAACTAAAATCAAACAATCTTCACAAAACCACTACTCTCTTCCTTAAAAAAATATCACTTCACTATACTGGAAATAATTGGTACAAATAGATAGCAAAGTTTCCTGACGAAGTTGATAATTGCATTTCAGTAATATAGAAAAATTTCTCATTCCTTTTTTTTCTGTTTATGACAACTAATTAATTAAATAGGTTGTTAATTAGTCAGGAAAACTGTCTATTTAGTCACGTGGTTATATAATCTCTATAAGTAGTAAATACACAATCGTCGTTTTATTATGTCTTCCATTTCCTATCACTTATCACAGATATAACAGCTTTCTCTTACTTTCATTACCTTTTCTAAAATAATAAAATAAAAATAACGGAGGAGAGGAATTTTTAAACATTAGCATTCTGCTATCCGTTAAAATCAGAAGTTTGAATAAAGTAGAATAAGTAATCAATCTGTTTGATAAAAGGACATTAGTTCAGTTAAATACAATTCAGTCATTAATAATAAAAATAGTTGTAGCGACTGCCTTCATTATCTTTAAAACAATGCCTTCTGAAGACAGGAATCTTCGTCACTTTATCACATTTCGGTCTTGTCTCTTCGAACTCACTGTCAATAATTATCCCGTCGCCATCTGACTTCACTCTTGGCTACTCAAATATAATTGTGTTCCGAGTCAGGTCAAAATGAACTCTCATAAACACTATTTTAACCTGATGATGAAGAGTGTACACTTTTCTATAAATTAATAAGTGGTGTTTAAATTCATCGTTCGGCGATAGAAATAAGTCGGTATGTTGGAACAATCAATCACATTGATTTTCATGTATTAGTGTGGTAAAAAATTTGATACATAGAAAGCAACCAGTATTTTACAATAAATTTCGATAATTTCCACAACCTAATTGAACTGACATGTGTCGTTCTTACTATGGATAGCTGCCTTCGTACGAATCTGCTTTATTCGCTTTAGTGACAATCATGCGATAGCAACATTTGATTTGGAGGATCATATATATGCATTTTTAATATGTTATGCAAATAAATTAATCTGGATCCTGGTTGTTTTAGTTCATTTTATATTTTATTATTAATTAATTTTCTTTTTCATAGGTATCTTAACTCATTTCAACACACCTTTAATTCATTTCAGATGATCAGCAAAGTATCTAGATGAACAATCTTAAATCCCTTAATTGTCCATATTTATTATAACATCATACTATAACAGATAATCATTTGAATTGAGATGACCTATGGAGATCGGTATTCACTCTTTGTTGATTGAATTTGTCACAGATTAATTTTGGGAGTGTACCATTGAAACCAGGGAAAACCTAACAGTTATTCTGTTCTAGTGTAGGACTCCTCAGTAATACTCTCCCTAGATTCCACCCCATGAGCTTCAGATTGGAAAGCGCCCAACCGTCTGTACCACTGGGCCGGCATTCAATGGTATAATTCCCATTTCTATCGATTTGTAACTGTCCAGATAATTATATTTAGGTTGGATTGTGACTGGCAAGTGGAATCCAGGACGCGCGTTTCGTCCTATTTGGGACTCATCCGCTAGATGTACCTGCATCCCGAAGTTGATATTCACACTGGGATTCGGACTCAGTCCGCTTCGTGTCAAACGCCACCGCGTTCACCACTAGGCTACTGTGTCCAGAGGCTGACCAATTTCAGTCCATTACAAATCAACGGGAAGATACGAGCCTATTATGAATTACATATGTACCCGTTGCACAAGTGTGACTGTCCGGACACAGTAGCCTAGTGGTGAACGCGGTGGCGTTTGACACGAAGCGGACTGAGTTCGAATCCCGGTGTGAATATCAACCATGGGATGCAGGTACATCCAGCCGACGAGTCTCAAATAGGACGAAACGCGCGTACTGGATTCCACTTGCCAGTCACAATCCCACTTAAATATAATTTGTGTACTATCGCTATATAGAGGCAATCCGCTCAGGATGCACATATGGCAACAAAGGCTGACCAGTTTCAGTCCATTACAAATCAACGGGAAGATACAAGCCTATTTTGAATGTCCAGATAATTGTTTGTTTATATTTGTAAAGCTGCTTGAAAATCAAGAGTTAAACTAGTTTCACTTAGATTCATCTGTTAGCTTGAACTCTCATCAATGATTATTTATTTTCTAAACACAGTTACAATTATGTACACTCGTCCTTACAATCAATACCATCATTTAGCGTATTCAAATTCCTTTTTTATCTTTTGAACAAATTAATGACTATCAGGACATTGTAGTTTAGTGGATGAGAGGTTTATAGTTTGGATCCTAGCATAGACATCATTTGGATCCAGGTACTTTCAACTCTAAATTAATCTTAATTACAGACTTTGGTTCTTTTGTTAGTCGTAATCCAAATACATCAATATTGTTGTTTCGACGTTATAAGTAACTATATAGAATTCATATTTATATTGTCCTGCTGCGTTTGTTATTCTTGCTATATTAACATCTTCATTAAAGGTGACAAATCAGTAATAGACTTTAAAGTGCTTTTCGAATGATCAATTGACATTTTGTAGTTCAACTTATAGAAACGATCACTTGACACGCTATTGTAACGATGATATTGATGCTTCCAAATGTATAATTATGAAGGAAGTAAAATACTGAAATATGACAGTCTTCACACAAGAATTCTATGTATTAGCCTATCATGACAGAACCTAATAACTAAACAAAGTTACTTTAATTATGAACAGTGGATTCAAAAGTAACAATACATTCACTATGAAACATTTAATTCATAATTTGGATCTTGAAAGAAGTCTATGCTACAAAAACTGCTGATCTGTTGAGTCCCATACTAGGACGAAACAGCTGTCCAGTGCTTCCAGGTGATCAATGGTTGTCTGGTTCAGATCAATTCGTGATATCAGCATTAATAAAATTAACTATCTCCACAACAACCCCTTAAATGTAACTAATTATCAGCTCACTAGTGACTAGCTCCTTGAGGTTATTCCTGGAGTTCTAGTGTGAAGACGTGACCGGTGGAGTTCAATCGTGTCGGGTGTGAGACAGTAACTCACCGATGACAATAGATGAGGTCGCGCAAAACGTAACACGAATTGACTGAATTAGAAATATCAACCATTAGGAGCCGGCTCAGTGGTCCAATGGTAAAGCGCTCGTCGCGGAGCCAGAGGGTCCTGGGTTTGATCCCCACCAGGGTCGTGGATGCGCACTGCTGAGGAGTCCCATACTAGGACGAAACAGCTGTCCAGTGCTTCCAGGTGATCAATGGTTGTCTGGTTCAGATCAATTCGTGATATCAGCATTAATAAAATTAAAATTAAACAAGCACTTTGATCTCTGCAGAATTTTAAATGAAACTTATGATAAAGAATGGTCTTTACAACAAGTAAGTGCTTAAAGTCATTACACAATGAACTGAGAGTGGAAAGGTTTCGTTTTCTATTTCAAATTAATTATTATTGTAGGTTCACTGTAGATCCGAGATCATTTGATACGTTGATATTTGTAAATTTAAAAAATTTTTAATTTCCAGGTGTTTGTATTCGTCACAGATTAATGCTGCTTAGATATCACTGAAAAATAAGAAGCACTAGACAGCTGTTTCGTCGAATTATTGAACTCTTCAGTAGTGTACACCCTCGACTCTTTACTGTAGTCCAACAGACTGCGTTCTACCTTCCCATCAATGAGAAAGCTCACCACCGTTTTGTTAGTTTCTTATAGGTTATCATTAACTGTTTGATGTAAAAGTTGGCAGAGATAATAAGTATCCCAATAACTAAACAGTAGAAATTACTAAAAATAATCACTTTTATATAAATTAATAAGTCACAGATTGATGTTGGCAGACTACCATTGTAATTCAGGGAGTACTAGACAGCCGTTTCGCCCTACTATAGAAATTCTTAGTAGTGTGCACCCTAGATTCTGCCCCAGAGGCTTAAGGTTGGCGAACATCGAACCCTCTGTACCAATGTGTCGACATTCATTGGTAGAATTCCTACTTCCATCAGTTTCTGATGCATACCTCGACGATCATCCATTATCACTGATGATAACTGTTTTACTCCCGACAAGTCTGAACTCCACCAGTCCTTGGTGGATCCATGAGCTATCTATCAATGGTCTATCCACCCATTTATCCATCTCTCTCTATTCATCTAGCTAACTAACTAACTAATTATCTAGCACTTATCTATCTATCTTGCTACCTTTGTATCTACCTATCTGTCAACCTATCTATCCCTGACCTATCTACCTGATTTGAGGATGTTGTGTTCTCTGAGATAAAACGTTTAATTGTAGAGCTTTTACTTTATTTCTGACAGAATCATTAGTGCATACTTGAAAAAAATATGAACTAATAAAATGTTCTCAAAATCAGTTTACTATTTGTTATGTTGATCTCGAAATTGATTACTTTTTTACTGGCAATTGTGTTACGAAGGTGTTTTTCGATCCTCTTCCTTTTTTACTTAGTCTCTAATATTGTAGGTATTTGTCTTTCTTATTATTAGGTGAGGCAGTGAGTAGATTTTGATACGTCTATTGACTAATGAGTAACAAGATTTCTAAAATTTATTCTTTAATTACTTTTGTATTCCTTTTTTCAGCAAAACTCATGTTTGTTATTGTTCATATACAAAGCTTTGTCATGTCAAGTGTTCATACAGAATTTACGCATAGTGGTATACACTGAATTTTTCTTGGAGATGGAGTTACATTCGTCAATGTTTTCATTGTTTCCCTCAACTTGCATAATACTAATTGTAGGCACATTGTATGCCTGTGATTTAAAAGTGTGCCTAATGTGGCTTATGATCGCATAAACCTTCTTTATATGAAATATAATTTTCGCTTTACTGATCCACATTCTTGATTTTATACTCGATGTTAGATTTTGGCGGTAGCTATTTTTTAATTACATGTATTTATACACATGTAATTATAGTCTACACATTCGATAATCAATCCATCTTATATTCGCAAGCACAGAAAATATTCCTGTTTCACTTGTCTCTCTGTTATTTCTTTTAAATCGAAAAAAGGTTAAAAGTTAAGAAGGATTAAGAGAGAAAGAGTGGAAATAAAATTGAGATGAAAATGCAAAAACACGAAACAAATCGACACGAAAAGAAGAAAACAATAAAAAAGACTTCACAAAGAAGCTAGACATCACATAGTCTTTTATTCAGATTGTTCTTTTCAAGTAAAAACTAGTTTCATTTCAGTTAATTTGATTTTTGTGGTGGTGACTTTTGAAGGATTCATTATTGTATTGACAATAGTAGTTATTATTAATATTAAAAACATCGTTTGTTATTCGTTTCAAAAGTATTTCAAATAGTCATAACGTCTATTTGAATATCATTGTGAGTAAGTGTAGAGAAGAATATTCATAAATCTTCTAAACAAAGAAAGATAACAGCTGATAAATGTATATAAGATGTGGTATACAACAACATACTACTATTTTCTATAGTCTTCTTCTTAGTATCATTTCCTGTTCAACTTGAAAATTCTATATTTGCGTGTTTCATTATCTTTGCATAGATTCACTATTTTTCATCAATGAAATATTATTTAGTTTTACATTCTCTTCTTTTCATAAAAACACCGGTTTAAAGTATAAATTTTCTTTTGAGTATTTCCAGATATATATATATATATATAATCTACAAGTTAAATTAAATAAGTATAACAATATTAAATTCTAAGTCAATCTAACTTAATGAAATGCAGTCTGGTTTTGACTATCATATACTCAATTAAAATTTATCTGGAATGATTTAAGAGTTTTAACGATACCATATCTGAAGTAGTTATTCACTAATGGCATTGGCTGATAATCACTTGGCAGGTTAGATTTACTACAACTTAAAATATAAACCAAAATTTTAATGGTTTGGCATTATCATGATAACTGAATATCATGGATGCTATTGTTTGTGGGAAGTAAATTTAAACTGCTATGCAGAACTACTATGGCCCTCTGGTTTAACCATTAGACCATTCAAACAAGTGCCATCATCTTTGCCGAGAAGCCAGAAGGTCCTGGGTTCGATTTCAAGTGAGGTTGTAAATAGGCACTTATGAGGAGTCCCATAATAGCACTGAAGCAACCATTCAGTACTCCTTAGTGTTCAATGATTATCTAATGCAGATGAATTCGTGATAATCAGAATTGACGAAAGTACTTGTGTTGGTAGATATATGTCGAAAATCGGATGGAATTTACTAATGAATATAAATCAATTACATATTGTGTTAGGTCCAACGTCTAAACTGATGTTCACAGAGTGTGGTGATATATTAGATGATAGTCAGGTCGCATTTTCATTTGAATGCTTAGTTAACCTAAAGAAACAGTATTTTCATACGGGAAAAACTTTTAATCATTTTATTAGATACGAAAATCTATTAATCCAACTATTAGTTTTTGTATTTAATGTCAGCTAATTCAAATAGATCAGTCAATAAGCTTTTACACACGTGGGTAGCACCATCGATAAACAAGGGATGTCTGATGCAGATGTGAAGGCGCGAATCGGAAAGACAAGGATAGCAGTTTCTACAACTGAAAAACATCTGAAACTCGAATCATCTGTCAGTCAACATCAAAATCAGAATTTAAAATTCAAATGTGAAATCAGTTCTGTTGTATGGACCTGAAACTTGGAAAGCTACGTCAAGTATCTTTCAAAAGTTACAATTATTTATAAACAGCTGTCTGCGCAAGATACATCGGATTCATTGGCAAGATACCATCAACAACAAGCTTCTGTGCCCAAAAACAAACCAACCAGTATACATCCGAGGATGGAATTAAAGACAAACGCTTGAGGTGGTTAAGAGACACATTGAGGAAATCACAAGACTGCGTCACAAGACAAGTAGTAACCTGGAATCCTGAAGGCCAAAGGAAAAGAGAATGATCAAAGAGCACATTTTGCCAGGAAATTGGAGGAAAGACATGAATAACAAAATAGAAAGCACTTAGGAAGGAGTGAAAAGTAAAGCTTATGACACAGATTGGTTTGAGAATTGTGGTCGGCGGTCTATGCTCTATGTGAGGTATGGGCATTAATTTAATTTGATTTATTTGAATGCTAATTAACTTTCTAGTGCTGTCTGGTTTATGATGGGATTCAACCAACATCAATCTGTGACGAATACTAACGACTAAATTTCCTACCGATTTTCATAAACCACTTCAATTTAATTAAAATAATGTTTTGTTTAGATTGGAAATAACAGGAAGTAATTGCATGTAATTAGTGCATATTTATACGTAGTGTTTAATTATTGTCTATTAAATTATTTGTTCGACTGTTTTCCAACAGTCTTACTTTCTAATAGTTAATGGTAAGTTATAGTGAATAATAGAAGGTTGCTGCAAGTTAAACAGTAATGAGGAAATTGTAGATATATATATATATGTTATTTTCCTACTGTTTCACTGTAGGTTTCGATTCAAGATTTTATTAGTTATACAATAGTACTGACAATATCTAAGTAGTAGAGGAATTTCAGCAGTAGAAATACTGTAACCAACTAAATTTTGTAAGATAAACGTTTTATTGGAAAAAGTTATATATATATATATATATATATATATATATATATATATACTGGATAGATTAGGATTAAAATGTATCTAGAATAGCCTATAGAATGACAGATACAAGCTAACAATATTATGTTAATTGAAATATTTATAAGGTTTTACTGCAATATACCAACATTTTATAAACTGATGGTTAAGCGATTGATAAAGGTTTTGGGTTAAATTCCATGCTGGAATCTAAATTTCATATTGCTAACGAGTCCATTTGGGACTCCAAACAACTGTCTACCAACCTCAAAGTTAGACTCTTCAATTCGAACGTCAAGACAGTTCTTCTGTATGGAGCTGAGACGTGGAGAACTACTGCAAACATCCTCAGGAGAGTACAGGTATTTATCAACAACTGTCTACGCAGAATATTGAATGTCTGTTGGCCGGAAACGATTAGCAGCAGCCTGCTTTGGAAGAGAACAAACCAACTTCCAGCTGAAGAGGAAATCAGGAGACGACGTTGGAGATGGATAGGACATACATTGCGCAAATAATCAGACTGTATCACGCGACAAGCACTTAACTTGGAATCCTGTTGGGAAACGGAAAAGCGGAAGGCCAGAGAACATACTGTGTCGAGAACTGGAAGCAGACATTAAAAGGATGAATAGTAACTGGAGACAGCTGGAAAAGATTGCTCAGGACAGAGTTGAATGGAGATTACTGGTGAGCGGCCTATGCTCCTCCGAGAGGGGTAACAGGCGTAAGTAAGTAAGTTAGTAAGTAATTAAATATTATTCACCAGTAAAACCACCATAACTAAATACATGAGAAACGTTATATAAATCAAGGCAGCTTTGGAGCACTGATGTCAGTGAAATGTTTAACATAATTAATTCTTATGAGTATAAAGTACAGTAAAATGATAAATTAACTAGTGATAATAAGAATAATAAAAGTAGCAAGCATAGATATTCATAAGCAAGATGTAGGTCAAGTGTTATTACTATAACAAACAAATGAATTCTATTCATGTGTTTACATTGTGGTCAATTATCTATATACATTGACACGGCACACGATATTTTGACAGTTCTAGATGGTTAGACGTAATTTACACAAAACCGTAGACCTAAGTTCCCTGCCGGCTACTATTCACTAGAAAGGCATATTGTTATGATTCAAGAAATTTGGGAGGTTGATTGGCTGAGTGCCAATTACTTGTGCTTAGTCGATAATTGCGCGTCTGCCCTATGCTTACTGAGTCCCAAGCCAGAAATAGAATAACACAAGCCGATAGACCAACCAGACAGAATTGAATTATATTTCATACATTCCTTCATATATACATAAAATCAGACCCCACAGCGGACCAATTAGAAAATTATCATTAATACAGTACTAAAGAAATAGTGGCATTGAATAGGGATAACTTGTACACAACCGATGAACTGTAGTTCATAGTAAGAGACAATATACTAAGAGAAAATATACTAATCGGGAAGATAGGGTAAGGGAAATGTAACAATCATAGAAACAAAATGTTTACATTACCCATAGTTAGAATAATTGAAATAGTGTTCTAAACCACAGTACTGTAAGTTTGTTACTCTTCTTTAGTGGTACGGCATAACAGATATATACCAATTTTCAATGAACTTATACTCACTAATGAATTCCATTATTCTTATTGACGTTTTCTTCACTTTCAATTAATTCGTTGTACGTTTCAGAGTCATAACAATCTGAATTCATAAAAGTTACTAAATTTAAGAAATTTAAGCCGTATTATATTTCTGTAATAATGTCGCTATATATCATCCAGTGAATTTATTTCAAGTATCAAACACATATATTTAATTACTTGAAAAATTTTAAGTTTTACTAATAAAACATGGTGTTTGTAACAAAAGTAGACGACGTAGTAGGTGTACATAGATATTGTCAGAATTACATTTCAGCCATATTTAAGTTGGACTGTGACTAGCAAGTAGAATCCAGGACGTGCGTTTTGTCCTATTGGGACTAGTCGGCTGGATGTACCTGCATCCGAATGTCAATGTTAACGCAGGGATTCGGACTCAGTCCGCCTTGTGCCAAATGCCACAGCGTTCAACACTAAGCTACTGTGTCCGGACAGTTACACTTGTGCAACAGGTACATATGTAATTACATTACAAATCAATGAGATAATACAAGCCTATTCTAAAATTACAATTAAGCCATTTGAATCAATATAGTAAATATGTATATAGCAATGAATGAGATTCTACTAAATAGTCTATCACTTGATTTATTCTTATATGATGCAAGCATAACTTTAATTCATTTAAATGTGTTTACTACAAACGATCAAAGTGTACATATATGGTATATCTTAGTTAAAGGAATTCAACTATCATCCTGTTTTATGTCTAAATCTAGAGTTCTAAGTTATACAGAAATAAGAAGAACTTCAATTTAATAAGGATTCAATGGAATGAAATAAATTCAATTCAATTTTAATTATAAATTTTAGTCGTTTCCATTTTTATTCTTTATGTTTTCTTTATTTTTGTTTTTTTTGTTTTTTTTATTTTTTATCTTCAGTCAATAGGTGAATAATTCATTCTTTGCATAGATTAAAATTAGAAGTATTTCGCATAAAACAATTCTCAACTATTCAATATACAAGCGTATATACATTGCAATAAATCAAATTGTTACATTGATTAGAACTAATAAAATGAATTTATTTGATTATTTTTGTGGAGAATAGTATTTTTATTTGATTGAATATGTCACCGATTGATATTGGTAGGCTATAATTGAAAATCAGGGAATACTGGATAGCCGTTACGCTCTAGTGTGAAACTTCTAAGCAGTGGGCACCCCAAAGTTTGCCCCATAGGCTTCAGTTATAAAGTATCAGATGTAAAGCGAAAGCTCTACAATCAAATGTTTTATCTCAGTGAACACGACATCCTTAAATCAGGTAGATATATCAGGGATAAATAGGTCGACAGATAGGTAGATACAGAGGTAGACACATAGATATATAGATTATGGATACATAGTTAGATAGATAGATAGATAGTGGATAAATAGCTCATGAATCCACCAGTGACTGATGGAGTTCAGACTTGTCGAGAGTGAAATAGTTATTACCAGCGACAGTGGATGATCGTCGCGCTACGTTTAAAAAATGGATTTGTTTAACCAAAGATAAACTTAGTTAATTCAAAGCCTCGAAGAAAAATGTAACCGTCAATTGAATGTTGTAATGATTATCAAATTAGGATTTCTGAAAAAATTGATGCGAGTTAAATAACCATTGATAAATAAAAGGTATTGAATGATTATTTCATGCTAATATTGGACTTTTTAACAGTGTTCGTTGACGATGTCACAAAATGATTGAGTCGTAGATCCTTAGTGTTCAAGGCAAATGTTGAACATATAGACCAATTCCGTAAGGTTGAGATACATTGCATGACGATTATCATCGTCATTAATAGGTGTCTGTCATTCGCAGTATTTACTTTTGCAAAAAGATAAGCATAACTGTTGTTTAATAACTTTCGGAATCTTTTAACAAATTCTTTAAATAAGTCTTCAAAGGCTTGGAAAGTGCTCAAAATAATTTGTCTGTTTAGTTCAGGAATCAGCTGTACAAATTTCTGTGGTTTCAGATGTAACTAGAGAAATGAACTTAAAGTATTCATGCATCAAAAGTATTAATAACAGACTTTACAATATTGTGAACAATATAATGCCAAAAGTAATGTTAGTAAACTATCCTCAATGGTGACCTTAAAAAAATAAATTCAATTACAATAGAACATATAACTAGATATTCATTCTCTTAAACATGAACACGATAATAGAGCATCTGTTATAGACATCTGTCATAATCTAATTGAAATGCATATACAGTTACAACTATGGATTGTTTCTTACTAATATTTAGAAACCCTAATTTTAATTTATGAATGGTGTTAGGTTTATGCATCAAATGATGAGCTTTAGATTTAAACAAATTAGACTGAAATAATTTGTGATCATAGGTATTAGGTTTTAGTTGATTGAGCTCATCATAGATTAGTGTCGGTATGGTACCAGTGACATCTATGGTGCACTGGACAGTCCTAGTATGGAACTCTTCAGTAGTATGGACCTCGGAACTTGCCCCAGCGGTTTCATATTTGCGAACGCCTAACCCTCTTTATCACTGGGATGACATCTAGTGGTAGAATTTCTACTTCATCAATTTGTGATACATAGCAAAGATCATCCATTGTCATCGGTGATAACTGTCCCACTTCTGAAAAATGACTAACTTTAGGATGTTCTTAAAATTCTGGTAAGAAGTCGTGACTGGTGGAATTCAGACTTGTCTGGAGTGAAACAGTGGGTGGTCGTCGCGTTATATTATAAATTGATGGATGATTTCACCATTAGACGCCGGTCGACTAAGTAGTGCAGATGGTTAGGCTTTAGTTATGAGACCTGAAGGCCCCGGATGGGATTCGCATGTGGAATAGTGAGTGTGTACTGGTTAAGAGTTTCACAGAAGATGAAAAAGGTGTCCAGTGCTTTCTAGTTTTAGTAGTACCCGACCAACATCACTCTAAGATGAGTTCTTTTAACCAAAACAAATGAATTGATTTGTAGATAGGAGATGTGTTTGACGAATTTTAAAATTAATTATAACTATTCTATTTAAATCACTATGCTAATGTTCATTTAATGCAATTCAGTTTAAACACCTAGTCATAACCAATAACCATAATCTGAATTCTATAGTTGTTTCATTTGAATCCTTAACATTTGAAATAATTAGTAACAACTGATTAATAAGCTTTTATTTGTCATGATCAAGCAATCAAAGTAAATTTAAGATAAAGCAGTTGAATACTGAACAAATTAACGTATATAATTTAATAGCTTATTAACATCGTTATCGTAACAACATCTAGATTTTGTCTAGTAAAAGTCCATTAGTATACACAGCCAGTGAGTTAAAATTCAGAGTGGGACTGTGTCTAGTTTACTACTCAGCGAAAATAACGTTGGATTCTAGGAAAGAGATGATGGTTTGTAGTGTCAGACAAGTTAATTATAACATAAGAATTCTAGTATAAGTAAGTTTTCCAAGTCTAGAACAGAACTATTATTCATTTTTCTACTGGTTTATTGAGAAAAAGGGCTTTAGATTAATTGAAATTGTAAAAAAATTCATGAGTGTTGTTTCTGTTTATTTCGGCATTACCATACGCTAGTTATTATTGGAGAAATAGCTAAAAATAAGACTCATTCATTACAAAACTGGTAGTCATTAATCGAGTAGAAGTATCTAAAAACTTAACAACGACAATAGATAATAATCACGCACTGTAGTGAATTGATTAAAGTTACTAATGTAAAACATCTGATGCTAACCTAATTATCTAACTTTTTAATGCTAACTTTCAAGCCCTAAATGTTATGAATTCGATTTCTAGTATTATTTCGAGTGATAGCAGTTGAGAAGAACAATGTTAGGATAAATTACCTGTTCTGGTTTTTAACTCATCCTAATGTCAGAATAGAATATCATTAGTCTTTACGATGCTAGACAATATTATTTATATTAATAGTACTTTATACTTATTGCCATTGTCATAACGCGGCTAGAAATCATAATTGCAATCTATCGAATCCTTTCATCTCGATATCGGAACCCTACTGTTGTACCACATTTGTTGAACATTTAGTAACTATGGCATTTGTGTTGCTTAAATTGCCGACTTTTCTTAGACTTATTTACTACTGAGCTGTATATTTTCTTTTCTGAGTTATGATAATTTTACTATGAACCTATCATCCCGTTTTCAGTAAAAATACCCCTCCTCCTCCCCAGCTTGGTCTTTAGTGAATTTTGTATCTCGTATTATTGATTGGTCCAGAATATTCGATATAAAGTCTTTGCTTACATCAAATAATGGACGTGGTGGTCTCCTAATAATTGGTGTTGTATTCTCTCACTCTCTGCCTCTGGACAAGTCCGACCTTATTGGCTCCGATCCAGCCAATAAACGTCTAAGTACTTACTTATGCCTGTTACCCCTCTCGGAGGAGCATAGGCCGCTCACCATTAATCTCCATTCAACTCTGTCCTGAGCAATCCTTTCAAGCTGTCTCCAGTTAGTCTTCATCCTTTTAATGTCTGCTTCCCTCTAAGTAGTCGGATGGTATAAACTCTAAGAACAGATCCAATTAATAAGTCTTAACATAGGGTTAGTGTTAAGCTTATCCCGGTCGTCTTGTTTCTGACCATACTACGAGCAGCCTCCAAGGTCATTCCAGAAGTCATAGCAATATTTCAGTGAACATAAACATCAATATATTAACATCTAAGACAAAACTTCACAAATAACATTCATTGTTGACTACATTTTGTAAATGTTAAACTTTCATTATTGTATAATACTAAATATATGAGTGTTATACATTCCATTTTCTCTATACACTTACCTTTGATTTCCTTTCATTTTATCTCTCCAACCCTTTCCCCTCCCCCTCAACTAATTTTATCATTCCTGCTTAAAAGCGTGTATTTCCTGGTTTACACTACGCTTCAGTTAAATAAAACTTTTCAATACCTAAATGAAGTTCTTTACTTCACTTTATATTAATTTCACATTATCATCCATTAAGTTTGATTTTATTGAAATGATGAATTCAATAAAAACTCATAAGTTTCTAACATCGTTGTTTAAAAAAACAAGTTAATTAAAGGGGTTTTATCATGCAATTATTACAATGCATTAATATTATTATATTCTTGTGGTAATTCAATTTTTCTGTTTTATTTAATGTTCAATTTACTGTTATTAACATAAACATTAACAGAAAATTTTAATGTGTTTGAATATATCCGTCAATTTGATATGAACTTAAATTGATCAGTCTCTGTTCCTAGATGAATATCTTGAAAGAGTTGACTTGATACAGTTAAAACCCACAAGCCTGACTGAAGTTGGATTGTAGCTAGCTAGTGAAATATAAGACACAAGTTTTATGCTATTTGATTTCATTTTGCTAGCTGGATGTACCTGAATCATAGTGTTGATGTTCACACTGGGACTCGAAACCAATTTGTTCTATGTCAAACGCCACTGTTCAACACGGATATGTATATATAATTTGAATTGTTTCATTGATTTGATATGAACTGAGTTCGAGTTTGCGTGTGAACATCACCACATGATGCAGCTTCATCAAGCTGATCGGTCCCAAATAGGACTAAACGTATGCCATTTATTTCACTTGTTTGCCACAACTTGAAGAAATATAAATAGTATTTTTGGATAAAAATACGGATTATTCACCTAATATTCTATTCATTATAAAATAAGTATAAGAAAACAGTACAATCATATCTATCCAATAGTATAATGCCAACGATTACATTAATGGATGTTTATTTTAATGAGTTTTCATTAACAGGTGAGACATTTATAAATTTGTTGTTCTACAATGATCCGTATAAACATTATCATCAAAAAAACAAAATGAACAGATCTACATTATGATACAATACCTACGGTAGAACAATGGTTGATTGTCATTTAGAGTACAAATATGTACAAATATGTATGTATGCAACGTTCTATTAAATTGATACTAATTTATGTTTACTTATATGAATATGGGTAGATATATTCAATAATCCACAGAATAAAATATTCAAATATAAAACAATCAAAGGAACAAGGAATAGGTAAACTATTACGTTATGATTATGTCAGTAATGTTAATTTGCTGAATTTCATTGTTAATGTCTACGGTAACTGTTGAACTTACCATTTTTAATAACGAAATAACTTTATTTAGAAAAATGTTTCAAGACTGGCTTAATTCGACACGGCAGTTAGCGATAGGGAGCGAAGCGGTTAACTGTTTTAACCACTTTACTTATCTTGGAAGCATCATCGCTACTGACGGTCTGGTGTCTGCTAAAATCTCGGCTCGTATACATAACGCCTGATTGGTTTTTGTCGATTTGCGTCACTTGTGGCATAGGTGAGACATCCGTTTTCTGATGAAAGGAAGCGTTTACTGCGCAGAAGTTTGATTCGTTTTACTTGGATGGATGGGAAACATGGCCATTAAAGAAAGATGATATTCATAGGCTTTTAGTATTTGATCACAGATATCTCCTCAACATTGTTCGTGTTTGCTGAGACCACCGAGTTAGCAATGAGTGGGTTAGGAATAGAGTACTAGATAAATACAGTAAGACTATCGATAGAGTAGTGAATCTTCACCAACTGAGGTGGTTAGGACATGTGTTACCTATGCCTGACCACCGTCTACCTCGACAAGCAATGTTATCTGTTGTGGGAGTAGGCTGGAAGAAAGCTAGGGAAGGCCAAACGAAAACATGGTACCAGTCCATGAAGTCACTGACAGTGAGGCTGAGCTATGTTAATAGATGCAGACTACCTGGTTGGGGCCCACGCGATGATCGTAACAAATGATTAAAGACTTTAGGTGATATGGCTCAAAATCGATTGCAATGGCGCAGGTGCATCCACTCCTTGTTTTCCTCCAAATTCTAAGTTTTTGAGCTTATCATAATTTTCTCTTAACTGAATTACTTTCTTTTATTTCAAATCTGATCTCTGATCTCTCTGCCGTACTCTGTTACTACCTCTCCTATTTTGGGATTTGGTCCGACAATTTTATCTCTATCTGCTGATTGAGTCATGGCAACTTGAACTGATGTATGCATGTACGAAGTTCTACGTTGTAAATGAGTGACTGATTGAATTTGTTTAGAATTTTTCCACAGTAAGCAACCTCAATTTGATGAGAGACTATATCCAGAATATTTAGGTTAGACTTTAAAATCACTGACTAGGTACAAGTAACAATCATAGTACTTTCTGGTTTTTAATAGTTATCTAATAAAAATCACTCCAAGCTGGAAACTTTCAAAACTGAGTATGTTACATTGAACTTCTATTCATTTTCCATTGTAATCAGAATATCAAATGTGTTGCAGTAAAAATTATTCAAGAAGTTTCCTTCGTGCAAAAATTACACTTTAAAAATGAACAACAGTCATACTTATCATTATTTTCGTTATTTTTTCTTAGAGATTTGTACTAATAATAACTTAATCACATGATAATACATGATATACACTAACCGATTATTAATTTCGTAAAAGTAACACCGTAGGCTACATTGATCGTGTTGATTGACAGTCGATTAACCTATCAATTTTATGTTCACTCAACTAGGGAATCTTAGTGAATATTGAAGCAAATAGGTTTTATTAAAACATACTATTCAAATTTTTCCTTATAAAAGATGTGAGATCACATTTTAACATTAAATAATTGTAACTAATTGCAATGATACTGAAATTAATACAATAGAGCAAGAAATTCCTGTTTACTAGAACTTTTTAATAAAATGTGTAAGTCAGCTTAATGTGTTCATCTTACAAAGCATCTGTTATTAAATGTGATATCATGTAATATCATTTGTTTGATTAACTAGCATATTACTCAGCTCCATTGTACTATCGATTTGTTACAACACATCGTATATAACATATTCGAAGCCACACCTTTGTCGTATCCCAGAGCATCTTCAGGACGTAGTTGAGTGAATGAAAGTGCAAATAAATCACATTCCTCATTCTGTAACACAGAAAATTCAGAAAATTCAGCCTCAATTTTATCATTTTACATAATTTACAAAATTCACTCAAATGTTCCAAGAGGCCTGCGTATTATTCTATTTCATACTCTTGAAGCTTTAGTTATTCACAGTTTGAAGCTTGAATTGTTCAGATAGTATTATATCATGAGATCGTTATTTATACAGTTGACTGATTCATTTGTTTACTTGTACTTTATATTTCTGCAGATATCATCTTTACTTCTAGTATTACTACTTATCTTCAATTTTATTACTATCAATCTAATAACATTTATCATTATTATTTATAACTATTACTGTTTCAAAGACAGTGTACATGTTAATTTTTTCGATTTTCATTTTCATATTTTCACTTTAATTTAATGTTAATTACAAATATTGTCTTCACTTAAATGATTACGTAATTTTCATTTTTTCATAAATTCCTCATCCTTTTCATTTATTAGTATTTTTTAATTTAAAACTAAGTAGTCAAAAGATTTTACATGACAACTAATAATTTTGTTTTATAATTTAATGAGTATATTTATCCTAATATTATTTGTAACAGAGATCATTTTATTATTACTAGAACTTCAGGAATTACCTCGAGAATTTCGTCACTAATGAGTTAACATTGAATGTGATTGGGTGATATGGTGATTTTTGAATGTTATTTCTCATCTCCAAAACTTATATAATATGAATTGGTTAGTAATTAGTTTGTGGGCTTCATTATCAACGTTTCATGTAACAATTTTTAACAAATTGAGCAATACACAAGTAATTTGCATTACTAAGTAATATATTTGTAATAGTTCTGTGAGTAGAAATTAAAGTTCTAACGTTACGTAACTTATTGTAAGCCACTTTTTAAGTGAATAATTAAATATTATACTCATTTCTAAGGGTATTTTCATTCCAGTTTATAATTTCGTACATAAGAGAATGTAAACAGTAAATGATGATAACTAAAATAATGAATGTTAATTCAACTTACTAGTGTTCATCTTGTTGTGGTTGCTGCCATTATCAAAATCACAAAATAGATCTTATAATGATATAATCTGACTATTTTCCGAATCCTCACAATAATTGAGTCGATACAACATTACTATGCATTAATTTTTATTTCTTTTTAGTATTTCTTTTAGGATGGATGATGTCAATGTAAATTTTTTCTGATTGATTAATATGACTACTATTAGTACTACTGACAATCATGATAGTAAGTATAAACAACACTTGACAATTCGTTTTTTTTTTCAACCGAATTGAAAACTAAATTATTTTTAGAAATAAGAGTTTCTTGCAATAACACAGATCTAAACACTTTGGAACATAACTGGATCCCTTCAAAGTATTCAGTAATTGAGTTAATAAATCCTAGTGAGTATCTAGAAACGATTGAATACGACGGCTTAAGTTTCTATAATGCGGACATAAATTTTGACATTGTAATTGTTAAAAAAAATTACCTAACTTTTCAGAAATTTATTAAGAGAACAAATTGTATGTATTTTATGAAATCATGTCTTTCTTCTGCATTGCTTTGTGCTCTAGATAGTCTTATGCCAGTATCATGTAAAATACCTCTTTACAATACTCATAAGAAGTTTCTCATCAAATGTTTACATAATAACAATTTCCTAAGAAAATGTTTTAAACAGTTACGACGCCAGGTTACATAATCTGTTCCGTCTTATTTAGTTGTTTGTAGAAATTCATAATGATTTTTTATCCCAATTAGTAAACACTTTGAAGAGATCGCTTTTTGTCTCAGATGGCTTAAATCTATTGCGTCATATCAAATTTTTTCTAGTTCTTTCGCCATTAAAAACCTTGTAGGTGTTTATGGACGCTAAAAAATTATCTAGTTCATCATTTCAACAACTTGTCAAAGCTGTTTCTTTCTAATGTGGGACTCCCTAGGGGTGTTCATATAATACCTTATCAATGGTTGAGTTAGAACAGTAAAGTGACAGAGAGAACTCCTAACCATCTGAATCACTGAACTAGCACGCATCCAGTGATAGCTTTCTCACTTCAGTCACTTCGGGATATAGCACAAAAATAAACAAATGGGATATTGAAATTCCATTAGTCAAGTCAAATGACTAAAACCATGACATATTATTCAGGTAGATCATAAGTTAGCTGATTAATGTAGTTTTAGATTTTAGCAGTTTATAGAAAATGTCATTTAAGTAATTATTTGATCACGGATTAGTACTATAAAGCACTAGACTTGTGGGTCTAAGTATGAATCTGATTAAGCAATACTAGCCAACTCAATCTTCTGATAGTCAGCTTTTGATTTGTTAAGTAAAGTTTCTGGAATCTTTGGTGCCCACTGGTGAAGAGTCCCATACGAGAACACAGCAGTCATGTAGTTCTACCTGGTTCTCAATGCTACCAAATTTAATCGAAAAAGTGGTGAATTATTTTGTTTTCTCTCCATTCACTTCTAAAACTGTATCATAATAACTAACCAAATTATTCTTTAGATTTAGTATAGCGATTTTTACTGAATAGATAGATTCAAAGTCAGGAAGACTGGTTAACTGTTTCTACACTTCTACATTCCAGATCTCCAAAGCTACAAGGAAATCCACCACAAGAACTTCAGGCATTGCAACGAACGCCAAAATTTCGACCCATTGGGCATGATTCCGACGGGCGATATTTTTAACTTAATAATTTTGTGATATAGATATTTACGCAATCTCCTCAATTGCCATCGTTGGTTAACTGCCTTATGCACGACATTATTAAACTTCTATCGTCATACCTTTTTACTTGGGCTTCATAAACTGCCATCCTGATATTAGTCAGTAGTGAGCTGATATTGATTAATTTATCCTTTCTGAATAATTCAATATTATTATTTTGATTACTTACAAACCATTTTTTTAATTCATTCAATTTTCCATGGATAAACTTTAGATTTCCATTTTGGATTCACTGAATTCCTAACACCTAATCATTTATACTTTGAGGGAATTTTTTCGAACGTATACGTATTTGCATATTGCCAACACCTAAATACGTACAACTCATGACTACTATCCTTCGAAGAGTTTAATTAGGTTACATGAAAGGGAATTTCACACACATTTTGATGCATTGCGTTTATTTATTATATAAATGATAGTATGATAAAAATACTTCATATTCTGTTAATAGACAACGAAGAAGTACTTTTCATTTAAATATGATAACAACAAAAATTGCTTGTACTAAGAATAAGTTATTGAAATTCACTTTCTTTATGTGCTTATATCAGTTCAGCTGTTCATATGGAGTAAGCAACATAGAGCGTACCAACAGGTATGGTTTGGATAAGCTAAACAAAGTGTATACACGGCTTCATTTCACAGATTTCTGTCACGTAATTGAAAAATCAAGCCATTTAAAGTAATTTACAGTATGCCACAACAACTCAGTTCGCTTATTGCACATATCAGAAGCGATAGATTTCGAACCGATAACGCGAGTTGTTTCGTTTAGAAGAATTGTGTGATACACTCATCATTTCCTTGTCCATATGAAGCTTCCATAAATTCTGTACATCTTTTGATATTGGTTTTTTTTATCTCAGCTAACTTTCGTTTGTCTCCTGCACCTACTTTGTTAGAACTAAACTAAACTTTATGAAGATCAACTACTAATGCATAACTGAAAATTCAGCAATTTCTACCATGTCGCATTTATTAGTATTCAAGATAAACAGCCCAACTATCCAGTGAAAAAACTTATGATAGTAAAGTCAACATATTTGAAAATTAAGACTGATGTTAATTGTGAAATACCACATGGCTGGTTTATCTACAGTGTAGTAATTTCACCCCAAAACACTGAAGTAATGGAACAATACTAAAAGTTAAATCATGTAAAACTAAATGTCTTTAGTACGTGGATTCTGGTTAGATCGTCGAGTGATGGTTTTCTTAAAGAACATCTGTGGAATATAGCTCTTGATCAAATAACTAAATAAATAACATAATCAATTCGCTTCTTGTAATGACTACAAAATATACGAGAACAATAGGATTTGATCAACAATGAAGATTCGATATTGTAAACAGGCACATGGACTGTAATCATTTGTTTATAAAAGAATAATTAGTATACAAATAAGTTAAGTCTTCTCAACTAGAATAGTCTATATTAATCAATCTTGATAGTAGTATATTCCTACTTATTTGAAACGTCCGTAAATGAACTATCATTACAAATCGACAATAATATTAAATTAATTCAATATAATGTTTACAGTGTTCACTCACAAATATCATAGTACAGGTATGAAAATCATATTACACTCTTTTAAATGCTTCAACACTTAAAAAGATTACTAATGTTTTAGTAGTAACAAAATATGCAATGCACATATGTAATTATTTAAGTTGAATTGTGACTGGCAAGCGGACGAGCGTTTCGTCCTATTTGTGACTTATCGGCTGAAAGTACCCTGCATCCAAATGTTAGTGTTCACACTGTAATGTGACTTCAGTTCGCTTTGTGCCAAACATCAATACGTTCACCACTAGGCTACTGTGCGAAGGCAGTCAAATTTGTGCAACGGGTATATATGTAATTAGACTGAGCTTGTATCTTCCCATTTAATTAATCATGTGTTGAAACTGGTCAGCCTCTGTCGCTATATGAACATCCTGAGCGGATTGCTTCAGTATGGCTATAAATGACATATATTGTGTGTATTGGATTGTGACTGGCAAGCGGAGTCCAGGACGCCCATTTCATCCTATTTGAGATTCATCAGTTGGATGTAACCACATCCCAATTTTGATGTTTACGCTGAAGAAACTCATTAGGAAGGAATTTATATCAACAGAGGCTGGTCAGTTTCATTCCATAATAAATCAACGGAAAGATATAAACTTTTCGTAATTATCTGTATTTATGTTTATTCGATGAATCATATATTGAAGAAAATAAATTTTATGATCATATCAATAGTTTTATGCCTGATGCCAGACAATAAATTAAGTTGTCGGACATAAGTGTCTTTTGAATATGAGTTTTAAATTATTGTTCATTTCTAACTATTCTATACTAAGTGTCATTAAATAACAAAATGTAAAGTGAAGAAATGAACAAAAGTTTATGAATCACTTTATGAAATTAATATTCAGTTACTTTATTCACTGTAATTCAATGCAATCATTCTAATAAGTAATTCACTTTAAGTTACATTTAATAATAAATGTCACTGTTTTTGCTTTATTTAATCGATTATTGATTTAATTACCATTTGTTACTAGGGTACATTATCGTCTTTTTTAATCACTAAGTCAATAAATTTTGCATAATGATTAGTTTCTGCATTAAATGTCACATATTTGTTTCTATAGTTATGATATAAAATCAATATTACATAGTATTTATCGATTAATATGACTACTGATTATGAACTGTAAGTAAGAAGGAAAAAGCATTTTTAGATCAAGATTTAATCGCCATCCAAATTAGATAAAATTTATATTCAATTACAATGACAATGATGAATAGCCAGATTTTAAATAATCAGGACCCGTCGCCTATATATTAATCAATAATTTACTGAGTAAACCTAATTTACAAACATTTTAAAGTAGAAATCATACAACTGGCATGTTGCATATTTGCTTATTATACTTCTTTGTTCTTTGAGTTTGAATACACAAAAATAGATTGTCATTTTTCAAAATAAATTATGTAATCTTTATTATTTTACATTTGTTATATCATGATCTCTAAATCGATTACTGGATTTCATCTTGTACTCACCAATATAGTGAACAATACCAAAAAGAATATCGAATCGATGCTCTTACATTGACTCAATGATAAGTAGTCCCAAGCCATAAGTAAGAAAGATCACAAGATTTATGAGACAACCATTATCCAAACGCTTACTTGACCACCCAGTCAATTAGTTACAAGCTAAAATCAATACAAAATAGTATCGACAGTGACTGTAAACCAGAGTGATGTAAACAATGTTGATTAGTCATAGTTTATACATGAAAAGTAATATACTAATAGTCAGTGTGTTAAAGACCTGAGGAGCTAGTGTTTGTTTTATTGTGTCATTATGTGTTTACTGTTTCTGAGTGTCCGCAAGTTAAAAAAACAGGTGTTATCTGTCACACTCTGATCACATACTTGAGAGAGAGTGACTGCCTGGTCTCTTTATGTCCTCCAGATTCTTTTTCAGTCCCGAGATTCAATAGGAAAATCATAAGATTAATAAACAACCAGACAGAATCAAAGTATATTTAAAACACTCCTTTATATATACACATATGAGTAATAGCGACTGTGAAGTGAAGTAACGTATACACAATTATTCAATGCAAAATGATATGCTATCAGTAAACGGAAGGATAAAGTAAGGGAAACGTGTTAATAATAGAAATGAAATGTTCTTTGTGTATACAGATAAAATTAACAAAATAGTCTGGAGAGAAGTAGTCCTAAAATATAATCAGTCTGTATTAGGTACCTAACAAATCAACACTGACTGATGAATGGCCAGTAAGTTAACTGTAAATAAATTCTAGTATCTAAATTTGTTTTGAAGTATATGTTAATAAAATTATGTGGAATGAAATAAAATACTTCATGTTGGAACTCTTTCTCATCTCAAACAAACCACCAATAGAATCCATCTCGTAGATCTATGTTTAAGTGTGGTTGTTAGCATTTATAATTAATTCTTAAGAAATCTTGTGAATACACCTTTCTTCAGTTAGTTAATATAAATTTCCCCCTTAAAATATAAAAGCGAAATTGTTAACGTTAAAACAGATTTTGTACTATGAAGGTGTTTTTGTTTATTTTACTATCAGATACAAATTAGGACAATGGTTACGTAGTAATTGTTCATCGATGATGATAATCGTGTAGTGAAACATACATAGTTTATTTGTTTGTATAATGTATCTTGGTTAGGTAACACTTGTAACCAGGAGACATTGGACAATCTTTTCGTCAGGATATGGAACTACTTATTTATACATTCCCATTATAAAAACGAACTCAGGACCTTTAGGTCTCAGGGTAAACTCATCAATCATCTCCACTATGGTATCTAAAAGTACAAAAGAGTTCCATGCAAGAAAAAAACAATTGGACACAACTGAGTTCCGTCAGGGATAAATGCAAACGAAACATCACAATACTACTGCAAGCATATATTTTTTTTATTCACGTCGTAATACTACTTTAAACTAAATTGAATTACTTACCATCAAATAAATGAACATAACAACTTTCACTTTGATTAAATTAATCTCTTATTCATCATCAAACAAAAATGATACAAAAGTTAGAAATCAAATTCAAAGTGAGTATTTTCATAATAAACTAGAATCAATGCAAAAATATTGTGAACTTATAAACTATTGGACAATTAAAAGTTTATAGGTATTTTCATTCAAAAAGAACTAAAATATTTACAAAACTAAGGCTCCGAGTGTATGTAAGACATGTGAATAGAACCCGTTTGTAAATAATCGCAGCGAATGAAAATTAAAGAAAAATTCTAACGTTACCCTCGTAAGCTGGTTCGAGCTTCTTCAGCGAAATAATCAAAATCAGAAATTTCTAAATATAAATGTAAATAAGAGGTCAAATTAATTACAAATATCCAACTGTATACAGGGTATGAAATTGTTATATGAGTTATTGCGAGTGAAATAATATTGGAATTGTTGTGGATGTAGGAATGTGTGCACTTCTGAAACACTACACATATGGGTAAATCCGAATAATATAAACCGACGAGATGGAGTACTGTTAGCTGCATCATGGCAACTAAAGATTAAAAAATCAATTCAAACTTCTACTGCTCCAACTACCGACGCATACCATTTATTTATTGATTGATTCTGTTTAAAATTATTTATTTTAATTACACAGTTCAACGTGTAGCCATTCGCAAATATACAACCTTCATTTGTCCCATAATTATCATTACATTGGTTTACTCCAACTATGATTTAATCCTCTAATACAAAACAACCAACACTATTCCAATTTCACTTGACGGAGAAATTCTGGAAGATGTAGAATTCTTCGCATACTTGGGCATCATCAATAAACAAGGAGGGTCTAATGCAGATGTGAAGGCGCGGATTGAAAAGGCAAGATCAGCATTTCTACAACTGAAACACATCGAAAACTCAAACCAACTGCCAGCCAACATTAACGTTAGAATTTTCAATACAACCGTGAAGACAGTTCTGTTGTATGGAGCTGAAACTTGGTGGTCTGCGAACAGCATCCTTTATAAAATGCAAGTATTTATAAACAATTGTCTGCGTAGGATACTTCAGATCTGTTGGCTGTGGACAGAGGACAAATCAACTTCCAGTACAGGAAGAAATTTGGAAAAGACGCTGGAGATGGATAGGAAAATCACCAAATTATGTCACAAGACAACCATTAACATGGAACCCTGGAGGTCAAAGAGGAAGGAGGAGACCCAAGAATACATTGGGTCGGAAACTGGAGTGAGACATGAAGAGATTGAAGTGCACTTGGGAAGGACTTGAAAGGAAAGCTCAGGACAGAGTTGGTTGAAGAATACTGGTTGGCAGCCTATGCTCCACATGGGGTAACAGGCATTGATCGATTGACTGATGATTTGATAGTAAGCCCATCTGCAGATTGCCTATTCCTCACCGTGAACATAGAACAGTATATGTGTACAAATCATTGTAACATGAAACTACACACGAAGTACACACATTCCTACATCCACAACAATTCCAATATTATTTCACTCGCAATAACTCATATAACAATTTCATACCCTGTATACAGTTGGATATTTGTAATTAATTTGACCTCTTATTTACATTTATATTTAGAAATTTCTGATTTTGATTATTTCGCTGAAGAAGCTCGAACCAGCTTACCGAGCGAAACGTTAGAATTTTTCTTTAATTTCATTCGCTATGATTATTTACAAACATATTCTATTCATATGAATTAGAAGTTTAGTTCAAAATTATAAAATTTTGCATGGATCATGATTCTTTAAAGCAAATAAATCAACATTCACAATGTGTTACCATGATTAAACTTAAGTCAGTTTACTAATTTCATTTGAATATATTTGTATTTGTCACTATTTAGTAGAGGGAATAATGTTCATTATGGTTTATGGAACTTTTGTATTCCATATTATAGTTACAAACGTTATTAATTAATTCATTCATCAGATAAGATAAATGAATTAGTTAGTACAAGTATTTTTTTTAATACTGTGAATATACAATATACAATTTCTATAACAAACTAAACTTAATATAGGCACAATACTTTCTGGCATTGGTTAAAAGATAATTAAGTCACTTGATTGTTGGCTTACTTAGTATAGTATGTGAATTTTTATGTTTTGTATAGTGTAGAAAGCTTCTATGTAATATTGGTCTGTCTAAACTTGGTGAATGTGTATCTCAGACACTCTCTATGAACTCCAACTTTCCTATAGTCGTTACTGTAGTGAAATGATGTACTAAGATGATTATTTTTTATAGTAGTAATTATGTAGTTAATTAAACATCATCCTAATCACTATTAATTCCACCATTATCTCATTTATCAAAATTGTTAACAGCTGTGAATTTGATTCAACACGTCACAGATTATTGTTGTCAGGGTAACATTGAAAGCCAGGGAAGCACTAAACAGTCGTTTTGTTCTAGTGTGGAACTCCTCAACAGTGCTCACCCCAGAAAAAAACCCATCTCGATTCAACTTTAAATGTAACATTTCATTAAAATAACTAAAGATAATCATTTTTTAACGATTTGCCATTACCAATCTCACAATACAAACAGACTAGTAAATTGATATGCATTAGTTTTATAATTTTTATAATTATAATTTGTATGCTTTAGTTTGTTTCTCATTGCCCCCCCCCCTCCTAGCAGAAACTATATGGCTAATTCTGTTTCGCTATTGTTTGACGTTATTATTTCAGTCAAGCATATCATAATTGTAGATATCCCACAATTTACCAGGTAATTTAATACAATTATATTTCACTCCAGTTAGAATTACAATGTTCTCGTCTCAATACATTTCAGAGGCTAAGTAACATATTGAATATACAAAGTGCTTTTTCCTTCACTTGATAAAATACACTACACTAATACAGAAACAAAGAAAAAAATTATTCAGAAGCATAGTGTTCATTGCTAATTATCTTCGTTATCGACTTGTGTTATGCTGATGTTTCTGAGTTAAGTGTACTTGTGGATATGTTTGCTTACATTATTACAAGTTCTTCATAAAATTCGTATTTCTTCAATATATCTTTTTTTGCATTTTTACATAATTGCCAAATAAAGGAATGATGTAGGTTATTCACTTTCAGGCAAAACTGATTGGTGTCATGTTGATTATTTTAGATATTAGATATTCATTTTAACAGAAACAATAACAACGCAAAACGTTGATTAAAATGAACTTCATTCATTTCTGAAACCTAAATATTAAATATTTCGTATGTGGCTAACAATAAAATCGAAGTGAAACGTTTTGTACTACGCTGAGACTGATCGGTTACATGTTATATCATCCTATACTTGATGTTTGTACTAAAACTCGAACGTTGTATACGTTATTCATTAGGTTACTGAATTCAGATATCCAAAATCACTTCCAATTGTTGTAGATTAGTTAATATAATTTAAGTTGGATTGTGATTGGCAACTGGAATCCAGGACATATGATTTGTCCTATTTGTGACTGAATGTACCTGCATCCAAATTTTGATGTTCGCAGTGGGAATCGAACTCAGTTCATTTCATGCCAAACGCCACCCGCGTTTACCACTAAGCTAATGTGTTCAAATATACACATTTGTTTGACGGGTCCATAGGTATTAGGATGAAACGCGCAGCCTGAATTCCACTTGCCATTCACAATCCAACTTAAATAATACTTGTGGATAATCAATATACAGAGGCGATCCACCGAGGATGCGCACACAGCAATAGAGACTGACCAACTTCAGTTCATAAAAAATCACTTGGAGGATACAAGTCCACCCTAAGATTTAATATAAGTTAGCGATTTCAACTTATTAATGTATTAAACTCTAAAGTTGTAATCAATTTAATAGTAATATTGTTTACACTACAATAAATCATACTAAATTTATCTAATTTATACATATGCGTTTATATCCATTACCTTCTGAATGTCACCGCCACATACTTGATTGAACTCCACTGGATATGTCTTCTCACTAAAACTCCACGAAACAGTTTTCTATTACTTCCTAATTTTCAACGGTTGTCTAACTCAAACCAATTGATGATATTGAATTCAAATCCAATTAATCTCCACAACACTTAATTACTTTTACTTGAAATGAAATATACATTGTTGTTTTACTATTTTATAAACAATAATTTAATAAAACAATACTTGAAAACAAGTTAAATTGTGTATAATTGTAACAATTCAGTGCTAAGATAATAGTTATTATCTTTTCAATTATCTAAATTATTTGTTTTACTGAAACATGGATAATTGTACATTGAATTGTTTTGTTTAAAGTAGAATAATAACACAAAAAACAAAACATTTCAGAGAGAAAATGAATTATTGATTGAAAGGTAGAATACTAAGCTGAAGATGTTTTCATTTGATTACAAAAGTATGTCTTCAACTTAACTGAATATAATTTATTCATTTTAATGGAAAAAAAATAGTAACCATCCAGGAGAAATATACAAATGAATAGAATATAGTTAAAAAAGAAACGTCATGAGACTGTTATTGTAGATTGGTAGTTACATTTCATTTTTGTTTCTTTTAAATTTGGTATTACGTCATTAACAATTGACTAGATTTTGTATGAATGTTATCTCCTTTTTCTTAGTTGATTCATTTCAACTAGAATTTTTTACAGACACTTTTCCACAAAACTAGTTACTATGACTAATAATTAATTGAAAGTATTCTTTTAATGATTTCTAAAATGTTAATTATGTAGCACTACTTAGAACAGAAGTTACTGAAAGTGATCAGGCTAATGAATCTGTAGTTGAACTGCAGGGACTAGTTCAAGCGAGTATGTTGTAACTGTACTATGTTTCAATGTTAAGTAGGTGAAGTATATCAATAAGAACTCCTGAGCCACTTTACCATGCTAAATTATAAACGTCATCATAATTTTTCTAGTATTAAAATGTAATCGATCTTCAAATTGAGTGTTCTCTTCATTTAAGTTTATAGATAAGCCTTGACGATAAAATGCAGCATTTCTTGCATAGTTTCTTGAGCCACTCAACACTAAGAAGAATAAGGACAGTGAGTGAATTCAACTAAGTATGTAAAGTCTAATTGTAATCAGTAAAAATTGTGTACGTCTAAAGTGAAATGTTTGAAGACAGATGTAAGAAAATCTGAATGAAAAGACGAAGTATAGTGATGAAAGAACAATTAGTTTCCACATCAGTTTTGGTATTAGAAAATGACTACCATAAATCGTTCAAGATTAGGACAAATAGTTTCTGAATGCATTAGAGAAATTTTAATTTCCTGATTGTTGTTTACGGAAATTTTATGTTTTGTATTGATCAATAAGGAATCATATTCGCCTATCATCTATATACATGAGTTTGAAGCTAGTTTATCAACATGATTGCCTCTCCGTTAATACATACTTGTTTACATACGTACTAGTAAACGATGAAAAACTAATGGTTTTTATATTTGACATCGCGAATTAGTATGAATGAAACAATCATTGGAAACCAGGAAGCATTCAGTTTATTAAACTTCCTAAATCTTGATGGAAATCAGATAGTTATCTGATCTCTACAGTTAACAAATTAATTAGTCTTATTATCTATCGGTTACATTATAATTAACCCATTGTTCACCAAAATAATTAATAACTCTGTCGGCAAGAATTTTGACGAACATGATTTAATACATTTGACTAGTTCTACAAAGTGCCGTATAACCAAAGACATATTTAGACAGGTCGGTAATGATCTGTAGTATTTTGGATAACAAGCATGAATCGACATCAAAGTCATATTGTTTATACTTTGAACAAAAGTTACTTTCTATAAATGTTCGGTTTTTCAGGTAATTTTCTAAATAGGTATCTGTCGTTTGTAAATATGCAAATACTGAAACCTGTGACAATACGGTTGAATTGAAACTTACTATCAAGTTGCAAAAATAGAAAATATCGCTGGTTATTGGAAATAAAGTTACCTTTCTATGCTCTTAATAAGAAGAAATATGCAAGAATAATAGTAATATCAGCTATGATTTATGTTGAAATGTAGCTGGTAAGGGAAATATAAAATAAGCGTTCCATTTTATTTGGTTCTTTCACGTCAGCTGGATGTACCTGTATCCCAATGTTAATGTTTTTTTCAACGGAACCTTAACTAAGTTTGCAAAGCGTCAAATGTCATAGCGTTCACCACTAGGTTTAACGAGAAGACCCAAATAATTTTAATTTATATACACATGCCTTTGCATAAGTATGGCTGTTTGGACTTAGTAACCTAGGGGTAAGCGCAGTGGGGCTTGACACAAAACGAAATGAGTGCAAGTTCCGCTGTGAACATCAACACTGAGATGCAGGCACATCTAGCCGACAAAATAGGTTTAAATAGGACAAAACGCTCGTCCTGTATTCCACTTTCTGTCACAATCCAACTTAAATCATACTTGTGAACTTTGGCTGTACCAAGGAGATCCTTTAACTTTATGTATCTGAGAAAAGAGATTGGACAATTTCAATCCAATATCAAATCAACGGGTGAATTGAAATTCCTTCAAAATGAACATGTCAACAATTTGCAGGCAAAGAAGTAGATAGAATAATGATAATTATTTTATTTAATTAAATACGCTACTCAAATATTTGATCACACTAAAACTACGAGGTTGAATATTTACTCTAAATGGTTGTTTACTTCAGATTATCTTAAAGCTTGTACTCTACTAGAGATATTAACAAGTATGACACTAGATACTACTACCATTTGAAATATATCAGCTATACAAGGGGTTGAATGCTGGTCGAATCACTATAATATAACGGTCGTTCACTGAAAAGCTGCATTATGTGGGTTTAGTTATTACAGGAAGGATCAATTCTCTAAGGATTGCAGAAATTCCTTGCTAGATAGTTCCAAGTGGTTTATACAACATCACTCAACATATTCAAATGAGCATAAATACAACATAATATATGTTTATTAGATATATTTGCCACCAGTGAAACTTTATAAATAGATATAAATGGATGTTCCTGTGAAAAAAAGAGGCTTAGTTTTCAGAGATCGCTAATAATTTACCAATTATTGAATTGTTTTCTCAGTTATGTTGTTTACAAACATTCATTTTAACCATAAAGTCACAGGTTTGAGCATCCTTTCGTCACTTTTATTTAGAAAACTAAGCAGTATCATTCAGCTTCATACAATAGAAGCCTTACTTAGTTTTAAACACAATGTCTTGCTTACTGTACATTACTATATTGGTGTGCATGTTCAATGCATGATTGAAATTATTCAGCCACTGAAAACAAATCTAACTATCAGGGTTGTTGCTTTGTATTACTCGTTAGATTTATTTAGTCCAAATACATTCTAATCCAGTTAGTCGGCGTATTCCACAAATTGAGTGTACGCATGAGTCATTGTCATTTACGACGACTTACATAAGCCACATATGTATTCAGTTGACGGAATTTAACATAGTCTTAATTCAGCAATACTGGACCGAAGCAGTACAAACACTGTATCCTTGAAATCAAGGACATAGATCTTTACCTGATAAATGAATTGAATTACAATAGTTCGGTGCAACTCACTTATATTTAAAGTTGATAAAATTATTTTATACATGAGAGCACTGAGTAGCTGCTTTTCGTTAGTCTTCAATTTTGCATAAACTCAAACTAATTAACCAATTATTTCTCAGACAGAGCGTGTAATCATCATATCATCTATCTAATTACGTTCAATTACATTATGATTGAAATCCATTATCACTAAACATGATGAATCGGTAAAGGCAAAATTAATAACAAGATTGTTCTATTTGTCTAAAACTAACTTACTTAAAGCAAGTGATAAATAACAATTAACTGAATACAATATATTTCATTTGTATACTCCTATTAATCTATTCCTTGTAAATACACTGATATATGATGCAATAGAAGATAAAGAAGATAAAGAATAGACACAAGAAAGAGATGACAGTAACTATAGGAAGATAATCTCTATGCTGGCGTCAAAAAGTTCATTTCCCAATAAATCAATGTAGAATAAAAAATCAGAACGAATAATAATATTGATATTTTCTACTGGTTTAGAGTGATGTTTATTATTTGTTATTGTTGTATGTGTAAAGTTTATACCAAAATCTATCGCCTTCTTTATGTAACATCGAGTAAAAGTGAATTAAAAATAAAAAATTGACTAATTAAATAAGATATTTCGGCTAGAAGAACAAATTGCATTTCTAGTGAATTTCATTTCGTGTAGTTATGGATGATGATCACAGATTACACGATGCAAAGTTGATTATCACGTCTAGTGTAAGTACATATACATATAACACATTGATTATACTGTTTTATTGATACAGCCTCTACATCAGCTTACATTTTACTTGCACAATGATCAATAAACTGTAATAGTCAGTAGGGAAATCTATAATGACAATGATTTTATAATAATTGGTTATTATCAACAAGGTTTGTCTGTAGTTTTCAGAGGACTAGTGCTTTCTTTAAGACCAGTTTCATCAGGATTTCTCAATTTGAGCTATTACTATTGAGTTACATATGTTGATTATAAACTAAATACTAACTAATACCATATTCCTCTAGTCCTTATGATTGATAGAATTCTCTCAACTATATAATCTGGTTTATAATTAGTATGCAACACTGTTTTATGTTACAATGCATAATAAGTTAATTAGGAATTAATTCCTTCGGGATATTTCTATTTTGAACTTAGAACAACCGATCAACACATAGATGATTTCTGGTTGAATTCACTTTTAATTGATGTAAACTAGCATTATATAATCAGATATTTTATTATTCATGAAATTCCTGAAAGATTTAAGCGCTTCATGAATGACACAATAAAATCAACAAAAATTATGACATAATTTTCATCAATACTATAGTAATCACTTGTAAAAATAACATTACTACGTAACTAGGCACAATTATACCTTTCTAATAAAAACATCTTATAGTTTCCAAATGATGCTATACTTTTGTGTAAATGTTTAGCAAGAAGCAGACTCGTCTTACAATATACAGACATACATACATTATGATGAAATAGAAAGATTATGGTGATGATGATATTGACGACGACTAGGAAAATGCACTCATCGAGTGCATTTACTCACGTGAATAAAAATATGAAGAATAATATACATCGTTTCCATTATTATTTTGAAATGAGCAAGTACAATTATTTATTTAGAATATGATGGTTTCGTTCTATTTTGTTGGCTTCTCATCAGCTGGATGCAACCAGGAACAATATTTTTTACAAAAGTAAATGAAGATCTGAAATAAAATTTAACATACTGATGAGAATAGTCAAACTTGGCTGAAGTCAGACTTATATAAAATTGTTAAATATGTAAACATAATTAATACGTTAAATAAAATGTTGCAAATAGATATCCATTGTAAAAGAAACACTAGAAAACAAAATAGTGATCAGAGTTTAAATGATTACACAATCAAAAAATTACAACACGGTTAAAATCACTTGAGAATGGTGTGAATTAAGCTCAGTTAATAAACTTAAAATGTGGTATGATGATATAATTAAATTGAACTTAACAACATAAAACGATGATGTAACCAAAAGTCAAATGTAATCTGAAGAAAAGCGATATTAACGCAATAAATCTAATTTAAAGAAACAATAATAACAGTGATGTAATGAGATAAGAGTTAGGCTACCATGGACGATTTTAATTTTTGGGCCTACAATTTCGGTTTTAGGCGTTTAGTAGCAACTGCGTTAGCATATTTGTAAAGAATTGAAGTTTTTAGTCCGTTGAACACTTTAAAGGTTCTCAAGATATCAGTTTGATCTTCCGTGTCTACCAATTGCTTGGTGATTAACCTAATAAATGTTTTTGTTCCTCCAAATAACAGATTTTTCGGAACATGTTCATTCAAACGTAGGTAGGCCGTTTTTTCTGTTTTTTCAAGGTAACTACTTTTGCAAGTACACTTTAATTTATATAAACAGTTTGAGGTTACACAAGATGGATACCTGTCAATTTTTGATTGTTTCGTCGAACATGTTGTTCTGTAAGATATAACTAATTTTACAGAGTAATTGGTTTTTGTTAGTGCAGAGTTGAGTCTTCTCTTTAGTGTTTCTTCAATATCATCACGTTTAAAATCAAGTTGAATAAAACAAACTTATTTGAACTGTTGTTTCGCTTGATTTATCAGTTTTGTGTTTACTGTATTTGTCGCCAAATTTCTTTGAATAGCAATCTTTGTTTTAGACATTGTTTTGTGTTAATAAGTTCTGAATCTACTTTATTTGAAGTACGTATCTTTTTGTTTGTGAGAATTAAATTTTATATCCTGGATATTGTCATGCAACAGCGAGAAGATGGTTCAATGCAGCTGTCATTCTACAGAAAATCTACATGAAATACATTGTTTTTAAACCTTAATAGCTACTGGCCAATCCATTACAAAATAGCATTAATGAAAATAGGGTTTTTGATTATCCATCACTCGGTAATCACCATCTGAATTTTTTAATTGATTCACACAATATAACATAAAAAATTGTTACCGTTTGAGCAACAGTGAATATGTGTGATTAGGAATTCAGTAGTTTAAACTTGTTTTGTTTATTAATAATAGAAGTTTTCCTATTAATCGAAATTCTATTGTCAGCAGAAAGAAAAGATAATACTTTAGATCTAAGAGGATACTACTAGACTATATAAGTAAGTAGTGCGTAATTTTTCAGTTTAACTGAATGTGTTGACAGTTTATGTAAATCATTAATTAAAAAATTTAATAAGCTGTTGAAAATAGAATGATAATTTTAAAGCGTAATAATTTGAAGTCAAAATAGGTGGAGAAACAATGAGATAACAATTTTGGTGAATACACGATTTGGTAAATTCTTATTGAACTTTACAATTACAATAAAGAAATGCTCATTTAGAATGATGGAATCATTATGGTTATTAGTAATAATCATAATGTGTATGTCGATTAAGCAATGAATGAAACTGGTGATAATACTTATAACTTATTGGTATATTTATCAATTTAATATCACCAGTTGGTTCGAATTAAACAACCGTTGGTCACCAGGGAGCAGTGGACACATGTTTCGTCTTAATATGGGACTCCTTAGTGATGTGCATTCACAATGCCATCAGGGATTTATCCTAGGACTCTCTGGTTCCTCGGCGAACGCAATGTCATTAGACTACTTAATGAATGGACTTTCAATAGTTGATATTTCTAATAAACTTGCCAGAGTTCATACAACCTCATGTCAATCGTTAGGACCCTACTCACTAATCTAATAACAAAGTGTTCGTCGCCGAGTCAAAGAGTCCTGGGTTCGGTCCTCAAGAGATTCTCCAATACGCACTACTGATTAGTCCCATTCTAGGACGGAACGGATGCTCAATGATTCCTGGTTATCATTGGTTGTGTAATTTGGACCAATCTGTGATATTAAATTGATATTCAACAGTCTCTACAACACCCTATCACAATAAAATATCTGTAGCATATCAATGAAGGAAAATTGAAATTTCTGACATTTTATGATTTATTTTAAGTCGCTACTTCGGAGAAAGATAAACAACTAAATCGAATTAACGTAAATCTAAATAATGCATAAGGAACAAATTAATGGACAATCAAATTGCAAGTGTGAAGGTGTTGAAGTCTTGTTATTATATGCCAAGATGTTTCACAGTAAGAAATATTTGTGTGTTCGCATGTTTGAAACTGTCAGAGGGTATTAAGAATGTGGTGTGTAAAGTAAGGAGTATGGTGATGATTTGTGTGCATGTTAAACGTACGAGAAATCGGACACAATTTAGTTGTAGTTGTTTGGACAGTTCAAGTCGGAGAAATAATAATCTATTATTTTCTATTAAGTATAATTAACTTCACCAAAATGTGAAATACTCCAGCTATGTGCCTTTACTATAATTAGAAAAAACCTTTTAGATAATTTGGAGGTCATTAATGTCGATTTTACGGTTATTGTATGTTTCATGTACAGATATTGATGATTTGATTTGAAAACAGTTTAAGCTCAATAGGATTACCGGGAGGTTGGCTTGTGTGGATTTCGTGTACTTTGTCACTATTCATGATTTCCAGAGATTAGCAAATATAGAATGCATTAAAATTGACACAACCTAACCTGTAAACATATTTTTATAGAAAAGTAGAAAGGCAACTATCTTTAACCACAGCACCTTGAAGCTTGGTTTGTAGAAGTATTGAAATCCATATTGCTGTAGAATTCTTTTGTAATCCATCTGTTATATCATGGCAATAATGTAGAACAGTATTTGATTAGATTCATTATTATCCAATATGAGGTGGCATTTGATACTAAATGAATTAAGTTCGAATCCCAATGTGAACACCAACATTGGAATGCAGGTACATCCAGCCGACGAGTACCAAATAAAACGAAATGCGCGTCCTGAATTCTAATTGGCAGTAACAATCCAACTTTAACAAGAGGTCGTTACGTTTTTGCTTAATTTTAATAATAATAATGGAAAAATTGTTAAATTTTAAGATGCTAGTTATATTCTTAATTTCTTCTTGTCTTTCTCTTTTTGATGTAATAAGTTTGGTAGCTCTTCTGAAAAGTTTTAGAGTTAGAAAACATCATTGTACTAGATGTGTTGAAGTAAAGTTACTTTAACGATTAAAATGTGTCGGCTTTTGATGGATAGTTAGATCAAGAATTTCATTTAAATTTCTTTTTACAAGAGTCTAAAGATGGTAACTCATTGAATTCATTTAAGCTCTTAAGAGTGAATTTCACTTGAGACTAAAACGTGTTAAACAAACTTGAAAATGTTCTCAGAAACATCTTTTAATGATGATGAAAATGTCATCTACATATCTAAAAGCAAATTCTTGGTTTGATAGTGTTTGTAAAAATGAAATATTCTATATAAAAAATAAATAGCTACAATCAGCGACACAAGGGATCCTACTATTACTCTTTTAGTATGCTTGTATAGAATTCTTTTGAAGGTAAATAGTGTTATATTAGGCTTAGCTTTAAAGATTTTATGACTAAACGGATACTTGAAGGACATCGGGTGGGTAATGTATTATCATTTTCCAGTAAACTATTAATTCAGTCCCAGTTATAGAGATGTAGACATAGTTTGTTAGAAATTTGTGTCTTGGTTAGAAAAATAGTAAAATTAAGAGATCATTAATAAACGACGTGGACATTGTGTTAAATGAGAATATCATAGAAAACATAGACAGTAATAAAATAATCGAAATAAACTAAATATAATAATAGGATGGCATATATGGAGTTAATATTCACGCGTGTATTCAACTAGTGGATTGTATTCATGCATGAGAGGGAAAGGGATAGAACACAGTACTTCTGTTTGCATAGTATTGGTCAGTAAGATTTGGTTGCTATTACTTCAGCTATGCTTAGTAACCGGATATGTACAAAGAAAATTTATTTGATACCAACTGATAGCCTATTTCAGGTTCTGTACCGATTGTGACACGATATGCGACCATTGATAAATTTACTTTATTCTTATCTAGCCACATTGAACATTGTACAGGTAAGCGATGGTGGGCTTTAGGAGTTATTCTACCTAAATAAATGCTTTCACAATGACAGTCGAATTTACAGATGAACAAATAGGTGATCTAACTTAGAATCTCACCTTTGACTAGTATGGGTAATGCACAGCTAGTGGTAAATTTTATGTGTAAAGTGAAAGCACGAAATATTTTATTTGTAATTCATTTTAGGTTAGCAATTAGTACTTCTTTAATCATATCTTTATGAAAGGGAGTATATGACAATTTTTATTCTGATCAGCTGTTTTGTACAGTTTCTGAATGTTACTTTTATTGTGACAACTTTCAAAAGATTACCACGAAAACAGTTACCATACAAGATTGTACGTTGAACAATGAAACGTGATCAGTAGAATGGTAAAATTAGTTGTAGAATCACATTTTATTTCTAGTTTGTTGGAATTTAAGACTCAAGTATGAATCATTCAACCTCATTTTACTTGAAAAAACACTCGAAGATGGGATTTTTTAGAATATGAATTGTCGTAAATGCACTTTCATACATTTCATCGACCTAGTCGTATTGTCTTCTTTTTGTCTATTCATAATTTATTTCGCACTCTTCGTCAACTAACTTCCTAGATTCCCCTGGACGACATCAAACTACTGCTTATTGTTGGAATACATACATTTTAAATTTTAGGGATTCGAATAATGCATCCAAAGTGATTTAGAGCAAAGTGTTTCAGTATTTACTCACTAGACTCCATTTCAAGACATCGAGGAGATTTTCAATAAGTATGAGGATTCTAATTTATTAGTATAAACAATTTAATGCATTCTGAAGATGTATTCGCTTTCGCGCTCGTAGCGTTGTACTTCAAGAAGGCATTCAACTTTCTTACCTTTATTGAATACTCTCATATTTTCAATAAGCTGAATATTTCCAGCGTGATTAATGGAGAAAACAGTTTTACTGATGATAGAATCCTAATAATGAGTAAGATAAACCATAAAATACAAATAAGCTACCAAATGGGCATGATATTATAGGATATATGAGACAGTTTAGTTAATCACTTTTTGGTTTTTAGTAATTTGTCTTCTTTCTAATGATATGGCTTAAAATTGCCCATAATTACAAGTTTATCCATATTTTTGGATAACAGTTAGAAATAGAATATATAATGCTCATTTCAGCGTATTTAGCAATGATCAGCTGACACCAATTACTTCCCACTTTTCAAGGTGTTCACATAGTAACATAAAATACCAAACTTAGCTATCAATATTAATAACAGAATAATGTGGATTTGTTAAGATCAGCAAATAATTATTGCTATTACGACATCTTTTAGCCCAAAAATTAACCTCTAGTTGTTAGTAAATGGGATGTATGACCATTATGAACACTTAAATTTTCATGCGATATGATTCCATCATAAATTTGGACAAAGCAGGAACAGTGACTAAGAGAATATAGTAAATTCACTTTATTTCTTGGCTCCACACTACCATCAAACAACTTAAAATTTCAAGTGACATGATTTATGTGGTTTAGGTGATACATTTCATAATCATTGAAGTTAGGATTAAAATGAAATAGTAGAACATAACACACATAAAGAACCAGAAGACAACAAAGTAATTAAGATTAAGGAGTATTTATATTTCGAAAATGGATCATATAAAAGGTGAGGCGTGATGTTATAGATGTAAATAGTGAAACAAATTAGTATAATCTTTTTCATTTTTCTAATTGTTTTGTTCAAATCCAGTTTTTATATTTCACTGTGAAGTAAAAGTCACTAGATAATTGAAGCAGCTGATAATATAACTGATTTTGATTCTGATTTATTTCTGCTGATCGATGGAGGTTATAAATTATAATTTCATGCTGTCATAATTATAACGTTAATTGAATTCTATCAATCAGATCAGAATGTAACTACTAGGCACTTGGATAATAAATAACAAGCCTTTTAAATCAATGTTAACTATTCAGTTTAACTTAACTGATCCAACAACATGGTATAGTGTAATGGCTGTTAACTAGTTACAAACAATTTATCAATTTGTTGTGTTTTTACTTATCAAAATAACATTATCATAAAATTGAATGTAAACTACAATTGTTTGTTTTAAATCACGCAAAATAAACTTTAAATGATAACTATGTAATTGAATGAAGTTAACGATAAATCAAAAGAGGAACAGAATAATAAATTTATGATAAATTGAAATGTAACAATTTGTTGATTCCTGTTATCCTTTGCTATAATATTGTAAGCATTATAAGCAAAGCAAATCAATGAGTAAATATAAGGGAGCATCAAGCCATATATATATATATATATATATCCAGTGATAGAGAGAATGACAAGATATTACTTATAAGAATATGATAAGAATTTAGTCAGTATATACTTTTTGCATGTCATTGATGAAGCAAAACCAGAAACCCACATAAAATATCGTTATTTGCATCAATATTCAATAGAACCTGCAATAATTGTTTATTTAAGTCTCCACATGGGTGCCAAAAGGCAAATATTAAAAAACGGTGAAGGAGAGATAATTTGGCATTCAATTTATGATAAGGTTTTGTTATTAGGTTTTCTGAAATGTATGATCTAATTGTTAAGTATTTATTGTCATCATGGACAATACTACTTCAAGTAGGTGTGTGATAATAGGGAAGAAGTGATCGACTGCATTGACCTTAACGGTATTAACAGTTAATTTAGTTGAAAGAATCCAACACCATCAAAATAATAAAATGATAAGAAAAGTATAGTTTTGAAAATGTCAAATATAGAACGTTAAATTGAAGTGATTAGACTGAAAAGATTGAATCGAGTAGTTCTATCAGGCACTATATGAGCTTACAATTCACATATCACTACACTGTATCACGATTTTCAATGTAAAATAAACGGTGTCATTTTTATACAAATTTAATATTAATAGTTGGTAAGTCTTCAATTCATTTCTGTATCCAGTTTATATTTATCAGTACAGTATTTTGGTAATCTTCAATAGTTTAATGAAGAGTTAATGAATGAAATTTTGATTGAAAAATATTATTTCATTTCTTTTATTCTATAACATACTGTTGACCATAATGATGCTACAACTACACACCACACTTGATATTCTTCGTTAAGTTGATCTAATCTTCTCAGTGTTTATTGCTTTCATCTATCTTTGTGCTAAGAAGAGAAGAAACTAGTTAATTTTCATGTGATTTTGCTATTTTTTATTTATTTGTCAAGTGAGCGGTAACCGGTATGCTCTTCATTTCCTCCGCTGGACCTTGTTAATTGCGATTGGTTGTAATATCATTTCAGTATGCTAATTACTCTCTTTTTCCCAAGGTCGCCTTTGTAACTATATATACAGACTTGAATTATAATAGAATCGAATCTTCCTAGTGCTGCGTTAATGTCTTCTTGATTTTGTCTTGGGGTGAGTAATCAGTATCGAGTCGTTGGTCACGGTTGCAAGTATCAGTTGGCGCAGATAAGTTTCCGATTAGAGTTGCGGTTAGTTCGTGCATAGCAGTAGGCGTTATATATAACGACATAACACTTTGACAAAGCAAAAGAGTTAAAAATACAAAATATAAAGTGTTATGTTGGACGACAAAAGGACAGTAACGAACTTTCAGAACAATATTTTAAAATACCATTTCACTTATTTTAACTTCCGATAGTGTAAACATTTCATTTATATTACTGTTATGTATCTCTTACCCTATCCTCTCGTTTAGTATATTTGCCATTAGTATATCGTTCCTTATTATGAACTTCGGTTAATTGGTTGTGCACAAGTTACCGCTATTCACTGCCATAATCGTTTTTATTTTGCGTAGATGTTAAATTCCCAATCGGTTCGCTGTTTGGTCTGACCTTGTATATACATATGTCTGAAACATAATATGACTCTGTCTGGCTGGTTTGTCAGTCTTATGTTTTCTTATTTTGGCTTGGGACCGAGTGGGCACAGAGCAAACGAGCAGTGGTCGATTAGGCGCCCATTGGGGTTTGATATTTTAACACATTATTTCACCATAACAAAATTTATCCTTAGAGTCGTTAACTTTTTATGTTTCAATATTTTCATTCACACGGATCCTTGATTTTAATTGACTCAAAGTAATCAGAGGGCGAACCTTGTTTTCGTACTAGTTGTTACTAATGAGGAAAGCACAGACATGAACTTTGGGGAAATGACACACATTAGTGAACTAGAACCCAAGTTATTCAGTCTCGAACACTAAGACGCTATTACTGAGATTTTTGGACTACAACTGACCTTTTAGAAGAGTGAATCGCATACGCTAATTCCGACTTACATATAGGCAAACAATATTGTTTTCACTTAGACTGTCATCAGACTATACCTTAATATGCGGTAATATTTGTATTCAGTTATGAGAATTATTAAACCAATAAAGGCAATTCTTTAGTCATTTGAAAAAATGAATTTAGGTCGATTGCATACCTTTTCATAAGTGAAAGGCTTAGATTGGTAGTAGGTTTACAGATGTACTAGTAGCAAAGATGAGCAGAGAATAACAGCATGAATATATGTTTTTACATAAGATAAATACGAGCAATTATAAGTTAGATGGAGATCGTTAAGCTTTAAAGTAGGTTTGATAAAACATTAGTGATAAATAAATAACTAATAAGTTTCACTGTTCGTATTTATCACAGATTGATGTTGGTTTTATATTGTTGAAAACCAATGAGCACTGAGCAGCTGTTCCCTTTTAGTATGGAACTCCTCAGCAGTGTGCACGCTCGATTCAATCAATCCAGGGCATTCAGGTTGGTGAACGCCTAATTCTCTGTACCAATGGGTTTACTGGCGTCCAGTGGTAGGATTCTTACCGCCATCAGTTTCAGAAATATTGCGGTAACCACCAATTTTTATTGATGATAATTATCACACTACAGGAAAGTTTGAACTTCACTAGTCACGTTTTATCACTAGAACTTCAGGAACATCTTAAAGTTAGTCACTAGTGAGCTGATTATTGTTATTGAATTAAGGTGGTTTTATGTTGACAGGTTGGTATTAATTTTAGTTGTTTGCATTTACCAACAGTAAATGCTTCACCAGTGGTCCAGTGGGTTAAACATTTGCGAACTTGAATGCCCTGAGTTAAACAAACAGCGAAAGGTGTAAAGAAATGGGTGAGCTATTTATTGTTTTTTTATGATTATGAAAGTGATAGTGGTGATACACATTTCTTTTGGGCACACATGTTCGGGTTGTTAACTAGAATCTTTATGGCTTTCCTACGTGTAGGTGACGTGATGAAATATCATCTGAAAACTTTGACGGTATGTGATATACAACACTAAATGCTTTATCTTTATCTACTGCATGTCTACCATACATCAAATATAGCAATATTGAACTGTGTATGAACTGTACAGGCCCTTTTCCGAGTCTAGTTGATAAATTTTGGTTGATTCGTTGGTTTGGTTGTCTGATCTCAATACTCAGTGATCTACCAATGTTAAGCCAATATTTAGAATAAGTCAGAATAAAAAGTACAGTTGTACAAAAAGGTGATACGCTACAAAACTATAGATACAATGAGAATGTTATCGTAATAAGTAAATTTCTATAATCATTTTATTTTCCCCATGGAAATATTACTACTTTATCAATATTTTGGAACAAACTTAATTATTCATTACTAAAGCATTTGGTGAAGATGCAGTAGTTTCATCGCAGTTTGATGAAATATAGTCCTTATTATCAACATAAGATTTGTATAAACTCTAACAAATCAGTGTATGTACGGTAAGTAGGTTAGTTAATCTTTGCATTACACAGATTAGCAAATAACGTGTTTGAGGTGGATATGATCACAGTCATTCAAGTAAAAAGTAAAACTAATGAGAGCCAGTGAAACCACTAGTAAAAAGATTTTTAAGAAACATTACTGTTACACTATTTATGAGATTTTCCAATTCATAAAGCCGATGAGTAGATTTTAGTCATAGTTAAATTATTCACTTTCTTTAAAAATAAGTTGAACATTCTAAGAACGGAAATAGTTTTAATTTTCAGAAAATTTAACATTGTTTGTATCAACCTAAACTGAAATTCACTTATTTCAATTTATTGTCTTGTGAAACTGTGAATACATTAATCACTTTATTATGATGCGAGAAAATTGGGGGTGGGTGACCGAGTGCCAAATTACTAGTGCCTAGTCTGTACCTGTGCCTCTGCCCTGTGCCCACTTAGTCCCAAGCCGAAATGAGAAGAATGCGAGCCAATAGATCAGTCAGACAGAATCATATTATATTTCAAGCATTCTTTTATATATACATAAAATCAGACCACACAGCAAACTAATTAGAAAATTAACATGAATACAGAACGAGGGAAATAGTGGTAGTGAATAGGAACAACTTGTACGCAACTAAGTGACTGCAGTCCATAATAAGAGACAGTTTAATAACAACAATAATGCTAAACGGGAGGATACGGCAAGAGGAACGTAACAATAATAGAAACAAAATGTTTGTCTTACAGACAGTTAGAATAAATGAAATAGTGTTCTCAAAACACAGTTCTGAGAGTTTGTTACACTTATTTGTGGTCCGGCATAACACACTTATTTTATATTAGATAACTTCTATAAAATCTAACTCATTAAGAGAATACCTATGAATGCCTTTGAAAGATAATAACATTTATAGGTATTTATAAATTGTCTACTTAGAACAATTATGAGAGAATTTTGTGCGACTACAACTTTGGTTGTATAGTTGACTGAATGTGTTCTTACAGATTACCTTACTGGTACAGATCTAGGTACTTTAACCACGACAAGTGCTTGCTTATTAAAGGCATTCAAAAATGTATTCTGCTTTAGTTCTATAATATGCAGTGAACCACAGCTGAGGGTTCTATCATCAATCATTTAATTGGCGTAATGACTTAGCTAACCCACATATTAATTCAATGACTGTTTGTAGAACCTGTACAAATCCACTCACAATTCTTTGATTACAATTCCTTCTAACAGCAGGTCTTTGATTACCATGATACAAAGTACAAACTCTGTATACAACAGACAATTGTTTTAATTATAATTTCAAATTATTCGTAATTTTGTTACAACCTGTATGATTGTTTTCTTCGAAATGTACTTTTCCGTAACCACTTTGATTTATTTCTTTATTAATTCTTCCAAATATCATTTTACTTAATCACTGCCTTGTCCCCTTCGTTCCAGCCTAAATTCTTTTAGATTTAATTATTAAGATTAATGTAAAAAAAAAAACAGTACATCTGATCGGTTCTGTACCTCCAAAATATAATCGAATTTTAGTTGATTAGATTAACAACTTTTCTTTACGAATGGATCTTCTGTAAATGTTGTTTAACAATGCAAAATTATCACTCATAATTAGAATGTATTTGGATTTTTCTACTGATTTATCACCGGCTAAAATTGATTGATCTCTGTTGCCATATGTGCATCCAGATCAGATTACTTCGATTTAGCAATAGTTAATAAGCACTGTCACTGACAGAATGCGCATTCCATCCTATTTGGGACTCGTCAACTGAATGTGTCTGCCTTCAAGTGTTCAAATGTTTACACTAGGACTTTAACTAAATTAGTTTTGCGTCAATCGCCGCTTCCTGAATCATTAGGTTAATGAGTTCAGACAGCCACATATATCCAACTGATGTCTTTATATATAATTAGAATGTCATTGGATCTTCCCGTTTAGGAAACGCATATCCTGGATTCCGCTTACCTGTTATAATTCAACTATGAGCTATATTGTTTAGTACGATAATTTTAGAAAAAAACACCACCATGGTTGTTTAACGTTCATATATTCCACAATTATTCTCTAAAGAATATATGTATACATATATGGAAATAAGAGTGTGATAATAAACTGATAGAAAAGAAATCATCTTTTTGAATATTATACGCTAACACAATCAAATTGCAATCTCATTAAGTGTTCTTTATTGGCAGTTAAAACTACACAAGAAGAAAACTTACTCACTAAACCTAGTAATAAAATCGTTACTACTTCATTTTATCACTAGGCATTAAATATTCTTCTACTACAGATGATACAAATCAGAATTTACGATCGTGAAACCGGAACTCGCCTTATATATGGCAGTTTAAAACAGTCACTGTACAGTTCAAATGATTATTTAACAAAACAAACATTAAGCAGTTTTTACCGTACATACGCATAAAAGAATCCTATAATCTGTTCTCTAGAATACTCGCTTTTGCAAGGAAATCAGATATCTAATACTCCGGTAAAGGTAACTGACAGTCTTAAATTAATTTTGTTGTTTCTGTATATTCCTGTGGGATGAATGAAGAATAAATAGGACGAGATGTTTTAACAAGTTAATAATTCATTAATTGTTCAAGTTTTCATTCCAGCGGAATATTTGTATTAAATTTATGTTTCACTAGGAGAAAGGAATTGTACGCAAAATTAAAGTAATATGTATATTGTATACATTTGTTTAAAACTACAGCACATTCTCATTTCAAAGGTGAGTGTTAATTGGAATAAAGATTTCTTCATAATTTCATTGATAAATAGTGTGACTTGTTGTTCACACAGAATTCCAACCTAATGAATAACAATATGCTTCCTAAGGTTCTAAAATCAACTCTCATATCATTTGTAACTTAGTGGTTTGACATGTACAAATCCTAGTATTCACATCATGAACTATAATTAATTAGACACCTATTGAAACCAGAAAGCATACCAGTTTCGGGCTATTCACAAGCTCGGATTCATGATACTACTTGGCCTCGAACATAAAACAGTCAGTTCTCCTTGATGTACGCTTAATCTCCAAATCGCCTAGTTCATATAAAATGGTTTACAAATTCAATCACAGTTAAATCATGGTAATTTTCGCCCATCATCCAATGCTATAAATAAGTAACCATCTTATTCCTGATAATTATTACATCTTTTCACTATAATTCAAGACATTATCTCTTGAAGTTAGTCGCTAGTAAATGCACGACGATTGCTATTATTATACTGTGATAATTGATAGAGTTGAACTTTTAACTCATAGATTGACCTTCAATAAACAGTCATTAAATACTGTGAAGCTCTAGACACTTGTTTCATCCTACTTAGAGACTGCTCGGTAGTGCGTATCCGTGACTCCATTTTCAATCAAAGCAACTGATGTTATATTTCAGTGTAAAAGTGGTTCATAATAACAGTGTGTTGATGGACACATTTTTTGTATTGCTATCCACTAAAATTATGTATTCATTAAGAAATAGAAAGATATCTTTACAATCTTTTTGTATGAATTGTTAAAACCCTTCAATACATTTAATTAATTGGTTTACAGTCTTTACGTATGATAAAGTCTTTTTTCATAGTGACGTTAAATGAATCTGATGATGGCAACATTTACAATGGATTAAGATTTTGGGACATTATTGATTCTAGTTTATTCAAAATCAAACAGCTTTATAGAGAAAATAGCAAAATTTCATTTGGTTAGTTCTTTATTGTGTGGTTCTTTTTTTTAGATGGACAGATAATCCTAATAATGTTATTTGAAGAAAGTCTCTCAGCATAGTATTAATCACAAACTTACTGAACAGAAGCATTTAGATGAATCCCCTACAGTCAGGTGGAGAATACGAAATAACAACATCATCTAATTTTGTATGTAATCAATTACTCGTAGACTAATGACATACGTTTGAGCTACTAGACAATCAATAAGTCTTCTAAATTTTACTAGATTACTGTTCATACCAGTAGGTCCTAGGTTTAATCATGGGTAGGGATGTTTATGCATCAATGAGGATGCATACACAACTATGTAGCAGGTATCCAATGTTTTTAATCATACTTTCATTGATAACTTTCAGTAAAGAAATTAAATCTTTATGAACTATTTATCAAATGATTATTTGGTACCATAAACAATCCTATTCTCATTCTACAATTATATCATAGTGCAGAAATAAGTCAGTAGATATCTTCTATCTTTTATTAGTTGCAAACGAAATGATGTCGATTACATTGCATTACCTATTTATAGAGATTTATGTATTATTCAAACGTTTCAGCCCAAATGATTTATTTCTTCATTTTAACGTTTTTGAATTCTCTACAATACTAGTGGAATAAATATAATGAATAGTGAACAAGTATCTTACTGTTAGACTGTTTAACATAAACTGAACTCCAGCTAATAGTATTAAATCAGAAATTAGAAAGCCAGTTAATTTTCACTTCGAATACAAACAAATTATTAGATAATTTAAAGGTTACGGTACCTTGGGTATACTATTCACAAATTTCTCACAAATTCTAATCTATCTAACTATCCGTTTTACTCTATTCTATTACTCTGTCCTTGATCTATCTATCTATCTATCTATCTATTTATCTATCTATCTATCTATCTGTCAGTCCTTCCGTGATCAATCTATCTTCTCTCGTTATAAATGTATATACTTAGAATATTTGAAAATTTGTTTAGGTTTACTTTCTAGTCTTCACTGGAATTTAGTAAACGTCAATAATCCATCACTTACCCAAATATATTTAGTGTTATCTTCTTACTTTAGATGTTAAATTATTTAATTATGTAATTCACAGTTGCCCACACAGTTTGCAGCTAAATGGAACTTTGTTCTTCATTATCAGGTAGTAAACATTATTTTTATGTGAATACACATTTAGAAAACTTCATTTGAAAAATTTGCGGCCTATTTATTATAATGTTTCCAAATAACAACTATATTAATTTGATTCACAGAATAGTTCAATGATTCTTCATCATTTTACAATGTTCATGTTGAAATTGAAGATAAACATTATACTGTGAGGATCGTTTGTAGAATTAAGATGCAATGTGTATGCTAACCGTATCATCCTTAAAGTGTTTTGGAAGCCGAATTGCTTGAACTTTGTGGTTTTATCCTTTGTTTATTCAACAACGTTGGATTAGTGACTACGTTAAGTTCTAACAGCAATATATATATATATATATATATATATCTGAAAATCGAAATTCGTTGGCCACAACGACTCATCTATACACGTCAATAAGATGATATGAAAATGATCAAAAGCCACTATCGAAGATTTGATATAGATCTAATTAAATCAAACGAGTTTTTACAAAGCCCGACCACGTAACGCGCCGGAATTTTAACACTCAATTTTCGTCTAATCATACATTGGGCACATATCAATAAATCAACTGACTAATTCCTGTTACCCAATTTAAAGCATAGGCCAACGACCAGCATTCTCCAATCAACTCTGTTCTGGGCTTTCATTTCCAGCTCTTCCCAAGTTCTCTTCATTCTCTTTATGTTTGTCTCCGATTTTCGGAGCAATGTGTTCTTGGGTCTTCTTATTTTCCTTTAGACTTCAGTATTCCAAGTTAGTACTTGTCTTGTAAAATAGATTGATGATTTCCTCAGTGTGTATCCTATCCACCTCCAGTGTCTTTTCCTAATTTCTTTCCGGCTGGATGCTTGTTGGTTTGTTGTCTGTCACATAAGGTGGCTGTTGATGGTGTCTAGCCAACTGATCCGAAGTATCTTACACAAGCAGCTAATGGAGGATGCATTTTGTAGTTCTTCAAGTTCTAACCTCACACAATAGAACTGTCTTGATTCTTTATTAAAAATTCAGACTTTGATGTTGACTGACAGTTAATTTGAGTTCCAAATATTTTTCACTTGTACAAATGCTGAACTTGCCTTGCTAATCCATGACTTCACATTTGCATCAAATGCTTCTTGATTATCAATGACGCTGCCCCAGTATGTAAACGTTTCTACATCTCTTCCTCAGAGATTCTTCGTCATTTGTATTTGAGTTGGTGCTCATTAGTTTGTATCGAAATATCTTGCCTTTCCGTTTGTGTTTTTAGGGCCTATTACTGCAACGGCTACTATATTGTCCATCTTCACCTGCATTTGATACTGTATATAATAGAAGAGCTAGGTCATTTTCAAAGTCCAGGTCATCTTTTCGTATCGATGTTGTCAACTGAATTCTGAGATTGCCTTACCATGTTACAGTTGTTATGATCCAGTCAACCCACAGCTGGAAGAGGAAGTGTGAGAGTAAGCAGCCTTGTCTGACACCGAGCTTCACTTTGAATGAATCTGTGAGCTGACATCCAGGAACGATTTTACAGTGCAGTCCGTTTCATGAATTCTGCATGATGTTGACTATCTTTTCAGTACATCATAATGCCGGAGAAGGCTCCATAATGCTTTCCTATTCAAGCTGCCAAGTGCCTTTTCGTAACCAATAAAGTTGGTTCAGAGTGGTGAATTCCATTCAATCGATTGTTCAACAATAAACCGTAGGAGTAGCGATTCGGTCGACACATGATCAGCCTTTACAGAATCCGGTCTGTTGATCTCAAAGTTGTATGTCGACTGTCTTTCATTCGGTTCAATAACACTTTGTTGAAGACAGTTTCCTGATATTGAGAGAAGAGTTATACCTCTGTAGTTCTCACAATTGCAAGATCTCCTTCCTTCGGTATCCTGATGAGGTATCCTTCTTTCTAGTCTGTTGACTACTGTTCTTTCTCTGAAATTTTCTGAAAATAATGTGGATTATCTTTGAAGTTGTATCTATATCTGTCATCAGTTGGTATGTTGTCTGGCTCTGCTGACATGTTACCCTTGATTTGACAGGGGGATGACCATTTTCATTTTTTGACTGTTGATGGGTTGGTGTTAATCTGGATATGTTTGACTGCTGCTTAGATGACTGATGGGTTCAGTGGGACTGGTCTATTCAAGAATTCTTTGAAGTGTTCTACCCACCTATTTCGCTGTTCATGCACTTCAGTGATTGATTTGCCAGCCTAGCTCCTAACTGGATGTTCTGGCTTATTAAATTTCCCAGGTAGCTTTTTCGTTGTATCGTATAAGTGCCTCATGTTTCCTTCTCTTGCAGCTCTTTCCGCCGACAATGTTAGGTTCTCCACTTCATATTGATGCAGTTGCGGTCGATCTGGTTCTCGGCAATGTAGTCTGTTGTCAAAAATATACAATCAATAAATGTTGAGTATTGAAGCAGTAAACAAACTCAGCTGTTGTGTTTCTTTTAATTTCTATTAGTACCATATCTTTCTTGTTTATGTGCTGTGCAGCGATATGTTCATAACAGATAGTAGTAAATAGCTATAAGCTCTTCAGACACACTCTTTGTTGAACATTATATTAACATGCAGCATTCCCATAATAAATCACTAGAAAAATGACTAAACATTCAGAGTATAGGACGTATGGCGAACAACTAAATCTTCGCAGCATATATATCTTTAAGATGACTTCTGTTCATGTTTTGTGTAAAAGTGATAATATATATATATGAATCTACTGTATAACAGTTTGTCAGGTAAAAACTGGAAATGTATTTCAGATGACTTTTCACTGTTTGATGACTACTAACTTTTCTGTAAACTTATTAATACTATGAAAGAAAGAATAATGCGTGGTAACAATAATACAAATTTCATCATGCGTAAGTTATTGTTAAGTGGTTACTAGCACTGGCTGATAACTAGTGTCAGAAGTTTTAAAAGAATTAAACAATATTTGATGTCTATGTCAAAGACGTTACCTCTAATTATAAGAGCAATAAATAATATGAAACGTAAGAAGCTATTAAACCTAAATTCTTCAAGGTTATGTATAGTCATTTGTTGGAAATGCTTACTGAAGTGCAATGAAGAGCACAGAACATTACATAGTTGTTGAACCACGATCCAACATTGAATTAAACTTTCCTGTCACGCAATATATTAGGACGACTATTGGATTTCAGTGATCCCCTCTTCTTGATTTAGTCAATTAGCAACACAAGACGTTTTGGCACTAATTTGTTGTCTCTTTCGAGAGATTCATTTGACCATACAAGTCATATTTTTTAACTGAAACTCACCTCAGATCAAATGTAAATAAGAACAAATCAGTTTGTGATCCAAATGGCTTCCGATTTGTACAGAAACCAATTTGATGTAGTCGATAGTTTTCACTGTATATGGCTCTTAATATTTTTTTCTTTTTTTCTGTTCATTTAGCGAATTCTGATATCACATATTAATGTGTAAATTTTATTAAAGATTACATTGTTTGTCTTTACGTCGACTGTATTCGTATTCAGCATTCAGTATATGTGATCTAGACATACTAACGTGTGTATAGCCGATGGCTATGGTATAACTCAAATGTTATCTTTATTGAAGATTGTACTCAAATAATTAATGTTCAGTATCAATTGAACATAAAATGATCGGCAGTATTGAATCCATAAAATCCTTGAAACACGAAAACATTGAAGATATACATAGAGAGGATAAACACATAAAACCTGCTTTTAATTTAAATTTAACAACAAGAAATAGTCTGGTTTATACAGCCAATGAAAACTAGAAATCGGCTTAATATTTTTGTTATCTTCTAGTATGTCTCTTCAAAAGTGAATATTCAAGACCTGCCTGGGGAATCGAGCCCAGAATCTTTAATCTCTGAGGCAAACGCTCAGCCATTAGACCACTGAGACTGATTTCGTGTCAGGTGTACATCAGTTACCCATTGATGACAATGGATGAAGTCAGTAAAGTATATCGCAAATCGGCTGAGTTTGAAGTATCAATAATTAAAATCTGACTGAGTGGCGTATCGGCTGCGAGTTCTCCACGAAGCTCAAAAGTCATAGGCTCGATTATCTAGTAGGGTCATGGAAGCGTACTTTTGAAAAGTCCTTTACTAGGACGAAACAACTATCCAATGCTTCCTGTTTTTCGATAATTATCTAACTTAATGTTAAATCTAAATTCAACAATCGCCAAAGCACTTAATTACTATTTATGAACATTGTAATAATCATTCTGCACAAAGCCAGTCATCATTTAAAACATGTTTCTTCATGAAAATATATTTTATTTTATTTTTCATATCACCTTTTATGCATTGTATAGTATGTGCAAATATCATAGAAATTATAAAAAGAAAATATGAATGTAAAAAGAAGAAGAGTAAAATGAGATGTCATTCATGTATATAAATATTCATAAATTAATAGAATAAAAATAATTTGAAGGTTGACAACAATACAAGCAAACGAAAAAATTAACAATAAAGTAATGTACACTGGATCACATGATGTGCTTATTATTACTACAATACGAGTAAGCCAAGGAACTGTAGGGGATTATCTACATGTTTACATATAGTGATAGTGATTTAGAGAAAAACTACACTAGCATACATCAATTGATTGAGATCGGCCTTTTCATAAATATTTGAGTATCGGCAAACGATGTATTTAAATGCAATTAGATAGAAATATACAGTTCAAATAAAAAGGGAATAGTTAAAATATGTATTTATCATTGAACAGATGACATTATTGAGTGAATCTTATTGAACATTAAATAAGGAGAATAATTATAATGTGTAATCAATAAAACATATGATGACATATGCATGACGGGTAAAATTGTTTATTTTCAAGAATCATGGCTCAATTATCTTAGTGTATATATATAAATATATGACATTGGAAATAGAGATTTTTCTTTCATATTTACTACTTATGAGCATATGTAAATCATACTGACCAATTTTATTTTTCATGTAAGAACACTTCTATTAAAGTTTTATAAAAGAAGATAATAAATGAAATGAGAAAGAAATAGTGAATATATATAGAATTTGACTAAGTAGTGATATAGATAAATTGTTTAGAATAAAATAAAACATTTGTATGTTACCCGGGAATTTTCATCATTTGGCTGACAGTATAAAAATATACATGAATACAAAAAACAAAGATCATATGAAGTTATTGTCGGCTTTTAATGATAAACCAAAAAAATGTTTTTTATGCTGTTTATATTGTCCTTAACTAATTGTCTACATCTCACTTCGTATAATCATTATTATTGTTTTACAATTCAAAGTTATGAATATGTAAACTATTGAATTAATTTGTATTACTTTAAATTACATTTTAATTGTAATTTAGATAGTGATTATTTAAAACAATTAGATAGCAAGTAAATGTTAATTAACTACAGTAAACAAATTGTTTATCATTTCTATTGTTTATTACTATATATGCTTTAAAAAATAAGTATTATGTAGACTTTGGCGCAATTGTATGTTAACTCCAGGCAAGTATATTAGAATTGATTCTACAATGTTTATTAGTAGATAACAGTTATCTTTAATGGATGGGTAGGGTGGGGGAAATTAACTACTTCAACAAATTAAAAATAATCCCATTTGTGCGGAACGGGTGGGGAGGAAATAACATTTTTCTTATAAATAAATAAAGTTACAATATGATGAACAAGAAGATAAGAGAATGTAAACTTGTAAGAAACAGGAAGAAAGTATTACTAAATTTAGAAAAATAAATAGAATGGAAATACATTATAGAATTTTGTTTATTTTTTTTTTTGTTAATCAGAATTAAACCTTGATGAATGACGTAATATTCAATCGAAAATATTCATTGCAAACAATAAACACGATAATTTACACTTTCATTCGTAGCTCAATGTATGAATTTTGTTTTTCTTTTCTGACATAATAAATCAAAATAACACGTATGACTTCTCATTAAAATTTCTTGATACTCTCTTTCTCTCTGTCTCTCTGTAGTTATAACATTTTCATAATAATCTAAAAGTATTTAATTTTTCTCCATTTTGTTTGATGTTTATTGAAAGACAATTAATTAATGAATCATTGAAACATTGAATGTACATATTTCTCTTTGATTACATTAATTGAATGATAATAATGATGATAAGATTTAAAAAAAAAATAAATTAAATCATATTTTTATCTTTCTTTTCTGAAATTTATTGATTAAATGAAACAGATCCACTTTGATACCGAGAATATCGACCAGTTTGGAAATTAAAATTGTCTATTTGACCAGTATTTATATGATTCTTTGAACGTTCCAAATGATATGTATTCATGGTATTATAATAAGAACTGTTTGAAGATCTTATTTTATTGGATAAGTTTCCACCGCCAACACCATTGAGTGATATATTAATACTATTATTATTATTATTAAGCTCATTGTTTGGGTATGAAGGTCCAGAGAAACTGAAACCCCATACAGGTGCACTAATAGTCCCACCAGTATGAACTCCAGTGACACCACCTTGGCTTGCATTTGAAGTTCCTATACCGTATTCTAATGCATATTTCTGTGATCTTAAACGTGCATTCATACCACGACACCGACATAATAGTATCTCTCTAAATGGTAGTCGAAAGTCACGATTGAATATTACATAGATGATCGGATTTATAGTGGAATTTAAATAACCTATAAAACATTTTAATAGCAGTATAAAATGTTTCTTTTACTTTTAGCTCACAAAAGTGGTAATATATTTTTCACTGTAAATGTTTATACATTAAAAACATCGAAAAAGTATGATACAGTATATATCTACTTATCTTTAGCCTACTAATAATCGATTCGTCTTAGCTCTGTTCCCAGTAATAATAAGGGGCATTTGCTTACTAGTAACAGCTTTAAAGTAATAATCTTGAAGATCTGTTGTGATGATGTCATCAGTGGAGTTTATATATCTCGTAAGTAAGTCAATTATTCACCCAGTGTTGCTGGATGATGGTGAATCTTATAGCCTAAATTTCTAGGTCACGATTGCTAAAAGTATCGTGCATGAGAACTAATGAAAAATCCTATACCAAAACGAAACAGCCTTTTGGGGATTTTAGTTGCTTAACGAGTGTTTGATGAAAATTATGATGTATAACTTCAAAATTCATACGGATGACCCAGTGTTATTCTCAGTATTAGAATATATAAAGGTATAACATTATCACATATATGGTAAATGGATGAACAGAATTTTCACAATAATAGGTGTACAGATTAGATATTATTTTAGTGTCAGTGTTTGAGTTTTTCTGTTACTGACAATAAAGACTACGTTTTACTAATCTATGTTTATAAATGCACATTTTAATGAAATAGGTCAATAGGACACTTAGTTAAGTCTGACTATGGCTAACTGAGAAGTTTAGGACGTTGTATGATCCCGCATTGGAAACAAGTCTAAGATGCAGGTATATTTGGCTGAGATGTACCTTGTGAGGTGAAATGCACCACTTAGCTATATAATAAATGATATTAGTCATTCAAATTGAAAGCATAACGATGGGGTATATAATTACTATCAGACAGAATTTGACCTGACCTTGAATTAGGTAAAATCGGAGATCTGAAAAGAACTTAAAGATAATTACTATATAGTGTTAAATCGTTATTTGCCTTAGTGAATGATTGTGTATTTATTATTACTATCTGTTCACAGCTGTTGAAGCATCAATGTCCAGACTGGAATTTATGAATGACTAAACTAGACTGAAATGACAGTTACTTACTGTTTGACTCACAGTAGCAGTGACATCGTTTTTACATTTTGTCGTGAATACAGTATCACAAGTTACCTTGGATTATCAAATCAACAATTTTCACAACACTTAATTACAATCAATATCATCATTAGTGGTGAACATCAGTAAATAATGCATGGGATTCTGGTTAAAAGAAGTGATCAGTAAAGTTTTTACTATTTCGAGTGTGTGTTAATATATTGTAAGTTGACTGAAGTAAGAAATATCAACCGTTGAATGCTGACTGGTTCAATATTCTGGCGGTTAAAATTTTGAAGCAAAACATGAAGGTTTTATAAACGATTCTGTGATCGAGTCGTGTAAGGGCATTTCTGAGTAGTTACATACAAAGACGAAATAGCTATCTATTGCTCTCTGATTGTCACTAGTTGTCTAACCAAAGTCAATTTGTGATACTGAATTCGAATTAAATTTAGTTTCAGTGAGACCAAATATTTGAGAATCAATGCACTAAAAAATGATTCATTAGTTACTCAACGCAACGTGCATAATACATAGTCATATGTTGCAAGTTATTCAATTATTTTCATATTAAAATATAATTTGGTTCGATTAAAACAGGACTAAAAAACAAGTATTAGTGAGAGATCCTGGAAATGACCTGTAGGAACCTAAGCTTAACTCAGTGAAATTAACTGTTTCCTGAATTTTCATTTGTAAAGGTATTTTTTAAAACGTAGATTACGTTGCATTGGTGTTAATTAGGTGAACTTCTCTCTCGTATCTGTTCTTTAGTCCTTATCTGACTTTTGCCTATCATACTGTTCGATATCTTAACTATTTCTAATCTGTTGGTAAACATCACTTCAATGTAATAATCATCAATGAAGTTTAATGTGGATGAAACGATGACGTGTAGTATTTATTTATATACGTAATTAGATCGACAGTTGTTTACTAAACTAAGTGTTAACTAATCACCAATCAGATGGTCAAGTGCAGTGACATGGTGTTAGGTTTTATCATTCTTAAATCTTCTGCCTCAAACATAGTTACTGAACAAACTTTTAGCAAAAAATACTGTAGATGGTCATTTATCTATTTGAATAATCTCTAGAGATTCATTCAGTTTAACGAAGGCCTTCTTAACAAATTAACATTAGCTGGAAAACTCTTCAAAGCTTGATAGTAATTATTAGGTGTTTTATCAAAGTTGAATGTTAAATACTTCAGAGTCTCGGAAGAATAATGAAATAGCTGTTTTGTTAATTATCTGTTGAATACATCAGTATCTATGATAACATGTTCATGAATCTATTATGGGAATAGTCATCAATAACCAGTGTAACCAGTTTACATTTCGATATTCTATGAGGTTTTATGAGAATTAAGTCTTATCATCAGATACAATCCTTCCGAATAAATTTCATTTAATTTTGTCTTTCATATATTTCAAAGCCTTTTAGCACAAAATCACTTTAAAAATACTTTAAACAACTAGTTAAATCAACAAAAATCAAAGTAAAATGTGCATAGACATAATATAAGATAAGGGTAGAATTATTTACTAACCTAACCAAAGGCAAATACTTCTAACCACATCTGGAACTTCTAAATCTTTGCCACTGACCACTTTATGTATTGGAACCACTAACTGAAATTGAAAAAAGAAATGGTAGAAACGATAAGTTATCCATGCAGACTAAAGTCATAAGACGATATATATGAATCAGAACCGACAGTTATCTACTTAAATTATTTTATTTGTGATTTTATTAAATATTTACTATGAAACGAAAAGTTTGATAGTATTTGTAAGCAAGGAGAAAGAATGTCGTTTTATTACATTAATAACTACTACTATACTACTACTACTGCTAATTTCAGTGTGCAACTAGTAAGGAGCTTCGATTAATATAATAACTCAATTAAAAACTTCCTGTCTGTTAATGCCATTTACCAAAGAGTGTACACAATCTTAGTCATGTTCATTGAGATTCAACTGTGTCGGATAGTGAGATAAACATCATTACTTACAGTTGTACAGTACCTTAAATTAATTGAAATTATAAATATTGTGTTTCAACTCAGTTTTCAGAGAGTTAAGCATTCACCATAAAGTCGAAAAGTTTTAGATCCTTTTTATTAAATTAGTAATTGATCATAACAAAAGCAATAGAGCACTTTAATACTTGCTTGTTTTCAAATATCATCTAACTAAGATAGATCGGAATTGTTAATTTTGCTGTAACAGAACAGAAATGTTTCTTTAAGTAATGTGTATTAGCCCAAACAATAGGGTTGTTGTTTGTGATCATTATAATGCAATTATTATTATTATTAGTTTTATTAGAATAAATATACAATGAACATGGTTATTCATAATTAAGTTTTGCTCTAAACAACCATACTTAATAGTTAATGTCAAGGAAATTAGAGAAATTTATAGATTTTTTTTATCATTTATTTTTGAGTGGATAAAATGGAACCAGTTTGTTTGATGTCATGTTATAGGGAAAGAAAAGGAAACTGATAAATTGATTATAGTATCAAGGTACTTTATTGATCACACATACATACACTTACATATAGGCAGATAAGTATGTATTAAGTTATATTGACTAGAACATAACTTTCATATATAAAATCCTAACATAATGGATATGAAAATTATAGTTGACAGTGATAATAGAGAAATGAAACAGAGTAAAAGGAGTAGATAATTGGCAATTACGAAATATCTTAAACATGAAATTGCAATAACAAATTTGCTTATTTTAGTGTATGAATCTTATATATATTCACATATGAATAGATACTAGGACACCAATTCTTTGTAAGCATTTAAATCTTGAAAAGATTGTAATGGTTACACTAGGGAGTACTAGGTTACCGTGTTATGTCACCTAGGGATCATTCGACTATATAAACTGAAGACTAAAGGTCCTGGGCTAGCATGCTATTTGGAGATCAATGAGTTGGTATCCAGGGATTCATACATTCCTTTCAATCGATTCACAATATAACATTTTATTTATATCTTATTTAAAGTAAAACGTTTCATCTGAAATCATCATACTACTTAAAACAATAACAGAAAATATCTACCATTATATTTTTAGTTGGATTAACATATTAAAAAATGAAATTATTTAAACATTCATTACATTGAATACATGTATGAAAGTACCGACTAACAATATCTGAACAATTCCTAAGCACTTAATAAGCATACACATCTATATTCATGAAAGTACATCAAAGTCCTGCGTTTGAATCCTAAAGATGAAAGTATATCCATTATGAGGATGTTACAATAAAGTTTATTTATGTTACAAATAGTTATTCAAGTATTGTTAAACAAACTAGTTCTGTCAAACGTTTCAATGACAGACAAGAGAGACTGTTTTTTACGAAATCTCAGAAGAATATTAAGTAGAGGAACGTATAATATTAATAAATAATGTGTACTGATCCTTTTTTAAAAATTATCTAGTAACGATGGTAATACATTTCAAAAGTATAAAAACTAAAGAGTAAATTCTGTTAAAATGGAAACCATGATTTCATAAACTTGTCATAAGAAGATTTGATTTCCTCAAATGATGAATAGATTACGATTCGTATAACCACTAAATGTCTAATTCATTCTATCTTCAACAAATATAAATTTTAATTAGGTGTTGTAAAGATTGTTGAATGTCAATTTAATGTCACAAATTGGTTTAAATTCGACAACGATTTATCACGTGGAAGTGCTGGACAGCTGTTTTGTCCTAATATAAAATTTTTCGGTAGTACTCATCTGAAACCTCATTGGAGATGTAACCCAGAAACCCCTTGCTTCGCGACGAATGCCTCACCATCAGACTAATTTGTGATTTCAAATTGTCATTCAATAATTTACACAACACCTAATTACAATCCGTATCAGCTTACTAGTAACTGGCCCTTCGAGGTAATACCTGTAGATTTTATGAGATGTGACCTGTGGATTTCACCTATGTCGGGTGTGAGGCAGTTATACACCGATGGCAATGAATGAGATCGGGCAAACATATCACAAATTGACTGAATTATAAATATTAACTTTTGGGAACCGATTCAATGTTTGAATGGTAAAGTGTTCCACGTGGACCCAGAGGATCCTGGGTCCGATCCCTGATAGTTTCGTGGATTACGCACTACTAAGAGTCCCCTACTAGAATGTGACAGCTATTCAGTGCTTCCAGGTGATCAATGGTTGTCTAATTCAGACCAATTTGTGATATAAAATTGAAAATAAGAATTTATTACGTAAAGTAATTTTTATTAAGAGATAGAATAATTTACACCGAATGTAATCAAGCAACTAGAAGTAGTAGATTCTAGACGCTAATTACTATCAATATTGAGTTGACATTAATAACTCATTGTTTAACGACTAGTCTTCAGTGGAGATACAATAAGAAGTGTCGAAGTATGACCCCACTGGCTCCATATCATACAATACAAATTAACAATGGGGAAAAGTTGATTATGTGTTTCGCATGAATGGCTATACTATGGTTTTAAAAATCACAAGTCAACTATATACATATACATATATATACACACATATATATATATCATTTATTACCTAAAAATAATTGTATTTAGTTGCACTGAAAATTTAATGACTATTGATCATACAGTAACTGGTAGCTAAGTACTGAAAAATGACATTTTCATCTAATCATTGTTAGCTTGAAACAAATTCTATCGACCATGTTTCAGTATAATAACAAATCTAAGTGCCTTAATGTTGTATGGTATGATGTTAGTTGATTAGAGGTGGTTAGTAGAAAAATTTGGATTTCGGTTTCATACTGACAGGAAAAGGTTATTTTGATACAGAATATAATTAAAAATTGATGACTAATATTGAACTTTACGAAAACAAGTAAACATATGTCCAGTAACCAGGTAGACAAAACTAATGCATGATGAAATAACATTTACCAGTTATACATTTACATAAGATATAATGTTCTAAAAAAGAAAGGTATGTTTTATAATAGATATTACATAGGTAGTTAAAATAGATGAATAATAGCTGTTTCAGTATTGGTATCAGTAGTAGTAATAATGAGATTAATAGACTTAAAAGTGTAAGAAATTGTTATTTATTTGGAATATGTTTTCTGCAATAAAAACACACAGATGTAACAAAAAAATTAGGTGCTGGACAGCTGAATCAATAGTAAATTTCATTAACAAATGTACTTTTATGCATATATATATATATATATATATACATGATTTTCCATGTAAGCACCAGTTTTACATGAAATTCAGCATACGGTTAAGGAAAGTAAGCTTTAAGATAAAGTTCATTAGATACCCTATCCAAATGCCTTTAGTACTTACGATAAGGTCAGTGTATGTGGATGACAAAATCCAGTGAATACTATAGAGTACTAAATAAATGTCGAAATTTGTTGTCATTTGAAAAATGTCTATCAAATAAAATCAAACCTAGATATCTAATACAACCTGCTTTCGATTGTTTATCAAAAGACATATTCGCATAGCTGTCAAAATAGAGATCTTGAGTTTCATTACACATTAAATCTTAAGTAGTTACAACAGACAATGAAACTTAAGTTCTTGGTTTCCAACTCTTTGCTAGCTGATATCACTATATGATAAGAATCACTACTTACCAAATGATAAAGAACCGTTCGTAAGCAATTCATATTGTAACTGGTAATTTTTTTTCATCTTCGCAGAAAACATTTATTTAAATTAACAAAGAGTCTGCTAAAAATCTACTAAATAGACTCGTGAAACAAATGACATAACATAAAACAAGAATATTGCTTTTCCTTTAGTTATACACATAAATTAATGTCGGAATGTACATTATAACTTTGACAGTCAGTTTCATTCAAACATGTTCTCATCAGTTTATGTTAACTGAAGGATGACATATTTGCTTCTTGAACTAGTTTGAGTTCCAAAGTGCTTTCCACATAATACCAGCTTAATATTATCAAATCATAGAAAAGAAACGTCATACGGTAAAATCTTTTTTTCAGAATCCTCTTTTATATATTAATCTTTTTAAAGAATCACTTATTGGTTATGCTAATTACTGACTGTTTAATCAATATCTCAATTTCATCAAAATCAGTCATATGACATACATCTTCATTATTTTACATAATTAAATATATTTTTCTGTTAACCCAAAACAAGCTGTTATTTTCTTCAATTATCAATATGAAATTAACTTATTCAGTAGGTTGTGTAATAAGAAGTAAGTAAAGAAAATTTAGTAAACTCAACGATACGTAGCTTTCTAAACTACCATGATTGTAATTCTAAATAGTTGTTTCCGTGCACAATTGAAGGAGAAAATATTGAATGTATTATCAATATTTACAAGTATAGGTACCTTAAATATTCGGTGCAGTGAAGGAAAAATCCTGCGTAAATTATAGTTCTTAGTAATGTTTCGACATAGTAATCGATTCATGTGTATAATGAATGTCAACGTTTAGTTCAGAAAATTGTTCACATGGCAAGCTAAAACTTCACTTTTAAGTACTGAAACTCATTAATTTTTTCTTCAAATGCTAAACACTTTGTTCACTAGATCACTGAGTTCAGAGGTAATTCATCAGAGATAAAATCACACATCTATATATAAGGTTTAAAACTGAAAATACTGACTTCACGTCCAGGTTTGAAAATCATCACAGTGATTGATGTATCCAATCAATAAATCCAAAATAAGACAAAATATATCTCTCAGATTCTGTTGCTACCCACATTCTATCTTAACTACGAAGAAAGGCTTATAGGAGAAATGTTTTTAACTTTATACGGTAATTACTGTCACTTTATACAAATTGACACCATTTGATAGATTATAGAAAAAGAAAATTTGTTTACTCATTTAATAATAAGAACTAGATATAATCATCAGTATTTCTATCCTGTCTGTCAAACATGATTCATGTCGTTTAACCAGAAGCACAGATACAATTCTCTTTTGTACAACACCATCATTATCTTTTAGTATGCATAAAAACAGATATAGAGACAGTTAAGCTTGTGAGCAAGCATAGAGATTAGTTCATTTTTAAAAATTAATAACAATTTCCTCATAGGGAAGGAAATATTTATCAGGAATGCAAAGCAAAACAAATAACTGAAAAAAATAGAACAGAACTAACTAGTTGGGTAGGGTTAATTGGATCAATGATAGAATATTAGAAATGAACAAATAAATAAACAAGAGTGTCTTCTTTCGTCATCATCTCTCACTTCTTCCTTCTATTTTTTCTTAGCTTCGTCACTCATTTTACTTCACTTAGAGAAAATATATTTGGAGAATATTGATCGACTTTTAATAAGTAAGTTATTCAGTGTAAACACTTCAATCCTACAGTAGACAAAATGCAATGTGAATAGGTCAGAAGTAGCGTTGCTATCTGAAAGAATAATTGTCTCAGGGTTGAATCTTTTAGAAAATAGCAGTTGTTTTTTTAAGGATTACAAGTAAACTTTTCTAAAAATTTATAAATGGCACTTAATCTTAATGAAGCAAAATATTCTACTGATTACTTCTAACCAATTAGTATCATGCATATTTATAATTCTGTTACCTAAATGATAAAGGTAAAATTGCATCATATATGAATGTTGGTAACATCAGGCAGTGCAAAAATCTCTATGATGTTCAGTTTGAATTATCGTATCACAAGTTCAGTTGGTGTTAGTGTTGATTACACTGAAACAACAGTATGGTGTACTTAATAGCAAAAACACAAATGAAATTAAATAAATCACACTCGTTTAGAATTCGACTAAATGAGAGTGAACTGGTATACAGGAATGTTTGTTAGCACATGTTTTATTTCAGTCCCAGTCATATCCTTGCAAATGATATTGTTAGTTTAAAAAATAAATGATATCAGTTAGACTGGTAGACAGTCAAATAGAGACTATTTTCCTGTACGTTACTTATTGCACTCAGTTGTATAATAAAAAAAATGAATAACTTTTATTAAACTGATCTTCTGATTCCATAATGTAGTTGATTTTTATTTTATAACAATGAGAAAAAAATTGGTTCTTACATGGAATTTAACTGTAATACGAGAGATCGTTAATGCTAAAGAAACAACAATTAATGTACTGTTAACAGTTAGATAACCAGAAGTGGATCACTAAATACTAGTTTATTAGCCTGAATATAATGTATTAACTAAGAAATCTGAATGTTATGTCCTTCATTTATGATCAATATCTGCTACTAAACAATCCCAAACTTTGATTAGAATGTATTTGAATTTTCCCATTGATTTATCATGTATTGAAACTGATCAGTCTCTCTTGCCATACGTGCATCCTGAGCGGATTATCTCGATGCACCGACGGTTTCCAATATTGCCTGAGTTAGATTGTGACTGGCGACTGCAATCCAGGATGCACATTTCGTTATATTCAAGACACATTGGCCTGATGTAACTGCATTCTAATGTCGATGTTCACACTAAGCATTGAACTCAATTTGTTTCGTACTAAACACTATCATGTCTAGCACTAGGCTACTAAATTCATACAACCATACTTGTGTAATAAGTATGTACATGTAATTAAAATGTAATTGGTAGCCTAGCGGTGAACGCGGTGGCGTTTGACACGAAACGAACTGAATTTAAGTTTTGGTGTAGGTATCAACATTGGGATGAAGGTACACCCATTTAATGAGTTTCAAATAGGATGAAACGCTCGCTAGCTACAATCCAACTTGAACAATTCTAAAACTAGGACAAAACAACTATTTGATTTTGTATTACTTTCCAACAGTTCTCAGGGAAATTATTCAAAAATTCTGTTACTATGCCTTATTATTATTTAATTTAAGTATTCACATTATAATTCATACGATAAATCTATATTTGTTTCTACAGAAAGAATACAATTATTCCACATTGTTTTAACACTAACTATAAATCATGATAATTGAATCATTTATAGTTTTTCTACAAAAAATAAAATGATTATTAACTATTTCAACAGATTTTAATCTTATTGTGTATCGCAGGAGTTAATTTTTATTCAGCTATTTGAAATGATCGATATATTTTTTTAGAAAATCCAAAATAGACTACTTATTATGTAAGCAATATCTTAGTAACTTACTACTAATTAATTAACAGTAGTAGTTTTGGCCATTGAGCAGTGTAGGATAGACTAAACGCTGTACTTGAAAGTTTGCTTACAATTTCCCAATTAACTAATGTGCGATGTATATTTACCGAGAATGTGAACTAGAAATGCACACCATTGAAAATATTTTATAACTAGGATTGGTATTAAGAAAGAAGATTAGAAATTGTATTTGCAATCAAGTTTCAAGGTTAAAAAAAATTGATTTTATAGTAAGAATTAGAGTTTAATCCTAATCCTAAGTAGAACTTTTAAATATATTTAATTCATTCAACAAATACTGTCTGATAACTTAAGTTTAACATTGCATTATGACTGAGCGAAATCTTATGTAATTTCGGAGACAATTTTTAAGGTTATGAATTTGCTGTAAAGTTAGAATTTGAAGTTAACGTTAGGGTTATAACTCAAATGACAAAGTAAGTTGTATTTACTAATGTATATAGCTTATAGATGAAACCATGATGTTGTTCATCCATCTGTGGATAAATAATAATAAAGATTTTCGTAAGGGAGGCATATTGTAATTAGTCTAACATACTTCTTCACACAGTCTTTGAAAAGATAACTTGATAGATTTTCAACCACAAAAATGGACTTTGTGTAATTGTCTCAGCTGCATAACACAAGATACACCGTTACAAAATTATAATACATTTATTTACTATGTAAAGCTCATATATCCAAGTAATAAAGTTTTCTTCCCGACAACCTATTCGGTCATGAATACTGCCTTTTTATTGGCTTAAAGGATTATTGAATGAAAACAATGATTAGCTTATTCGTAAAATAAGCTCCGGCATTTCATGTATTGTATTTGTTCATTCGTAGATTGTAATCTAATTGATGTTTTACTTAAATATTTATGTAGAAAAGTGATTTCAACATAGTTTGAAACTTAATAGTTACGAATTCGAATTATTCTGGCTTTCACTGTAGTTTATAGAATATTTTCATTGGTTACAATAAGGGTTAGTTATTTTTCCTTATGTAACCTCTGTCAAGTAAAATACTCAATTTCATTTTATCAATATGAGCATCAATTTAACTAACTTCAACTGTACATTCCTAGTACCAACAACAATGGATGATCATCACGCCATATCACAAATTGATGTAAGTAGAGGTTCTGTAATTGGACGCCCGTTAGTCCACTGATTCAGAGGGTTAGACATTTACTAACCTTAAGGTACTGAGTTAAATTCTCTAATGAGATCAAATATGCTTGCTACAGAGGAGTTCTGTACTATGACTAAGCAGCTGTCCAGTGCTCCCTGATTTTCAGTAGTACCTTACCAAGATCAATTTGTAATAAATTCAGTCAACTATTCATATTGTTGTTTGCATATGTATATATACATATGATGCAGTACTATAAGAATATGTTGTTTCATATACTATTTACCTTAAAAAGCTACTTCAATTACCTCCCTATAATCCGTATGAGGTACTTCATGTACCAGATTTATTGTAAAGTCAATATTACCATTTTTAATTTTTAATTTCCGGTAATAAGGGAATTTTTGACAGAAGGAATTAAATTGTAATTTTATGCACATTAAATAAATTACGTATATAACTTGTTCAATAGGTTTAGTTGAAATTCATTTTTCTAGTTTTTGCTTAATCCAAAAGAAATTAAAGCTTTGATACGAACTATCCAAATGATAATCCACGTAATTAAGCTGTCAGCCATTGTTGAATAGTTGTTTTGGAAGAAATGAAGCATCTATTAGACAGCTTTATATATAAATCTATTTTAGGTTGATCTTTCTTAGTATGGTGTATCTGAGTCATACAGAGAATAGACAACGTTTCTTAACTTTGCGTCGGAGTTATTTATATATAATGGAAATAGAAATAGTTAATATGAAAGCATTTTATTTACCCAGATTTCATGCAACCAGAGGAATTTTTAAAAAAATGTACATGAATCATGAGAAGGTGAATATTATCTTTTGAGATTCTAATCCATATCATTCGAATCACTTTGATCAATTGCTACATCGTAACTTGGTCGATATTAATGATTATCACGGAAATTACCAATATGATGTTCAAGTAATAAATCTTCGCAATTATCACATATATTTTTATGCGGTAGAATTGTAGCTTAAATACCGAAGTTCATTAGTTTGGAGCAAGTTTGAAACTGGATTTAAAAACTTCATTCAATGTCAATATTGACATAAAATTGATTGAAATATAAAAGTAGAAATCTCGTACTGAATGCGACTGTACTAATGAGGAGGAAATATCGTCTATTACATTGTTTATTGAATTGGTCTCATTGACGTTATCCAATATTTTCATTTTATAAAAATATCAGTAGTAAATGACAACATCAACAAATTATGTATGAACTTATCAAAAGACAAGCATTTATAAAAAGTTGCTATTTTCAAATTCATGTTCACTTGTAATCATCTGAAAATCATCATCTACGTATACAATCAGTCTTGTAATTGATAGAAATTTATTATTATTTTTTGTTTAGACATTTTGGTTTAGATTATAAACAGTCTGAAATTTCTCTGTAATTGAGTGTTGTGGAGATTGTTGAATTCTTGATTGCAGTTAACAACAGTTCACTAGTGACTAACTTCTTCCTTAAGTTCTAGTAATGAAACGTGACCAGTAGATCCAAAATATGTCAGGGTATGAGACAGTTACCCACCGATAGAGATAAATGAGATTGCATACATCTATCAAGAATTAATCAACTTAAATAGGTCAACCGTTAGATGCCCATCGGCTAACTAGTGTTAAGTGTTCTCAAATAAACCAGGGTTTGAGTTTGTGGTGAGATCGTGGATGCTATTTGCTGAAGAGTTCCATATTTGAACTAAAGAGCTGTCTAATGTTCTTTTATCTTCAATGGTTTTCTAACTCAAACCAATTTCGTGATATCAAATTAAAATTTCTTTACTTCAATTAAAAAAGTACTTATTCTTCTGAATACATAACAGATTTTAGCGTTTTCTTTTGACTCCAAACCATTTTACTTCAAGAAATTTTTTTCTATACATTTGCTAATCTTTTATGTCAAGAAGTGATTGGTAAGTTAATACTTCTAGAGAATTCGATTGCGTAATAAGTATAGATTAACCGAAACCGACTGTAATACCTTATATTCAATTAACATTCCAACAGTCAGTGTGTGACTAAATTTTCTGAAGTCATTTCAAAGCTTATTTTAACTTAAGCAGTTAGATAAAATCAACAAGAACCTGAGGACTTAGGTGTCATGTTATTAGACTCTCATCATTACGGTTAGACATTTATACTGAATGAACTCTGTGTATGTTAATCCCAGAAGAAAACTGTGTATAAATGAGTAGATTTGACTTTGAATTTTGCACAAAACATTATTTCCTTAAAGACAAGTAATAATTACCCTAGTTCATAATCACAGAGCTATCTGCCGATTGTCTTCAAAATCTTAGAATATTATTTTGAACAGATAGTCTGGGGGTCACTATAATTCATTAGAAATTGGTCATATAAGTTATTTAAAAATTGTTTTCTACAATAACAATCAATTTTATTGTTTGCATTCGTCTCACACTAATGTCGTTTGGTACCACTGTAAGCCAGGGAACCAAAGAATCTAGGTTGCATACCACTGAGGATCCCTATACTACGATAAAATGGCTGTCCAGTGCTCCCTTTCTTAATGGTACCTTAAAGAGATCAACCTGTAGTAAATGCAAACAATAATATTAATGAAATGTCACTATCTACAGAACTACAGCTCATCGAAGTAATATAAGCTTTTCTTCTTCCAAATCACTTGTCCAATAAGTCAATTTCGTAAAAATATGGAATGTGATAGTTTGAGGTTTCAAATTAAGAACCGACCTTTGCTAAGCAAATACTATAAATTAGAAAGAATTAAATATCTATCTCATCCTCGTATGAGACTTCGCAGCATTACACATCCATAGTATTAGGTCTGCTGTAAGTTTTCAGGTAGCTGATTCGGTTTCTAATTATATTTCTTTCCTGTCGATTTATTATATCACGCGACTATCATGAAATATACTTGGTGGCTAACTTCTTTACACTTGATGTGGCTGACTTTCAATTGTCACATTTTATCACATTAGTAGTAGTTACCTTTTAAAGTCTGTCAGTAACATGCGCGTGATGATCATTATTATTTAACGACAAAATTATATCGGTTGTAGTTCATTTCGTTTGAAATAAAGTAAGTGACTATTGGCAGAAAGTTTTTGAATGTGACGTCTTGAATGCTATACATGCTATTTATTAAAAGTATAACAGTCACTGGTGATACCAGACTACACTTGTTTAGATTAATTGTTGTAACAAAATTTATGATATCTAATACTTGATTCTAGTCAGTGTTGATTGGCATTGTGATAAATAGTCCATTTGAACGAGTGACTTGACCATCTAATGTAGCTAATTTTCGAAATTCAACAGGAAGCTGCATACCTAGGTTTTGTGCTAATCATTAATCATCAGCAAACCACACGTCTAAGCTTAATCGAACAGTGTTATTACCTGTATTTTCTTCAAAATAACAATAATTGTTGTTTGTCTTTCCTCTAAAAATTACTGTTTAATATTACAGTGACCAAATTTACAACTTACATTTAACAAGTTTTGATTGCTTTCGATAACTTTGTTGAATGAAACAGTACCTTCAAATTTCTTTATAGACTTAATGTCCAAGAATGAATCATAGACACTTAAACACAATTAATTAATTAATATTGTTGAAGTAAAGATCTTCATCTAACCAAACTTTCTTCATTTAATTTTAAATGTAAACTCTTGTCAATAATTGATTAAACAGTAAACTTCAAGTTAAAAATTATTCATTATATTAGCTTCTGCTTATTGAATATATTCGAGGGTTATTTAGTTTTCTGTTATTGAGTTCCCTTAATATGCTGTTACGATTTGTCACCGAATAGTTTAATGACATAAAAGAAAGAATCGTCGGACGTTTCTTGAAAATTTTTACAAAGTCCCTCCTATTTTTAAGCTTTATCAAGGCACTAGCAGGTAAGTGTAACCGAATAATGTAGATTCATTCTTGCACAACTTAAACTTATAAAAGAGAGGTGATGTGTTAATTGTATTTTGATCATGAATAAGTTTAGTCATCAAACCAAAAATATCTTATAACCTATCAAACGCGTTGTTTATACAAGACTCAAAACTCAAAACAAAACAACACGAAGAAGCTGAATTTCGTACAAAACAAATGGCAACTGTTGTATTTTGGAAAGGTCAATAAACAATATTCAAGTGATAAATAACCATAAAAGGTTAAAGGAAATAAAAGTCACGACAATTTATTTGTCTATGACAAATAGAAAACAGTCTTACTCAAACACACAGTACATAGATTCACCATTTCAAATTTACGCACATTAACAACATTTAGACAACACTTAGATCAACAAAATTACTTTCGATGCCCACCAAACATAAAATATGCATCTCAGCATCCATTCATTCTCAATAACTTTAATCGAATTCCCAGACAAATCAATCATTCATATTCATTGTATCATCATTTGTATATGAATACTCAGTCATTTGTACTTGTAGAATTCGTGAATTAATGACATATAAGTGCAAACCTAACTAGCTAAACAACATAATTCCAACAACATTTATTCAGTCAAATAAAAGATCATATCAAAAAATTAAATGTAAAACATCCTTAATCAATTGAACAATAAATACACACATGAAATACACCGACATATTTCATCATCACCATATGAATAATTTTGATAAATTCCTTACTTCTCGCATTACTGACAGTTACTGTAATGAATATCGCTTCACTTCATTTACCACATAGATTATTTATTAATTTGAGACAATCACTGATACCATTTTCTATTAAATACATCACTGTTAATTTACATTTACCCACTTCAAATATCACTCAATACTAACCTCTATGAACAGTAGTAGGTGCTAACGAGAAACCATTTTCTCACTCAATGTTTTCGAATTGGTTATGTTTTTTCTATTCAAATGTTTCATCAGCGTTATACAATGCTAAGGATCTATTTGTAAGAAAATCTTACTTCGAATAACATACTGTACATTTGCTGTGTTAGCGTGTGGGAGGTGAAGAATTTTTCAGATTACTTAAATTCACTACTCATATCTGATCATTCCTCCCTCAAACTCAAATTATCATATAATATAGTGGATAATTATTTACAAAATTGCATCTTTATGGTCCACAATTAGATGCATTTGATTAATGCAATGCGCCAAAATAAGATGCGTATAAGTTATCTTTGAGAGAATCAAATACCGACTAGTCCATTCTCTTATCTCCTGAATACATCACTTTCCAATTATACACATTTTGGAGTGACACAAGAAAAACAATTATCCAGTAATTTATGTTAAAGTCTACTGTTTCCATCTGTAACACCATCTCATTCATATGAACATTTATTTTCATCATGGAGATAGGAAGATTATGAATGTGTAAATATGAAACATTGGTGATGAAATAATTCAGATTGAATATTTACTCAACTATTGGTTGTTTATAAATAGTGAATGTGGGCTTTTAGACTTTAATGGATAATAATTAAATAAATCAAATTTACAACTGGGATCTTTTTTTATTTTAAATCTTTACTTACATTTTGTATTTGAAGAACTAATGTAGAATTACAAAGTTAATTTTATCAATAAATGATTATAAAGACAAACACCTCTGCATATACAACATGTAATTTACAACACAAACTGATTGTAGATAGAAATTGCTTAATGACTATCTCACTCTTGAGATCAATTATGACTTTATAATTGACCTCTAGCAATCACCTTTTCCAAACTAGTTACTACTGAATGCAAATGTATCTACGTCTTTGTTGAAATGAATCTAACTTGTCCTGATTTTCAACAGTTACTTTGTTAAAGTTAATTCATAATGTAAATCACATATATTTTAACTTATTTTTTACTTTTAATAATCTAATAACTTAGAATTTATATTCCTATGTTCATTTACACCTGTTCAATCAATTACATTTGATTAACTAAAAGAAATATAACCTACAGTATGAAATAGGAACCAACTATTTTTTTTCTCTTCATAATAAAACGTTGTCAAGATGTGATTAAAAAAAAGTAACAACGACATATCATATGATCGTACACTAATGTAAAAAGTAACTAAGTGAAGTGATAGGAATAATAAAAAATTATATTTTCTATAATCTTTCTTTATTAGTAATTAGGACGAATTTGTATTTTATCGTTGATTTATTATGGGCTGAAGCTGATAGGTGTCTGTTGCTTTATATGTATTCTGAGCGAGTTGACTTGATTAAGCAATGAATCAGAAGTATTCTTTAAATTGGTTTGTGACTGGCAATCTGAATCTAGCCGACGAATCTCAAGTAGGACAAAACGCGCGACATGGATCCCACTTATCCGTTACAATCCAACTTCAAAAGACTCGTTCGTCGGTTGAATGTCATAGATTATTGTTAGCAAAGTACTACTGATAATAAAGGAGTACTGGACAGCCGTTTTGTTCTAGTGTGGGAACACTCATCAGTTCGTACCCTAGATTCAGCCTCATGGGCTTTAGATTAGCAAACACCTATTCCTCTACACCACTGCACAGGCATACAATGGTAGAATTTTCACTTTCACCAATTTCTGATATATTCCTTCATTAGAAGCATTTTTACTATTCCTTCAACCTATTCATTACACCTTACTTCTAAATCTTCCTGTAAGACAAATTGTTATGAATCTTAATTCCGGCTTTCATTTGATATTAACAGAAATCTCTATATGCTCATATTTATCAATGATACCTATATAAAAGACTCATTTTTTTTGTTATTAAAAAATGAAAAAGAAATTGATAAAAATCTTTAAAAAATAAATTTTTTTAATTAGATTTTGATTTTTCTCTTTTTCATAATGAAAATATATAAAAGTTTTAAGATTATAAATAAAGATAGAAAAAAAAAAGAAAGGAATAAGTTCAGTGAGTAGAAAACAATTGAATACTACTGAAATAATTCTCAACAGTGTATGATCATCTAGTAATTTGTTATTATTTGTTTTATTAGTATGTAATTTACATTGTTGATTTCAATTAAATCTACGTCACTAAGGTTTGTGCTTTTCATTCAATTTATTAAGGTATCATAATGCTTCTTTATATCTATAACATATTGCTAAGTATATCTCCAAATGATCGAAATGAAATCTTTAGTGAAAATATAATTTAATATGATTGAGAAAGTGCTTGACTGAAAGTGCTGAATACCGCACATTACTAAAATGTATTGATAACAAGGATCCATGAGATTGTCTACGAATCTGACTACACTATAACTAATTGGGTAAAATTAGATTATTAAAAATTTAATAAACTATTAATCATTACATGTTCCTATCAGTTCATCAAGGTTGCTTTTTCTATTAGAATTTTATTCGTTTTAGTAGTGCCTATGGATAACCGATTTACACAAGACAAAAACCGATTATGTTAATTTCTGATGCGTGTTATTCCAACTAGTAACCCATATTCTTCATACCACTAAAATTGAAATTTATTGTGTTGTTTTTTTCAATATAATTAGTGACCTGTAGTCTCATGCTGTAGCCTCCTGATTTAATTAGTCACTATCTTCCATCCGAAACATATACAAATATATTTTCTATCCAATCATTAAGGTATAGACGTTAGCCGGATAACATCAATCAATATCCAACCAAGGAAGAAATTAGGAAGAGATGCTGGAGGTGGATCAGACACTCATTGAGGAAATTACCAAACTGTCACATGACATGCACTAACTTGGAATCCTGAAGGCCAAAGGAAAATAGGAAGACTTAAGAACACATTACGTCAGGAATTGGAGACAGACATGAAGAGAATGAATAACACTTGGGAAGACCTGGAAAAGAAAGCCCAGGACAGAATTGATTGTAGAATGCTGGTCGGCGGCCTATGTTCCACATGGGGTGACAGGCATTTAATGAATGATTGATTGTATTTTCAAACTGTTGTTTGAAGTGTCATTTAGTTTCATATTATGCAAGTGAGAATAAAGTATTTTTATTTATGGCTCAAACGAGTGATCTCATTATTATTAAATTCTGTGGACTTGATGGTTAAGCTTGGAAAGTCTCTGGTCTCGTTTAAAACAAATTCATCAGCACCAAACTTACTTTTGAAATAGGAGAACACACGAAAATCAATGAAAACATCGTCTTAGTAAGTTTTACTTATATTTCTCTAGTTAACTTAATAATAACGTATCAGTTTAAACGACTAGGGTGAGATCAAAATGTACTTTAGCCTTTATATAAATAAAACATTCTTTCTTTTCTTCCATACTCTCCGTGTCTTCTCACTGCTCTTTAACGCTGTAGTATAATTCATTAGCAGTTACTATGGTTACCAATGTTACTTTCATAATAACCATTGAAGCATGGATAATAATGTATTCACATATAAATGCTTATTTTTTTTAATGCTTGAAATAAGCACATTATCCAGAGTAACATAAAGTTATTATTTATAATTTATCTGAAATAAATTTGAATGCTACGAGACATTGTCATGGTTATTGGCAATATTTTCATTATTATTTAATTCAGGTTGACAACAAATAAATTTTGAATCTACCATCATTACTTTTTAATAACTTGACTAGAACTAATGATTGAGTTAATCTATAAAGCATTCAGTTTTACCAGTATGTTTTGTTTATTGTTTTTCTTGGTTAATCTCTTGTTCTTTTATTGGGTGAATAAGATAAAATCAATGTGTAATCTTTATTTGAAATTTCATTTAAAGGTGTAACTTTCTATGGGTATTTGATCAGAACGCTTATTTAAACTTAATTTGAATACTAACTTTTAATAAACACTAGGAAGTTAGAGGTATGATAAATAGATTGATTTGCTGAAATATATTTTTTTTCCTTGGAAATAATGATGTTCTACAATTCCTCACTGACTGAACTCTTCTTATGAAGTAAATTTCACTAAAAGAAAATGTGATATTTTCTCAACATTTTAGAACATAATCTCATATTAACCAATTAATACTCGTTTTATCTTTAAATTTGTTTCTGTATCTAAGTTCCTACAAGTAACTATAGGCAATTCATTGCTAATAGATACAAAAATTTGTTGAATAAAAATCATTTTATTCTGCTAACATCAATTTTAAATCATTTGATAGTACATTTATGCACTTTGTCGGATAACTTACGCTATCACACATTGAAAAGTTCATTTCAGACAGTTGCAGGGACTGTAAATAAATGATATTTATTACTCACTAGCAAAACCAAGGATAAGGTTGCGTAAGTTCTGGCGTTGTTTATATCCTCAACAGGTACTAATCATAATATTAAAACACTAAATAAAACACCTGTAAGCTACTAAAAGTGTTTAAAATTGGAGTATAACATGACATTTATTACTTCTAAACAATAGACACATTATATTTGATGAGATTTAGTTTTATTTATATACAAACTAGGTCAGCGAACTTTGAGTTGGATTGTGACTAGCAAGTAGAATTCAAGTAGCCTGTTTGATCTTATTTGAGACTCGTCAGCTGGATGTATGTGCATCCCAGGATCGATGTTCACATCGGGACTCGAACTTAGTTCTTTTCGTGCCAAACGGTCAGTGAAGTCATGAGTAATATGTTTGGGCCTGGTACATTTAGAACATTTTGATTACACTGCCACATATTTAAGTATATATATATATATTTATATACGGAGTGGGAGGGATATGTTAAGTACATAACTACTGAAAGTGAATTTTTAAAATCATGCCGTGTATAAAAGCCGTACAAGTGTATATGCAGTGAATTAGTGCTCATAAGTCTATAATAAGATAACTAATACATAAATCCAGTAGTAAGATTATGCAATTGTTCAAAGTGTAATAAGGAACGGTTAAGCAGTCGTAGATTGTACATTAAAGAAATGTGTCCATTTAGATAACATTAAAAAAATATGAAATAAGCAATTTGAGATGTTTTATAATCGATGATAATTATAAGATTAAAATGAAAGAAAGACAGGAAAACATGTTTTGTTTGAACTCATAGGTCAAGTATGACTTGAAGAATCTCTAACGTTTCTACTTTACAAGAGCCTTTTCTGTTTAATATTCGTTTAATAAGTATTATCTAACCTTATAAATGATAAAGTGGTTGGAGGGTTAGAGGAGGGAACTGAATAATTCAATTTGACATAGTCCTCAGCTTATTGTGGTTAACATTAGTGAACACTAATGAAATATATACGATTGTTCAATTTTAAGAGGTGATTTTCTCATAAATAGAAAATTTTCTTAGTTGAATTATCTTGCTTAGTGTTTCAATAGGTTTCTTTTTATGGCTTAAATCCATTAAACTGCATTAATTGGGAAACATTTGAAGTTTAGTAAAACAAGACAAGTAAAATTGTTTACGGTACCAGGAACATTTGAAAATCAATTAGGTGTTATTATTTACCAGTGAAGATGAAAGTAAATGAATTGTTAACAAATAAAAGAGGTATTTTCTTTATATGATCATATAGGTTCTCGGTACATATTGCACAGTTTCCTTTTTTATCGATTCGACTACAAATCTCATTTTATGCCTTATTACAAAAATATATGCTTATGAAGTGTCGAAAACAATATAGTCCATTGTAATTATTTTAGAGATGTGGAATTTCACGAAGTGTCGGATATAACAGTACTCTTGTTCTATACTGAATAAAATGTTATATTATGGGAGATGGAAGGGGGGTATCCACACTCTTAACATGATTCCCTAACACACTCCAATCTGAATCATTCAAATTATTTTTATATTAACAAAACTGACCTTAAGATCAGAATAATAATTCATAATGTCAATTATACAATTTAAAATATACTATTACCTAATATTATGTAAACCAAGACTAAATCTTTCCTTAGTTTAAATACGTATACAAATGCATGATTACATACAGAAGACAGTGCCTAAGGATAAACACCAGTACATAAATTAAGAAGACAAATACTGAAAAATCTATTAAAAGATAGATAATGTCTGACTATTTTCTGTTAGTCCGTATTTCATTTACATGACATTAGAGATCAAGTAAAAACTGATTTCTTCTTACTGATGACAACGAAGCAACAAAGATAGAATGGAAGAGAGAGAGAAAGGAAAAGAGATTGAAAGGAACGATCAATAATTTTTCTGTTTATCTTCATTAGCATATTTCCTAAACACATTATGTAACACAAAAATAGAAGTGTTTATTAAATTATTCCCCATGTAGGAAATGTAAAAATATTTGGCTGAACAGAAGTTATCAATGGATATTAATATAAATTGCTTACACTGTAATTAACCCATAATTTACGTAATCACTGATAAGCATATTATCATATGATTGATAGAAGTGTTATTGGTTTAATTTCTAAATAGTATTTACGAATGATTATGTTAGTTTCTGTTAGTGCCCCAATGTGATGTATATTTGTGAAGAATACCAACCGCCAATAAATTCACACTCTACAAAACCTCGTTCATATATTAGATAACTGTGTGCCGACTACCTGATATACTTGGAAATGATCACAAAACATTCTATTGAAAAGTTTCACTCAGTGAAGCTCAACTATTTAGAGAATTTGTTAGTCATTACCGGTAGTATTAAATGACATTTGAATTTTTTCAAAAAACTGAACATACTTACGAATATGTACAGTTACATGCAAACCCAATGGTCTAATAGCTAGACTCTTCTAATATATACTTAAGATCATGGGTTTGATCGCCAGTAGGATTATGGTTGTTCACTAACGATAAGTCCTGAAGTATGACATCACAGCTGTTCAGTGTTCCTTCGATTTTCAGTAGCACTACAAATGAAACCAGCCTATGATAAATATGTGTTCAGTCAGCTAGTTCTGTCAACCTTTGATATCCAGGAAGCATTGGGATATTTTTATCAACCATATTCTAAGAAGAAGAAAACATCGACAGTTTCACACTTCACTGAAGTTACGGTATCTTTGTTCCGCCAGAATAGTAATACTTTCAGTTAAATGATCAATTATGAATTATATAATGAACTTCTCGATGTTTTAGAGAAAGTAGTAAATCTTAGGTTGTCCATCACGGGAACTGAAAGGACGATAAAGAAACATGGAAATTATATTTGCAATAGGTTTATCAAAAATATGGAATGAAGTTTGTGAATCAATTCGAATGTCATCTTGGAGTTTCCTGTGAATAAGTTGATTGACATTCTCAGCTGATTTACTTTAAAATAAGTTATCACATAAATGTTGAATCACAGTCAGCAATACAATAAGAACGTGCAACTCATAACTATTTTCTATGCCGTAAACACATTAAATAATCTACATTGAAATTTTGATAGGCTTATATCCATCAAATACATGATGTGTGGACATAACATTTGAATTATCAGTGATTTTCTAAATTGTAAGAAACAAATAGCCATGAACATACTTTGAGCTAAATATTCTAGATATGTTTTAGATCAAGTTGATATTGGCTATACACTAAACAGTAATAGCATCAGCTGACAGTTAGGAAGATAATTCCTTGTCGTCATCGACTCGGCCCAGCTAACAAAAGATAGAACGAATTGTCTATTAAAGTGTCTATTAAAATGTTGAGGAAAAAGAATGAAATAGCACAGAGTGTGTCAATACATTGTATAGAGAAATGAGTTGTGACAAGCTACAGTTAATGAAACTGATATATTTTCGAACACAACGTTGTCTACTGAAAAGTAGTAACTTATTTTTCAATGTAACCTCAATAAAGAGTCATTCATATGATTTATTTTATGGGTAATAGCATGGGTGAATACAAAAGAAGCCACGTTTGATGCCTGCTATCAGAGCTGGAAATGTTGAAATGTAATCACTCAAGATTTTAATATCTGATTATTTTAAGAGCACTTAATATTATATATAACACTTTGATTTCAGGTATATATGCTAATGATCAAATACATATAGACTAAGAAACCGATACGCTACATATATAATACTATATTTAGAACTAGCTGAATCCAACAATCAAAATAAATTCAAGCAAACCAACGAAGAAGGCGAGAAAATTCGAGTATATATTGAATATGCATACACAAATAGATGTACAATGTAAAAGTTAGAGTTGCTCAAGAGAATAGTCTGAGCCTCTATAAATCTGTAAACTTCTACATAGTTTACTTCTTTTGTTTCTTTTAATTTTTTCACGCACATTTTGATTTATTTACTTGATCACACTTCTCTACTTACATGTACATTCACTTACAATTTACATACATGAGAAATTGAATTTATACAAAATTGAATATTGAAAAAAAAGTAAATAAATGAATTTATTTGTTTTGTTCGTTTATTTAAAGAAAAGTTGAAACAATAAAATAATTCCATTTAAGTTAAAAAGAATATTTGTAAAGTGTATATAGAATGTAGCGTAGTAAATTGAACATGCCGAATATGGTGGGTTGTGTAAATACACACAAAAAATGTATAGAACAACTTAAAATGATCATTAAAGGTGTGTACATATATATGTTGACATATTTTAAATGTCATTGTGTTTGAGTTCATAAGTCTATTAATCATTTCTTAAATTTAGTTACAATGCCGGTTAATGCAAGATGACTGAAACAAGTGGTTGTTGTTATTAAGAACAAGTTAAAATAGAAATTAGATGTAGGACTTTTGAATAAGTACCGAATTATTCAATATTTAAGTCAATCTTCAGTTTGTTTAAATCATCATAATTAATCAATCAATTCAAGACTATATAAGTACCGTTAAGAAGATGTGATTTGATAATTTTAAATGAATTAAGCAATGGTCATATTGTTTAAAAATTCCCATGTTTATCAAAAACAAAGACGTTTGAACGAAGAATATTCTTTTCGATAAATGCTCATCAGGTTCTACATTTATTAGTTCAAAATTATTAGTCACAAAAATAGCCAGTTCTGAGGCAGGTAAAACATTATTTAGATATCAAGAAGAATTGGATAATCAGAAGTTTTTCTCATCGAGTTATTTATAAAATACGAATGTTAATGTTGAAATACTCATTATCATGTAACTTGTGAAACGTAAAAGACAATTCAGATAAGCACGATTATTAGTCAAATATATATAGGTATCGCTGTATATGGGTGACATAGGAGATGGGGTGGTAGCAAAATACGATTAGATCAAGTGTTTGTAGACAAAGGTCAAATTCTACTTAAAATGAAACCGGATGGTTAAGAGTTTGTAAAATGGAGTGAACGATAATCAAAATTTGTCAAATAGTAACAATAACAATAATAGACATAATTACAATCAGTTCATTTGTTTGATCTTAAAATGTGATATTCATTCTGTGTACTTTGATTAATAATAATAATAATAATAATAATAATAATAATAATAATAATAATAATAATAATAATAATGGTCATATTGTTGGAGATAATATTAGTAAAGTAATATATTTCTTAAGATCTTCATGAATAGAAAATTAAATTTCTGTTTTGTGACTAACTGTAACGTCACTTCATCTGAGAAAAGATTGACTTCATTGAAATGAATACAAATTTAAATAATACAGGCGAGGGGGCGGGGGAGAATCACAGGGTCAATTATTTGTTTTGATTACTCCAGTGTCATGAGACGGGATTTAAACTAAATTTAGAAACAGGTTAATTATCCTCTGATAAATGGTTTGCAATAATATCAAAAATTGTCAATACTCAACTTTCGATTGATTAAGATATTATATGTCTAGTACTTCATTACAAAATTCGCCTTTAAGCATGCATGAAGGCAAACTAAATACTGAACACAGTACCAGTGATGCTCATATTTTAACTTTTCTCAATAGATGTGGATATACTGGCTTCGATTTCTTGGTTTAAATCGTAGGCTGACTTTAATTTGGTAACTGACGATTATTATTATTCATTAAATAAATCACTGAGTTCACAGAAATAAATACATTTATATTAGTCGCTCACTAGTTGCTAGGTAATGTTAATCTATAGACTTTGGTATTAAACTTAAAATCTTGTATGGATGCAATACTTCAGAGAAATGCATTTATTTTCAGCCTCTTGAAGTTAGTGTTAAATCGGGAGACTAACGAACAGTAACAAACTCTCAAAACTGTATTTTAGAAAATTATTTCAATTATTTTAACTGTGGGTAAAGTAAACATTTTATTTCTATCACTGTCCAGTTTTTATTATCCTATATTTCCGTTTAGTATATTTGCTGTTAGTATATTGTCCCTTATTATGAACTACTGTTAATTAGTTGTGCACATGTTACCCTATTCACTGTCACTATCTCCTTTGTTTTGTATCAATATAAAATTCTTAATCGGTTCTATATGCTGCCTTACTTTGTGTATATATAAAGAAGAGTTTGAAATACAATATGATTTTTGTTTGGTTGGCTCATTCATCATGTGTTTATCATTTTGGCTTGGGGACTGGTAGTTGTGGGGCAGACGAATATGGGAACTTATTAATAGTTATCAAGGTCACACTATATTTGTCATACGACTAAAATTCGCCCAAATATATTTCAAATATAACAGTTTGAATAAAGAAAACCTGAATCAAAGTTTCTTAGTTCAACATTGAAAATCCGTAACTGAATAATGTAATTATACTAGCCTTTTGAAGATTATTCATGATGTCGACAGCGTTGTAAGCATGAGAGATCAATCACATATCTGTGTATTACTAAAAATTTTATTAGTATCTGAGGTTAACTGATGACAGCAGGATATAATGTATTGAGAACCTCAGTTCATGTATCTTAGAGAGTTAAAAACAATGTTTACTGAGTAAACATTGTGAAATCTATTTTTTATTAACTGATCATTGAGAAGTAACGATTGATAAGTTTACCTAATCATTAGTTCTTTCTACATTTTATCGATCAAGTTATGATGCGGTTACTAATCAAAGTGTATTAAAATTGCATGGATTATGTTGTTGATATACAGTTTATGAATGATGAATACCAAAAAGCTGTGAACCTAGTTTTCTTGCTACTTAGTCGAGTATTCTGGCTGTAACGGTAGCAGAACTTAAAACTGCCCGACTTAGAATCGAATATTGCCAAGGAACACCAGAGCCCTTAATATTACAGATAAACCTTCTTCACGAGTGTCAAACGGCAGAAATCTTAGGTTCAAATTTTAGCCTTAATCAACACAACTTCAAAAAATAGTATAGTAATTGTTCATTTATAGTTGGCTCTGTAATCTCAACTGATTTCAAACTTTAATCTCTGAATAACTGATTTATTGTTATTACAGTAAAGTTATGTGATGCCATTTTTAAAAGTAATTAATTTCACTTCAAGTTATCATTTGAAGTACATTTTAAGAATATTTTACTTTTGTTCATTTTAGTTTAGCATAGATGTGTCTACTTAGAATTAGGAAAATAAGTCTGACTGACTATTTTTACTAGTTTATGAAGTGTAAGAGCAGTTTGTACTTTTCTATAACAGAGGCCTTCAAAATAAAATTTCTTAATATCTATTATTCTCAAGAATTAAGTCCTGACGAAAATGTCAACGATCAGCATGAGAGATTTAGATCTTGATAAAATGTGCAACTTAAGTGTAAGTGTTGATCGTTACACAATACAATAAACTGCCCTGTTCAAACATTTGATGCACTGAAATTAACCATATGGTTTTAGATTTGCTTGAACAAAGTAATTATGAGGGGTATTAGAATGCATTAATTAGTCGTTCCAAATGGCTCGTTGACTATGATAATACTCAATACCACAGAGTTCAAGTGAAAACATCTAGTTGTTAGCATATTTTCCTCCATGTCTATTTCATGTAAAAGCAAGAGATATGAAAATGAGTGAATCTTGTATATAATGGATGAAAAAGTGATTGGCATTAACTGACTGTTACAATTTTATTTCATGTTAAACAGATGTGTTAGCTATAGCTTACAATCACCACAAGTGATGACAAAACACAGGTCTCACTAGCCAATATAAATTCATTACTTCATTATAATTATCTACTTAGATGATATTTTTTCATAAAGTCTACTTCAACTGATGGGATCATCTGTTGTCGTTTAAGTCTCGATTGAAACACGATATCTTTAGATCACTTAGTTGAAATTTAATTTTTGCAGCGTAGTCTATCAAATAGTTATGAAATATTAGTTCATTGTTAATATTATATAAGAATATCATAATATATGCCAAAAATTATTGAAACTAGAATAGAATGAGTATTGAATTTCAAATTGTCAGTTTAAAGACTCAGAATACCAACAATTTTAATGTCAGAGATATATAAGAACAGTTGTCTAGGGCTACATTGTTTGCGACAGTAACAAACTATTTAACCAATTAATTTGATACATACATACCAACCATAATTTTTTACATACACATATACAGATACACTGACTGGAGATTTTTGTTCATTATCAAAAAACGAAAATTTGGCTGCCTAAATATAAATACATATATGCTTATTTAAATCCACTGTTTGAATAATAATACAGCTTATGAGTTACTATCACAGTACATGAATGGTGGAAGGGGTAGGAGTGGTTGAGTAGTAGACTGTAACAATGTTGACAACAACAACAACAATAATATTTCCTTTACAATTTCAATAGTTTGTTTACGGAAATGCAATGAAAAGTTATTTTAAAGGTTTCAAACATTAATTCATTTGAAAAAGGAAAAAGAGAACTATGGATTAGATTAGATATTTCGTACTTTAGTTTTGTCTATCTTGAATAGTCTTTTATGTAAATTATCGAAAATATGGTTCTATTACTTTCACTGTCAATATTGATATGTACAATTTGTTCTGTTGTTTTTTATAGTCTCGTTTCTTTATTTGGATTGATGTTATAGTTCTGTTTGTACATACAATGTAAGAAAGTAAACATTTCATTTTGAGTCATCTGATATAAATTTTTTTTTAAGGTTCAACAGTTAACTTCTGCAATGCTACATAGTTAAGATGAACTAGTTGAAGTATTGGTGTTGTTTTAACCCTATGTTTTAAATAACTTAATTGTGGAATTTTAATCTTTTTCCCAACAATATTAGCAGTACTGTTTTTATGAAGAAGTGACTTTAACACGATGGCGAATGACCAAAATTAAGAAAATTACAGAAAACTGACAAAACGCTCTAGTGATACTCAAGAAGTTCACTTTAATATAAAGAAATGGTGCCGTCCTAAGACATGTTAATCCAAGCACTCAATCAGTCAATGGCTGTGATTATTCGTGGAACTCATGCCGTCGACCAGCATTCTCCAACTAACTTTGGCTTCGAATCTCTTACAGCACTATTTTCCAAATGATGTTCATTTTTTTCATGTCTGCCTCAAATTCCCGGAGTAATGTTTGGTTTGATTTTCCTCTTTTTCTTGACATTAAGAATTCCAAGTTAATGCATGAAATGTGAAGCAGTTTGGTGATTTCTTCAATGCGTGTCCTATCCACCTTCACTATACAAGTACTCAAAAAATACAAATATCAGTTATCACAGACACAAATCTCATTCATCCAACTAATGTCCACTAAAGTCTTAACGCCTACATTCACAATTTATAAACAACCAATATTTGAGTGAACATTCATTCTCAATTATTTCATCACCAATTTTTCATATTTATACATTCATAATTTTTCGATCTCCATGACCAATATAAATGTTAATTCAGTGGTATACAAATTAAGACTTCACTTAAAGGTATGAAAGTCATGATTTCAAAGTTTGTTAAGATTGCGAATAAGTAATATCAACCAGTTCCACATCATGATGAAACGGCTTTTCAATACTTTCTGGTTTTCAATGCACATTCTGATAAATTACTTAACATTACTGAAAATAGAAAATGATTTGTATGGGTCATTATAGTATGAACGTCAAAAGTATGGTAATTTTTGTTTCTGTGCCAGTGTTCATTAAAACAAAAGCACTATACCTAGGGGAAACATATAATCATCTTGAACCTCAGATAAATGCATTTAGTGGTTCTACACATTCTGTTCAGGCTGATTTACTTTCAAGGCTTTATTATCATTCTAAATAGCTAAGCACCAGTGTTTATGATAATCTTATAAAAATCTAATATGCTACTTATAAGTGGTAAACAGTTGTATTTTTATTTGATATACTAAATTATAACATAGAAATTTAATAAAGTTTACATATTATGGTAAGAATGGTAGGTTTATTCACTAAAAAACTAATAAATGAATGTAACCGCTACTTACTTTGCACTTCACTTTGTCCTTTTGTAGACTTATTCTTTACATCTTTTTATGATTAAAGATTTATGCCATCTAGTTAATTTTTTTAGGTTGGATTGTGACTAGCAAGCGAGCTTTTTGTCCTATTTGAGACTCGTCTGCTGAATGTACCGGAATTCCAATGTTGATGTTTTTACACTTAAAATAATACTTGTGGTTAACAGCTAATTTGAGGTAATCCGCTCAGAAAACTCATATAGCAACAGAGACTGACCAACTTCCGTCCATAACAAATCAACGAAAAGATACAAATTTATTTTAATTATCTAGTTAATCATATTTAAGAGTGAATTATGTATTCAATGCTTTAGTATATAAGGAATTTACAATTGACTAACTCCAGGATGTTTCTGGAGCTTCACTGAGAAGTCGTGACTGGTGGAGTTCAGACTTGTCGGGATCAACATAGTTATCACCAATGACAGTGAATGATATATTGCAAACTGATGAAAATGAAAATTTTATCACTGAATACCGACCCAGTGGTGCAGATGGTTAATTGTTCGATAACCTGGAGCCCATGAGGCAGAATCTAGAGTGCGCACTACTGAGTGTTTCCACAATAGAACGAAACAGTTTGTCTAGTGCTGCCTGATCGTCAGTGGAACCCTGCCAGCATCAATCTTTGACATATTCAATCAAATAGCAATGGATAGTATAGGATGCCAGTTTCATTGTTAAGGTCAGCACAAAGATGCATGTTTATTCAGCTTACATGTGATAAAAAGGGAATACATTCCACTGAAAGCCACAATTCATACACTGTACTAGGTTAATTTTTATTTCAACCAAACAATTTTGTTGATTTACACTAAAAGTCACAAGGGTTCTTTTCATTTAGAATATGAACTAGAAAAAATCATAAGTTATTCAATTAATCATTTGTTTCCTAATAAATACCTTTTAAAATCTATATCACTATATACTACTAAAATATCATATGAAGCCTGAGGGATTTTATCAAATTAAAATTGAAAATCCCGATATCACAAATCGATCTGAATCAGAAAACCATCAATCACCTGAAAGCACCTGACAGCTGTTTCGTCCTAGTATGGGACTCTTCAGCAGTGCGCATCAACGACCCCATCGGGGATCGAATTTAGGACCCTCTGGCTCTGCGGCGCATGCTTTACCATTGGACCACTAAGTTGGCTCCTAATGGTTGATATTTCTAATTCAGTCAATTCGTGATACGTTCATTTTACTTTATGACTTCTCATCAACTGTATACAACCTACAAATAATTATAACCACTGAACATATAAAACTGTTACACCTACTTTTTATCAAACAATCCTTCAACTGTTTTCTTCTTTTTAAGTTGACAAGTAGATGTGAATTAATTTGGAAGAAACAGTTTTATTGGAATTAAAACGTCAATAAAAACATAGTTGTTTGCTTATAGGCAAGGTATATGAAAATAGTAATTGATGGTCAACTTACTGTCGACATTTCAACATATTTTAAAATAGTCACTAAACAAGTTAGTTCATTTAATTTGGATTGTGACTGGCAAGTGGAATCCAGAACGCGCGTTTCGTCCTATTTGGGACTCATCGGCTGAATGTACCTGCATCCCAATGTTGATGTTCATACTGGGATTCGAACTCAGTCTGAAGTTAGTTCATGTTTCTTAACTTCTGCTGAAGGGATTCTCATAAAATGATTCGAAATAAATTTGTGTGCATAATAAAACTGTGGTGAACCATAGTTTACTTTGGTGACCGTATTTTCATAAAATTCGATTATGTAACAGTGCCGATGCTAATTTGTATTTTATCGTATCTGAATTGTACTCAGTTAAACAGTGTTTTTTACTTGTATTCAATATCATATAACATTACATTACATATGTACATTACATAACTTTGTTACTCATCTCCTAAACCAAATATCCAAGCTGCACTCTACTTTATTTCATTTTCTAGAATTTTCATGTACGCAGTCTTAAAGTAAATAACTATATTAATGATGTTTTAATTCTTGATCAACAGTTGTCTTCTAATTGATTCACATTTACTTATTAGCTTAAAAGAAGGTTTCAGAATACTCCGATATGCAGATGGTATAACCGTTTTTAATGTTTGATGGTTATAATTAACTGTAGGCTGTGTGTGGTCAATATGAAACCATGAATCAAAAGGCATTCATATTATACTGTTGTAATTGGCGCTGTTTATCTTTCTTAAAACTTATAAAAGTGGGGTAAGGGGGGAATTGTTTTATTAATGATTCTCAGTTTTATATAAAAATAATTCTACAGTAATCAAATGTATTTAATAAAGTACTTAACAAATATCTGTTTCTATGCTTCAAATGTAACTGATTCGTTTAGATAATCATAATTGATTACATAATGTTATATAAACGGTTTAATACTTATTTATTTTGCTTAATTTTGTTATAATAATGAAATATCATATTGGTTAGTGTTCCAATTGCTTCTTTTCTAAGGTTAATCTATCTAATTTGCATTTTTATATTATGAAACTGATTATCAAGTTATATGGAAAATATAATCAACAATAATTGTATTTTCCGGATTCTAGTGATATGCCTTGATTTCAATTAAAAGATATACATGTTCTGTTAATAATAAAGTGCATGGAAATCTTTTATATTAATTATAATAACTACAATATAGAATGAATACTCTGTATACACTTGATTGAAATTGACTAAGAGTTTAATTGTAGGACATGCATTTTGAAATATTTCATAGTATACATAGAATATGTGAAACGCAAGCAGGCACTGAATAAATGTTTCATTCGAATATCGAAATACTTATTCGTTTGCTTATTCTCGCTCCTCTTCTTCCTGCTGGTGGTTGACTGGATTCTAAGAACAGCAACATCTCAAGACAATCTCGGAATACAGTGGACAAATCATTTCAAATAGATGACTTACATTTCTCAGATAACCTAGCTCTTCTATCCCACACACAGCATTAAATGCAAATGGAAACATACAGTGTAGCAGCAACCTCGGCACCCATCAGTAGGCCTCAACACACACAAACAGAAAAGCGAAATTCTTTGATACAAAACAACAAACACTAACCCGATTTCACTCGACGGAGAAATTCTGGAGGATGTACAAACATTTACACACTTGGGTAACAGCATCATCGATAAACAAGGAGGATCTGGTCTGATGCAGATGTGAAGGTGCGGATTTGATAGGCAAGGGCAGCATTTCTACAACTGAAAAATATCTGAAACTCAAACCGATTGTCAGTCAACATCAAAGTCAACATTTTCAATACAAGTGTGAAAACAGTTAGTTCTGTTGTATAGAGTCGAAACTTGGAGAACTATGAAAAGCATCATTCAGAAGATTTAAGTATTTATAAGCAACTGTTTGTTTAGGATACGTCCGATCGTTGGCCGGATACCGTCAACACTAACAACAACTTTCTATGACAGAAAACAAATCAACACGTATCCAACCGAGGAAGAAATTAGGAAGTGACGCTGGAGGTATATAGGACACACACTGATGAAATCATCAAACTGTTTCAGAATACAAGCACCAACTCGTAAACCTGAAGGCCAAAGGAAAATAGGAAGACCTAAAAACAGAATACTTCGAAAATTGGAGGTAGACATGAAAAGAATAAAGAGCACTTGGGAAGTAGTGGAATAAAGATTTGACGCCAGAGTTGTCTGGAGAATGCTGGTTGATGGCCTAAGCTCCACGACTAATCACAAGCATTGATTGATTAATTAAATAGTTGATTACTAGTTTGCACTTATTGTCTCGCTAAGGGTGCCTAAACTTAATACCAATTTGTTTATCATTCAGTGGCTTATATTTCTAACTTCCGTTATTTTGTGTCTTATCATGTTGGGTTAAATTTTCTCATTTGCCTTTAGAAATTACACACTGAATTCACTAACTGTAAAGCTTAATAAAGTTCTTTCTTGTGTGTGAAGCATTAAATTCACTCATCCGTTCAATACCAAATTACAAAAATAGAGGGGACAAGATATATGAACAAAATAAGCAATGTAATTATTCAAAAATATTCGACTACTCCTTTATTTACTTTCAATCATGGGTAGAAACATTCATTCGATTATTAAAACGCATTACTGAAGAGTACAAGGAAATGTCGAGATGTGTTTGCTTCCCAATTTACTGTTTCAATTCATTATTTTTAAATTGCACGAATTCCAGAACTAAGGATCCTTATCAGTCGCAATAATTCTAGACTTGTTAAGATACACAACTACATTATATATGTTATATTTAAGTTGGATTGTGACTGGCGGCTGGAATCCAGGACACGCGTTTCATCCTATTTGGGACTCATCGGCTGGATGTACCTACATTCCAATGTTGATGTTCACATTGGGATTCAAATTCAGTCCGCTTCAAGCCTATTTTACATTGTATATGTTTTTGAATGTACTGTTAATTAGCTTCATTCTGTGTAAATTAATAGTAACTTTAAAGTAACTATCATTCAATAGTCCTAGCGTTTATGAATAACGCTGCATAGTTTCTAATATCATGTTATTAATGTATAAGTTCTTTTATTAAAATCTGTATATCAATTAAACAACTTCCCATTACAATCGATTAGATATCTAACAAAATTTCTGTAAATCATTCAATTATATTAAATTAAATAATTTTAGTTTTGATTAACTACATTGAAGAATGTGTGCTTTTGTGTTTACATTAAAAGATTGACAGTATTACATAACCATGGAAAACTGTTTAGTTGTTATGTGTCGACAATTGATTTTAAGGTTGAAACCTAAAATGCTAATGTGTTGTGTATAAATTAATTAAATTCTCTAAGATAAAACTAAGTAGGCATATTTACTATAAGATAAACTATAATACATCACCAACTGATTGAATTTTAAAACATACAGTTATAACGGGATGAGCAATTAGGAATAACAACTTAACTATGTTATCAGGAACTATATTGTTAAACAGTCACAAATATCAACTGTTGAAGGCCGAGAGACTGAGCTGCTTAGCAAAAAAGTATTCACCAGGAAACTTAAACGTTTTAAGCATCATTTATTAATGGGGTTGTGAATGAGCATTGCTACAATGTGCCAAACTAGGATAAATTATTTTTAAAGTATTCTCTATTTTCAGTGATTATCTAACTCAGATAGATCTGAAATGTCAGGATTTAATTTAACAATCTCAATAACACTCAGTTACAATCAATTTCACCTCAATAGTGATTTCAGAAAGTAATTTCTGTTAAAAAATCTTGACTAGTGCATTTCAGCTATGTAGGGCGTATGGCATTGACTTCATTGAAGAAACAGAAAAGACCAAGGAAATATATTGTAGATTAAATAAAGTTGAAAATACCAACTATTGGATGTTGGCAGGCTCAATGGTGTAACAGATGAAGTCGAAAACTGTAAGCAATAGACGCCGTTTCCTGGTAAAGTTGCCGATGAGCATTCTTAAAAAAACCTAAACCAAGAGAAAACACACTTATAGTAACTTCAAGATTCTAACGGTTATTTAAGTCATGCTAATTAATGATGTCAAATTCAGACACTTAATTCATAGAATTTTTTCAAGAAATGTAAAATTTACTGTAACTCATCAACAGTCGTCATACTTTCCATGTAAATTAAGGGTGAAACTATTAACTTGTTTTCTATACATTGATTCCCTAATAATTTTTATATTGTGTTAGATTAATTACAAATGATATTTCAAATTCACTGGTCATATATTTTAGGAACGTAAACAAACTGACCCTAACTGATGGGAGGAGGCGGGTGATGAAACGAATATTGGAAACAACAACACCTTGACTAATTCTTCTGTTTTAGTTTTCAACTTACGATTGGTATATACACTGCAAATTTCATGAATGATCAAGCCTACGCAAACTTACGGTATACCAGTAAACAATCTGGATTAGATAGTCGGTAACTTCAGCTTTAGTTAATAGTCAAGTCAATAACAAATGGAGAAACACATAAGAGGACAATAAATGTCTAGTTTCATGAATAATATAATAATTGAGATAGAAAAATGTCTACATTACCAATATGATGTAGTAGTGAATAATCGGTAGACGTAAGTCAATGTTTTCTTCCAAATAACCAGATCCATAAATATCACTTTCATTTCTGAATATTTTACATTATTTAGTGATTAATTACAAAGTAATCAATTCTATTTAGTTTAAACTTCTTTCTCCTCTTCTTAAATTCTTTTCAATCATAATTGAATTTTTCACTTTAGATTTTTGGTTACCATAGTTTTATTACATAAAATTGTACATATAACAAATTTTCATTTCTCTTCTTTCTTTCTTTTATTGACTCATTATACATTTCCTGTCACAATTAACTAAAAACAATTTTCTTTGGAATTGAATTATTTAGGTGTGAAAAGAATCACCTAATTTAGTCAATCACTTATCTCTAACTATCATTCATTTTAGACTAAAATCTAATGTAAGCAATTATGCTAATCAATGAGTAGTAAGATGATGATGGAATTGTGTACATTCTATTTTATTAAAACATAATCACAGTTAGACAAACAGAAAATAGATTAAATTGAAATTTTTAAAGTAAAAGAGTAAAACATTGTATAAATTCTTTTAAATTGATGTTTATGAGATGACTTTGATTTTGATTTAATCATTCAATCATTCAATGCCTGTTACCCCATGTGAAGCATAGGCTGCCAACCAGCATTCTACAATTAAGTCTGTCGTGAGCTTTCGTTTTCAGGTCTTTCTAAGTGCACTTCATTCTTTTCATGTCTACCTCCAACTTTTGAAGTATTCTGTTTTTAGGTCTTCCTATTTTCCTTTGTCTTTCAGGATTCCAAGTTAGTGCTTGTATTTTGACACAAGTTGATGATTTCCTCAATATGTGTCCAATCCACCTCTAGCATCTTTTCCTAATATTTATCTGGGCTAAATACTCTTGTCCAAGTATCTAAATGTTTCTACATCTTCCAGAATTTCTCCGTCAAATGATATTAGGTTAGTGTTTCTTGTTTTGTATCAAATGATCTTGCTTTACCGGTTTCGTATGTTGAGGTCTACTGCTGGCTGCCGAGGCTGCTGCTGCCTTATCCGTCTTCATCTGTATTTGATGATGTGTGTGGGATAGAAGAGCTAGGTTGGTTATCTGCAAAGTCTAATTCATTTATTTGTATCGACATTGTCCATTGTGTTTCGAGATTGTCTTTAGATGTTGCAGTTGTCATGGTGCAGTCAACCACCATCACAAAGGTAAGTGGAAGGGCGAGAGTAATCAGCCTTGTCTGACACTGGTCTTCACATTAAATGTATCAGTGAGCTGATCACCATGCACGATTTTTTAATGTAGTCCATCATTAGAATTCTGGTACTGAGAGTAGAGTGATGCCTCTGTAGTTCTCGCAATCGCTAAGATCTCCTTCCTTCGGTATCTTAATGATGTGCTATTCTTTCCAGTTTGCTGGCACTTGTTCTACCTCTCAAATCTTCCTGAAGAGAATGTAGTAGCATCTTAGCAGTCGCTTCTATATCTGTCTTTAGTGCTTTGTTAAGCTGGTATGTTGTCTGGCTCTGCTGACTTGTCATTCTCGTTAGGATAGTCGGATAGCCATTTTGATTTTTGCAACTGTTGGTGGTTCGGTGTTTATGGGGAGATCCGTGGCTTTTATTTTGATGACTGGGGAATTTAATGAGGCTGGTTTATTCACGATTGTTCATTTAATTCAGTGATTGGTTTGCTAGCCTTCTTCATGAATGGCTGGTCTGGCTTACCGAATTTCCCAGCTAGCTTCTTCGTTGTATTGTATAGGTGTTTCATGTTTTCTGCTCTTGCAGCATTCTCTGTTATTATTACTAAGTTCACAACATATTTCCGTCTATCAGACCTGATGCTTCTCTACATTTGCTTGTTAACTTCTGTGTATTCACTCAGCAAGTTGATTTTCTCTGGTTTTGTCCGGCTGTTATTATTAATAGCTATCTTTTTCGCTCCTCGTTTCTTGAATCTTGTCCAGGGTAATAACAGAAATCCATTTGTTATGGTGTTGTTTCTTGCGACCCATAACCTCCTAGCATGTTAAAGTTATTGTTTCCCTAATTAATTTCTAGCTGTCCCCCATATTAGTTCCATCTTCTTATAGTAGATCACGAAATGCATGGAACTTATTGATTAGAATTATTTTGAGTTCCTTGCGTTTATTAGTATCCCTGAGAAGGGCTGTGTTAAACTTTTTATAATACTGATACTCAGCTTCAGTTTCATTTTAATGTGGTATTTTGTAGATGTGTTGTATAATTTTGCTCGATAACCTGAAGCTTCTGGAGCGAAATCTAGAGTGCATAGTTTTGAGGAGTCCTATACTAGGATGTAATTGCTGTTCAGTACTTCCTGGTTTTCAGTGGTACCCTGCCAACATCAATCTTTGAAAAATTCAGTCAACCAATATTAAAATGAACATAAATAATCTAAATTATAATTACTGTGAGTGTTTATATTCAATAGTGAATTTCGATTAGTGATTGATTAATATATATTCATCATGAAAATATTAATTGTTTAAAACCTTACAAATTATGATATGAACACGAAAGCCCATTGAATAAGTTACCAGCTATCCCATGACAACTTAGTAAACAGATAAAGCTTTGATGCTTGGAACATAATGTGTTGAGTTTTAATGCCGATATATAATGATATGATACGAAAAATATATCCAGTTGATGAGTCCTGAATAAGATAAATAAGAGTTTGTTCAAAATTATTTTAACTATAAACAAATGAAGAATATATATATATAAGTAGAAATATAAGTAGAAATTAATAAATTCAATGACATCATTACACTTAAGTAATTCACTGTATTACAAGTTGGTTAACTTTAATCAACAACAAATAACACTTTAATAAGCATAATTTTAACAGATACAGTTACTTCAGTCAGTTTCTGTAAAGTGTGAAATAGGCTTTTTTATGTTCTTATTCTAATCTAGATTAAAATTACCTTAAAGTGTCTTATCGAAATTCAGTGATGATGAAATACGATTTCTCGAGATGAATACAATCTGCTAAATGGTTGATAATCTAAACTTATATCTATTCTAACTTGACTATAGGATAATCGTGATATGATTAATCAAACACTTTTAAAAATGACTTAAACCATTATGTTATTATTGTGCATTTTAACAGTTTCTGTATGCTCTTGTTTATTGAAAAACTATTGTTAACTTAGTGTATGGATATGAAATAAATATTCAACTTTAGCATTTATCGCTACTTTCGTTTGAATAGAGCTTCATTCTATTTGTCTGCGTACATTGAATCGAGTGAAACAATAGGGGAGGGGGGTGGTTGCTGAGGAGAAAAGATCGCAGTTGTCATATATGCATATACTCGATAGTGACTTTATGCGGCACATGATAATAATGCTATTAGAATTAGGTTTTATTTTCATACACTAATCATTAATAAGGTTTAAGATCATTACATCATATCAATCATTATCAATTAGTAATTCATGTGTAAAGTATTAATTTAATTCATTAAACATTATCATTAGAAATTCTTATCATTTTGATATCCAATGATATTGTATTGTTACTTTTTAGTAGTTTATAATGAATTAAAAAAATTATGAAACATATTAAATGTTTCATTATTATTGAAATTTTGAATTCAAGTTAATTAGAAACAAAGAAACAATTAAAGTTTAAATTATGAATCAGCTGATGATGAAGAAAAACATACGGAAATTATAGGCTGTGTAAATAAGAAAGAATAGTATTGAGTGTTTAGACAAATAATACTTAAGTATTTATTGCCTACAATATAAAGTCACGTGTATCATTAATTGATTTGAACTGTAGAATTATTTAAAAATAGGATAAATTCTACAACATTTCCCATTTATAAAAGTGAATAAAGAACGAACAATGAATGAACTTAGAAGAATAAGATGAATTCATTTATTTAGCTGTTCACTATCAACTACTTTACAAATTAATAAATAATAATAATGATCATTAGTTAAAACAAATGAACACACTTTATTTCATGCAAATTATGAAGAATTAGAAGGAAGACAACAGATATGAAAGATTAAGTGTTCATGTGTTCAAAAACACTTGTATGTTAAGTGATATGAAGATTCTGTAAGAAAATATCGAAAAGACATGGAGATAATTTTTCTTTATAATGAAGATTGAATTTGAAAGCTACATAATCGGAACTGTAAACAGAATAGATCAGGAGAACAGCAATTACTAATGGTCACAAACTTATTAAAATCAAGTTTGAAGAAACAAGAAAATCCGAAGTTGTATCTGTTATTGTGGCGACGCCTAGTCGAAGGTGATGACTTAGCTTTTAAAATTACGTTCACATTAAAAGATTCATCCAAAAGAACGTCTCTTTATATAAAAATTCTTAATGAGTCAGAGTAAACTAGACAGTTTTCTATCTAATGTTGCCTCCTAGTGCGATTATCAGTACACATGTTCGCACTAAAGCACTTACATAGACAAAACAGAAAGAAGAATTAATGCTTACATTACTGTTTACATACCACGACAACTGAGACTAAATGACTACTGTATTTTCAGTAGTGCAATCGTACGTCATCTTTTTGAAAGTGGGCGTGAGGTCAGCGTTGTAAAATCTATCAAAAAAATACAAATATTCAAAAATCATCTGGTTTAGTGTATTTTGAGAAGCTGTCGCTATAAAAAGTTATACCAGACTTTCGTATTCAAAAAGAAACAGTAGTTAGTTTAAATGAAAAACATTATAACTCATGCTTTCAATTACTAATTACTTTATGGGCACTACTAATTGTTATTCTACTAATCTATTCAGTTTATAGTTCCGATTACGTACCTTTCAAATTTAGTCTTCATTATAAAGAAAAATTATCTCCATGTCTTTTCGATATTTTCTTACAGAATCTTCATATCACTTAACATACAAGTGTTTCTGAACACATGAACACTTATTCTATCATATCTGTTGTCTTCATTCTAATTCTTCATAATCTGCACGAAATGAAGTATGTACACTTGTTTTAATTAATGAACATTATTACTATTTATTAATTTGTAAAGTAGTTGATATTGAACAGCTAGATAAATAAATTCATCTTATTCTTCTAAGTTCATTATTGTTTGATTTTATAAAACTAGGATAGGACTTTATAATTACTTTATGTTTATATATGGTTGCTTTTTTTTTCCAAAAGTCATAATCTTAGACCAGTTTAAACAGATACCTCGTAGGAGACAATGCAATGTCACCGATCAATAGAAATTTGTTGGTGTATCCTTACAATTTTATGACATCTTATGATGCAACTTGATTACTATCAAATGTTGTTTCTTGTTTAGTACATTACTCGCCACTTCATAAATTTTACAAATGAATTTCAGTGGAGCTTGTTTTTAAATAAAGTTTTAGCTCATATCATTTTGTAATACACATTTTCGTTAAATTGTAAACAATCATTTATTAGAATAAACAGTACAATTCACTTAAATTGGTAGCTATGTTGCAACATGATTAGGGGAATTTAATCATAACTAAGGAAATAACAAAGATGATATTCATCACTATTCAGTGATATATGTAAACAAAAATATAACAGTCCTTCACGAGGTCATTATCAATTGAAATAGCTTAGTGGTAATCTTTTAGAAAATGAATCTGACTGGTGTAAGTTCATATTCTAAAGATAGTATCAGTTCTTTAAAGTATACAAGTATAGTCTTTCTAACAAATACTAACCATCATGAAATTCAAATGATGTAGAACGTCTTATTGACTACTGACAATCATTATTCAACAGAGTTAATGTTACCATTCTGATTCAACCTATAAGTGTCGTGACAAATTACATTCGAATTGAAGTCAGGTTATACTTTATTTAGTCTGTAGGATAATTTCTAAATTCATTTTCTTATATTTATTCCCTAAAAAAACAACAGGAGATAATAATTTATGCATATTCATGAATATGCATAGAAATTAGTTGATACAATAATCTAAGATAGTTATGTAGACAAAATTAAACAACCATAATAATCAAAAAAATACTTAGAGGAAGTAAATACATAGTTTACATATGTATACAATGAAAGATCTAAGGCAATATACACCATACATAACAACTAAAACTGAATATGATGCCAACAGACTGAATGATGCATATTGTATACACTAGTCAACATTGTTAATATCATTTATGAATTTATTCATACTAACATTCTAATACATTAATAAAGCTTATTTACACAAATGTACTTTATATTAGTACAACATCATACAATATACTGTTATGGAGATATTGATCAGTTAATGTGTTTGCTTTACTCAAGAACTGTCTATAAGCTAGAAGTGAAATAAATTTTATTAATCAAGAATGAATTATTTAGTCTACATATTAATTCGATAAGGCATCATTGAAATGTATCGCAACAATACTTAGAACTAAATAATTTCTTTGCAATTACTGCATAGTGTTCATAATAACAGAAACAATTGATACCTCAATGAACTACTACAACCTTATTATCGACATTAAATACAGTATACTTCATATTTTTAAATTTTAGTTACCCAGGGTGATGCTAAGTAATCTAATAATGACTGAAATTTACGGTTTAATGCTTTCAGTTAACCTGACAATGTGTCACATAACAAAATCTATATTCTTTTTAGTAGTTACAGTATTTAATAGTTCAATAACCAAGGTTATCTGCAACTTTTTAATGTTAATAAGTATATTGTGCCAAACTGTTATTGTTATTATCATTATTTCATTTATTTAATGAATGATTGTATTTTTTATTAGACATCAACCTGTAAGTTAAAACTCTCATAACATTTAAAGTTTTGGTCACTTTGAATCAACTTCTTTTATGTAATTCCTATCAAGTTCGATCTAAGCACGAATTTATCCAATATGATATAACTCTGCCCAGTACTTGAATTTAATTGTATCGATAGTCATAAGAATAAATACTTTATGTTTTAAGTGGTGAACTGATGAAATACGGGAATGTACATAAGCGTAACGAACGCAACTCAAAATGACTCGAAATCACAGTCGCTAATAGTCGAAATTAAACAATTTTTTATTTTAATAGACTACATCTACATTAATAAGATAATTTCTAAATGACTGTTATATTTGTTTATTCATGCCAGAATTATAGTGATAAACTGATTGAGATAGGAATCAAAGTTAGTATTGATGAATCAGTGTAATACTACTGAAAGAGTGAATATATCAGAAATAAGGATAATCAACTATAAGAATGGTCTATGTTTCAATAAATAAGCAATTCCAAAAAGTCAAAAATTCTTGCACCATAAAGCTGGAATATCTCTAAATGACTTCTAATATTCAATATTTAATGTGAGTTAGTTTATAACATCGAAAAAAAACACTAAGGTTCAGAATTTATTACTTAAACTACTGAATTGAAATACAGAATGTTCATTTTAATTATTTAGAGTTAAATTCATAGAAGTATTTTAGATGATTACAGATATTCGTTAAGAAATTGAATATGATGTCTATGTTCATCATTTATAAATTAGTTTAAACAAAGACTACACTTTATTCAGTATATATGTACCTTTTAAGTTAAAAATTCACATATGTTCGGCGTCTGTAAACAAAACGATGTGGATGAATAAACGATAAGTAAGTATTGCATATTATAGATTCGAATTACTTAGAATATTTGACACAAAATAGTTTTAAGTTAATTTCTTCAACCCTTTCAAATCCCTTGTAAAGAAATCGAATTGCTAAGGGTTTTTCAGACTGTTGATAGTAACAAGAAAAAATTTTTCTACAACACGAAGCCCTCTTGGTGTTTCATTATTGCTAGAGTGTTATCGTTGGATCTAAATAAGTACTAAATACAGCATAAATTTGGTGGATTGTCAATTTGTTTTTATTATCTTCATGACGTGTTCAGCGACAGCAATAAAATCATTCTGCATTCTAATCGAAATTCAGTAAAATTGAAAATAGCTACATTTCTTGACTTGCATCATTTATTGACTGTAACTAGGTTACTTTTGAAGCACTAGATATTTGTTCTGTCATTGTATAAAGAGCTTTCAGGTGGTTGCATTTAAGAATCCACCACAAAGTAATATATTTAAACCACATAGCAAGCGAATAACTTTCACACCACTACCAGAGTTCTAGTAGAAAATCTTGATGAACTAGTTTCAACCATATTCAGTGGAAAGTAGTTAGTCACCAACTACAATGAAAGATATACATCTAAATTGATAAACGCTAATTAAGTAGTCTAAAGTGTAGTTACTTACCACTAACCTTGAATAACCCTAATCCTTGGTGGGGTCATGAATGCATTTTAGAATGAATTAGATACTGCCTGGTCTTGGATTTTCTTCAGTTGACTCCCAGTATTTAACTTTTGATAGAAGTTGCGAAAATTCATTACCATAATTTGTAATTTTCATGTAATAAATGTCAGCTTTGATAATTACATATTAGCCTATAAGTACTGGACATGCTTAGATAAAAAAATATCTTCGGTTTATGAAGGTTTTTTTCATTATTTCATCTCAATTGTATATTGAGACAGAGAAATGTGCCGACATCAGACTGAGTATAGATGACAAATCAATGTCATACTATCAAAGTAAATGTTACTTTAATAATCGAGTACTGTTTAAGGCATTCTCATAAATAAATACTAATAGTAGTGATAAATAATACAGCATTTGATACCTTGTTTGAGACATATTTTATACATGAGCATTACTAATACCATTTGTTTAAATTAACCACTACAAAACGAGATTTCAACTTGTGTTTTAATCCACTGAAGCTTAGTACTTTGACAACTGAAATTCATTTTAATAAGAAGTAGTTCATTATTTAGGCAGGATTGCTATGAGTTCAACAGAATGTTAATTAACTAGACATCCTTAAGAAGTAACAAGAAACACTGTGAAAAGAAAACTAGTGTTATATCCTACAAAAATCAAATTACTAGAGAAAAATCAATAAAAAAGTAAATCTGTTACCTTTATAACTGTACTCAACGTGTCTATTGGATTTAAGTTAAGGTTTTTATTTAGACTGGTACTTGATTTTGTTATTTGCCATACTCTGATCACGGTTAAGTACCACTGTCTGAATTAGACAACCGTTGATTATCAGGAAGCACTGAACCTTGAATTGTCTAAATATCAGCCGATAGGAGTCGATTTAGTAGTCTGTTGGTAAAGCGTTTTACACGAAACCACTACCATTGATAAAGTCGTTAATTAAAACTGCTGAAGAATTCCATACTAGGACGAAAAGGCTGTTATATTCCTTCCTGATGACTAATAGTCGTTGAATTTGAACCAATTCGTAATAATAAATTAACATTCAACAAATCTCCACAAAACCCAAATACAAAAATTTATTTTACACATTGGAGTTATAAATAAACGATTCTTTGCAATCATGCAGCTTTTTTTAAAAATAAACATTCATCAATGTCATTAGAAAAAAGTTATGTTATATGAAATAAAGTTGATGTCAAAAATATTGACTATAAGATAGCAGACCGCTGATTAGAATGTAATGTAAAACACCAAATAACCCAATGATTTTGTTTATTGACTGTCTATAAATACTTTTTGAAATAAATATTTTGTGTATATTACAATGAATTAAACTACGAAGTATTACATCTCAAGTTCATTTTCATATTCGACTTATGATGTGACATTACCAGATTTATTGCATAAACAAGCTATTGTGCAGTAGTCATACTTCACTTATAATCATTTGAAAATTTTTGACCATTTAGTAATATCGATTACAATTAATCTCTCTTGATTAATTGTACTTACTTTCCATCTTCCACTGATTTCTGAACCGTCCTTCTTAATAACGAATTTAAAATAAGCAACGATAGTATCAGATATATTGAATATAAGAAGGTTCAGTGCGTACCATAATCATTTTGTAACTGTTTAGTTCACACAAAATACCGAACAGCTAATCAACATTGTAGTATTGGTACTGAAGTTAACGCCTTTCATTTTATTGTGAAGATTAAATGATTTATTATTTACACATTTTCTTACGAATTGTAGTCCTATACAATAATTCCATTTGAACAGACTTGATTTTACTGGATCTGAAAAATTGAATAAACCTTGTGGTAAATGGTGTGTGAATACTTAGGACCTCTGCCTTTCATAGCTCACCTTCACCAATTTCGGCATTTTCAGAATTATGTTTCGTTGTTAAATAGATAAGGCTAGTTGGTAAAACTGTGTAACCTGGGTTCAAATCAACTGAAGAGCATCAGCTTCCTGAAACTACAAGTAGTCCTTGATGTAGCTTGCTAATTAGCACAAAACCTGGGTTTTGAAATGTTTCCTCTCGACTATATCTAACCACGTAACTTCGAATATCATGAAGGTAAATGAATTTTTGGTTCGTTCTCATGGCTCAAGTGTAACTTCAAGTTTCGGTGAGTCATATTTTAGTGCATAGCAGTAATTATGTCACATGTCATAAGGCAATATTCCTGAAAAATGAATTAATGATCGAGCTCTATTGAAATCTGGACGAACTAAAACATGCGAACCGTTGAATTCTGAATGATCTCTGTAAAAGTAACTAACCATTCTCAAGTGCTGAAAACCCAGTGTTTGATCTACTGTGCTATCATGTGTTTATTATTCCTAGGTGTTCGTAAGTTGAAAAAAAACAGGGGTTTAGTGCACCACAGTTTTCAACGATTGTAAAATCGAAGTCATGTTATGGTCAAAATTAACAATAGTTTACTCATTTTCGAAATCGCATTTATATAACCTCACATTTTAGTTACTGGTATACAGTTTTAATTAACTACTAGCACTGAAATGCATTATGCTCGCTTTGTTTTGTTATGATGACAAAAACGTCCAACCAGTTAATTGATATAACCTCATGCGCACGAAGTTACAATAACAAACGCCAATTAGAGTGCCTAGTCAGTCTTTGTATGTAAACCAATGCCTTCTCAGTCCCGATACAGAACAGGAAGAACATAAGACTGACGAACGACCAAACAAATTTAAAGTACATTTCAAAGCATCTTTCTATTTGCGTGAAACCTGACCCCACAGTCGACCAACTGAGAGATTAACATTAACACAAAATAAGAGTAAGAATGACTGTGAACTGGAGTAAGGTATGGACATTTGCTTAATCATAGGCTTATTTGTGGAAAACGATATACTAACAGTTAATGTATAAGCAAGAGGATAGGGTAAGAGAAACTTAATAATAACAGGAATACAATGTTTATTTTGCATACAACAAAAGTAAGTGAAACAGACTACGAAAACACAGTTCTAGAAGATAATCAATCCTCTTTAATTGCCTGACACATGACGTTCTTATCTAAAACATGTGAATGTGTGGACTTGTATAACTATATAAATTTTTGTCGCAAGAATCAAGCATACTAGCAATTACTTTAGCTGTTAAATCTATGTACTATAGACTAACATATCAATGTAGTTGTTAATTTGTTCACCTAGTATAAATACCTGTGAACTTGTCGATGTAAGTAATCTACTTAACCTCTACAGAAACTTTCATAACATCATTAATAGCTGAAAAACACAAATCATTTGTAATTGTCAATTACTCATTAATTTTACTGTTTTTTCTGTTGAGTGTTACTAAGCTTTTCAATTTCAAATTTAATGTTTTTCGTTACAATTAATGATAATAATAATCGTTTGCTTTCATCTTAAGTTTACGTATAAATGCCTGTGATCTAATATGGAGCATAGGTCGCCGACCAGCATTCTCCAATCAACTCTGTCCTGGGCTTTCCTTTTCAGTTCTTTCAAAGTGCTTATTCGTCCTCTACATATCTGCCTCCTATTGCCAATACAATGTGTTTTTTGGTCTTGCTCTTTTCCTATGGCCTTGAGGCTTCCAAGCAAGTTGTGCAGCAGATTCATGATTTCCTCAATATATGTCCCTTCAAAGTCCAACGTCTTTTCCCTAATTTCTTCCTTTGCTGGATACTAGTTGATTTGTTCTCTGCCACAGAAGGCTGTTGTTGATGGTATTTGTCCAACGAATACGAAGTATCTTGAGTAAACAACTGTTTATAAATATTTGTATCTTTGATGTGATGCTGTTTAGAGTTCTAAAAGTTTCAGCTTTATACAACAGAACAGTCTTGATGTTTATATTAAAAATGCAAACTCTGATATAGACTGACAGCTGGCCATACACTAAATAAATAATACTACTTATAATAATTCATTATTTTTAAAAGCAAACTACATACTTTTCATTTGGATAAACATCCAGAAACAAAAATTTTTAATAGAGACTAAGGAAAAAAGTAATTGTGGAACATGGTTTTTCATAAGAATTTTTATCCAAAGTAGGACAAAAGAATTCACAAAACTTGGACTGGAACATGTTTTCTTGAAATCGTGTGAAATTCAAAGATTATTAAACATTCACATAGTAGAATTTAAACCAATTCCAAGATTTATGATTGTTGTGTAAATAATCAACAACAACAAAAATTTCAACTACGAAAATCATTGTGTTGGATTAATTATGCTTTTTTTTTAATTTACATACCTATGAGAGGAAAAAAACATCTTAGATTATCAGAGTAACTTGGTCTGATATTGTAGAGTATCAACTTTTGTTCTCACGTTTTATTTTTCTCTTTTTTTCAATATGAAATCTACGTATTTACTTAGGTTTTTTCACCTTTTTATTTAATTTATTTACAAGGCATAAACTTAATTCGAAATAACTCACGTTTATTTTTGTATAGTACACTTTGATAAGAAAGAAACTCGCTCTCTCCCCAAATAAACCCCCTACCCATCCCAGATTGTGTGGATGTTTTTTCTTAAGAGAATGAAAAACTACTTTCTCTATGCAACTAAAATTTTACAGTTTTGTTTCTATTGTAAATTAATAAATTAATTTCACAAAATTACCATGAAATTTTATTATATTTTTTTTCAGTTTTCTAATGAATCTGTTAGTGTCGTCTTATATATGAGTGCATGTTTGCATTGTAGAATAAGAGGTGGAGTAAAAATTCTATTGAAATTCTCATAGACAATTAGTACATGCAATCAAAGGTGGCATTGATAATGAATTTAGATTATGTAATAGTCTATGAATTAATTTAAATTATATGTATATAAATAGTTTATCAGTGTTGTATAAGGAAACTGTGAAATTAAGAATCATGAAAGTTGATTGTTAGGTAACACATTCATGATATTTAATGTAAATATTGCTGAAATTGTCAAGTGATTAAACTTGAGTAAGCTGGTATTAAGGTTCGACTTCAGTGGCTTAATAGCAGTTGTTTTACATCATAATATAGTACTCAGCTTAGAAAAGGTAAAAATTAAGTATAAAGCAATTTTCTCGACTACAACTCTCCGTTTAATGCTTTTCTAGAATCTACATTACTAGTATTAACACAGGAAACATTAGTTAAATGCTTCCACACAGTTTATAAAGAAAAATGGTGTACTCGAATGTGATAAGAAGTTGATGTTGTCGTTTACTTGTTAAGCCTTTTTTCTGCATTACTTGATGTCTTCTACAAAAACAATTTTTTAATTGTGAAAATAATCTTACTATTTTAATGTCTAGGTTTCAGATTATTGTGAAACGGATGGTTTCTTAGCAAATGTTGGAAGGTAGTCTATCTGAAATTGCTTCACACTTATTGCTTCTACATACTAAACTGTTATTTGTAGTCTAAGAGTTGGTAAATACTTGAATATCTTTGTGAATTTTCATGATGTTTATACCATAGGAGATATCCCAATAAAAATAATGTCAAATGTTAATTATCACTGTGTAACTAGTCACTGTCTTAAAATATCTTGTTGATTAGGAAGAAAATTTTTTTCTACTTGATTACGTAAAATGATTATTTAGTTTAAGCATTACTACATACCAAATATTCGAATTTATAATACTCAGTATATTACTGTCTATTCCATAACTTTCTACATTACTTTTCTCAAGTTTACGCCGTGTTACGTTGGGTGTGGAGGACCGTCAGTAGGGTATACAATGAAGCATTCACTATTACAATATGGTTGTAGATAGATATCTGAGATTTTCTGATCAGTTGTGTTATTCTATCAACTACCCATCAATCCATTTTATTCACATCTTTCTCATTGCATATCATCCGGTAAAACAAAACACAAATATATATCATTGTATGCACATTGCGAAATCTATAACATCAATACAATTCTAAATCTAGTGATATGAGCGTTGTAACGGGTTGAGGTAACCGGAAATCTATTTTCTTGAGAATATTGGTTACTAACTAGTGTAAGCATTGTTCCTTCTCACAAGAATTTCATCTGATTTTATTAAGAAATAAACTTTGTTGACATGCACTCGTCTAACTGAAAGAGTAAGTTCTTAGAATACTGCATACTAGAAACTCTATACCGTACTAAATATATAATTTTGAATAAAGCATCTATTATTCTAATAATTCTAATCCTGTTTTCTATGAAATATAAACACCTTAAGTAGGTACTAGCATTAAATCCTGAGCTAAAATCAAAAATTGTTATCTGATACACTTCAGTTTATGTTAGTTTCAATGATTACATGACTTATAATATGATGACGTTGAAGTCATTCATATACAGAAACTACTCATAATGTCAATGTATATTTTATCACAACATTTTTCATTGAAAACAACAATGAAGCAATATTTGTTATCATGATGTTGATGCTTCAATCCTTTAGTTTAGAAAATATCAGATTTTAAATTCTTCATTGTATTCTAGTTTCAGTGAAAACTATGTGAGTTACTTATGATAAACCTACATTAGAAAATCAATTCCATAACTTGATAAAAATACAATTGCTTGATTGGAACATATCACTTACATTGTTGTTACTTCACTAAGCATAATTCTCTACTAGAAATGTAATACTAATCATAATGGTGATAATGTCCGTAATCTAGTGAATGAAATTGATGTGAAACAGTAATCTGTACTCTAGTTAATAAAGTGTTTAATTCTTCAATCATAACAATGATGTAATAGTAACCGCTATAACTCATATATGCCATTGTAGTCATGTTATCATCTGATCCATACGTTACTAAATAATCACAACTACTTTTATACTAAATTTGCAAATATTATTATAAAAATAATGCCGTTTTATATAATGACGTCATAAATGCTGATATATGGTGTATACATTTTATACATTATTTTGATAACAATAATTAGTGAATCGTGTCATTTCAAATAATGCACAATATATTTTTTCATATTGCCTTTTTTTATCAGCCTAATCATGCCTAGAAATTAACGTGGTTTATGCATATATCATCAGAATACGAATATATATATCTTTAGTTGATTGTATGCGTTATATATTGGTGTCTGTTGGTTGAATGTTAACCACGATGCACTGTAAAGCTATTTTGCATCATCTAGGCACTCATCAGCAACATATACTTTCGAGTCCACCAGCGAATGAAACCCAAGTTTACCAGGTTTCACGCTGAACGGTTAATCATTATCACTATTGGACTGGTACTCAATGGTAGAAGTCTAACTTCCGTTAACGAGTGATGTAGTTAGACGACCAGTCAGTGCCATCGGTAACAGCTTTCTCAATCCCAAAGCAAACCGCCTCAATTCAACTACAATAATTAGCTAACTAATGATTAACATCAGAACATTCTTAAGGTTCTAGTGAGAAACGTGACTTATAGAGTTCAGACATGTTGAGAGAGACAGTTATCACCAGTGGCATTGAAAAATCATTGCACTATATTACAAATTGATGAATTTGTGAATTCTGGCTTTGGACACTAGCCTAGTAATGTACATGATTAATCACTTATTTTGAGATCCGAAGAATTTAGGTTTCATTTTCTGATGGAATCCAGGGTACTCACTGTTAGGTACTTCTATACCAGGTAGGGAAACTTCACAGTGTTTCTTCGTTTTTAATGGAACCTAACTTGTATTAATTTATAACGAATGGAATCAACTAAACTTATTGCTAATTCATCTCAACAAAAACACTTCATTTCAACTTATATTTTTGTTAAGTGATTTGTGCAGATTTTGTATTCTTTGGATGTTTAAACATACAGAACACTATACATCATCATCAAAAAACAATCTTATAACAAAATCAATATGAACTGTTAAAAAAACCAAATCAGAACTTCAACAAAACTCTAAAATTTAAATTGGAAATGAAACATTTTAAAAAGTAATTAAATTATTGATCTCTAAGAAAACTTTAGGTTCAATTGATTAGTATTTAAAAACCTATTTCCCTAAAGTGATGAAGTATAAAAAACTTATGTTGTCAAGACTTTTAACTTTAACAAGAGGTACATTTATCAATATGATTTATATTACAATGGAAGCTAATCATTTTGCCCATGAATAAAAAGAAAAGAAATGACATTGAATGATTTCCTTATGACAGCAGAAAATGACAGTCTAAAATGTTAGGAGTTGTAGTTAGAAAACCAATATAAGGAGATATATATGTATATACACATATATGGAGAGATTGAAATAGCGATGATAAAAAAATCCAGTTGATTGTCAAAAAACTAATCTCTAATAGCTTAACTAACAATCGGTTATTTTTGTATATTTCATTTCATACAGATTCATTTAGATCAAGATTACAGAATCAGATATAGTCGATAATCATGCAATTGATAATTTCAATGATATAATGTCAAGTCAACTACCTATAATTAATTGTTTAAGTAAAAACTTAAACAGTAGGTTACTTGCCAAGAGATAAACAATTAGTAATATATTTTATTGTTTTCAATAAAAAATACAGTTCAGTAAATGATATTTTCAAGTTCAAGTAGAATTATTACTGAGTATTAACAATGTATCAAAATAAGACAAGGAGTCTATAGACAACTACTTAATTCGATAAATATTACCATTCGATTTTGTTCTACTATTAACGATGTTACATGGAATTAATATAAAACTAATGACTAGAAGTTGATACTTATGAAGTGTAAAGATGAAATCAAATGATCCCAAATTGAAATGAACTATAATCTGACAATTTGATTTCAACTTATTGTTTGTCTGATTATAATATAATTCTACAATGACAATATTGTGAAGGAGTTACAAAGAATCTATTAAAATTGTGTTAACATAGTCATTGCATTAGTGAATATGCCTTAATAGAATCTAAAAAATCTAATACGAGAAGAATTAACTGATATTTTGAATACATAATGAAATTATAAAATAACTTTGAAAAAATATTCTAAAATTTAAATGGTTAACATTAATCAGCTGATTATACACAAATTTAAATAAAAATTTAATTTTTAGCATTCAATTAGGTTAATTTGTAGTTGCCATGCTAATTAACGTGAAAAATCGATTATAATCAAATATTATAGTTAATCATTGATTTCACATAAAATTAATTTGATTCTAGAAAATATTCATTCGATTTCAATTATATACACAACAATCAATCGAAAATTTATTGATTAGTTTCCAAAAGTATCGATTAAATGCAATCAATCAATTAGTCCTCATTATCAATTAACAACATTAACAACAAAACATCAACTCCATAAAACATAATCTATTAGTGGTTGTTTCTCATATCCACAACAGTGAGTGAGTTGCTTCGTAAAGTCTTGATATTTAGGCACCACAGGCACACACACATTTTGAGAGTGTCGTAGTAATACAGTGAATAAATTGTGTATATTTCACAGTATATGATGACGCAAGTGAAAATACAAATTGTGATGATGAAATTGAAATTCATTGGTTGGATAGTATCATAAGTAATGGACATACTAGGTACAGTTCACACTTTAATTAATGTTAGGTTGTGGATGCACACTGATTAAGATGGGACAGGTAGAAAAAAAACTGTTATTTGTTAATTTTGAATTCTGAATGTTCATTCAAAATGTAAATCAGTAGCAAAAACTAATTATGGATTAAATAAAATGGAAATCAGCTGTCATTATTAATCAATAAGTACTCGTTTCCTAGAAAACAAACCACTCAGTAGCTATTAGTATTTACGGAAATACCTCGAATGATCTAGAAATTGAATTTATTTTGCCAAAATTTCTAGATATATTTCTGAAAAAAACATTATAGAAACCCAAAAGACACTAATTTCACTATTTTTAATGCAAAAGAAGACATTTAAAATTGACAACTTAAAGAATTTACAGTTTCTAAACAGCATTTCTGCATTTCATTTATGCTCAGTTTATCAAATTGAATGTTCTTTAAGCCCAACGAGAGTGGATTAATGCCCTTTTGAGATCTTATTCAGATATATTCATCAATTTACATGCACTTACGATAGCAAGTACATAGGAATGACCAAAATAAGGGTTTTCATTAGGTTTTTTGAATGTATTCCACAAAAACCTAAGCCTAAAATGAAAGATAATTTTCAAAAATACAATAACCAAACACTTAATTGACAGTGGACATGTAGTTAATTTCTTTAAAACTTTTAAAATAATCAATAAATAAAAACACTACTTCTAATTCGGTTCGCAAAGGCTGTTTCACTTAAACGCTTTCGAATCTGGTCCGCATACGAATAAAGAAAGCTTGCTCAACCTATCATATATATATATGTACATATATATATATATATATATATATATATATATATATATATTAGCTACCGGCTAGTGTTACTACTAAATATGGTATTATTAATCCAAATAATAGAAAAAATACTGATGAAAATAAATTAACTCAAGGTTTCTTCATCAAGTTATTCAACCATATCTTTATTATGGTAGTCGATCAATAATAGATACTTCCGTTTCCTTTTTGTTAATATACTCCGACCAAGGTTAAATATACTAAAATAAAGAGATATACACATGTATATATAAATGAACAAACATGTATATGTTCTATTAATATCAGTTATAACTTAACTGTAATTCAAGGATTTTGAATACGTGTATTAATCATATGAATAAAAGGTTACCTGAAAACATGCATCTATTATTTGTTGAAATAATAAATTTAATTCTTCCAGTAAAAAGTACTATCTATTGTTTTAATATTTGATGATGAACTTAGTTCTTCGTTAAACTCTATTACAAATCAGATAATTTCATATACTAAATAAGTAGTATACATTTTAATCTCTTTAAACAAACCTATTTCAAGTTGAATATATTTAAATGACAATAGATAGTAAGCTTTAGGCATACATTTTAGGCTAGTTGGTTGAATATTTTTCTGATTTTCATGAAACTTATGTTGAATTATTTGCTTTGAATTCATCTGAACAAGTAATAAAGTTAGATATGTTATCTTTTAATTACATGGGACAAGACTCACCTAAATGAAATGGCTATATATTAACAGAACATGAAGTGGTAATCAATGCCAAGTTTGTTCATAGTTTATTGTTATGTAAGTTCTATGGAACAGATATGTCGTCTAAAGTGGTAGGGATGATGTTAAGACTTATCTAATGGAATAATTGTCATAGCAGTTTTAATAACATATACTCTAACAAACAGAATATTTATTGTCCTTGTATGTCATGGAGATTAATTAATTCGCAGTTTAGCATGACGGACTAACCTTATTTTGCTAAGCGATAAAAAGTAGAAAGGATTAGACAAATGTTTCATCATAAGTTGGAACTCCTCAACATGAATATCTACTACTCACATGAAGCTTCGTTAAGAAAAAGTTAATATAATTTTTTTCCCATCAGCATAATGAAATACATTCAGGTGAAAGTACATTCTCTGACAAGGATATTTTGATTAGAAAGATTTCATCGTCTTTCTAAATAACGTCACTATAAGTGTAAGATAGAAATAAACTATTCTAATTAGAATATTTATGAAAACAATACAATCTTACCGAGATATCCACTTTTTCTTATCATTGTAAACTTGATTAATTTCTTTTTAAAAATGTAAAAAATTACCAGTGAAATAAATGTACTTTAAAATATTCTTATCATTATCAGTGAAATACTCATATTCAATAAGTCAGTTGTACAGTTACATGCATACACACACACACATGCACTTGTATTTACATTCCATGTTTGTCTACAAAAAAAATTATTTTTTAGTAACTTAGTATTTGTATAAAGTAGTTTCATTGACATATTGAAAAATCACATTTTTTACATCATAGATAAATAGTACTGGCAACAAATGAATATGTTGCAAAACAATGTTGAAACCACTGGTTGATTGTCATATGATGACTTGTATACAGGTGCTTATTACATCAAGTTACAACAATATTATCAGTATTATTATTATTATCAATTTGTAGATGTAATAGACATGTATCTAAGCCAAATAACCAATAGTTAAGTTTTTTTCAAAAATCATTATTAGATGTGATTGTTTGAATAATTTAGTCAATATACATTTTCATTTAGTAAATTAAGAACAAGTTTTATTAAATATTTGTGGATATTAGGCAGGTAGTATCGTAGAACATCCACATCAACTGATTTCAGTTTAATTTAAGATTTGGTGTAAACATATATTTGAAAGATGTATTTTGACGGTAGTTTCATCAGAAAACTGTCAACTATCAGCCACTGTGTTATGAAAAAAAGGTTATATTCGTTTAATTAGATTTGCGCATCCATGCGATACCACTAGTATACACATTATCATACGAGGTGAATTAACCAACAAACTTTCAGTTGGGTAGCATTTTCCTCAGTAATTCACGAAATAACCAATTTACTGAGTGTACTTACAAACATATGGAAACTGAAAAAACCTGAAGAATAATAAATACTTCAACCAATGGCACAGTTTCACATATCATCATTCAGTTATACCATAAAATGTCAATCTTATGTGTAGATTGTGTCATTCCACTTTGACCTGTTATCACATTTGAAATTGGTGCAATTCCTACAGCATTAAGAATGAATGAAACATTACATTATTTACGACACAATAATTAGTCACTTTAGGCATAATGGTTAATTGTATGAGTGAGAGTGATAGGTGATTGCGTTGACAATCCACATTCACACAAAATACACAAATTAAAGTGAAACTGAGTAAGAGAATAAGTTATTAATTAGTCCAACAAACAAAACTATTCAATATTCATTATCTGAAATAATAATTTAAACAAAATTCATTATACAAAATGGATGGAGGGGGACCTTTTTTTATAGAATTATTCATTTGTATAATTTACTAAATGTGTATAGTGACTTTATTATGAAGAGTTTATCACCTAAAATATGTATTTTACAGACTGAATTCATCAGCATCAAAATTATTAAGTGAATATGTTATTTACTGATGTCAATGGAAAGTGTGGTGAGAATTTATGAATAATGAATTTCGTGGATGTGTGACATCTGATTACAGGCTACGAATGATATCAGACGATATTGCTCGATGTATTTCTAATTTCAAGCTACCAAGTGCACCTTTCACATCAGCGCTGTATTCTCATCATTAATAATGATATTATTCAGCCACTGTATTTTAATTTCGTCATCACAATTTATATTTTCAGTTGCGTCATCATATACTGTGAAGTATAGCACAATTTATTCACTGTATTGCTACGCCACTCTCGAAATGTGTATGTGTGTGTGGTGCCTAAATATCAAGACTTTACGAATTAACTCACTCACTGTTGTGGATATGAGAAACAACTACTAATAGATTATGTTTTGTGGAGTTGATGTTTTGTTGTAAATGTCGTTACTTGATAATGAGGACTAATTGATTGATTTCATTTAGTCGATACTTTTGGAAACTAATCAATAAATTTCCAATTGTTTGTTGTGTATATAATTGAAATCGAGTGAATATTTTCTAGAAACAAATTAATTTTTATGTAAAATCAATGAATTTCTCTATCGACTTTTCGTTTGATCGATTGAATGTTTTTCATTTTTTACTTTAGTTTATATTGTGTTGTATTTGTGAATATTGAACTACTTCTGTGGTTTATATCAGTTGATAAACTTAACTGACTACGTTACATTAGGAATCGATAGTTTGAACTCTTTTTATTTTTTTGTCTAAACCTATAAATTTCCTGATTTGTCTAGTAAAATGCCTCAACGTTTTAGAATTTATTATGTTTTAAGTGATATGAAAGTTCTGTTTGCAACGTAACCTATCCATTATTGACTGATTAGCTTATACTTGGTGTATGACATCCGTCCTGTGCAAATACATTAAAAGTAGCAAACGCTAACTATATGACTGATAAATCCTTAATACCTTAACATGGTATATGTGGTACGGAGATAACAGATTATTGCTAAATATATATGAATTTATAACTGTTAGCCACGTCAATATATAAATGAATCAGGCACATTCAACTACAGAATCTTGTACAGAAGTATTAGCCATTATCTAATTGTACGAAAACTAATCGTATAATCATTGCATTAAAGTTGTTATGTGGCGATTGACATTTAATTTAACATTATCGAATTAATGTATCACAGATTGATATCAGTTGGATGATAATGAAAACCAGGTAGCACTGGACAGTCATTTCGTTCTAGTATGGAATATTTCAACCATACACACTGCTGATTCAGAAATTCGCCACAAACAGTAAACAATTCTTAACACTTATGAAATTCATAAATTAGCTATTCGATTTTTCGTTGAAATTTGTATTCATTCCTTTATTTTATGATTAAATTAATAAAATGAAACATTTCAAAATCGTAAACAATTCTAATTGTTCATGTATTTAAAGTATATACTAATGTTGAAAGTGTTATTACTACTACTGATTCCATGATTAATGTATACAATAATCTGTTGTCAAGTAAAACATACTGTTGCCATTAAATAAAACGTGATGAAATTAGTAAATCTAATATTATGCATAGTAAACATGTGTCAAAAGTTGACAGTATGTAAATATATGAAATGATGTTTAATGTACTAATGATATTAATCTTACACAATAAAAGTTTAAGTTGTATGGATTAGCCAACTTTTGTGACTATTATCAATAATAATAACAGTTATAGAAAGTATTGAAATAGGCTGATACATTATTTGGTTATTACAATTAAAGTACAAACATGAAAATAAATCTGTATAGGATTAAGTTTCCATGTCATATTAGCAAGACAGGATAAAATTAACAAGAAGTAAGAGTAGAAATTATGTAGCATTGAACATGACGACTAAGAATTATGAACACGGCTTAAGAAAAATTAATGAAAAAATATACGCTTCTAAGTGTATGAAAACTAAATATATAAAGGACAAAGTGAATATAATGCATCTGAGTCATTATGATAGATTTGAAACATATCACTGAAGATCTCTCTATGTTATCATACGAACACTAATCATGTAGTCTGTATCTACTAATCAGCAGTCATTGTCTTCATAAATTGATGCCATATCTTGGTTTGGTCACTCCCCCATATCATCATGTTCCTTCAAACCTTCTCTTATGCTGATGAACTTTACACTCTGTAGGTAGGCTGTAGTGAGATATACACAAAGCATGTCCAAAGCACTTATATCAATCAAAACCCATGGCACCACAAACTGATTCGTCATCTTTGTTTAGTACTTTGCACTGAACATCATCACTATGCTCTCGGCTGATATTCAACAAACGAGGGAAGGGGTTCGAAGAAACCTACGACCAAAATTTTGCACTTTATTCACATTCATAGGATGATACAAAAGTGAAAAGGATGTATAATACTTGTCTTTCCTTTGGTGGATAGGCTGTTAGCTTATATCACAAGTAATTAAAGTGTGCAACAGCCAAGCAAACTTTTTAAATTAATGAGGAGATTTTATCAACTATGAACTCCATACTTTAACAGAACCTCCAGTTATTACATTAAGACACCAGTATAAAAGTTATTTTGCTTACACTTGTTCTGCTCTATGAGCTTCAAGCATTCAAAGACAATTTTAAAAGTAAACATCTACTAAACGTTTATTATATCTTATGATAGACTATTTCGGTTCAGAATTTTCGTTGTAAACGTTTCAAAAAAGATGAAATCTGAGTTCCACTAGCTACAGGCCTACTTTACTAATACCGTGTAATCAATATTTAATACTACTTAAAATTCCTGTAATTTTTACTGATTTACGTCTAGAAATATGAACAGTTAGATGCTAAAGCCAACCTCATTGACACCAAATGTTACTCATTTTAGCCTATCATGCTTAAAATCCCTGTGTGATATTATTCAGAAATGAGAACGAAGTCTCTTAACAATGTCGGATGACTTTCAGGCTGGATAATTACTTGTAATCTAACAGTATTAAGGTTATTATCAGATTAAATGTTTTACACCTAATATCATGTGGTTTATTGCTGCAAATTATTTAATGATTTGCAATCAATGTTAAATAGGTGCTCACTATTTTTCTTGATTTAATGAGGCTGAGAAACTTCACCTGTAAATTAAACTTTAACTGTAAACTAAGTCTACTGGAAACAAGTTCATGGTTAATTTAACCTATCATATTACTTATAAGCATATATGCGACCAATTCACTAATAAACTATGATTATTAAATTCATTTGCATATTTTATCGACCATAAATTACGATAATTATACTCCTTTGAGATTTTTCAACATAGTTTTAGTGGAATTGTTGATTTTCATTTATTCATTTATTTAATAGAAGAAAAATACTGCTCTTATCATTTAGAATTAAGCGGGAGAGTGAGTGATTGGCTCATCCGTCGGTCCGTCGGTTGATTATTTAAGAAAGAGAAAAGAAATGTAAACAAGAGAGGTGAAAATTCATCTACTACTAAGTAATTGGATTTACTTGTATCTGAGAGATACAAATGTTGATCAACAAACACACTAATGCCTTGTCTTTTGTTTTTTTCTACTCTATTTTCGTTAAAGTAAATCACTTATGAAACTCGTTTGTTTACACAATGAAAATGAAGCTGCTTCAATTAAAGCATTATGCTAAAGTAAAATTGAAAAGATTGGCAAATGTACAAGGGTCTACGTATATTTTATTGATTTGAGTAAGTTTACTATATGCTACTTGCCTTGATTGTTTGTAAATATTGGAATTATTTTACAGAAGCATTTAAGTCAACTTCATATGTACAGTCTAGATGTAATCAATTAAGTTATGTAATTGATGAAAGTTTTATAATTTACTTCTATTGATTTCGAAAAATTTCTTTTAACATCATAGTAACTCAAGGTCACAATTATTTATTTTATGCAAAAGATTACTTAGTCTAAAGTTGGTTAACTATAAAAATAGGCTAAACAATACAAACAGTCAGTAGAATAAAAGTGAATACGTTAAATTACAATTCTCGAGCATGTTCAACCTATTCTATCAATTAAACGATGTTGTGACTAAAACCCAAACTAAGTAATTTGTTTAGTTATACGTGGTATGAAATGATGAAAGACAAGTATTCATATAAAATAAATAAAATAAATACTGGTGAATAAACTACTCATACAATACAACATTTCGAGAAAATTATGCACAGTTTGAATATACCGAATAAAGTAGTTTACTTCTGCTCATAAAAATACATTAAGGTTTGTTGTATAGAGCTTGTTCAACATAAATTGATCTATCTATTTCTATATAGTACTTTGTGTAATTCTTATCCATCATTTAGTAAATAAACAAGCTTGAGAATTTTTTATCAGTGGTTGAATTTGATTAGATAACTATTGAAAATCAAAACTCACTAGAAAGCTATTTAATTTTATTTTGGGCATTCATACCAGTGTATATCCACTTTTCTACTAAGAATTAAATTCAAAACAATTAAATCTCATGGTAAGTGGTTACCGCTCAAACCACTGATATGATGTCAAATGGTTTACATTTGTTGATTTATTTAATAAGTGATACTATCCCCAATTATCACCCATTACTTTCAGTGCTATTTGTTTCATATCTACGGTAGTTGATCTTCACTGCACCTCATTTCTTTTAAAAAATCTCAAGAAATATTATTCGAAGTTAATTGTTAGTTAGTATGAAATCATTTTTTATAGTTCAATGAATAACTTCTGTAACTTTACAAGATAAACCATTCCTTCGTTTCAAGTAATCATTCTATACGCTACTACTGTAGAAGCAACTGATTTGACAAAATATGTTTGGTGAAAATGCATGAAGTCATATGTGTTATATGTCTTTTGTAGAGAGTCAAAGGCATAAGTATAAAACATTGGCCGTGATCATTAAATGATACTTACAATTGACATGAATACGTCAGCAGTTATTTATCACAAAAATTGGCTACAAAACATCAATAAGATAATAAAACCTTACGATCATTAATCCACTTTACGAAGGTTTTTAATATTCTTTTTCTTTGAAAAATATCATGGTGACATAATTTAAGCAGAAACATTTAAAATACAGCTGAACTTATTCAATTTGTATTAGATTACTTATACTATACTATAAAAACTAATATGATTGGAATTTTGATAAGATTTGAATTCTTGCAATATCTTACTATGAATTAAACGTCTTTGTACTGAAGACTATAAGTGAATGTTTCGGTTTTCTATAATGACTTCATCACGTTTGACAATCAAAGCAGAAATCATTAATACTTTGAATAAAATTATCTATTTGGTTATCTATTAAAAATCAGTAGATTATTGTATTAACTCCATCAACTTTCACTATAATGAAGTATCAGTAATCAAATATTCAACCCCATGTTTACTATATAATTTGCACCAGAACAAATTTACATACATGTAATAAATTAACCCTGATTTCATTGACTAAGTATGCTTTAAGCTTAGTGCCTAAAGTACTAAACTAAAGTGAAGTTTAAGTGATATACTCCATCTGTAAATGTAATGTGCGATTGTATCATAGACTATATAGAGTTATATGTAGCTTTTGATATTCTAAATTTAGTAAGAATTCATTTCACGGTTTAAGCCAATATGATTAACAAAATCATACTGAAATGTCTATGTACGGTAGTATAAATACATTAACAAATTTCAATTAAGCAAATTTCTATTTATTTGAAATAATGTTTCCTCTAACAATAAGTTGTGATTTAGATTAGTAATCAGATAAGTTATTCATTATAACTATCTATGGTAACTACAGATTCTGAACTTTCTTATTACTCTAAATACTATCTTCATGTGAAATATGTCCACAAAGGTAAGCATACATTAAAACATTCTTTACAGAAGATTCTATATTAACTAATAATGTTTAATATTGACTATACTCTAGGTGTTTATGAATTATCTTATGATAATTAATATAATTATTAAGAGTTAATACAATGTCATTATAATCTAAACTAGAAGCATAACATATCACAATTGTTAACAACATGATTATGATAAATTTCCATTAGTAATAATAATTGTAATGTACATCATCTAATTCATCATCTATCATTTCAATGATCTACAATGAAACTGATTAAATGGATCATTTCTGTTAACATAATTGAATTCATTACATGTACAGTTGTATTTATTACAATTTAAAATTAATATTTATTCATTAACTTGGTGTTATAGAGTAGAATACATTAACTGTACAAAATGGACACTATTTATCTTTTAGTATTGTCTTCATAACTTTCAAAAGGTGAATACAAATACAATTACCATCTCTATAATGGAACATTTAATTAATTTGGTTCATATGGTTTCATTGAAAATACTACTTATGAAAATTGTTTACATTATCATGTTATCAGTATTCTACTGTCAATTATTTAGGAACGTATACATTACAGAATGATAATTAAAGTTGCTGAAAACTTTATAACACAATCACATTCTTCTTTTTTCTTGGTATACTTAGTTGTATATTAGAGGATGTCAAAAGGAGAGATATTTTTCTTTAAATTTATATTTTGTTTTTACTACAAAAAATGTAATAATTACTTGTATTACGTAATCAAGACTTCAAACTTATGATGGTAGTTTAAAAAAAGATCACTAATTACTTCTTCATGTATGTTCAATGTGTTTTAGTGTTATTGAAAATGAAAGTTCTAGTTATGTAATATTAGGTTTTTAGTTTTAGTCACGGAAATAAAAGCTAATTTTGTTTCCAGATGAAACTTGATTTTAAAAAAGTAAAATTGGATTGTAATGATTACTAGAATTAAATTTAACCACTGAACCTCATGCAATTCACTAGATACTATCATAACTAATATTTGATTTTACACAGATTAACAGAAAGTAGTCATTCGATGATAAAACAAAAGAATTCACTAAAATTCAAGCCATTTCGTGTAGAACTTATATAATCAGATATATTAAACAATGTAGAAAGCAAGTTAGTTACAAAATACTAGAACTAAGTGATAATCACGCTGAAATGATAACCGATTAGAGCTGGAGATGGAAAATATTTTACTTTGACATAATGATCTGCGAATCCTCGGTTCGATTTAAGGAGAGCTTCTAAGTGCAAAGTCCCAAACTCCGGAAAAATAACTGCCAGTGATCATGGGCTAAACATAGTTATATGAAAATTCAAAACCAAGTAGTACTTAATAATTGCATCAGACTTCTCAGCAGTTCTCATCAGAAAACATAAGGAATTGTAGTGTTTGCACGAGATCCAGGCCACGAGATTCATATTCACCGGTTTGTATTTCCAATTTCAATTAATTTGCATCGTTTGACACGCTAGTACTCTACATTCAATATGGTTAAATTTCGTTTGCTGTGTAGACAGTGCGACTTGAAGAATTAGGATTCATTATAAGGTTGACCTGGATATCTAGTCTTTCATAGTTACAATGTTTATCTGATATTAGTCAACGATGTGGAGTTTTAAAATCAACGACGATCGCACCATTAAAAATCTTAGAAAATTACAATTTCAGTACTAATTTATATATATATATATATATGGAAGTCACTACTAGGAAGTGTGCATACATTCTAAGTAAAATGAAAGCTCTAGATAAACGTCAGAATTTTTCCAATCAATATACATGTTAAGTTACGTCAAATTTAAAAATAAACAGTGTATGGGGAGATTGATAAATTCCATCCTTCATATATTACAGTACAGATAAATCAACTACTTGAAAAATTTGTGTATTGTCCATCTCTATATAACAAATTGATGATAAACAGGAAATTTCGAAAATTTTCAAAACTTCTTAAGTATTACTTACTGACGTCATTATGAAGTAACGTAGCATAACATAGTTGATGCAGTGTCATAATATCTCAGTGACAACTTAATATTTTGTTTACTGCATATAAGTTTCATAGGATAAATGAAACTAATCGCAGTATATAACTCATAACTTACTTTTGTTTCTGTCTGACGAATCGTCTTCATAATTCAAGAGAATATCGTCGTCAGTTTATAAAAATATGCTCCAATTATTTATTACTTATCAACACAGAAATACTTCCATGATATTCACAAGAGGCATTGAATTTTGTCCACACTGTGTAAACTAATTATTTGTTTTGAATTCGCTGTAATTGCATAACCTGATTTTCACTTTTTTTTATCACGATTACGCGATTCCTGTTTTCTTAATTGCAACCGAACACCTTTTACTCCGTACTTTTCGCAACATTTAAATATAAGTCAGCCTTAACTATCGAACTGGGGTGATTGGAATTATATTTTAGTTGACTGAGTTTTATACTGATATTTGTAGGGTACCATTGAAAACTAGTGGTAACTGAACAGCTGTTTTATCTAACTCAGTCAACCAAAACTTAATCCCAGTTTCCGCAAACCACATCAACTCATTTATACTAATCACCTTACTAGTGACTGACTTCAAGATGTGTCTGAAGCTCTAATGTGAAGTTGTGACTGGTGAGTTCAGACTTATGGGGGGTGAGACAGTTATCACTAATGATGATGGATGATCATCTGACTAAATCACAGACTGCTGAAAGTAGGGATTCTATTATTGAATGACTGCCGAATAGTTAACAGGGTTAGGAGTTCACCAACATGATTTCAATTGGGTGGAATATAAGGTTTGGGCTGCCAAGAAGTCTAAAACTAGGACGAGACAACTATTTCCGGTTTTCAGTGGTACCTTTACATGATCAATCATTGACGAACTCAATCAACTAAAATCTTATTTATATTTGATAATGTGTTTGCATTCTATTATAATTATTGTGATTTCAAATATTCAATTCAAGTCCAACTTTTATGCCAAACACTTAATAGTATACTATTTCTTGCAATGTCTGCAGATGATATGAAGCCTAGAAATATAATGAATACATTTCTATTTAGTACATTTTGGTTTCATTTGAAATGTTCAAATTTTTATAGGGATCAGGTTGAATGGAAATTAAATAGATATGAAAATTTATAAAAATAATGTAGGTAAATGAATCAGGGTGAAGACGTAATGATGTAATAATGTAAATCACATATGGACAGTAATAATAATTATACGATGAAATGTAACTAACGCTACAAATGTGAAATACTACTAATGACTATTTGCTTTAGGATTTAATGGTTAAGTTGTTATGAGTTTAATGGGGATAGCTTCAATGAATTTTAGATCAACTATGGTTATTTGCCTATCAAATATGTTGAAAAATTTCGGAGTATCTATGAAGCGATTTGTGGCGATAACATTACTCGTAATTGCATTGACGAATGCCCCAATTCCTTTTAACAGAATGCTTTCAGGGACATGGTTAAGAAACCTACAATGAACTCTTCATTCTGTCGAGTTTGTGTAACTACTCTTACAAACGTACGTAAATTTATGCAAACAATTAGCGGTAACGCAAGGAGGATACTTCTTGTCTTTTGATTGCCGAAATGAATATGCTGCCGTATAATGAGTATCCAGTGTAACTAAAGGGCATGTTCTCGTTAATACTACATTTAGTCTTATTTTAAGTGATTTGAAGTAGTTTTGTGAAGATTAACATTCAGTTTACTTTCGTCGTCAACGTGCGTCATAGATCGATTTTACCTGGGTACCAGTTAAAACCAGGGAACACTAAACAGCTATTTTCCTTTAGTAGTGGACTCCCCAACAATGTACACCCTTGATTCCACCAAAGAATGCAACATCGTCATCTTTAAAGTCTAAACGATTAAATACTATTATTTTCAAAGGTCTTTGTTCATGATCAAATACTTGTTATTTATGAATTTCATTTTCTTTTGTGTTTATCAATAAATTTTTTTCTGCAGATTGAGATTGAATTACAAACATGTAGTCTACATATATCTTATGCTAGCAGTGATTTTATGCAGTGCTATGTTTATCTCTAATACAGTTATAAAAATCACTGTTGAAGAGTCCTGTACAACAGCTTACGGATTATTTCTAACTTTTATAGAATTGATTTTATTAATTTTTCATAACACCTGTCATTCATCTTCCTGATTCGTGACTCAGTACTATCGTTCAATTATCAGTGTACATTCACGATCCAATCATGAAATTGAATTCAAGGCATTAATCGATGAACCACTTAATTATACCCCTCTGCTTCCCCAACTTTCTAACTAATTAGGAAAAACTTATGTAAATCACACTATTCAACAATCCTCTCCACGAATACTCTATGCTTTCAATTTATTCATCCTTATTCTATGAAGTAAAATATAACATTAAGCAATTTCTTTTCTCTTGGCAAATAACCAAATAAACAATAAAATAATTAATAAAGTAATTTATATGGTAACCTGCTTTTTTCTTTTTAATTTTATGTTCATTTCATTTCACTGTTTTTATTACAATTCTAACAAAGTAACAAGAAACTTTCAATAATTATTTTTTCACATAGAAACAATTAATCCAAGTGAATTTTATTGATAATTTAAAATGTTATTCATTACTTAACTATGATTTTATCAATAAATGAATATGGACAGTTTACATTATGATTGACATGTTAATTAAATTGGTAAGAATGTATTCTTGCCTTTTATAACAAATAAACAGCATACCATGAAGAGATTTGTTGAGACAGAAATAAATGAATTTTCTCGGACTTAGTAGACAACTAAAAATATTTTGACTAATATAAATACTAATAAATTTGATAGCAGAAGGGTATCATTGATGAATGGGAAATTTGAAAGATGATATTGTTAAACAGGTGAATTCACATATTAATGGGTGTTTATAGTGGAACAATGACTCAGAATAACGGTAGTAAAGGGGAGTACTGTTAGGAATGATCAACATAATTCGTACCGATCTAATTGTAATACATTTTGAATTGAGTTGGTGATTTTGTGAGATCTGGGTTCTGAGTTCAATTTACTGATGGAATCAAAAGTACTAATTTCCGAGTGCCCCCTGGTTCTTATAAGTATCCAACCGATATCATTTTTTAATGAAAACAAACAATTTTACTAAATATCGTCAACTTCATGGTTTAACTGAATAGTATTTATTGTCTTTTTAGTTATTCATAATCAAGAACCTTAATTAGAATTAGACTGTGAAAATATTTCCACAGACAAATTTAAGTATTTTTAGCCTGGAATGTGACTGACTGTTGTATCTAGTCTCTTCAGTTTTAGGTTTGTATTGTTGTGTAGAAGGTTATTTAGAGCTTGACGATTAACCATTCGGCTCAGAATGCACATTTTCAATAAAATCATCTTTGCTAGCTTAATAAAAATTTTGATGAAAAGTAAGTGTTCATAGACGAATATTTATGGTATACCTGAATAATTTAAAAGACGCTTCCTAGCTGCGCATAAATTGGTTTTCCAAAATATTCTGTACACGCGAATATTTTTTATCTTTTTTAAATAGTAAACTTCTAGGTAACATGCAAGAAAATATGAATACTTCATAATAAATGAATGTACTTTGAGGTAAAGTAAAACCTTTTAAAAGAGTTAACTGGATTAGTATTAAGATATGGAGCGTATCCATGATGTCCATTAAATAAATCACAATAATCTAAAAAGTTGACTCCATGTAGTTAAAACATACAGTGTATGTAAACTAAAATGCTCATCTCGGTTGTTTCTTAACTTTTCGACTAAATATATTAAGTTGTATAACATTTAATACTACTCAATGTTAGTTTCATTATAAGAAATTATTTTAGTTATAATCTAGTGAAGACATCTTAATAACAATAGGGAACAAAACTCATTTCGGATTCCATAAATCAGATCTACATTCCATTGTTGAGTTAATACTCCTGCAATATATATGCCCACTTGTATGACTTAAAATAATTTCCCTTAGTGTTTATATGATAGGATCATTCTCTGTAATTACATTCGAAGTTAATTGTAGGCTAATAATATTAACTGTATTATCACATTATTGTAACTTTTCGCACTATTTATCGGATAAAATCAGTTCTCACAGGCCAAATTATATGCAACAGATAATAAAGAATGCTGACTAGCACATTTCTTAGTGTTCGGCTGTATCTGTCACATCAACTATTATAAGTTGTAAAACCGAGTTACTGAGACGATTGATCACTTTACAGAGGCAGCTAGTAGAATTCCATAAGCCATAAGAATAAAGCAACCCATCCACTAAAGTTTTCAGTAGTGCCTTACATTAGTTTACAGGAAGTGTTTTCTTTACTTGGACTCTAATAAAACATTTCATGTAACTCCATATCATAATAATCTGTTCAGGTCATATATATATAGCAACAGAAGCTAACCAATTGCATTCGTCGATTTAATCAACGAGGAGATATGTCGTATAACCGTTGGATATATGGGCAGATATTTGAGCTAATTAGCTTAGTGGATAACGCATTGCTGTCTGACCAAGTTCGAGTCCTAGTATGAACATTAGTATTGATATTTAGCAAGCACATCCAGTTGACAAGTCATAAATAAGACTAAACAGATGACATGAATTTTATTGCGAGCTTTTGTACAACTTAGTTATATTAGATTTTTATAAGATTATTCAACTTAAGGATGCTGCATATTTTGTTGTTGTTATAATTAACAAAGATAATATAACTAATACGCTTAGTAATGAAATAATATAACTTGATACATTTATTAATCAAGTTTTAACTGTTAAAGGGTTATAGTATAAAGTTTGCCAATTTTTCAGATGTATTCTTACTCTTACGTCTATGTGTTTATACTGAGAGGACTTGGATATCTCATAAAAGTACAATTTTTTCTAATGTATGTCTACAAAAAAATGAATCTAATACAAACAAGAGTTATTCAGGGTAGGAGGTGGGGGTAGGAGGCGGACGATTACAACTTTAATATAAATTTGGTAAATTAGTCACATAAACATGAAGTTTACATAATAAATAGGTTCACAGAATACTTGGTTTATGTATTCAATAATCATTGATTTGCTAACAATTACATAAGTACATTGATGGTAAAGTTGTACCATAAACAAAAATCATGTTAATGTTATCTAAACAGATTTATAACTGGTAATCTACTATTCACTTATAAATATGAATAAGACAGCCGAACAAAAACTATCACAGAGTAAAATGTAGCTTGAGATTGCATAAAATATATAGACGTTTCTAGACAATTGAAAATTATAGTGAACAGAATGATTACATAACTTTTAATAAGGTTGTCGCAGCTTCAAATAAGCTTCAGAATATGGAATAAACGAGTTTTCTCACTACTGAACTATGAATGATATGTACTATGTGAAGTTATTATTATATATCAGAATTGATCAAATATATGATGATCATATTTAGATTATGATCGTGGTTTCTTAACGTGGTGTTTACTATTGACCGTGCAAAAGTAATTAAAGCAATTAGCTTATACCTACTATCTATTAGTGATAGTTAAACAATATTATATGCATACACAAAGAAGGTGTTTACTTATTCTGATTCAAAAGGTATTGGAAGTGTAAATCTTCTCTGCAAACATACTTTTACGTCTAATCAGAGCCAGACCATATCATAAGTAGTTTAGTAGTGACAAAATTTAAACAAACCTACGTGTTATACAGAATAGGCTTGTATCTTCCCGTTGATTTGTAATGGACTGAAACTGGTCAGCCTCTGTTGCCATATGTGCATCCTGAGCGGATTGCCTCTATATAGCGGTATTACACAAGTTATATTTAAGTTGGATTGTGACTGGCAAGTGGAATCCAGGACGCGCGTTTCATACTATTTGGAACTCATCGGCTGGATGTACCTGCATCCCAGTATTAATGTTCACACTGGGATTCGAACTCAGTCCGCTTCGTGTCAAACCCCACCGCGTTCACCACTAGGCTACTGTGTCCAGACAGTCACACTTGTGCAACGGGTACAATGTGAACATCAACATTGGGATGCAGGTACATTCAGCCGATGAGTCCCGAATAGGAAGAAACGCGGGTCCTGGATTTCACTTGCCAGTCACAATCCAACTTAAATAAACCTAAGTGTTCATTAACGTTATATAGTACAAGAGTTAATGGCTATACGTTCAAATGACGAATAGAATACTCGTATCAATTTCCCAGTCTTTTGTAACTATTTATATAATTAAGAGGAAAATGGCTGAGCTATATTTCATTTTTCGTCATCGAAACTTTGACTATTAGTGTCTGACTTTAAGACGTAACTCTGAAGCTCTATTGTAAAGAGCTAAGCAGTGAAGTTTAACAATTTAACATGTGTGGTAGTCATTTACTAACAAGATTCAATAAGGTGAGGCAGTATATCTTAACCAAAGTTATAAATGTAAACCAGTGGACGCTAACTCAGTGGTCTAAAAGTCAAACACCCGCTAACTATCGTGGGTTTACTGTTATTGATTATGAATAATGTTCACTGTTATACCAATAGCTGTTGACTTTGTATGCTTGTCTAATTGAGATTAGTTAGTGATGTAAAACTTTGGACATGATTTTAAGCCTAAACTACTGATTTTGAATTTGAAAAACTCATTAACAGCTTTACAATGTCTTATAACTTTTCAATCTAATTAATTCTTACTTTAAAGTGTTTATATTCATTTAAATAGAATTATTAACGTTATCACAAGAGTCTTACAAAGTAATAGGTACGAGACAGTATAGTTGTATCTTATATATAGGTAAAGTAGAGAATAGGATGACATCTTAGAGAGTTATCTACAAGATAGTATACAAATGAATACCAAATAAGTATTTTCTCCTTCTAGTAAATGTCTACAATCCGTCTGAAAAATTAATTAATTACATATTGAAAGTGCGTTTATGCCTTACTTTCCCGTAAAATAAAGCATACGTATAAAGCATACACATACGGAATATAAACACTTGAATGCTTGTAATAGACAATATAGACAATGGGGAGGGGAGAGAGGAACAGTACAAAAAACAAAACTATTTGAGCAAAAATTTCAAGTGCTTTACTCAGATGAGCATATTAATTGTGCACTTATTTCTAGTGGCTTGATCACTATGTAAAAATTATACCGGTTAGTCATTAATCCAACTTGATCTAAGGCTGAAATGAAATGTAATTTTAGATGGAGTCAAGTTGATAACTACATGGTTCTTAATCCTATCAGCCTATAAATATGAGTGTTGACATTTGATATAATTAAGTAAGGTGAGTTATTTAAGCAATGAAACCCAAGAAACATTGGGCGGATGTTTTGTCCTTGCATATAACTCCTCAGCAGTGAGGATAAACTCTATCCCGCCAAGAAAGAGAATTCAGGGTAGCACTTGGCAGTAAACGCTTAATAGTTACATGTTGGAACGAGCTGGCACCTAACGATTGATATTTTTGTCACCATTTATTTTGGAATTTGTTTACACAGCCTAATGCATGGCGATCGGTAGGTGATTGCCTCCCACTTGACATACGTGAGCTACAGCAACTACCTTCTGAAGTCACTAGTGAGCTAATATTAAGTGTAATTACCTGTTGTGAAGATTGATATATATGAATCTGATATCACGAATTAGCATGAGCTCCATTCCATGATGGGTCAGCTAATTCGTACTACTGAGTAAACCAATATTGGGACGCGACGGTGGTTGAGTTTAAATTTCTGGTTTCAGGTGGTTGCCTAACTCAGGCCAGTTCAAGATAATCAAATTCAAAGATTTTCACAAAACCCAATTATAAAAAGCAAGTCATTATTCGTTGTATGAGTAAAGGATTTGTTCGTGAATGATCTGTTGACTACTAAGCATAATATAATGGAGATGATTCGCCGCTCGGGTGGGGTACTTTAATAATGATGTGTTTTCTGCCGTAGATTGTTCAATTTTAGAACATCTGTTTCAATATTGATAATACCATTAATGTCAACTTTATGTAGAAGTTGACATTTCACAAATAAGACTATTAGAACTTATGGAATAATCGGAAAACTGACATTTGTATACAATAAGCTCACAGGATAATTTTTCACATAATGACAAATACAAGCCCAAAAATTAAAATCATTATTACTATAAACTACCAAGTAAACAATACACATAAGTCTTATATTCTAAACGTTTGATCAAGTCGGTATTATCGGCATATAAGTATCCAGATAACCTACGAGTAGAATCGTACGATATTTTATTTTGCAGACTGTTGTGTCGCTAGAATTTTGAGGATTGCGTGAGCGAACGCTATCTCTGATACTTGTACCTCAGACGTATACCGCAGCTTGTCCCCTTTCCAGCCCACAGCTATTACAAAGACTAGGGTTGTAGGAAGATTGTATTATGGAGCAAAACTGAGATGAGACTAGTGAACCAGCGAATTGTATTTTCATAATACATCGATTTTTATATCAATCAATTTACAATGATTATTCATCAAGTGAAATCATCAACATTTAATTAATACAATGAAATACTGTCAACTGTATTTAAGAGTAGAACTCACATTGAAATAAAAATAATTGATGAAAATCTACAAATCAGTCTTATAAAAAATCAATACAACTTCTTTCATCTAATTAGTCAACCATTGTATTTTTAGGGATTATGAATCCCTAACACAGACATTTCTGAGTAAAATATATGCCATTCAGTTCTATTGAGTAAATTAAGTATTATTTAAACAGCAGTTCCACATTCATACCCTTCTACATAAATATGTTCCGGATTAACATGTATGATATGACTGAAATATACGTAGTTTAATCTGCTTCAGTTTTTAGGTGCTATGAGAATAGACGCATTTAAAGTTTAATATTATAAAGTAACCTGGGTCAGACAACCCTTGAAAAGCAGGGAGCCCTTAGCACCAGTTACATTCATTATTAGGTTGAACCTAGAAGCCATATGGCTGGCTGAAAATGTCTGACTTTTAAACAATTAACATTTTATGTAATGATTAAAATCATTAACTTCAGTTAATTCACGATATATTGCGCAACCTTATCTAATGTCATTAGTGAGAAGACCTGACTAATATAGTACCAAAACGTTGAGTTGCGGACAATGTTTAAGGTGGTGCGGTGCATCATAAATTGACCATTGAAACTAAACTCAGTAGTTGAAATGTTAAGCATTTGTCTTCAAAAGTGAAGATCGATGGTTCGTTACGGGGAGGGAACATAGGTGCACAGTACTGAATTGCCTCATTCTAAAATGCGATATCTATCTGATACTCTCTGGTTCTCTATGACACTCTAAGTCAGATTCGTGATATTCAATTTTAATTCACATATATTTTAAGTAGCCTTAATCACCATTGGTTATTAGTTATTGTTACCCAGTATTAACAGTTTCTTATCAATGAGTTTACACGGATAACTTATTCTACAAATGGAAGTAAATTAAAATCCATTGAATAGATAAGCTCAATATTGTTACAATTAAGCAATTGAAATATGAATATGTAAATGCGTATTTTCATTATACGTGGGTGCATGTTTATTTCTATACAAATAATCAACCAGTTGCTATGCTATAAATCAAAGGTATTTTTTTAATTTATCCACTTCTTTTTCTTTTGTCAATAACATAAATCATCAATAAGTTTTGCTAAAATTCATAGTTATGTAACTTATTTTTCCTCTTAAAATATGTAACAAAAATAAACACTGTAATAAATTATTTAATAAGAAACAATAGAATTAATTTCAAGTAGATTTTTTTCAAATGATTTGTATTGCTGATATATTCTACTCGTTTAATTTAATCTTTACGAAACTTCAACTGTTGACTATTCCATCAGAAAAAAAAGGTAAGTTACATTAATTGATTAATGAGTAATGAACAATTTTTATCGTTATCTTTACTAATCAACTTGTGAATTTCTTAATACAGTTTTTAGATCCCCAAAAATCAACTTGGAAAATGAGGTATTTTGTAATTTATTTTAAGAAAAACTAAATTTACTATTTTCTACGTCAAAATAGCTCATGGTAATGGTTTTTAGTGTTTTCCAATCTTAATGAGGATTTTCCTTACACTTGGTTTATTTTTTAGGCAAATTAATTTGTAACTTCATTTCTAAAAACATTCTTAATGTATTCATGCACAAGAGCTGTGTGTATAGTCTGTTTATTTTACTTGATTACGTTTAGTCTTGTGATTTTTAGGCATTCTGAACTTCTATCACTAGATATCTGGGTGTGTACCCCAAGGAATATGAATGATCTCGTTCAATGTAAGTTGTAGTCAATGTTATACATTGCTTAGTGCATAATCTGTATCAAAATTACTGGCTTCATTGCGAACTTAACAGTTTTTTGCTAACTACCTATTATCCATTTGATATCATGTAAATGCTGTATTAAGCATATCAAGTATCAGTAATGAAAATAAGTTTGGTATGATGATATCAAAATAAGAGGGCTTGCATTACTTGTTTTATAAATCATTTACAAATGATCAAAAAAATCTTTGACAAATTTACATAAAATAACAAATGTTTTCACAATAACGTCTAAGTTTGTAAAGTTCTTAACAAGAACACTGATTATAATTAGGATGTATTTTGGATATTCCCGCTGATTAATGATGAACTGAAACTAATCAGTCTCTATTATTATATGTGCTTCGTGAACGGGTTGCCTCGATATAGCGATAAATCACAAGTATTGTTTAAGTTGGATTGTAACCGGCTAGTGGAAGCTAAGAAGCCCATTTCGTCTCATCATTTCGACTCATTAATTTTTGTGCCTGCATTCTAGCGTTGGTGTTAACACGGACACTCAAACCCAGTTCGTTTCGTGTCAAACGCCACCACGTCTACTACTAAGCTACCGAGTCCAGATAGCCACATTTGTCCAACGAGTATGCATCTATAATTAAGATTGATCTTGATCTTCCGTTGATTAATCACGGACTGAAACTGATCAACACTGAGATGCAGGCACATCCGGCTGACGAGTCTCAAATAGGAGGAGACGATCATTCTAGACTCTACTTGTCAGTCACAATCTAATCTAAAAAATACTGATTGAAGGAGAAAATTATTATTATTATTAAGTGTTTTACTAACTCTTTATTTTAACCATGATGCTTTATCAATCAGCCAAACAAACTAAATAAATAATAAAAACTAATCAAAAGTTTTACCTGTTAAATATGGCTACTCAATGAAAAACGGTTTTCTATTTAAGAAAAAAAAATGTTGTAAGATTAAAACTATGAACAGTGTAATTATAATGATTGACAGTGAACACTGAATAGTTTATCTTGTTTTAATTGTGATAATTGTAGTATACTTCCGGATTTCATTTTGATTTATACAAGTCTGTTATTTTTATTTAGTTTTTCTTGTTTTTTAAATGTAGTCTGTAAAGCAAATTTTAAGTATAATAATAATTGAAGTGAAACAATGTTGAAGATGAAATAGATTTATAAGTAGTATATTGATATTGAATTTGATTAACTTTCACATTGTTATTAATAGTTTCTGACAGAATAAATATTCAGTTTTGTTTATTTTAATAAGTTTAGCTAAGGAGTCACCTTTACAGTGAATTCCCGTAGGTATTGATTATGTATTTATGGAACAATATTTTAAGCGTTCATTATGACCCATTTACAGTTACCATATATTCTACCTTCCATAAAGTATCGTTAATAAATTATTAACTGTCATAACTGATTGTTTACTGTTCTGTGATAAATGTCCTGTTTGTTTAGTCTAGTTAGTGCTGATTACATTCTGTTGATCACTTTGTAGTGTGATTACTAATGTATACATGTGCCCATGGATGCTATCTCTTGTTGTTAGTGACAGAAGTTAAACAACAGAAATTCATCCAACTATATAGGTTTATTGGGAGTTAATTCTTATTTAGAGAGTGTGCATTATAGGAGTGATTACCCTTATGAACCTTGAATTCACATCACACAAGTCCGCAGTTTGTTTTCATTAACACTGATCAATTAGGAATGATACCAACTTCTTATACAATATAAATATTTATAATTGATTGTATAACTGAGTAGTGACACTTGCCATGTTTGTCAAGTCATTTTATGCTAATCAAATTCTATCGATCAGGTTGTAGTGCAACAACTAGTGTAAGTGAGTATCACTTGCCTCAAGATTGTATGAACGCTTTACTGAGTATTACAAATTTGCAGAAAACCTAGGTCAAGCATATATTCTTACCGACTATTACGAGTCACCTAACGAAGTAATAGTCTATTATTCAGATTTATGTTCTAGTACTCTACGCACCATAGTTTACTGTTTACCGCAGTTCATCGTCTTCCATTTTATGTTTATAATCAAATACGTTTGAAAGTAATAATAATACAGAGTGAGCTTTACTAGATACTTGTCTCATCAACTTGATTTTCTTTTGAATAGATTTTTTGGAAACAGATTAAAATATTGACTAAATACTGATTGTTCTAATGTATACACCTAGTTATTGGACTCATGATGTGTGTTCAGCAAATTCATATTAGCTGATATCCCTATCTTGAAATTATACAACACTAAATATTCAATTTCAGTTTAATCCTTCGTTGATGTAGTTATCAAAACAATTGAGACAATTTACTTACTTGACAACATGCTTCGTAAGTTGTTTTTGTTGTGTCAATGTCTGATTACTAAGGTAAGATAAAATACTCTAGCATTTTTCGAAACTCTTCAGGCTGATATCAAGATAATTCTAAAGCTAAAATCATTGGATGGATCAACAGAGATCAAAGAAGTATTGGCATATTTCCTGGATTGTAGTCCAATACTCTGAAAAATGTGAGAACTCACAACTACAAAGAAAATCTAATCCTACTGATTTTAGTAAGCAACGCAGCTATACTTTCATACTGAACAGTTTTTCTTAACCTCTAGAAAGGAAACTTTTTGTTGTGTACTCAATAGTGACTAGATATTTAGAATAAACTTTTTATTATAAGTGCACACCAGCATATTCTGAATTATGTGATAAACAATGTTTTGCTCAATGGAAGTAATATAGTTTTTATTAATTTACCGATTTGTAGATATGCATTATTTACTAGATTCGCGTCAAGACAGTATCAGTTTTGTTAGTGTCTCTCGATTTTCGATAGTTCTTCAACCGAATTATTTCATGAAGAAAGCGACATTCTTATACACCTCAGACATTACTTGATATCTATTATCTGTAATATGCAGAAGTAGGGATTTCTGCACCCTGGAAATCGCAACTTTTGTTTGTTGTGGATTCGTTTTTGTTATACATTTTCAAAGTCTGATTGAACCACTCCTCCTTAAAATATTTTATTTCTGCTTTTTGTGTTACTTGAACTTGAGTTGCCCATTGTATTTAATTGGTTTCAAATATAGCTTAAAGCAATTTGGCGCAACGAATTATCAATTTACGACGCCTGATCATTAGTATATATGCATGAAGTCAAAATGATTTAAACGAGATCAAGTACACAGAGGAAATTTAACGTAACTCCGATCCATCATCTCATGAACCCGTAAAGAAGCATCATACGCGGATTTAGTTAGCATATGCACTTGCAAAAAATTTACACGAGCTTCTCTACAACTGTACATTAATAGGCGAGATTTCTATTTACAGCATACAGTTTTTTTTTTCATATTCGATTTTGTTAACTGTACTTAGCAATAACACGCCACTCATTTGGATTACATAATTTCATATAATCAATTAAAAATTTCCACCATCTAGTCATCAAACATTTATATCATTATGAAAAAAAAAAATAAAAATGATGCAATAAATATCAACTTTTAATCATTACACAACATGCTATTCTATATCAACAATTTTCATCAACCACACTGTAGGTGATGAGTACATTTTAAAGATAAACTTAGTTCGTGTCAGGTTACAATCTACTAACTTTTAAAATAACTAGTTACATCACAACAAAATAATTATTTATTGTTTCATAAAAAACAAAACACTAATTGTTCACTGTATGAGTGATTCAACGTATGTGTGTTTCACAATTTTAAATATGCGTTTATTTTATTCTTACAAGTAACTATTATGTTATATATTTGCAAGAGAACTGGCAATCAATCGATCTTTTAAATGATAAACTACTTTATTTTATCGGATACCGGTATAGCCGAGCGGTTACCAGTTAGATACGCGTAATAATAAACGTAAATCACGTGTTATGATCAATGGTTAAAGTAACAACCTAATAACAATTAACGGTAGTCGCTTATCTAGTATCATATATAACGAATTTTAAGCCACTGATAAGTATCGGACAATTGGTTATTTAAAGACAATAAATAGGAAAATGTAATTACTTTTTTATTAATTTTATGTTCAACAACTCAATTGCAATCTATTACTTTGATCAAGTGAAGTTATCAGCTCATTATGGTTAAAATTAAAATTTCGTTACAATCTGTTTCCTCGAACAGCTTATTCAAATCTGTATTATGCATAACTTAGAAAAATGCTTTGATCTACTATTCAGAATAGTTGATGTTGCTTTGTATATTGTAACCTGGTGTACACAAGTTATCCAACCAGTCATGGCATCTTTCTCATTGTATTGTTATTTCAATGTAATTACTGTTTTTTTTCTGTCAACAGGCTTCGAATCATTTACAATATAACAATTTTACATAAACATAAAACTATTTTCAACTGGAAATGGGAAATGCTTGGACGCAATAGTTGACTATAGCAAAGTAATTATCAACTTACGCATTTGACTCTACAACTAAATACCAATCAAAAATTAAGTCGGGGTGCAAGAGAAAACGTTTAGCATCATGAATATCTACTAGCTTTAAGTTGATTTACATTTTCTAGAAACAACGCAAGCCATATTTTTGTTAAAATGAAATTCTCTGTTATCAATGAGCAATTTTTATTCGTCGAAAATGGCGGTTGTTAAGAATGGCATTTTTTAATTATTCACGGAGAGATATTTGACTGATTTAAACAGTATTTTAACATTTCTCGATGTATGTGTAGAAGTTTAGTATAGAACAGTCATTCACTTGATAATAAATCAATCATATTTACTTAATTGTAACATAATAACCAGATTCCTTATAGATTGTTGCTGTTTTACTAGCAAAGTATTTCAACAAGGAAATTTTGAACCATTAATCATGTGTTTTTGTAGCAAAGCTTGAAATCTATTTATCAGTGAAATCAAGAACGTATGTTTCGCTCCTTTGGAAGTCTTTGGCTAAATTTAATTAGATTGAAATTTTGAGTTTTGCAATGAGATTTAAAACCATAAACTTTTGTTGTGAACAGAAGATAGTTATTTAGCCGAATAAGTGGACCTATATAGAAACTTACTGATTTAACGAGAAGAAAACGCTTTGATGCTTAATACGAAATATACTGGGTTCCAGTTCCAGTGTGAACATTAACACTGGCATGGGGACTCATCTAGTAAATGAGTTGATAATAGGAAGGATAAGAGTCTTATATTCCACTGCTTTGTACAGACTAACTTTACTGAAAACATGCGTATGAATTAATGCATTACATGAAAACGTGCCAATACAGACTTATCTAATGCGATTTCTAACAGTCGGAAAATACTAACATTTACAAGTATATTAATGAGGCATTTCAAAGTCACTTTAAAATCGTGTGTAGACAAATTTATCAAACTATGAGTTACATTTGGTGCAACAAAAGTTAATCGCTGATCATGAAACTAGGGACTATTCTATTTCATAGCATAAGTAATGCATTCTTTACATTTTAGAATTTTACTTTATAACAAGTTGTATTCATATTCAATTTTTAATCAATTGATGTATACTACTGCTAAAGCTCACTGGACTTTTAATTTTGTTGCAATCTACTGTTTATTCATTTTACCATTAAAAGATTGGTTACTAAGATTTCACCTTTAAGCATTGTAGAAAAAAGGCAATACCAAAAGAAAACACTGTGATGTCCTTATATGAGACAAATAAATACATTAAATGATTATTTTCCTGTTGAGCATACAGTAGCTTTTAGGGTCATTTGTTAATTGAAAGAATGATTTTTCTAGAAAAAAAATCTAATATTGTCCGTTTTTGGTTTATATAATACGGGACAGAACAAGTGTGTATACATACCTGCCTAATCATACACACATATATGACCACACACATACCCTACTTTACAATTACATACATATTACTCTTCTAAACTACTCATTGACAAACATACAATTAATAAAACAGAAATTCAATTAGTTACTTTGCAAATTTGCGAAGTATCGATTTTCCCAACAGTCTTATCACCATTATTTCTTATTATTATTATTGCTATTATTAATAGTAGTAGTAGTAGATTGGATTACAAGATAATTACTATCTTATTTTAATAATAGGATATTAAATAAAAACAAAGAATGGTTGGTTATCAACATGCTTGATAGTGTTCAGTAATCTTCTTTTTAAATAATGGTTTTCCACAAGACATTCACTGGTTTAATCACATACAAATTTCAAAAACTGGTATCTTTTGAGAAAGAAAAGTTATTTAGAAATAGAACCATTTTCTTCCTTTAAAAACAGAAATAAGTTTGGTGGAGTCAACATTCATTGATAACATCGACTGTTCGCAGTCAAGTGGAGATTTTGTGTGGAAATGCTATTATGATTAATAAAAGTAATTTCAGTTAGGGGTTGAAATGAGTTGAAGATCTAGTGAAGAGTAATGAACAGTTCTTAGAAGTATACGCGCATAGGTCAGCAATAATATTAAATACTGCTAACATCTAGAGTCTTTGTTACCAATGTGACAGATGATTCGAAACCCAACAATTAGGTTTTCTAACTTCAGATGATTTGTATTACATCGATGCAGTCGAACAATCAAACTTAATAATTCGATTGTAAAGCTTCGTGTTTTTGGAATGCAGAAATTCACGAAACTACAGAAAGTTTTAAAAACATTGCGTTCAAAACAATGTACAGTCATTGAGTATATTGGAATATTGTATTTATTATGCCATAAGAAACAATCAACTAACCACGTGTCTAGAGGTTAAATTATAAAGGCATCCCATAGTGGTACAAATGTAAATGAGTCAGATGAAACTTCTAAAGTCAAGCATTCAGAGACAGAGTAGTCAAAATAGGTTGGTTTAATGCTAGTGGAATAATTACAGATTTTGATTATGTTCACGTGAATACCAAAGATGTACAATCAAACCATCAAATATATTAAATACCTACCACTGACGATAATGACACAACAGTAAATAAGCTTTTTGATAGTGATCTACTCTGGTGAATTATCAGTAACCACTCCTTAGTTTATTGTCCAAGAGGTAATTCGGTAAGCGAATGCTTTTCAATTATTAGATGCCGAAGATTTTTATTGATTACCTTGTTGGCAAGTTAAGATGAATTTTTCTATCAATGTGATACATGGTCATCGTAAATCATTGAACATTTCGTGTTGGTATATATACATATATATATAAGCCGACGAACATATCAAAAAAACTAGTCAAATGAGGCTATAGCCAGTTGTCGGGTTCGGTATCTGCTCACTAATAGCGCTTCCTAAAGTTGTGCGACACACGTACACAAGTTAAGCTACCCTCTGATTCAATGCAATTGTAAGATCTCGAAGACTTTTAGTTTCCATTACATTCATTAACATCTGAATAGCTCGTTTTGATGTTTTGTATAAACAGATTACATTTCTAATTTATATGGTATTACGCTTGATCAACATGTTACTATTCTTCTATTGAACTGTGTTCTAGTTAAAGTGTACCTTTCTTGCATTTCGATGATAAAACAATGAATCAAAACCTTCGCTAAGTAAACCTACATTTACTTAGAACCGATTGATCAAGTTCAGTGATTTAGTAATGCAGCAATTAACTTCATCTTTAATACCCGGCATGAAAATTATAATGAATATTTCTCATTAATTTTAAAACGGTATTTAAACATTTTAAGCAATTCAAAAATTAATAGATTTTTACAGTCACGTTAAAATATCAAATTGTAAACCCTTAAAAATGTTTGGCATTTATTTACTTCTGTGAAAACGAATGAATATAGATGCTTGTAAGAAGTGAACAGGTGAGAACAGAAATTGATTAATACTAAACCAAAACAATTTCTAAAGTAACTGACTATGTATTAATAATGTGTGAAAACAACATGAGTATTCAAAGATTGAATAGATAAACAAAATGAACGATGAAATAAGCGACTAACAAGTTACATTAGCTAACTAACTCTGCTTAGTACGAATTTTCGAATATTGATATTAATCATGACAAGATAGTCAGTCTTATGCAGGAAAATGATCATTTATGTTGTTGTAAATCTATGCAACAGCTGTACAAATTATATATATATATATATATATATATATATATATATATATATGATTCTTTATTTTTTATTGACATTCTGTCGATCAAGCTGTAATGTGGCAATAGTCTAAGTAATGTAACTTTGTGTTCATTAATATTTGATGTAAAGTAATTGAATATAGTTAGTCATTACTAAAAGACTAGGTAAGAGTGACAATGGTCACTACACAGCAATAAGTAAGTAAAAATTTTCAAATCGTATAAAAAGTTCGATTACTTCCAGAATAGTTCACATTCTTGAAATTCACAGACTGTGGAGACATGTGACGCAGGTTTAGATTTCAAAATGTATACTAGTTTACTGCAAATCGCAAACGATCCATGCTTTTGAGTGCCAGTCTACAAAAAACCAATGTTAGGAAGTGTGTGCTGCAAATTAACATTTAAAATCTAGAAACTGTTGTGTCATTCATTGATTTACAATCAAACATAAAACCATGGATTATGTAGAATCTTTTGAATGGACATTTACCGTTTAGACCATCGGCTTCAGGAATAAGAAGGCTACATATAAACTCATAAATTTTCTTGCTTTCTGTTTGGTAACTAACCTTCGAGTTGAAGTTTTCTTCCTTTTTCCTATCATTCCGTTTTCATTTATGGGGCTAAACAGTAGGTGACTCTTGGGGACAAGGAATTAACTGAAAATTTGTTTTCGCTGTATTTACTTACATGATGTGTTAAGCTTGAATGTCTTTTTTAGAAAAGAGGATTTCATAACAATAGTTAACTAATTAATTTAATGTGATAAGTAATAAGATTTCCGAAATTTTATTCAATGAATATTACAATATTTTTAACTAATTCCAATAGTCAACGCTTACAAAACATACCTACTGTCTAATACATACTACATTATGGAAACGTCCTCTAGACTTTTATAATACACTTCACATTTTTATTATTTTAAAGTACGCTTAAACAATTTGCTTTCACTATGTAGTATGTGAAAGCACATAGACTTAATAATTGCATCAAACTAAATATTAACAATATTAACCGAAGTTTTCACTAACTCATTTAATTTCTATTTATTCTAAAGATCCTAAGTCTTATACTATATCTTTCTTAGAGGGTACGACTTGAGCAACCTTATCCTATATAACAATTTATTTCAGTAAGTCACCAAGATTTTGTTTCAGTGACTAATCTAATGCATCATCAAGTCCAAATTGATGGCGATAATGACATTTGAACCAAGAAAACTGTTATTTCAAACAACAAACTTTTACTTATAGCAATATTCATCTATAAAAAATTGTCAAACTTATAACAGAAAGGAAACTTAACTCCAGATAATGTGTCATTTTTTATTACCATGTTTAATTAAAAAACCGGATTGCTTAAATTGTCTACAAATCAGCGTAGAATGCAAACACCTAAAGTGATACTATTCACTAAAGTTGTACAAAACCGAATATTCACACGTTATGTAATATGAACAGTAGTTATAAACAGTTGACCACTAACTAAAAAGGTAGATTAACGTGACAGTGATCACTACGCAGTGATGAATCAATGTAAATATCTAAGTATTGCTAAAAGTATTCGTGTCATGAAAAGGCTAGAAAGAATAATTGTAGATTATAAAGCCAAATAACGCTTATTTGAATCGCATAGTGAATACTAGTTTCATAAACATTTCAGATAAGCTCTGTTGTTGAGTGCCAATTAAATGAAGTTTATGATGTCATGTCGACTATAATCTACCAATCTACATTTATATTGTATTAAATAAGCAAGATTATCACATTTGAAAATCGTACTATTAGTAAGTACTATGTGAACTAAATTATTCGAGGTGGGGGGGGGGTGTGGAATAAATCTCTGAAAAATATATTGACTATATTTTATTTTTAAGTGTCGCTTCAAAAATTTGATCAATTGAAAAAAAATTAATAAAGTGAAATCTTGTTCCCTATTTTTTTTCCATATTGTGGACACTTTCAATAAGCTCAATAGTTTGGTATTCGACAACATCATGATCATTTTAACTTATGTCTGTTTCAAGTGTTTTTTTTAGTGGTTTATAAGCAAATTAATTTACGTCTGTTTATTTTTGAATAAACTATCCAGATCATATAAAGTGATAATTATAAATATAAGGGATGGACTATTACATTTTAGTGCCTACTAGGTTAAACATCATGTTGACCATTTGTTTAAGTAAACAGTGGGAGATATTAAATGACAATATATGGGTATTTATATCATCATTAGTGTCTTCCAATACATACAAAATGTCCACATATGCAAATACTAGGAAGGAAAATTAATCTAAAAGGAATTGGTTGACTTATGCTTTATTCATGCCAAAAATTACAATAGTTGATTGAAGTTGCCACAGATTGACATTGAATGGGTACTACTGAATATTAGGGACGATTGAACAGTATGTAACGCCTAACCCTCTGCACCACTAGGCCGGCATCCGAAGATAAAATTCTCACTTTCATCAACTTGTGGTAAGAACGATGTTCATTCATTGTCATTGGTGTTAACCAACTCACATCCGACAAGTCTGAACTCCACCGGTCGCGGCCTAGTAGTGCAGTGGATCTAGAGCTTATAAACCTGAAGCCTTAGTGGTAGATTCTGTGGTGTGCACTGCTAAGGAGTTCCATGGGGGGAAGAAGCAATTGTTCAATGTACCCTGGTTCTTAATAGTATCCTACTAACATCAATCTGTAGTGAGTTTAATCAACTAAACTTAATACCAGTCTTCACAAACCACCTTAACTCAATAATGTATTCCGATAAAATGTCGATATGTCAAATGCAATGCGAAATACTTTATAAAATTATCAATTAGTTTTATCTCAAAACAACAATGATAATAATCCGAAACTTACTGCAATAATAAAGAATGGTAACCAACATAGACAAAAACATCCCATAATAATTCCAAGTGTTTTAACAGCTTTCGATTCACTATGATGACGTGAATTACGTTTTTTCACTGATGATAATTTAGGATATGCCCAACTAGAACCAGTTATACTCCCTGGTTGATTAATCATATTAAAATTTCCTGTTTGATTAGAACCAAAAGACGTTTTACGTGCATTTATGTGATTGACTTTTACAATATTATTACTATAATTAAAATCAGTATTCTCACTATTATTGATTGTATTCTCATTATCATTTGTTATTGTTGTTGTTACTGTTGTTGTCCGAGTATTTGTTATTTGACCTAATGATTGTTGTACATCTTTTCGAACATGACGATTAATTAAAGGATTCCACGAGAAATTCTGTGATGTCGATGGAGAACTACATCGCCGATCAATTGTATATTTTGGTAAATCTAAAAGAAATGGACGACTTATGTGCATATATTCATTAACTGTAGCAAATGATCTTCTTGGCGTATGGAAAGGTCTTTGACGTGGACGTGCTGGATGCATAGCAGACAATCTTGAACCAACGATCGGTGTAATACATGATGATGGGGGATAGTGAAAATCTCTTCTCGTATCAACTTTTATTGTAGAAAATATCTTGGTCGTACTAGTGACTATTAGGGGGGTTGTTTCTTGTGACGTTAACATTACATTACTGCCATATTCCTCAAAGTTACTATTATTAGCAGTACTGTAGTTAGTTACATGAATATCATTGGTAGTAAATAAATTTGGCACCACCTCAGAAATTTGTGACAGACTATTCATATAACTGGATTCATCAAAATAATGTGATACTGATAGAAGTGGCGGCGAAAATATTGAATTTTTTGACCGGTTAGAATCAGTAAGTAATGTAGGCTTATTCCTCATGATCGGTGACACCGGCTGCTTTAAATTACTATTATTATTACTAATATTATTGTTATTATTATCATTATTATTATTACTAGTAGTAGTAGTACATAATGATATTAAATTGAAACCATAATTATCTTTGTTATCAATGTGACGCTTTAATTGTGTCGTATTAATAGTGATTGAGTGTCGTGTGTAAGGTGCAGCGAAGAATTCAGCTCTTAATTGTTTCAACTCTTTAACATGCTGTTCAAATTGTTCGATAGATGACATAGTTGATGAACATTCAGAAGTAGCTTGCGGTCTTTTCACATTCTGCGTAATAATATCCAATGATTTTTTAATAAGTTCTTCTCCATAGCTTAGTCTTCTCAATGGGCGTGGTTTACGTCGTCGGCATAATTCTGATGGTGGTAATGGATATTTCTCTTTAATGGATGAATTGATAGAAGTATTATGTTCAGCATTTATTATTATATCAGATTTATTTTCTGCCGTATTAGTAGTAGTAGTCTGTTTTAAAATTTGAGCTTGTTCAAACTTCATTTGTTCTGTTGGTTCACTTTCTAAAGAACTATGAGCAATGAACTGTGTCATAGATTCAGCAACACGTTGCTGTTTAGCATCGGCTTGTGCCATATTACGTGCTAATATAAGTATACGTCCGTATAATATAAGCATTACAATTAATGGAATATAAAATGCACCACACGTTGCATATGTTTGATAAATAATATTTGAACTATATTCACATGTACCGGATATAAATGGCTCTTTAAATCCAAACATTGGTGGTATACTTATCAATGCTGAGAATAACCAGACTAAAATTATCATTACCATCATACGCTTTGGTGTACGTTTAGCTGCATAACGTAATGGACGTGTAATAGCTAAATATCGATCAATTGATATTGCGCATAAATTTAAAATTGACGCTGTACACAGTAATACATCAAATGAAATGAACATATCACACATACCTTCGCCTAATGGCCAATAACCATGTAATTCACGAAATGTAGCTAATGGTTGTACTAATAATCCCACTAGTAAATCACTTACAGCTAAACTAACAATTAAGAAATTACTTGGTGTACGTAATCTTTTTACTAAGCCAACTGCTAGAACTACTAAGAGATTGCCAATAATAGTAACAATAATGCTTATAGTTAAAAATATGCCAATTATAATCATTGTATTAGTAATTGGTGTTGTAAACTGAGCTTCCATACTCTCATCCATATCAGTTTTATTCCCATTTATTGTTGGTATCATTATTAATTGATTTATTCGTCTTTCTTTTCTTTTCTTTTCTTTTGATTTTCTCCTTCACACTGATTGAACGTTTATTTTGTTTGTTTTGTTTTTCTTTTTGATTGAACGAGATTCAATTGATGTTATTTCTTTTTGTTAACTTTATCTTAAGTTTTATGTTTTGTTTTAAAATTCATTGTTAATTCTCATACATATGAATTTACTAGTGATACAATAGTAATAGATGAAACAATGTATATTAATTAATTGATATAATCAAATTACATCCTGATTATGATTATGTCATTTATTTATTCATATTCTATACTGTATATAATGAAATATAAACTTTGAGTAACTGTATGCAGTGTAATAGAATTGCATATTGTTGTTATTTTATAAAACAATAATTAAATGAATTAAAGTGAATTATGAAAATGAATATTTCAGCATAATAAAAATATGAATTAATCTTTCTGTAGTATTTTGGTGTATGGTTTAAGTTGAGCGGCATTTTGAAGAATTACGCTTACACGATGATATTTTAATTAACATTCATACACACACACACACACAAATATAATATGTATGTGTATGTACATATTGATTCATATAAATTTACATACACTCATGTATTATTATTCGTTCATTGAATAAATAATAAAACCTATTCGTGAATTTGATTGGTCAGACTAATTTATTTGTATGTCTGGTTTAGACACGTGATTAGATAACGAAAACACACACCTATCTATATAAATTCTCCTGTTTATTCATCGATGTGTGCTTAACGGTATACTGCACAATTTTCGAATTAGTAGCAGTCTGGGATTTTATGGGATTTGTGTGTACATATCATTGAATATCTGGACTACCTAATTTTCTATCTATCTAAATAATTCAATAAGATGCTAAGTTCTAGTTACAACTCATGATTAGTGCAGTACAGATATGTTGAGAATGAAACAGTTATCACCAATGGCGTTAGTTGATTGTCTCACAATATTACAAATTGATGGAAGTGAGGATTCTACTGCTGAATAATTGCTGACTAATTGGTATAGATTGTTTATCGTTCGCCATAAAACGTAAATGCTATATCTTTGTATTTCTTTGGAATCGAAGATGTGCATAGTTGGGCAGTCCTGAAATATGATGAAACACTTGTCTAGTGTCCCTTGGTTTTCAGTGGTGTAAAACCAACATCAATCTAAGACGAGTAGAGCAAATTAAACATAGTATCATTCTGCCTCCACAAAACTGCATCGAATCAAGTTGCCTTTTCGTTGGTTTTAATTATTCAATTTTGTCACATGACGGCGCTGTATATAAAAAATCGATAATCTAAGAGGATGCAAAATATTGTAAAATCCAAGCGGAAATAATATAAAAATACACCAGATGTCTATTACAGAAATACTTAGTTCCAACTACAGATCTCTCACATGAAAGTAGACTATATTCAATTTCACATTAACTAAAAATGACTTTTGTATCACCTTTTCAGGTATACTAATAAAAGGTAATAATTTACACGTTTGGTATCTTACAGATTATGTTGGTACCTTCCAATACATAGATTAACACGAATGCTCCAAATATGTGTCATGTCACTTTAAAAACCGAACTTATCAGAGTCCATGTATTTCAACTATTCGAAACTTCACTTCTGAGCAGATTTAAAATCTAGTGACCAGGTTTAACTGATCCAATTTCACATTATTCATTCAACTATCAAGAATAACCGATAGAGATAATTTACCTACATGAAGGAATAGTAGGATGAAAAAAATGAAATGTAAAGGGGATCTTTTAAGACAGCAGCTAAAATAAATGCATTCTTAAACTGAAACTTTTTCCGACGTCAAACTGAAACTATAAATAATAGATTGCCCACATTAAATGTAAATATGCTGGAAACCGTAATCAATGGCAGTGCTTCGGAAATAACTAAGAGCATAATCTCTTGTCAAAACAGGATAAAGCACTATTGAAAGCCGTTAGGAATTTCATACTGAAAGCAGTTAATCTTCTAAATAATTCATGTTAGTGCCTCCTCTTTATGAGATAACATCTGAAGTATTCATTCCATATTATTATTTTATTTGACTGCCAGAAGGTAGTGGATCCACCAAAACGATCCAAATAGTTGTCATCTCCATGTACCCAGTATAAGAATGCCACTGTGGTCAAAGACCATACTGCTATCTAAAGATATGAGAAACCTTAACTTCAAACTAAAATAAGGCCCGACGGGACACCGCCAGTGTAAGCCATCTAACTATACCTGTTAGTATCTCTGCATGGTCCATTGAAGTTACTAGTAAACATTTAACAGTGGATTAACATTAGCCGTGAAAATATCAGAAATAACCTTTGACAACCACTCAGTATGAAAACGTAGTTTGATACCATACAACTTCCAAAATTAGGTCCTCCAGTAAAACGTCAGTAGTACAAATGTAAACTCCAGAAATTTCTTACACAGCTGTACTCACTCCTCTAAACAGTTTAAATAAAGGGAAAGTCTGAGTAAGGAAATTCTTAGGACTAAAAACATACTATAAGCATAGTTTCAAAACCTCATCAATAAGAAGAAGACAACCCAACACTACACTTAGTTCATAATATTATAAGGGCGTTCCTAAGGCTTTATCTACAAAAATAATAGACTCGATAATATGAATGTTTTTTGTTACTAAAAGGTATCACTAGAGCGTTTTAAAGTTTACCGCCATGATCTTCTTAATGAAAGACAGGTAGATACATATGTAAACATAAGTTGGTGTAAATCTAACCATAGCTGCTAAAATTTTCCAAGCAATCCCATCGATTATCCAACATTTACATGGTGTCCTAAACACCCGAATAAATATCATTGTCTATATGTTATCAATATTTACCTTATTCCGGACTGAATGTCACCTATCATATCAATTTGCTGCTACTCGACCAAATGGATTCTTCTGGGTTGTGTGTAGTGACTTCAACTGATACAACTGGTGTATTTTTCCTAGATTACGGAAACTAAGTCAGTTTTCTAGATCGTTCTGGTACTTTTCATGAACTGGTTTTTATCAACAATACAGGAATATTCTGGATACGTAAACTTTCTCCTCTTTTTAGTCCCAATCGTCATATTAATTGGGTTCTGTTGAAAATATATAAAAAACTCGGAGAAAAGATAGTTCCTTGTCAAACAAAGATAAACACACTTAAAAATCACTCAGTGGAAAACGTTCATAAAATTTTATTGACAAAAGGACTCATTTGAAACCATCGTAGATATCATCACTGACTATTTTAAATTCTCCTTTGCTATTCGATATACGAACTAAATAAATTAGATAAAATTACAGATGTTTATTTCTTCATATTTTTTTAAAAATAATGTGACTATGAGAGACTGCATAATGAGAACAATTGGAATTATATAAGCTTTGAATATCTAGCTCCTTATCTAGTACACATTTGCCAAGTGTTGAAAAACTTGTAAAAGTTAATGTGATCAAAAATCTATGATCATGAAAATCTAGGTTATTAATGTAAACATTCTACGTACTTATAAAACTTTCATATGATATTATGTCTATTTGTATACATACCCATTCCTGTTTTATCTTATTACTTTATTTACATGTAGTTTTCTGTGAAAACACCAGAGTGAAAGAACACATATGTAGACATTCATTCTCGATCCAGGAAAATATACCAAAGTATAACCTCTTATTCATGTATTATTTTCCTTAAAATCACATGATAGCACATGTAGGATCTGAATTCATTAACTGAAAAATATCAGTTTTCTCTCTCTCATTGAATATATAACAGAAAAGGTAATGAAAGTTTTTTTAAGTTAGTTAAGAATGAAAATTTTGATGAAAAAGATAGCCAACTTCATTTCATGTAACATTCAGTGACTACGTGTATTTTTCATTCCTCTGGTAAAGAGTATCAAGTTGTTGATTGATTGTTATCATAAATCCATTACATTAACTAATCTGGTAATTAGTAAATCCTCAATCAATAGGCTTATTACATTAGAATTATTTGTCGATTTCACATACAATACAAATGATTGAAACATATTTAATAATTTATCAAACTCAAGAAATGAAGCACATGATAAGCCTCATTTGTCCTAAACGGTTGTTTACTTATATTAAGAAACGAAATAAAAGAAATGATGGGATCCCAACGTGGTGAATGCTACTAACAAGGCCTGTCCGCAAGTAAGTAGATAGCACAACAGTCGAGTGAAAGTGGGAACGGTAAGCAGTATACGACTTGGTTTTGCAGCGTCATATGGAGCAATAAGTAGGAGAAATAAAGACAACCAACGGAAGTAAGCCCGCATCCAAATTGGATCGAGGAACGTAAAGGATGTACAAGGCAAATAATTAAAAGTAGTGTATATACTGTGTATGACGTTTCCCTATTTTCACCAAATAAACCATCGATTCATCAAGTAGTCATTTTGATACTTTCACTACTGATATGTGAACAGAGCTCATAACTTCACAGACTATTCCAACGATACTAATGTCTATAAGTATTTAATAAATACCACTGAAATAGTTGCAATGGAATCAATTCTTATTACTACGGAGAAGGTTTTCTGTTGGGTTAACCACTTAAAACAAGGTAAGTTACCGGTTCCTGCACTACGTCCATAAGTAAAAGAGTTTGAAGAGTAATTATAAGTCATAACTTGAAAATCACTGCATATTGCAAAAGCAGCATCGGCTAAAGGATTTCGAGTGCTATGGTCACTCCCCAGAGCTTTCAAATGTCCTGATGAATATATGTTCCGGGTTTTATATCCTACGTACGTATGACCTCATCCTGAATATTGTATCTAAACAGTAAGTCCCTATCTTATTAAGGATGTCAATGACACTTGAGCGGGTTCAACGGGAAGGTACTAAGCTAGTAGCAAATCTTTCTAACTTTCCTTATGACAAATGTCTGAAACGCCTGGATCCTTTTCCCTTATCTTATCGTAGAGCACCTAGGGATCTTAGATTGGCATTCTGTATTTTAAATAGCAACGTAGGTGTTAATACATCTTATCCTTCTGCTCTCTCTACAACTAACCATCTCAGAGGCCACCTCAAAATGGTTCGAAAACCGAGATAGAATAAATTCAGAGTAGGAATCCGTTTGTCACATAGAGTTATCAACGACAAAAATACGCTTTCTGAGCTGGTTGTATCAGCTCAGTCGGTGAACTCTTTCAAGGGAAAGCTGGATCTACACTGTAAAAACCACTGCAAGGATTAAACAGGTTACCAGACCTACTGTCCTTAGCACTGAAGACGTTTTTCACTAATATCATTAAGGAACAGTATAACAAAGGATTAATTTGTTATGTTAGTTCACAAGAAGTAATCAATATATGTCCATCTGTCTACTAGTAACCACTATGTTCTAAACGGTCATCAAACAAAGTACTAAAGTTAGCATGCATGCAAGTATTTTAATGACCAGTGTAGAAAGAAACTTGACTAATTATAAGTGCTTTTACGGGAAGAGTGATGGGAATCTGCTAATTGTTTCAATATGCATTCTTTAAGCATAGAGGATATTCAAAAAATTAATATAACTAAAATGTATGTCCTAAATAAACTAAGTCAAATGTAAGATACTTATTAATGACTTAACAGTTCAGTTTTACAATGAGATTTAGGAAAATAACCTAACTTGATAGATACATAACAGTTTGTGTAATGCTTATTTAGTGTATTTATTGGTCCATATAAATCTTTAGTTAGAAAAATGATGACAGTTAGAAAATTATTAAGGAAATTATTTTAGTTACAGTGATAATATATTTAATTATGCTTAATTCCAAATTGATTCATAGTTTGATGAACGAAATTCAATATGAGTTATGTACTAGACAAATATGAGACTGATTAGTGTAACCAACTCAATTTGTAGGTAATTAATCACCACCTGAATGTCGCCTTCCCCACCCAGTGGTAGCATCCCAGACTGTAAAGATGGTTGATCAATGTAGGATTCTTGAGGGAAACATCAGTTACCTGTGAAGGAATGTATGTCAGTCATCACATATCTTAATTTCAGATTTTATTGCTTACTGTCTCCAACCAACTAGCGAAATTGTGAATTTGTAACAAGTTGAGCACAATCATTTCATAAGTTGTGCAGTCTCCTATTGATTGAAATAAGGCTTAACTGTTAGGAGTGAAAACATTATACATAATAATATAGATTTCCATTTATCCATCATGTAAGGAGAACGTATGGTGGCTGCTGAATACCACGTTCACTTCGTCACTCGTTATGATTATTATAACGGACTCAACTGATTGAGATAAACGACGTTGCATACACAGAACTTCAAATTAGTTCATATAACACATACAAATAAGTCAGACATTATTTCTAAACCAAATGAAGAGTTATCTTATAGAAATGGGAACTGTTTGACAAAATCATGTTGGAAAAACTGCTGTTATCACGTGACCTATGGTGAAAATGATCATGGTTTATATATAGATATTGATTTAAAATATAATCAGAAATCAATATAGTTGTTTTTATGGTAAATTTCAAGTAATTTTGGATGATACTTGCCACAAAATCATTCAGCTGTTCATTATCAGGTAGCATTAAATATGACTGAGTAATTCTTGTTTGTTCCCTGGCTTTGGTTTTTTGAATCGTAAACTTCGGCCATGATAGAGCACTTTGTAAACTAACTACTTTTGTTAGCATATAAGTAGGTGAAATAAACAAGCGTTATTTAGAAGGTTTTCACCTTATTATAATCTATTCAGTGACAATCATTTTGCATTTTATTGCACATTTCTTTTCAAGAAAATAAGTAAACTCAAAATAATTAGACACATAAGAGATACGGAATCAACACTGTTGGTAAATTTTTATATTGAATACGGACATTAGACATGAGTGATGGTGAAGATCAACCAGAACGAAAAGCATTGATTGTTACATTTATCAATTCGCAAGTAGAGGTGGGGGATATTCGAAATATACTTAATTGCAATGTGGACATTTGAGGCTTAAGTAAATGCTTTTGGTAGATTACCATTTGGATAGCAAGAACTTATCATGATAGCACCAAGTGAGAAAAGCTATTTTGTGCACATAAGTCATCGCATGTCATCATTACTTCACACCTCATTTTTGTAAATGAGATCACTTTTCGTGATTTTCAAAACTGTAAACATAACAATTAGCACGGGTCACTTATACTCAATTATATAATAACCTCTCTTCACTTATCTCCCCCACTCTATAAATTGAATTTCCAACTTACTAATGAGACCAAATAATTGTATGTATGTTATGTTTAGCATTACAACAACAGAAAAATACTACTTATTTACATGGTTTGTGTGTGTGTAAGAATTAGTCCACAAAATATGAAATGAATTCTCTTTTTCTCACACATTTCTTGACATTCAATAGAATGTGTTTATTTACGTGCATTTGTTTCAGATTAATGTTGCTTAGGTACCAGAGAATTCTTGACTTATGTTACGTCCTATTATGAGGCTTCACGGCGAATCATACCTTTGATTCCACAAGCAACTTTACCTTAGGATCTTCAGATTTCATGGCGAACGCTTAACCACCTGTGCCATTAGATCGTCTGGCATCTAGGGGTAGGATTTTCACCTCCATTGAACTGTGATATAGAGTGATGATTACCGATTGTCTTTGATAATAACTGTCTCACTCATGGCATACCTGAACTCTACCGGTCAGTATAATTTCAAGAATATCCTGAAGTTAGTCACCAGTGAGCCGATTATTTTAGTTGGATTATAGTGATTTGTAAAGATAGGCATTTAGAGATGAATAAAAACCTTACTCCACAAATCACCTTACGTCAATCTGTTTATGATAACGATAGAGCAAAAAAAGGTGGAAGTAGATAAATATATTATGAACGGATTAATCTGCGACATTTGTTTATATTCCAAATTATTTCACTTGTTACTAAAATAAACGGGATGAAGAATAATTGGGAATAGGAAACTGAGGTTTATTAAATAATTGGTTATTAAGACTTCTTGTATTTCAGTAACTAAAGCTTCCAGTCGATCTGTAAACCATTATTGTACGTTCCTTTCATTCTCGAGTGAGTTATCTAATTATCTGAGACGAGGTAGTATATACTGTCTTATTGTTCTTGTCAGTAAGCTATCGCGTGATCTATAAAATCTTTAGTTTGATTCATATAAACAGCAGCAACTTTTAGGTGTTTAACTGACTTTTCTTAGTTCTACTTCATACACTTTAAACGAGGTCACAGCTTAGTAGACATAAATCGCGTTGACTCATCACAGCAGCGCAAAACTGTATCCAAGACATGATAAAGTTACTCTATTTCTTGTGTAACCCATGCATAAAAACAATGGAAAGTATGTACGCTTATGATTGATTACCATGCTTGACGAAATGGTTAGTTGTTATTTGAACTAAGTAACTTAGTGGATAATGTGCTGATATTTTTAAAATGATAGATAATGACATATGAATAGAATATATTTGTTAATAATCTCAACGGATGAAATTAATGAAAAATTCCAACGTTTCGCTCGGCAAACTGGCCGAGCTTCTTCAGGTAAATAACCAAAATTAAAAATTATCGATAATTTTTGATAATTTCATCCGCTGAGACTATTAACAAATACATTCTATTTATATGTCTTACATACACTCGGCGCCCAAGTTTCGTAAATATTTTCGTTCATTTTTGGACGAAGATACCTATAAAATAAAATGATAGATAATGAGTTTGAATATCAGTACAAATAACATTATTAGAATGTTGTTAAGTCTAGATGATGAGCCTTAAATGAGAAGAAAAGTGTGTCTTGAATAATAATTTTAGACTTAATCTCTAATAGGCTTGATCCATAATGATATATAATACAAAGGTTGAGACTTATTGAAACTAACTGATAAGAGAGAATAGATAAGCCACTAATGTATATTATCGATTATGAAATGCTTACAATAAAACAAATGCAAAATAGACTAGATATTAAAAGAGGCTTGATGAATAAATATGAAGAGAAAACCAATTACAGCTTACTTCTCGTGGGAAAAACTAACAATTTTAATTCCCATAATAATTCGGTGCTGACTTTTTTTATTGTTCATGGATAGTCTTCTGAATAAAGTAGTATTATCACAATATAATTCAGTCACGCTTAATCAGTGTTTCAATATTGATTATAGGTAGTTACTTATGCATCAAAATGATATTGATGTTTCTATAAGGAATATTATACTGATTAATATACAATTCATACACTTACTATCAATTTATTCAATGACCTAGTAGTAATTAACATGAAAGTGATGAAATTCATTCCTGCTTTGAGGATATATTGAACTGTGTGCACTTTAAGATCTACCTGATTCACATATTTGTTGATGAAATGTAAAGTGGATGGAATAATGATTTGAAAATGTATATTAAATGAAAAATGTACAGGATACATTGACAGATCTTGACACAGTTTGCGGTCTCCAGAAATCTACTCTTGAATTTTAATAAAAGCAAGCTAAAAACGTGTGAAATCAGTTATGGCTTAACCAAGTAATTAAACATTGACATGTAGTGTTTTGTAAAGGCTCAGATTGGTTTAAGTATTCTTGCACCTCACCAGTTCCTGATAGATTTGTGGAGGGACTGTTGTGGACCCTAATTCCAGGTAGCTTACACAGCACAAGTCTCGTTGGCTTGTTTTTCTTTCAGGTAACTGCAGGGTCGTTTCAAAACTTGATTGGATTTAACAAATCAGATATTTGTGTCTTCCAATTGCCCGAACTGATTACTTAGAGACTGTCAGTGTAAACTATACTAGCAAAATATGTATATTTTAGAAAACCGTATTTGTTGAAATTTTATAGCTTTACTGACATCTGACTAAATACAATATGTTATGTTGGAAGATTAAAGAAAAATGACTAACTTTTAGTACTATGCCTTAGAAGACTATTTTAGTTATATCAGTTGTGTGTAATCTAAGCATTCTATTTCTGTCATCATTATGTCCCCCGTGTCCTATTCACACGTTTAGCATATACACTGTTAATATATTATCTCTCATTCATGAAGTACAGTTAATTAGTTTTGTTTATGTTACCTCTGTTTACTACAACAATCTCCCTTGGTTTGTATTAATGTTGAATTCCGAATTTGTTGACTATGTGGTCTAGTTTTTTGTTTATAATAAGGAACGCCTGAAATATAAAATGATTTTGTATGGTTGATTTATCAACTTATATTCTTCCTATTTTCACCTGGGATTGAGTGGGGGTTGAACAAACATACAAGGACAAGCTGGGCATTTATTAGCATTTGTTATTATGACTTCGTACGCGCAAAGGTCACATCCGATAATTAGTAGCATACACCAGTCACAGAAAGGGGGTTCCAAAAAACGATTCCGAGTTGGAATCACATAGTAAATATCGTAGCATGTAACCTAAAACTAACAGCTGCAGGCATCGATTTTTACAAAGCTCCAGAAATCCTAACAATAAAAGCAGAGGTGAGATGAATGTAGAGCAATCTGAATGGTGTAAAGCCAGTGTTGAAGCAGTTAATCTTCCGACACCATCGATAAATGGTTAGTTGGATCGACATTCATTCACTTGACATTCAAAATTTATTAGTGGCCAAAAGTGACTAACGCGTTAAAAAGTCAATATTAAACACATCAAAAGCATAGTACTCATTCAGTAACTCGTTATTCTAGACAATATTTACCGTTCGTGATTAATGAACATCTCATCGATGCTGTTACTGATGTGTTATTGGGTGTGGTGGAAATTGTTGAATTTAAATTTAATATCGTGAATTGGTCTGAGTTAGATAATCACTGAAAATCAGGAAATATTCTACAGTTGTTTTGTTCTGGTATAGGACTCATCAGCAGTGCTTATCCAAGATTCCGCTAAGATTTCGAGCCCAGGACTGAAAGACCTTTTAACAAACGCCTAACTATCTGACCATTGAGTTGGCTTACAACGGTTGATTTTGTAATTTAATCAATTCATGATGTATTTTGCAATTTTAGCCATTGGCAACGGTAACTGCTATGCATATGACATAGTTGGATCCCACTAATCACATTTTCTCATTGAAACTTCACGAATTATCACCACAAGCAAATGTTTTACCAGATACTCTTTGATGAACTTGAATAATAATTTTTATAGCTTACAAAATAGAACTTGTAATTTATTGAACGATTAGAGATAGAATGGATTAAAACTTAATTCAGTCACACCATTCATCTAACATTCATCTAACAGAAAAAGAAAAATCTAAGGATTTTCTAACAATTAATGAACTGTTTCGTATGATTTACTAAGAAAAATCTTATTTGATTGAATATATCACAGATCGATGATGAAAGGGTACCAATGAAAACCAAGAAGCACTGGACAACTGTCTCGTTCTAGTGTGAAACTTTTTAGATTCCATACTTGGGACTTCAGGTTGACGGTGAACCCCTAACCCTCTGCACCAATGAGTCGGACATACAATGGTAGAATTCTCACTTCCACACTAGAACGAAATAGCTGTCCAGTGCTCTTTAACTTTCAATGGTACCCTCCCAACATCCATCTTTGATATGATCAATCGCGTAACAACACCAATATTCACAAAAATAACCATCCCAATTGAAAAAAATCTTGAAGAAAATTTTTTTAACAATAAAATCTTAATTTCTTATAATGAAAAAAAAAACATCAGGAAAAGACAAAAAACTATTTACAACTTTATAAACATTTTTTAAAATTTAATTAATATTTTTTAATAATTCATCAAGTAGGTAATGAAAATGAAATTTTTTTCTTTTTTTGTGTTTTTACCTAAATCTTCCTTTTTTTTCATTATTACACCAAATTAAAAAAAAAGAAAGAAGAAAAGTGACATTATTATTTATATGTTGTCCATAAATTGGGAAATAATTTTTAATAATTTCTTTATAATTATTATGTTATTATGTTTGTAAGCTACATTTCAATCATTCTAACTTTAATGTGTTTAATCAACTGAAAAAAAAATTGATTTTATCACTTCTTTCTTCTTTTTTTTTCATTTTAGTATTCATACTTCTTGGTTAATTAACCTTTTCATAATATGATTAATCCACTAAATATAATTCATTTAGTATCTATGTATTCATATGAAACCCTCCTGATCTCCTCTGCTTACTTCCCTATCAACACACGTACATACATTTATATGGGTGTGTATGTGTGTGTGGTTCATTGATTTTGTTTATATATTTTTTTATTATTCCAAATAATTTAATTCTAAGTAATAAGAGTAGATTTAATCAGTGGATTAGTTGTGATAATAATCTAATGTAGTTTGATGAATATGCTTCACCAGTTATCTAATGTATACATCAAGTTACTAAAGAAAAATTCTATTGTTGTTTCATTATTATTGTAATCTTTATTGTAGGTGAGATTATTTTAATATTTAATATGAATATTATAACTAACATTTTCAGTCACTTCTTGATTCATTTAGTAGCTTCAGTGTTGAATACGAAAACGTAATTATCAATAGCGATTTCATTTCAAAATATAACATTTACTGTATTCACGTGGTTTTTTATATCCAGGGTTCTTGAACTGCACTACACGATTATACATATTGTAGACAGTTATGATTCAATAAAGACGACTAAATTTACAACTTAAACGATATGCAGTATACGGGCAATGGATAAACAGTAAAATAACCAACATGGACTAGTAATACATACTTATTGAACACTTAAAACGTTGAGAATAACTCTTGTCTTTATGACTGTCATTGTTGATTAAAAATGATTTAAACAGTCACAGAGTGCTACTTAATTCATCACAAACTGAGTATGAATAAACCTTTACTTTATTTGTACTATGTTTTATTTCCAACTAATTTTCCGTCTAGTAGATGATCAGACTTTATAGATTATTTTCAGCATACTTTTATTTATATTGTACCTTGAACAAAATTGAAAACACAAGCTTTACAACTAAAGGTTGATGATTTATTCGTAGTTTTGAAATGTAGTTGTTTGTGTAGTGAAACATTTGGAAGATTTTTATTCTCATCACAAATTGATTTTAATTGACTAACTAGTGAAAACCAAGACACATTGGACAAATATCTCAATCAACTGAAGGCGGTAGGGCTCAACAGTCTACCCTTATAAGTCAGTTGGAAATAGAACCCAGGACCTTCAAAATTTGCTTTTTTGTTTATTTAATTTCAGCTAATATTATTAACAGTTCATTTATATCAGTTGTAAAGAATTTTATGAATCACTTTTATCTGATCGTTGAGTATATTAACACACTTTATATGCTATTTTTATTAAGAAATTCTCTTAAAGAACTTAGAAATAAGTCAAACAATAAAACAAAAATACCAAATGAATAATTTTTGCTTGTTTCCTACCGTCCTTTGACATTGCCCTAACAACAGAATCTTGTTTAACTTTAAAGAAACATGGTTGATGGAAAATAATAAATAAAGGTTATACTAAATTCATCCATGATTTGATCAAACCGAAGAATAATTCACAGCATATGCATCCTTTTACAGTCATTATAAAACATGACAGACACTAATGCTCAACTGAATTTATGGTTATTCATACAACCATCTGAAGCTCTAACTCTTCGTTTGCTTGACTTACCAAGTAGTAGTCAGGATAGATAATTAAACAGTCACAAAAAAGTAGATGAAATCAATGTAAAAGTTGACATGAATTCATAATTGGTGCAACGTACGGGTTTTATTCATAGATTGTCGGATATTTATTCAGTTTCATTATAATTTGACTACAAATTTTTATTTTATGCTGATTTACGCCTGAATCTGAATTCCCATAGTTACAATGATACTTTGTAACTGGTGGGATTAATCATTTTAAGAGGGCGGAAGTTATCTACTTATAAAAATAAAATAATGATGAAGTGTTTTATAATCTGACTAAAATATATACTGAAGTCTCATACTTGGATCGAGTAGCTGTTCACTACTTTCTGGCTTAAAATGCTATCACAGCTGAAATCTAAATTCTCTAGTAGTGATTGTATACTGCTGAAGGCTTTCAATCCAAAAATAGAGCGTGTTTATAAGAGTTTTTAAAGAATCAGAAGAAATTGTTTCTTCTTAAAGACTACATATATCTGTTTATCTGGTCAGTTTCCTTATGTAAATTATTTTGCCTCCATTCCTTTCATTACTAAGGTTAATCAGTTACAAGTGAGTACATGTAAATATAAATGTTATGATGCTACTGTTTGTCATTCACATGATCTTTACATTTTAAAATTACGTAATAATAAATGGAACGATACGTTGTCGAGCAATCACTTCATGATAAAAGACCTCCACTTTAAACTATTGTGTTGTAAAGTAGTTTCCTAATTCATACTAAAGTTTATCATAGGTAGATCATTAACCTTTATGTATATATATATATATATATAACACTAGCCTGTAGCTGGTTTCAGAGTCACATTCATTATTTTTGTCTTGGTAGCATTACTCTAAAGTTGTAACTTTTAATATTTATACTTGGATTTATTATACTTTTAGTGGTAAAAGTTGTAGATTAATTGATTTTACAGTAAACTAACCATTTCAGAAATGGAATAAAGATATTAAAACTCATTACCGGATGTTAATCAATGGGTTATCTACAAAGGTGTCAAGATTTAAAATTGAGAGAAACGTTTTTGACGACGTTATTTATCTACATTTACAATGAAATAAACAAGTGACACTTCATTTGACAAAATCGTCAGAAATAATCAAAGTTTTCAAGTATCGAAAAAAATTTACGAAAATATTTCAAATGTAAAAGGTGTAGTGATTTATGGATAAAGAATTTAAAAAATTTATTCACGTATTAAATATAATGAAGATATAAAATATGAGAATAACTGGAACTAAGAACTTATTACACTAAGAGGGTGAAGTGATCCTGTGAATTAATGTACAGAACATGTTCTTTCATTACATGCTGATCCGGCTGGTATTAGAGAATAGCTTGAGTTGTGAAGAAGTTTATGATCAAAACCTTATTCAGCCAGCTAATTTTAACTTTTGCTAATATTTTTGAACAGGGATTGTCATAGCATCAAATAACCCGACTTAACTATTTATTCAAAGATTGTTGTATTGATTGACTTGCATTCTTATTGCATAGCCAGAAAGAGTAATACTCAGATATATGTTTGTAAACAACAAGCTGTGAATTGCCAATATAATTCATCCTACATAAGCAAACAAACTGATAATTCCACATAGAGTTGGCTGAAAAAACGAGCTTATCCTTGAAACATCATCTAATGAAAGTAAACCCTGCTGCTAGAATCACCCGCGTAAATAAAGCATATTTACAGTGATTGTTACTTTCTGGTTAAAAACATGAACAGATTGATTAATTTGCTGTAACTAATATCTGGTAGTCTGTTCTTATCGTACAATATCATTTATATTTATCTATCTTACCTGCTTTTCTAAATGTTATCTAACAGCTGAATATCTACAACAAAAACTATTTGTGATTTGTATAAGTTGAGATTCATTTAATCCTCTTCTTACATCCTCTCATTTTTCTACTATTGTTACAAATAATTTACGATTAAATGAATTCAATAGTCTTGATTGAATGAATTACAGTTGTTATATTTTACATTAAATTAAATAAAGATGAATCCACAAAACTTTACTTCTTCCTACTTATCTCATTCCATGAAGCTTGAAATCTGTGTTCTTCAATAAAAATTCTATTCTTTTGCATCATTCTTATAACATCGGAATTGTTAAGTAACAAGTTGAATGTATAGAATTTAATTGATCGAATAAATTAAAAAATAATTTATTAAACAAAACAGAAGGAAAAAAATAAGAGAACAATATGATAAGAAAAGGACAAAAATGTATTTATAGACATTAATGGACATGTAAAAAACCATGTACGATTGTCTTTTTGTCGGAATTCGTGTTCAGTATTTGCTTTGTGCTACTGTGACATATTCATTCACAACAAATAAGTCAGCACTATATATATATGACTGGCACAGTGAGCTATGAGCCTTATTTAATAGTAGTATTTTAATCAATCATAACTTGAGGTGTTAGGAATGAAAGAAGAAACAGAGATAAATTCATCGAATATCTTCTTTCCGATGATGTCATTTGGTGCTGTTACTCATTCACATTTGTAATGGTTTAATTAATAATTGGTTTGCTGTATACATTCGTCATGGATTAATCTGAGTTAAGTACCGCTAGAACTCTTCATCAGCACGAAACCTTAAAAATGGCATTGAATGATCATCGTCCTATATCACAAATTAATTAAAGTTGGTATTCTAATATTTGAAGCTGGCCCATTTATGCTGACAGTTGAGCGTTCACTTTAAGGCCGAAAGGTCTATGTTTCTATTCTCTAGTGAGGTCAAACTAGGGACTGATGGAGATTTTTGAGCTAGTACGGTAAAAATCTTCAGTGTTTTCTGGTCCCTGCATAGTCACTTTATTTCGACTAAAGCAATAATTAAAAGTATTCTTCAATCTCAAACATCACAGCAATCACAAGAATAATACTTATTGGTCTGAGAAATTAAAAAATTTCAAGATGAAAATAATTTAAGGAATAGAAGAATATGAAATAATTATCTACTTGGTACAGATGAAAAATAATAGAAAGGAGTGTTATGGATAATCGAAGCTACAAGAAACATGAAATGGTTTGAAACAAATGATTACTAATTGTAGAAAATCAAAACAACATACAACCTGAAAATAGTGTTAGGGCTAAAAGCAAAACTAAAGCAAACTGTACATAGTACTTCTATATGCACAGTCTAGGATTAAACTGATATCGTATAGGAGATTTTTTTTACTAAACTTGTCTTTGTCTGTTCTCTGGCGACATAATAAATATGAATTTATACAGAAATAATTAGGTCAGCTCCATTCAGAGTAAACACAAAACCGCGCACATAGATAAAGATAAACTATGTCAGAGCAAGAAATTGAATGCCAGTTTTGAATATGTAACAAAATTAATCGCACTAGTATGTTAACCAACTTGATATACTAGATGGAAAACAAGCACTCAAAGAATCAGATAGCAAATAAATTGTTTCTTTTCTCTCTCTTTAACAATCCATTTGGTTAAATCATAATTTGGATAATTCAACAATATGGAGATAAACTGATAAGTAGAAACCAACTATTTTGGATTAAAATTTTTACTTGATTGCTTGATGGTTAAAGGGAGCGAACAAAGCTGGGTCATTTATCATAAGTCAATGTAACACAATGATTTTGGAGTGAGAATGATGAATAATCGACAATAATTAACTAAGCTTTTGCTGCAATTCATGGATTATATTAAACTGTCTGTCATTAAGTCCAGATTGCAAGTACCTCTATCATTAAGAAAATAAAGTTTTCTACACATTCTGTATTCCTCTACCATCTACGTTGGCTGGACCAAAGATACAGTTTCGGTATAAAACTACCTACTTTAATGATTCTTACTAGGGACCAGTGACAGCTTAAAAATTGTCAAGTGATGCTCTGCAATAATGAGTTACAATGATATTTAAGTTAATTATTTTAGTTCTATTTATCTATATTTCAAATCATTGATCTATATCAACCATCTATAAATTATTTGTAATATGGTTTTTCTATTATAATGCATCACGTATTCTGTAAGAGGATAGGTAGCGTAAAGCCTATTACTACTTGGCAGGCAACTAGTTTTCTGCTCTCGTATTGATGCCTATTGTTTATGAGTTTATCCCGTAATTCGACTATGGAGGTGCATCGCATAAGAGTCACATGCTAAAATTAAACAACTGTTTAATGCTTTTAGGTTTTTAATAGTTGTATAACTAAGGTCAGTCAGAGACGCGAAACAATAAGTCAAATAACTGTGAAGTGACATCTCACAGGAGAATTATTAAACAGTTTAATATGGAGCGTCGTAATTAAAGAATGCCATCCATTTCCATCAAAGAATGTCACAGGATAAAAAACCTAAATTCAGGTAATATGAAGATTAGGTACAAGTTTTAAATGACATACGCCGAAGAACAGCAACTTGTTCTCAGTTGTAATACAATCTAGCCCAAAATAATGTTGAAACAAGAGCCTCTCTGGTTTCGACTTGGAGTCAAGTATACATTTTGACGCTATAATTATAATGATAATATTATACACAAGGCAAGTACATTCAACTGACGAGCCCCTAAATAAGGTAAAACAAGTGTCCAGAATTCCACTTGCCAGCTCCAATTTAACTTTAATCACATCACATATACTTTTATTTATTTTCCTCGAATCTTAGTAAATTTTTCCCTATATACCTTTTTTTAAAGTAACGATGCATTAAATTCATTAAATAAACATTTACCTTGTAAAACGAATTAGCCTTAATAAAGTTAGAAGAGTAAATAATTAGTCATATGATGTGAAAGATCGAGAAAAATAACAATCTTCATACGATTTAATGAAGTGCATTGAGTTCACAATATTCTCTGACAATATAATCTTTCTATGCAGAGTTTCATCGCATGAATGGATTCGGTGAATAAAATATTATTGTTATTATTATTGATAATATTAGTAGTAGTAGTAGTAGTAGAAGAAGAAGAAGTAAACGACGATGATGAAGAAAAAAAACTAAATATTCTAAATACCAGGTATTATAATTATTAATTTTACTACAGATGTTCTTAACAACCGACGAGATTTTAATTAGTTATATTCTATAGGAATGTAAATACAATCTCTACACAGAATAATTACACCGTCATTCTATTTATTCATAAACTTCTGTTTTCAGCCGAATAAGACCTGCTATATTCATACACATGTTAGTAACTGCTTAATTTTGACAGATTGTTAGTGATGAAAAATTAAGATAATACTGACATTTTACGCTTAGATATAACTACAGGCAACTTTGTATTAAGTTACCCCTTTCCTTCATGGAATATCCGTTACCAAATCACTTCGGATATTTTTCAAAGGTTTTATTATCAGTCATGTTGGTAACATATTCAGTTGAATTAATTCGTGAGTTCAAGAGATTGTGCTTAAATTACTTGAAAACACGGGGAATAATCAAGACCATATTTTATCTAACTAAAAATATGAGTACAATATATGTGCATTTCCAACATCCACTATGTTTTCGACTTTCATCACTGTACATAACAACTATCATTGAGCCCATCGAGTGTTTTAGACGTTGAGTATATTGTAGAATCCATTCTCAATGATGGATACATTGCTAAATGTTTCTTATCTTTACATTAAATAAATGGTGTATATAATACCATGGTAGTAAACAATGGGACACCTAACTTGTCATTCAACCTGTTTTCACTAAGCTTGCATGAAACTGGAGGATTTTATTCAGTGTTAAAATACATTCAATAAATTAACAACTAAAATATATTAATACACTTACGATATCCTTAGAGTCAAAAGTGTGTTAAAATATCACCAAATTAAGTATTTTTAACTGTGATAAAAATAAATGGTAAGATACTATCCACTGAAGATACAGCTTCACCATTAAACTAGTCTGAACAACCAAGTTATAATGAATGTGATGTTTTTAACGCATGGCCCAATAGACTATCATTAGTTATCACGTACTGAAGGAAAAATATAAACTGGTCACTAATCTTTAACAGCAGGGTTAATTGTTCGTAATACAGTTCACTCATCCTAGATCTTAAAAATTGACGAAATTACCATATTCTAACCACTTTAAGTTTGATGCAACTAGGTTGGAATCAAAAATCAAGAACATATGGTGAGCTTTTTTTATCTAATATGTCATTCCGTGAAATTGTACATCTATGATACCACCAGGAATCGAAAGTAACATCTTCAAGTCTTTCACAGGAAGTATTATTTTGAAACTCCTTAGCCAGTATCTACATATCTAATTTCAGTTAATGCAAGACATAACTTTACAATCACTGGTATCGCAGATGAAATCAGTCCATGATATAAGTCACTCACAAATTTATCTAATTATTGCAAACTCATTAACTGAACTAATATAATCGTGCGTATAATAACGGTTAACTTGAAGATCGGTTTCTGATTTTATAGTGTGAGATCGCGAATATGACAAGAAATTGATTAAGTTGCGGTGATTATTAAATGGGAAATGTGATGATATTGTGGAAATCAGTATTAAGTTTAGTTGTTTGTATTCGCTGGAAATGGATCACGGTTGGCTATCATTGAAAACCAGATAACACTGGAAAATTGTTTCGTCTTCGTATGAAACTGCTTAGCATTGTATATCATCAATTTACTACGTGAAAAATGAAAAGATATTGATTTCAAGTGACGGTAAAAGTAAGTTAAATGAATATTTTGTGGTGATAACAAATATGATTTTTTGTGTAGAGACAAGATATAGTACTGAATTTGAACACCTGTTTGTTTATCGGTTGGGGTTGAAATCAAAGTATCTAATTTATAGCAGAAGATAAATAGTTTCGTTTGTTAAATGCGAAATTATTTTTGCACAAATATGTTGTTCTTTATTACATAATATACATTGATTGCTTACTAAGTAACCTAAAATATGTATTCACTCACTGTAATCCATAGATTGCAGGAATGCTTTGTTGAGTACAACTAAGAAAACTAAGGAAAAACCTGGGTTTCTGGATATTTTAGGGTTATTACCGCCAAATGCTTAACAATAAACATAGTACGCTTTAACACTGAGTCATCTAGATTAATAATCATAAAATAATCTTGATCTATAGAATTCAATTAGAGAGTAAAGAAATATGAAATTATTATTTGAGTTAGATTGTGGCTGGTAAGTGAAATCCAGGATGGGATTTTAGTCCTATTTGGGACTAGTCAGCCTACCAGCCACTTAAATCACACTTGTGAACTTTCTCTGTATCGAGGTAATCCGCTCTGGATGACAACAAAGACTGATCAGCTTCAGTCTATGATAAATCAACGGGATGACTCATATACATTCCAATTATAAACATTAAAATATTTACTATTATGAAAATAAACTGAATTGCAAATATTCTTTACAACTTGTTGTCCCGTTATTACACTTCTTTTGGCCCTCACTAAACATGCTTCTGTTTAATTTCACTATATCTTAAAAATGCTGGTAAATTTTGATACTTCTTGTATTCAGCCTGTCCTATGAATGGGTATTACGAACCCTTATAAATAATCTAGTTAGTTATTGTCTGTAATCATATGAATCCGGTCCCTCGTAAATTAAATGCAAGGATCTACAGTTTGAGCCTCGCTACTAGCTTTGTCCGAACAGTTTAATTTCGTTGTTTATGATCAGTTAATAAAATGGATGCAATATACGTTTATTAGTGTTCACAGTAAATTTTCCATCAAAATGAAATATATTTATAAAATAACGAATGGTAATTAGTTACATTTAAGGGGTTGTTGTGGAGATAGTTAATTTATTAATGCTGATATCACGAATTGATCTGAACCAGACAACCATTGATCACCTGGAAGCACTGGACAGTAACTAATTATCAGCTCACTAGTGACTGGCTCCTTGAGGTAATTCCTGGAGTTCTAGTGTGAAGACGTGACCGGTGGAGTTCAATCGTGTCGGGTGTGAGACAGTAACTTACCGATGACAATGGATGAGGTCGCGCAAACGTAACACGAATTGACTCAATTAGAAATATCAACCATTAAAGCCGGCTCAGTGGTCCAATGGTAAGGCGCTCGTCGCGGAGCCAGAGGGTCCTGGGTTCGATCCCCACCAGGGTCGTGGATGCGCACTGCTGAGGAGTCCCATACTAGGACGAAACAGCTGTCCAGTGCTTCCAGGTGATCAATGGTTGTCTGGTTCAGTTCAATTCGTGATATCAGCATTAATGAATGGTAATTAATTAGATATTGTAGTGATTGTTAAATATGACCTTTTACGTCGCAGACTGACCTTAGTTATACAATTACATTAAACTAAGCAAGAGCTGGGTAGCTGTTTAGTCATAGTGCGAGTTCACTAATGGCTTTAGATGAGATGATGTAATATTACGGTTTAATTACAGTTGAAAATTTGAACTATTAGATTCAGAATTAATGATCTAATGAATAAACTCTCCATTGACAATTAAACATTCATTGTTCAAGTGAAGGTTAGATTGTGAATTCAAATTAGCTATGAGTTTTTAAATAAGATAGAACGTCCAACTAAGTAAGGTATCTTCTCAAATTCTCTTGTCGCACTTTAGAATCTATTGAATTATATGATGATTTGTAACATTTACATTCTGACGTTTCTTTACATCACTTTACTTAGTCTGCATTATGCTATAACATAATTAATGTTGTTATATTCCATTTTTGTATTAAAATCTAAAACAATACATTAGTGAATTAAGTACCACCAGTGTCTTAGATTTGAAGTATGTTCAGTAGATGGCAACAAGAAAGAAAGTCACATAATAAAGAAGATCAGACTTCAGTTAATTAGTTTTTGTATATTTTTCTCATCGACAGTATTTTGTTTTCTTACATCGTTTTAATGTTGTATACTTTTTTCTGACGCCTAAATTACGAATAATCATCAGTAAATGATAAATACGTTATTCATTTTAAGTTGAAAATGTATTTATTGTGTATTCAGGCAAAACTTATAAAGTTGTCTGTAGTATTAGGATTATAAATGTAAAAGATATTTAACCAATTGTTTATTTCAACTGTTTCAATTGAGATATTATAACATATCGACTTCATGAAGGCATTACAATGGAGCCAAATATTCTATCGATGATGTAGTGTAGGAAATTGTAACAAAGTGACGACATGAATGAGATAGTTAGTTAAAGCATGTATATGTATACAAATCGCCAGTAGGGTTTTATCAATGTTGTATCAAGTTATAAAAATGTCATTATCATTATTATTATGCAGTAGGAGTTTTGTTAGTTTAGTTACAGTTTGTCTATTATTGACTTAAAATTGCTTATATAGAAATATAAATTATTTAGTGAAGAAAATATTCTTTACAACAGAAGAATCATTTACTATAACAGTTTTAGTAGTGTATATGAACATTTTTATTTCTTATTAGTCTGTTGAGATATAGAAAAGAATTACATAATGAGCTATTTAGAAATTTTAGTTATCGAATGATTCACAAGAGTATTAGGTAATTGTATGAATTAAATTAATTTAGTTCAATAGGGATTTTTTATTTTTATGGATATTGGTATTTTTACTTGGTTGAATATGTTATAGATTGAATCTAGGGTATGCAATACTAAAGAGTTCCACTCCAGAACAAAACAGCTATCCACTGCTTCCTAGTTTTTAATGATACCCTGCCAACATCAAGTCGTGGCATATTCAATCAAACAGAAATTACTTTACAAACTGGAAGAATGAACGATAGTTGTTCACCTGACCGAGATAAAAGTAGACACATACTACAGTCAGTAGTAATTATAAAAAGACTAAAGAGGTTTATCAGATTGGTTGTAAAGTATTGACAATTAACGAAAGACACTAAAATAGACCAAAGGTGATAGTAAATAAATGAAGTATTAGAGTCGGGCTAGACTCGTGAATTGCATGTATTGTTTTTGAATGTAAAGATTGGGTTTCAACTGACAAAATGCTAAAATTTTAGCGGTTATCATGAATCCATTCGAAAGGTGACTGATACCATCTAGGATTAAGATGCACACACTGACTAATCCCTCAACAGCGACTAGCATCATGTTTGTTGACATTTTCAGTTAGTAGCATTTACTATTGATCAAGTTAAAATGTGACTCAATATTGTTGACACTAAAAAAACTTGACAAACATGAAACTGGTCTCTAAAGAACAATCAATGTAATCTCTCAGTCTTGATCACAACACTTTAACTAATTCGACATACTGTACACTATGCAATGATGTGAAACAGTTTGAGGAAAAAACTGCATGGCTTATCACTTGTTAGCAAAGCCTATCTAAAATTTTAAGAAAATCGACGCTTCACCTGACTCTGTAATTCATGTCAATCAGCACAGTTACTATTTTATTAAAACTGAAAAATATAACAAGCAACTAAAAAGACTTAATATGAATACCAAGTTGATATAAAACTTTAATGTCTGTTGTAAGAAGTTATATTGGTCTAGAATGAGACTCTATTCTAACATTATTTATTTTCAGAAAACTGTTATCATACAGTGATACTTATTTTAACAGTATGCTATTTCATTCATTATTTAATTCAGTTGCTATACTTTTGAGTATATTGAATGCTACAAGAAACAAACATTGGCGAATCAATATGTATAAACTACTAATTTATAGGCATATATTAAATCCATCATTGCAAATGATTAGAAAAACCAAAAAGAGTTAAACTTATTATAAATGCATTCCGTGTTTTCCATATTGTAATTACATTGAGTATTTACTTATGAATAAAGCAAATATAGTAATCGTCATTAGGTACTGTGGAGATTGTTAATTATTAAAATGATGTCACTAATCTGTCTAAATTAAACAAGAAATAACAATCAGAAAGTACTGAAAGACTGTTTCTCCCTTGTACGAGATTGTTCAGCAGTGCACATCCACGACCCAACCAAAGACCAAACCCTGGACTATCTGGTTCCGCAGTGAACGTCATACTATTAGACCTCTTCGTCAACTTTCAACTATCAAAATTTTTAGTTTAGCCAATCTGCGATACTTTTGCTAGACTTCATTTTACTACCATAAGTGGGTTACTGTCTGCCTAGTGATAAATCGTTTGCTGCAGAACCAGTAAGCCCTGGCTTCGACCCCTGAAGGGGTCACGAATTAGCAATTCCGAAGCAACAGCTGTCCATTGCTTCATGATGGTTAATACTTGTCTTTTTCAGACCAATTTGTGATATTAAATTAAATATATTCAAATGTTTCTATTAAAATGTTAAAGAAGAAACCTTTCATTATGTAGACAATATTATCTGCTGAATATAAATGCTATTTTCATGATTTAAGTGAAATGTTTATTCAGTTTGTGTTAATTTGGTTACTTTTAAGAAGAAAACGGTACAAATGACTTTAAATAATTGGTAAAATGGTAAATATGAAATAAGTTACTCTTAGTAATATATAATAATAATAATAATAAGCGATTAATAAATATGTATTTGAAATACTACTTATTTCACTATATTACTGATAACTTCTAAGTATAAAACAGTAATAAAATATCTTAATCAAATTCCAAGATAGGTACACTTTTGCTATCTTTTCAATATTTTCAATTACGAGGATGTTCAACTAAAAATCTTGATGTTATATTATTCATTCATTTCTTCTTAAAATGATTATCCACAATATGTGGGTTAATGCTATTAATGATAAAAATAGCAAGAACAATCTATTGAACAGTGTAACAGTTGAAGTGAGATATGAGTTAAGCTGTGTTAAGACAATGTAATCGACAGTGTAATTAATATTGATCTTAAGAAAGAAAGTAATTTAAAACATCATAGAAACTGGATAAATTAATAAGTAAGTTGAAAATGTATGACAAAATAGATTTGAGAATATACTATCCTCGGAAACTACGACAATCAAATAGGATTAAATTGTTTAGTAGTAACAATGTACAAACTAGATGATGATCATGATAAAATAAAAAGGTTGTGCAAATGGAATTAGTGATAGACATGAAAAGAGTGAATAACATTTGAGAAGAACTGCAAAGGATAGCTCATGATAGAGTTAGCTGGAGTATCTTTGTTCTTTTATTTACAAAATATATTCTTTATAGCTTCACTAGTGATGTCTTGTCAATCCTCTTTTCGTGCGACTAGTGCTGTCACTGTGTCCTTAAACTCCATTACGCATCAAGCAACTAACATATTCTGCTCCACGTAAACAGGTAAGTCGTCAAACACTCTCAAACTGTCCACTTCAAAAGTTTGTTTTTTAAGTGACCGCTCAATTTATAAATACTTATTTCAAAGTTGAAGCAACGCAGGCTCTAGTAATCGAATATGAGATCTTATTAACTAAGCTTTCTTCATCTTAGTTGAATGGGGAATGAATGTTATCAGAATTCATTTTGTTGATTTTAAATCCAGAGATTCCACTCGAAATTTAAGATTTACATTTAAATTATTAGATTTTTTCATAACTTTCTTTACTTGTTTCAACTTACAATAAGTTAAAATATCTATGTCAAACTAGCGTAAGTAATTCGCACTTTGTTTATATTTTAAGTGATATTCAAATATACTATTCTTACTTTAAAGTAAAATAATTCTAATGTACAATTTATTCCAAACCACTAATCGTTCTCGTTCTTTGCTTCTAGTCTACGTCGTCCTATGTTGTCTTCATATCCTGTATTAACCATTTCAATCTTGGCGTTTAGGTCTCCCATTAGAATAGTCAGGTCATCGGCTCAACATATTTCGATGATCGACCCCAGCCATGGATATAACTGGTTTTTGTCGTCTTTGTGGATGTCACTGGTGGGCGCATAATAGTGGATGATATTAATAGCTCTTGTGCCTCCCGAAGAAATTCGGCTTTCACTGTGAGGCGATTTAGCTCTTCTAGATGAATACCTTCCAACTCCCAGGGCAAAGTTAAAATGGTCAAAATGGTTTTTTCACCTTAAAATTTATTAACAAGATTGCTTCTTACGGGATGTCTATGTTAGTCAATTTACTAATGAACAGGTTAAAGCAAATCGTTGGTCAACTATTTCTATTTTAATGATACAAATTGTTTGACAGTGTAATCTGCATGCCAAGCATAACTTTTATCACAAATTCCTCCAAAAGTTTTGTCAATTCGATACGTATTTGAATACGAGGAAAGTAATACAAAGTTAGCATAATCAATATATTATTATCACTGCTGAAAGTTGAGAATTACGAAACAATTATTCTTTTTTAGTTTAGTTCACCTCGTCTGAAGTTGATGTCAATTTCATCATGTGATATGTAATGGAAATAAAGCAGCGGAACTTTTAGCTTAAAATGTTATGTTTTTTTATAATGGCAATGCCAATAACCAGTTGATACTTTACTTCCGTTGAAAATATCTTATAATCATAATCATACATTAATGAGTATTAGTCTGTAAGGTGTTGGTAATCATCGTCTGTAACATTAGTTTGACTGTAGTAAGCAACTGTTATAGGTGATGCTCCTTGTAAAACTAAAGGTTAATTAATCACTTACAGATATACAAACCGTGAGATTAGAAGAGTTATCAAAAGTCATATCAAACTCTCTGTGCTTTTATCATTATAAGAGGCTGCCTAAATTAATCAAACTTAAAAACAAACTTAATTCAGTGGTTAGCTAACTCAGACAAATTTGCAATATCAAATTATAAGTTTAATAATCTCCACAACACCTAATTACAGTCACTGTCAAGCTCATTAGCAACTAATCCCAGGAAGTGATTCGTGGGATTCTGGTAGGAAGACGTGACCAGTGGAATTTAACCGTGTCAGCTATGGGGCAGCTACTTACTGATGACAAGGGATGATATCGAGCATATATACAACGAATTTACCGAGTTTGGAATATAAACCGTTAAGAGCTGATTCAGTGATTTGATAATAAAGCCTCCTCCACAGAGCCACAAGGTCATGAGCATGATCCCTGGTTGTGTTGTGGGTGAGCATTGTCGAGGAGTCTCACATTACGACGAAAAAGCTATCCAATGCCTCTTGCTGATTAATGATAATCTAATTCAGGTTAATTCGTAATATTAAACTAAAAGCCTGGTTTAAAGTGAATCTCTATGTTATTCATGTCGAACAGAAAATAAGTTGAATTAATGTACGATTTACTAACTCTGTTTAACAATATTCGGCACTAGATAAGCATCAACCTGGTTTGATTTTGCCGCAATATGACATTTTTGTGACCTTGAGTGGTTAAGTGCGTGGCGGCCGTTCCGTATTAACAGCGTGGCAGACTGGTCATCCTTTATTCACCCTCATAAATCTCAACAACATTATTTTCACGGAGGAATATGACTAATAATAGGTGAGTCTATAGTTTGTATGTATCTACTTATTGAATAATAGTTGTTTGGCCTGTTCCTCCCAAGAAATTAGTGTTGATCGCAAACCAATCCGTAAGTTTAACTGTAATTATCGCATCCTTAGGTCTAAATACTTGGATTGTAAATCTATGTTTCGTGTAGTGCTGAATGTCAATGGGTATATCAATAGTTGTAGATTTTCTATGTTTACCAAGATTGATAATTATACGAAAAGCATTCTTAGAAGATAAGTAAGAAATAAGTTTTCTCATCTCTAACTCTAGTGTTTTTTTTTTGGTGTTCTACAGGTTTTCTAATCAGCTTGTATAATGCAATATTGACGATTTGTCTATAATAAATGATTATTACTTAATAAGTGCCTTTTGTATTTCCATATTCGAAGTTGTACAGTGGCGTTTATGAGGGTTCGTAGTGTAAGCGGTAATGTATGCGTTATATCCCAGGAGCTTAAAAGCGATTATTTGATACGATGCTATGAAATGTCCTCATTGTTAGCTAACAATCGTTTACAGTTTAATTTCTAATGAAGTGCCTAGCACCTATGTAACAATGTGCGTGAAAATGTGTTTCTGTGCAGTAAACAGTACTTAAAACCATAGGATACTCGCCTACTGTAGTTCACGCATATTAGTGTATTTCTAGTAATAGGTTTGACGGTCTACACCTACAGCTTACTTGCCTTGATCCTCGAGCCTGATTCTTATTGAACTAATAGGTGAGTGGTGTCATCTTAGGTACGAGTTACACCGATTGTTTATGATCGGCATTATTATTATTATTCACCGTTACAATGTTAATACTGTGAAGTGTCAACACTTATTTAGCAAGTCACATGAGTTGTCTAACTAGTTAGCCCAGCGAAGAATAGAAACCGTTCATTACATGGATGCATAGATTATTGCGTGTAACGAGAGCTGATACTAAAAGAATCTATTATAAAGGCGAAAATATTTTCGGAAGAGTGATTCTTCCTAGTTAATAGCCTAATAAATAACAAATTTGGATGAGATCCCAAAACGTAATCTTTCTCATGTGGTATGCCATTATACACAGTACCAAAAAGAAAGGCTACATCGTTATGTAGCTAACGTAAACATTAGCATGCGTTCACTGTACGATTAGCATTAACTTTCCAACTTTGTATTCGCTGTAACAAGCTAAAATGAAAAAGCCGTATTAAAATATGTGCAAATAAATATTCATCAGTATGTGAAACGATTCATACATTTTTGATAAGCCTTAAATGATACAAAGTAACAAGACTGCTTTCACTGCTAATCAGTACAATTATCTATGTTTAACTTGTGGAACATTATATAACTACACACAATGATTGATAAGGATATGGCACCAAAGTTTAGTTCTAACTGAACTCCGATAAACTTTCAATATGTTGCCCGAATGTCGATTTATATAAGTGAAATTTTTCTGTATTGCAGTTGTTAATACAGCATAGGTTATGTGAAACTTTAGTTTTGCATTGTAGAATTTCCTTTGCACATTTTCATTACTCTTTGGTAACTCGTCAGGCACCATGTAAACCGTTCCAAGAATGATTAGGTATTTTCAGTGATAAATTGACCATCCATCAGCATCCTTACTGCAATTTCAATCACTTTATCCTTATAAGTTCTGTGCTTAGCATAAACTTTGTAAGTTTCAACAAGCCTATTGAAATAAAATCAGGCCACCACAGCACCATCTGCGAATGTAAATGAAAAACGTAAGTTGGAGTTATACACCTATTGCATGCAAAATATGAACATACTACATCAGTGGTTTATAGTTTAATCACTACAAAATAAGAACAATATAAATTATCCAGGAAAATTAGTAATCATGTAAACCTAACTTACATTACCTAAATGGTCTTAGATGACGTAAATACACTGCAGTTCGTTCTTAACAAAAGTAAAATGTCATCATTATTTCTTTTAAAACTTAAAGTGACATATTTCACAACAAGAAAACAATATACAAATTGTATTTTCAAAAAAATACGCCCTGTGCTTCTGTGGTAGCTATACAATTTAATGCAAACTACATTCATGTAGAATAGTTCAATATGCATGTACAGTTACGTTTTTCTATGACAGATAGTGTAATTTTTAAAAATAACTGATTACAGATGATTTTTATATAGATACGATAACTGGTTACGATGTCACGTAAACACCTAAGCTAACTGATAAGCAGCCTCAGATATTCTCAAATCTGAATTTAAATATGAATACTCATTCAATGTAAAATATTTGAATGAATTGAATGCATTCAATTATTTTGTGGTCTCACTTAAGCTACCTACAATCTAATGACAAATAAAATTAATCATTAGAAACTAAATAAGTGTCGATACTCTATGTCGGTGAAAATTATGAATAAACTTGAAGTTGACATTAATATACATTAATAAGAAGATAATAAAAACAAAATAATTAAATGTTGCTAACACAATTCTTAGCTACAAATTCACTGTAGAATAATTTGATTAGAAAAATGTTATGAAAAGAAAAGATACAGAACTTTGATGATGAATATCATTGGTTACGTAATACTACAAAACAAAATGAAATATGAGGAAAATGAGGAAAATTAAAATATGAAGTAATAATAAATTAGAATTAAAAAAAGTGATCAAGGACTGTTAAACAAAACATATGAATGAAATAGTGGATCTAAGTTTCATGCTACTTTTCACTTTTCAATAAGAGGTACCTGCGATTCTCAGGAAACTAATGCTTTAAAGTAAACTTAATTCTTGATCATCCGATTTCTTAATCTAGTTCTTAACTGAGCCTTTTAAATTCTATTGAGCAAATTGGTTATTACTCACAAAGAGATTACCTTCCTATTAGATATCGTTCAAGGCCCAAATATTTCAGTTGCACACTGTGATTTTGTGTGACCCAGGATCGAAAACTCGAGAGAACCGCAGTTACCGTTCTGAAAAATATCAGATAACATTAGACCTATGTAAAAAGGTTTTTCTATTGACTATCTGCTAACCCATCTTAGTAGATTGTTTGTGATATGTAGTCCCTTAAACATGTAGTTACATTGAAACCTGGATGGCAGGATTCAATCAACACTTTAAAGAAGTAAACACACATCAAACTGATCATAATTTAGTAATCAATCAATGAAAACATAATACATAACTAATTACTATGACTGAAGTTACTAAAGCAAAACAATGTAGAAAAGGCAATTTGCTTCAGCATATATAAATTTCATCTAAATACTTTTATCGAGACGACTTTAGCTAAATTTAGTAAATTTTATCTAGTTTGTTTATGGAATATTTCATGGATTATTTCATGACATCAACGTCATCTCTTCTATCATGTACACAGTAAGTAGTTTTATTGTTATTGATGTCTTATTTTAAGTTTTTTTGAATATATTGAGAGATTTAAACTACAATCCTCCTTTCTGTTCTTAAAGTGTTCTTGCCTTTAATTATGATTAAGTCTTGTTAGTGAATCCTTAGTGTATGAATTCATAATCAACTTCGTTAGCTTTTTTTCAACTATCATAAATTCAGAAAGGAAAAATATTACATACTACTTAAATAACTGAAAATAAATATTTTTCTAAAATGCATAATGTACTTGTGATAAATAATAATTGCTTAAAGTAAATAACCTCCCAGTGTTTAAATGGAATTTAGGTGGTAAGTTTACAATGAAGAGACGGAAAACCAATCACTACTCAAGTTGCTGTCAGAATCTACCACTATGGAATTTATCTCCAAAAGAATGTCTTTGTTTGAATTACTTTTCAATGTTACATTCTGTAAAATACCTCACCTTATTTGAAATGAATAAACAAACAATATGAAATAAATCAAAACAGTTATAGTATTGAACTATGAAACAAAAAACATAATGCCAATACCATAAAGTGTGTTTGGCGATAAGCATATTGAGTTTATTTCATTAGCAGTTACTTCTTTTATCAAAAAAAGGAGAGAAGTTATTAGTATTTAAACTACAGCTTGTACTACACCAATATATCAACAATAACAGTTTGCTTGCAAATGCAACAGAAACAATTTGCATTCAGAAGTTGTCATACATCATAGTACAATTCTTAGTTTATGAAAGTGCAATAATTACGTCCAAAATATCTCCCTCAACAACTCTTCGATTTTTAATGCTGTCCCAAGACTTATGCAAGCCGAGTTGCTAAATTCCAGTAATCTTATTTCTCTGTAAGAGAATAGTACAGTTTATGTGTTGGAAAGTTCATCGCTAATCTATTAGTAGACGTTACTGTATCTCGTGGTGCCTTCCCTTTTACTTTTAATTTGTTTGTCTTTCACAAATTTCTGTTTTTCATATCAACACTTTTGTTAAGTATCCATTTGATCTTACTAATAATATGCTTGTATCTTTCTACTTAGATCTATTTGAAGTGAACAGTTTATTAGCAAATGATGAAAAATAGTCTAAATGTCAAAGTGTTAATCTTAGATAGAATCTTAGCACCATTTAGCAGTTGCATGACGCTTGCATTAATAGAGATTCTGTAATAACAATGATGTTGGATGTCACTTATGCAAGAGTTACTTTTACAACTTATTTACTATAATAACCGCAAGTGTTTCAAAAGTCAGAAAAGTTCTTCATTCCCTTTACTTTCTAAAGAGACTGTGTAGGACTGAAGTTCAGATAAGAACAAAAAACACGGTACGCAAGAGACCGCGCTTAGAATAAAATAGAGTCATTCGTCGTTGGGATTCATTAATAACTTTAAGCCATTGAGGTGACAGTATGATTGGATAGTTTATCGAGTAAATAGCAAATGTATTACAGGGGAATATAAATATTTTCTTAGCAAATAAATGCATTAAATTTTGCTCAATTTGCGCCACTGCAGAACTTAAGGTCAGAATACCTGCTGGAACTTAATACTAAAAAATTAGCATTCATCGTGTGGACAAATATTATCAGTAGGATTTAGCGCTAATTCTGAAAATACTACGTAAGATTATGAATTTATTTTAAGGTTGAGGTTTAAAGTTACAATCAGGATTACAATCTGATTGACACAGCATGTATTATTTACATGAAGAGTAGTATTGGCATTTGTAGATAGGTCTGCATAATTAATGAAATAAGGTTCTTTATAGCATGCCTTTCCTATAGAAATTTTAAGTAAAATAAGATTTATGGTGAGAACAATGCATATATATTGTTCATAATTAGAAGCACTGTGGTGCGCTACTATCAGTTGATAAACCTTTGTCTTTTAGTAAGAACTTTTGTGGGTAAGGCATATTGTAATTATTCTTCCTTTCAAATTCTTTAAAAAGTTATCTGTTTTTACACAGACCTCTCTTTGTAGTTATTAATGGAAACTCTCGGTTTGTTAAATTTCTCACCAGCCACAACTGTTTTCTTCCTCCTGTTGGACACCATCCTAGTGTTGATGTAGGTTAAATTTTACTAATTAGATCTAAAGGTAGCGGGTTTGATTACTTGGTGGAGTCGAACTGACTAGAATAGGATCAATCTACTGTACGTCTAGTTCTCATCAGATAAGTATAACCAGAGAAATTTCTAACAAAGTTTCTTTGAAATATAGTTTAACACACTTATAATTGCAAAAAACAATCAAATCAGCATGGTATAACAAACGCCTGAAGAAAGAACAAGAGGTTGAGGATAATACTGAATAGAATATATGTGCGTATATAATATGCAAATTAAAGTTTTAGAACATTAATTGAGCTAGTGATAACAATTCTCTAAAGTTAACTGACTATGTACTGAAGTCATGAAACACAAATGAACAAACAATGTGAAATATGTGACTTAAGGCCAATTATTTAAAAAAAATTAAGTTAAATAAAAATACTGCTAGATGATGAAATAAACCAAATTACATTTAAATGATGACAATGCCAAATAAGTAATAAGATACAAGAGTAAAGAGGGACTGATAGTTATATTCTTTGAAATATATGAATTCGTTTAACAGAGTTCAGTAGAGACTGATTTGTCGAATTTTAAAAGATTAGATACTATTTACCTGTTGGACACCTTAAAACATTTCAGAGTGTTCATATATATTTTCAAGTAGGCTGGAGAATTTAGATTACTTTGTTTGTAATAGCTATTCAACTAAATGTCAATTTCGTCAAAAATTATAGTGAAATAGAAACCTACTAAGACATATCAATATAACCAGTAGATATGTTGGTGTGAATAGTTTCAAATTATCAACATCAATTAACTAGTTAAACAATAAAATTATAATTCATCTACGGTATTCATTTGAGGATTGAATCAAATGAAATTTATTTCATGAACACTGCATAAACAACTTCTAATTTAAAGAAATTGTAAATAGTTGATTGGATATGTCATAGATTGATGTTGGTATGGTAACAGTGAAAACCAAAGAGCACTAAACAGTTGTTTCGTTCTAGTGTGAAACTCTTCAACAGTTGACACTTCAGATTCCATATCATGGGCTTCAAGTTGACGACGAACGTCTAATCATCTGCACTAATGAGTCGGCATTCAATAACAGAATTCCCACTTCCATCAATTTGTGACGATCATCTGTGATATATACAATCAACTAAATTACCAGTCTCCACAAAAATAACCACCCCAACTGAACTTTTGAATAGTTTGGTGTTTTCATTGTTTCTCTCCCTTTACAACAACACAATTGATATTCATTTAACATTTATTTGTAATTTTTCTGATTAATTAAATCATTCAATTGAATATAAAAATTTATTATTAAGAATTAATGAACTAAGAAAAAAAAGAACAGATTTCACTGAAGTACTTCAATTCATTTAGTATATAAAAGTTTTCTTATAGTCTATTTAAACAAAAATTTTCAATGAATAATTGATACATTCAATTCAGAGACATAGTTTACTGATTTGGCAGAATAATCAGGGGAAAACAAAAATACAAGTAATGAAAAGTGAATATTAACTGACAAATATTAGAATCAATAGTGGTGGAATAATCGTAGTGTTTTAGTTGGATTGTGGCGGGTAAACGGAGTCAGTGATGCACGTTTCGTTCTATTAGGGACTGGTCAGGCGGAGGTATCTAATCCCAGTGTTGATGTTTACATCAGAATTCGGACCCAGTTCGTTTTGTGTTAGACACCACCTCATTCACCATTAGACTACTAAGTCCAGACAGCTATTATAAATCAGCAGGAGGAACTATATATATTCTTATTATATATGCATTCTAGTTACATAAGTATGATTATCTAGATTCACTAGACTAGTAGTGAACGCTGTGTCGTTTGACATTTAACGAAATGAACTTGAACCCCCTTGTGAACGTTAAGTCTAGGATGCAGGAACAATTAGCTGACGAGTCTCAAATAAGATGAAACGTGCGTCCTGGATTCCACTTGTCAATCTCAATCCAAATCAAACAATATTTGTCAGATATCATAATGTCGTAGTAATCGGCTCAGGAAGCACATATGACAACAGTGACTAATCAATTTTAGTTTATTACATATCAGTGGGAAGATTCAAATACATTCTAATTAAATAATGATAATGATTTAAGCAGAACTAATAATTTTTTAGTGTAATAACTACAAGCTAAAAATGGTTCCTACAACCAGATTCCTTTGAAAATTTGAATTCACATGCACGTTCGGTAGAAGTTAATAGGAAGTACTGAACATAGGGCTTCTACCCAGTTTTCTGATCGTTTTCCTAGAAACCTATATCCAAAAAGTAGCTGTATTCTCACAAGTGCAACATCTAAATACCTTTTTGAAAGTTAACATAATATAAATGTTACAGAAGCATCCAAAATTTCCAAAAGATAAGCAACACAATTAATACTTTGTTTTGCATAGGTAATCACTATCAGACGTTTTAAACTTGACAAATGTATACAGAAAGAAAGAGTAATATGCCTTTCATTACCGTAGTGAGTAATAACAATGTTCTCTTATGTGATAATTCAATAGTTCACAAAAGCAAATAGCTTTCATTCAAAATCTATCAAGCAATCATTTATTTTGATTTTCATACGATTATGTAATGCTTTATTTCGTTAACATTTTCATTGATTAAATTGTCACATCCCACTCCCCTCCTCCTCTATAAAACTTTTCTATTCTTAATTCATTCATTAAATTTATTGTATCACTTTTCTTTTGTCTCTATTCGAAATGTTCATCACAACATCAACAGATAAAGTACATGACTTATTTAATTTTCTGTAACTCCTTGTAATTTTAGACTGTTTTTAGTTGATAAGAAACCTCGAATTAGAATGAATTCATTCCATTCTGTAAAACTTGTTCCTCCTGTGTTATTCAAACTGAAATAAGTAATTAAGAAAACATGAATATGAAAACAAGACTATTCTATTTTTGAAAACGTATTCAACTTATATTTGAATTAATGCAAATTCATTCTAGTATAATTGGATTGAGGTGGTTTTCTGTGAAGACTGGTACTAAGTTTAGTCGAATGAATTCGTCATAGATTGATGTTGGTAGAGTACCATTAAAAACCAGAGAGCGACGATTAGCTGTTTCATGCCAGTATAGAACTCCTCAGCGATGAGCACACTAAATTCTGCCTCATTGGCTTCAGTTCGGTGGATGCTTAACCTGCTGTCCCTCTGGGCTGGATCATCTATTGTTGGCAATAAGATATTTGTCCCCAATGACAACGGATGATCACTGTGCGATATCACAAATTGACAAATTGATTTATAATAATGAATAAAAATGACAGAGACCAATGGGATTCAACTATGTTGAAAGGGAAATAAAAATCACTCTTACACGATAATTTGAATCCCACGAAATCGCTAGTGTGAGTTGTTAGACCATAACTCGATGATCCCAGTAAAACTCGGTCTCTAGAATACATGAAATTCTTTGATTACAGATATACACATCGGAAACATTTCAGTGGGATACGGTAAATTTTTTTACACTACTTGGTTCTCATAGTTAACTAGCTAAAATGAGTCTATGATATGATATGTGTTTCATGTAATAAATAGATTTCATATTTTCTGACTATTACTTTTTGAATTCAAGAACTTCCTAAATCGATTTCACTTTCTAACAATCACTTTCTTTTCAATAAACACCCAGAAGGTTATGTATCAACTTATTTCAGTCATTTGGATGGAAAATTCAAAAACATTATCACTTCTATCTGAATTATGAACTTACGGTGTTATCTGGAATAACAGTTAAAGCGATTATCAAACATTGGTACTATGTGGATTATTAGTATTACTAACATTCTGTACATATACATTTCTAATTATAAGTAAATCTTTGCAGCTTTATTTATAACAAACGTCTACGTACAAAATCTACTCATTGGACCTATATAACTGTCAACTTTTGCTTGTATAGTTAACTTGTTTAGTAGATTATTCATTTTATTTTATTTTTCAATAATGACTTATTAATAATCAATCAATATCAATAACATTTAGGATTCTATACAACATCCAATTGTAATTAATATCAGCTCACTTGACAATAATACCCAGGAGGTAATTCCCGGAGTTCTAATAATAAGACATGGTATTCAACCATGTGGTGTGTTAAGCAATTACCCACCGACGGGAATAGACGAGGTCGTGCAAATATACACCATATTGACTAAAATTGAAAACACCAACCATCGGATACCAACCAATTGAGCGGTTCTCTGATTAATTGTTCGTGGAAAATCATGAATATTACAAGAATAATTCTAAGGTGGGGATGTGAAGTGTTTACTACTAATGTGATTTATACAAGAAGGAAAATCCCGATCAATGATTAATAGTTTTCACTGGTTATTTAAACAACATCAGTTCGTGATAGAAAATTCATATTCATGAATCATCGTTACACCCTATAACAAATACCAAATCTTTAAGCTGTTCACCATTTTTATTTATCCATCTATCTATCCATCCCTGATGTATTTATCTATCAATCTTCTAAGTCATTTATTCATTCTCGTTTTTTTGAACCTACTGCACTGAACACATGAAGAGCACTTCAGATTTACTTATCACCAAATTTAGTCTATTTTTAATTATTCACTTTTCAATTATATCTAAACATCATAGAGAAGATGAGAATATTTGAACTTAGATTGGTAATGACAAAGTAACGAAGTGGGCAATTGTCACCATAATAATAACACTTAAAATTACCTAAATAAAAAGTAAATAAATAAATAATCTAATAAAGAAAAATGTTGAAAATATTAAAATTATTACAAATTAACTTCACAGTATAATCAACATCATCATCATTATCATCATCATTACACTCATAACAACAACATCAACAAAAACTTGATCAATTTAATTTTAATGAAAAATAAATTTATTTTAAAAAAAAAGTAAATCTAATAAACATGATTATCCCTAATCTCATTTTCATTATCATGTGATCTAATCCAATAAATTAAATGTCAATGAATAATGCAGAAAAAAAAATAGTTATAAACATTAATTAGGTAACTATGCTTGAAAATGATCATAATTCAATTCGATGATTATACAATGTAGTTGATTGGATATGTCATAGATTAATATTGGTAGGGTAACATTGAAAACCAAGGAGCACTAAACAGTTGTTTCATTCTAATGTGAAACTCTTCACCAGTTGACACCTCAGATTTAACACAAGTGGCATCAGGTTGACGACGAACGCCTAACCATATGCACTAATGAGTCGGCATCCAATAACAGAATTCCCACTTCCATCAATTTGTGACGATCATCTGTGACATATACAATCAACTAAATTACCAATCTCCACAAAAATAACCTATCTCAATTGATCAATAATAATCAGCTCATTAGTGACTAACTCCAGGATGTTGCTGAAGCTCTAGTGAGAAGTTGTGATTGGTGTTCAGACATGTCGGGAGTGAGACAGTTATCACCAGTGACAATGGATGATTGTCGCGCTATATATCACAAATTGACTGGAAATGGGAATTCTATCAGTTGGATGCTGACCCAGTGGTGCATATGGTTAAGCGTTCGTCGTCAACCTAAAACCCCTGGTGCGGAATCTGAGGTGCGCACTGCTGAGTTACACACTATTGCGGAACAACTGTCCAGTTCTTTTTAGATTTCAATGGTACCCGTACCAACATCAATCTGTGACATATTCTATCAACTAAACTACCAATCTCCACAAAAATAACTAATCTCAATTCAATTATATACTGGTTACACTTACATATTCTTCGGAAAGGAAGGGAGAAAGGAAGCTGACACTAATGCAAATAATGTCTCGCGTAACTTAAAATTTTCCCTGCAGTTATTTAGCGAAACTAATCTAATTGTAGTTTATTTTAATCAAGTTTTTATTCTGAGTTTTTTTTAATTGTTAACTTATTTTGTACTTTATCGTAGAACTGCGCTATATGTACGTTACCGTATCAGATCCATGTTTCGAAGAATTTGCTGTAGCTTGTAAATGTTACATAATACTGTTTCAAGATAAGTCTAATGTATTTATTTAACGATTCGTCATGTTTTTTGACCACCGTTTTGTTAGTTAGTCTTCCTCAATAAGGTGCACATTTGCATTACAACAAGAATAAGTTGTAAAGCTGTATCTACGGGTATTGCGTGAAAAAGAAAAACTAAAGTTAATACAGACTTGATAAATTTCTTTTTTCTATTAAGTGATCATGCAAATACCTCACATTTCGCTTTCATTACATCTTAGCCGAATCAGGATCATTGTCAGGAAATAGACATATTCCGAAAGAATTATTATGTAAATGACTCACTAAAATGATGTAATTTGTGTAAAAGCTTTCACAGTAATGACAGAATAATGTTAATATTCCGTTTTCTTTCTTCGTATCTTAGAGTTTAACCAACTTTTCATTTAACTTCAGGTTTCTTTTGCTTGTAATTGATTCGAGATGAGACCTTTACGTGAGAACTATATTTAAGGCAAAGTTGTCATAAGACAAAGTTATTGTCACTCATCTATGTAGAACGTTCTTCACTGCCTAATTAGTTAGTTTATCTGCATTATTAATTAGTGCTAAATTAATATATTTATTTGTATAATAAACAGTTTCTATGTACTTTTTTAATCCATCCCTTTTTATATTGTCCTATTTTGAATATTTAGTTTACCCGGTGGGTTTGTGTTAACCCCTCTTTCTCACATACACACACCGCACATATGTAGACTAACGATTTGCGGTGACTCACACATTTACCACAAGTGAATGAATGTGTGGAATACTGTAATCTACTCCAAAAACATAATCACATGTTGCTACTTATGGAGTGATATATTCATGACATACATCTTATTTATACTTGATGCATTTTGTTGAAACTGTATCAATATCAGACTATAAGAGAATACTGTCATCCTAATACATGTTTTTCCTTAAACAAACTAAAGTATCTTGCAAACTTCCTCAACAGGAACATAAAGAAGCGATAGAGGATTGCTTTATGTATATTAAGTAGGACAAAATTGACCACGTGGTTTTTACTATTAATACTAAAGGTTGATAATACTTTAATTGTTAAACGTGTACTCAAGTGTCAGGAAGGTAATCTTAGATTAAATTTCTTAATACACATGTAGTGGAAGTATACAAGATGTTTGTTTTAAATTATCTGTCGTGCCAATTAGGACTGTCTTTTATGTCCAAGCAACTAACTATGCACCGACATATTAACTATAACGTGATTAATACCGCAAATACGCATTAGCAATTAGAAACAGAAGATTCTTTTATATAAATATTGCTTCAATTTGTTAAACTAACAAAGCTATGTATATTCTAAGGTGATGTTACATGATATTTACCTGTTTTACGTATAAATGCATATTATGGATAATCATGATAGTATTATCATATGCTCACTGCGCATAAGAAAATCTGCCTATATGATTGTTTAAGTTAAGAACACAACGAGACATTTCATTGAAAAAAAAGTTTATTTTCAACAAATTCATTTACAGAAGCTGTACATTTGCATTTATAGCAATTCATTAGATGTATTCAGTCTATTGAAAAAAATCAGTTGCATCATGAAGTATGCATAAAAGTAGGGTTGTGTAAACAAAATTAATGGATAATGCATAGTAGAAGTATGAAATAAATTGTCCACTTAACAATCGTGGAAAAAGCGTAAAAGCGATGACAATTATTAATGTGGGGGTTGTTAGAAAGTTAATAATTTACTGATAATTTTGTGGTGTTGAAAAACAAAACACGAAAAATGTTGGTCTTATGGCCACGGTAAAATTAGGGCTTACTCGTGTTGTTTTGCCTATATGGGTCCGGTTTAAAGCTAGTAAATGAGCAACTCCTCTGTAGTGCATCGGTAACAAGGTTTGTGCTTGCTTGGTCCTGTCAGTCTGATCACGTAATCGACTTAGAAATAATTTACAAGTGACGCAGAGTATTCAGTGCGTACTATGTGTTCTAGAATTTAATTAATTACACTTTCTGTGTTATTCTTTAGAAAATCAGACCAGGAAGTGTTCGGAGATGCGTTAGAAAGGCGAACGTTTTGTGCCGCCGATGAATCCCGCTCTGTAAGATTAAGCAAACTTGTAGATACACATAAACCTAGCCCAAAGCGATTATTTATCCTCCACGTAGTTGTGGATCATAGAACGGCTGAAGAAGATAATGAGTAATCTAGCTGCGTAGGACGTTTTTACCAGGGGTTCTGATAATCTGTTTCTCAAAGTTCGTAAATAGAATTTTCTTTTCGGCTGTTAAAACTCTTTTAGGTTGTGGCTTTAGTTTCATATTTTCATCTACGAACCTCCATGGGTAACCATTTCTGGTAAACGTCTGTCGATGTTGAAACAATTCATGTCTAATTAAATCATTTAAGTATATTCATCTGACTCAGTAGGACTAATAGTGAACTAGGTTTCTTTCTCTGCCCGCAGGTACCCAACTCTGAAAATGCCCATATAGGCCATTCCAAGAAGTTTTCACTATATGCGTTGTTTGAAGTAAACCATAGGGTCTTTTCTTTTACAATACATCAAGGAAATATAGTTCTACTTTCTTCATTGATTTTTATGATAATTTATATGCCTGATGACAGCTTCTGTTATTGCCTAAAATATGTATTGCTTTATAGGCTTAGCCATAATTCGTATGAAATGCATGTAACAGTATTCAAAATCAATTAGAATGTATTTGGATCTTTCCGTTGATTTGTCATCGACTAAAGTTGATCAGTCTCTGTTACTATATGTGTACTCTGAGAAAATTTCCTCGATATAGCGATTATTCACAAGTATTGCTTGATTTAAATTGTGACTGGCAATCGGAATCCAAGAAGCGCACTTCGTCTTACTTAAGACTCATTAGCCGAGTGTGCCTACATCCCAGTTTTAAAACATAAAGTTAAGGCACTTTATCACACTCATTGGTCTTTAGGTTTCTAACATCGGATACGAAAAAAAATATTTTTTAAGAAAATCGAGACACTAAATTCAGCGATTATAGCCCACAAGATAAGATGCTTACCGAAACGGATAACAAAGAACACATAAAAAATCAAAATAAAGTCTATGGTAATCGTATTTGCAAATAACGGTTAGTCTTAATAATACGTCACCTGAAATAAGGATATAAGAATTGTTGTGGATAGGATTTTCAGCAAAAACACATTTATGAGCGTCTTCACTGACAACATTCAAAGCAACTACACTGAAGATATCTGAATTAACATTTTTCTTAAAGGCTTTAAACGTAAAAAAATTAAGTCAGAGTAGGAATAAAACCGGCTTTTTACTCCAAACTATATTTTTATAGTCACACTATGATTCCCATAACATTTTCATAAAACCGCCTAGTTCTCTTTAATATTTCGTGATAAAAGTTATGTACATGTTTTGACGACTTGACACATGGAAACGATTATCTGCCAGTCAATCCATTCCATATAAAATATTATATCACTGAACAGCAATAATAATATGTAGAACGAAACATATTTTTCCGAAACAAAATGAGTGTTGTGTAAAAATAAACTATCTACAAATGTTAGGAAATACAAGGTTTTGAGGAAACTATTATTTTTTCGAAATGCTACTTGAACTAATTGGCTAGTCAACGTATAACTTCCAGAAGACCTTACTATATCGTTTAACTAGAGGATTCCAAAGTGCTTAAATCTGGAAGCCCTGAATATGCGACCATTGCTGTTCAATCTGGCATTATCCTTATGAGTTCCGTGAGATATACGGCAATGACGGCTTCTGTTTCACTAAAATTTACTTTCGGAGTATAATTGGTTCAAATAGTTGTGAATGGGGAAGAAAACGTTTTCGTTCAAAGGACTTCCATGTTTCGTAGTAGCTAACTACAAATTCCATCAGGTAGGAACCTATGTGTATGAATCATACATAGATAAAACAATCGGAATTTGATCTGAGCTTTTTAAAAAAAATTGGTTGAAAGCTTATGAGAATTCAAGATATACTATATCAACTTTGCCATTATAGTCGAAGATGTTTGTTCACTTAACTATCCCAGACAACAAGTCTGTGATGCAGCAGTGTTCTTTCCTAACACATTGTTAATGTGGTAGGAAGAAATTGACAGATTTTAGTTAGTCAGCCGAAAAAAACCTCGAATTCAAACAGTAAACGAAAAATGTAAGTGTATCATATAACTTTTTTAAAATTTAGAATCAATTAACTATACATATCTTTTCCCACAGTTTCTAGTCATTGTTGTCCCTTTTGTATAAATTCTTTTCTTCGTTTTGGTCTGCTGTATGGTCAAATTTTACGTATATATAAACCCGTATTTGAAAAGTAGTATGGTTTGTCTGCTTGGTTCATCGGTTTGTATTCTTGCTCTTCTGGTGTGGAAACAAGCAAACATCGGGTAGACACTAAAAACTGGCTAAACTGTCATATTTGTCATTAGTTGTTGTAATTTCGTGCGCACAAGGTCACATCAATTAATTGGTTGTACCTGCTGCCATAACATTTTGGCAACATAACAAAAATGTCAAATTCGAATGCTCCTCACTGATTAAATATGTCTTAATAAATGATCTCATGAAGTCTCAACATAATTTGTTTTATATTTTAACTCTCACTTCATCCATATATCTTCTTTACTACCTATATACTAATTCACATACTTTCGGGCTCCTAAATTTCAACAATTAGTATTTTGCTGTTAAGGTAGATGTTTGTGTGGAGATCGATATTTAATTTCGTTATTTGTCACAAACTGATCTCAGTTAAATAACAATCAAAAATAGGATGAACTGGATGTCAGTTTCGTCCTATTATGCAACTCAACAGTACTCACTCTCTATTTTATCAAGGAGTCGAACCCAGGTCATGCAGGTCTCATTGAGAAAGTTTAACTACCTGCACCACTGAACTGTTTATTTTCTTAAATTTTCATTTAGTTCATGTATTGAAGTATTTATTCAAACTATTCCTATTATTCCCGACATTTATCTTTTAACTATCGATTTTCACTGTTCAAGTATCACAAAAAACCATGTAATCTGTTTATTTTATTGTCACCGTTGACTTATTTATTCCCTTGATTGGTAAAACATTTTTCATATTGACATTTAAATATTACTGTCTATTTAATCAAAGCCTGATGCAGATCAAACTGAAAACAGTATAGTCCATTTATATTTCTTTCTTGTATTGATAACTGATAATCAGTCGACAATCAAAGGAGATGATTGATGAAATCAGTAGAGGAAGGATATTCAAGATGCTTTCACTAGGTGATAAATGGTTCAAGAAAATGTTAAGGATAAGCTGATACTTTAAATTAACTCAGTGTTTATATTTTTCATTGTAAATATTCTTAGAGTAGACTATTTTAGTCACACAAAGAGTACTTTCTCTTAATGTATATGTAAGCTAAATTTTGTATAGGTTTGTAACTTCTTACTGTTAATGTTTAGGATCCCATTTGTTCAGTCTCTTTTGCCATATGTATATTCTGTTAGCTCTACTTTGACATATCGTTGGATACCAAACATGATTTAAGTTGTGTATATTCAGTTTACGAGTCCAAAATAGAATGTAACGTGTGTCCTTGTCTGGTACAATTCAACTTTTATTATATTAAGTGTTTCCTTCTAAATTTTTAAATGTCATACCTTTTGAAATATCAGTATCACCGGTAAAAGTGATCTCATTAATTTTTAACTTTAAAAATTAGTACCATCAAATTCTACGGTATATCGAAATTCATGCTAGATTGATCATTTCCAATTCATCAGTGTTTGGATGTTTGTATTCATGATAGATTAATGTTCGTTGGGTACTACTAAAACCAGGGGTCACTAGACAGCTGTTCCGTCCTACCAATGGGCTCCTCAGCGGTGGATAGAATCGACAGTGCACGCTGCTGAGAAGTCCGGTATTAGGACCAAACAGATGTCCAGTGACCCCTCATTTTCAGTAGTACCAAGCAAACATTAATCTATCATGAACACAAACAATCAATCAAATTGGTAATCTCAAGAAACCACCTCAATTCAAGTATCAGTGTTTGCTTAAAAGTAAATATGCTTCGCTATATGAAGTATCTAGAGATCATGTAACATAATTATTTTGACCAGTTTTCTTTCACTTAATTAACGTCAAAGCGATGACTTACTGATCCAAAGATTCAACTTAGTAGCGAAACTGATTCCGTCTCTACTTGCTACAGTTTGTACTGTTATGTATTATCATTAGCCCTCACATATATACGAGGATGAGTACATGAATCTGTACATGGCAGATGAGTTACGCTGTCATTAGTTGCATTCATTACTTCATGTTAGATAAGTAAACAACAATTATACAGCAGTAAATAGTCCTTCGAAATGAATAGTTACATAGGTTTTAGTCATTAATTCTAATTGTTTTTTGTATTTGGGCAACTGTCCGAAGGTACTATGTCACATCTCCCCACCAGATTATGATACGAAACGCTATAAAAAGCGATTCCTTTTATAGTCAGCTAACATAGATGTTTCAGATCCGTTTATTTACAATTCACTATCAAATATGTCGTCTTCCTCACTCATAGCTATCTTCTGTATTCATACTGTTTGTGAATTTAATTGTTAGAGATACTCTGGAGAAGCATTGAACAAAACTTAGGTTGTATCCATAGCATTCTTAATTATGTTTAGTTATATTCACTAAATTATGTAAGTTAAGTAAACAATCATTGATTTTTAGTTCCACTTCCTACATGATTGTTATGTGGTTACTAATCAATAGACTACAAAAAAATCTAACCACTTTTTATTATAAAAGTTAAAATTTTGTTACAGCAACTAATGATACTGAATACTTAAGATGTTTCATTAATAATCAATTTATTATGCCCAGAATTCAAATTATACAAGACAGATTGAATCATTTACAGATTCTTATATAACAGACAAAATTAAAGATTCCCATAGGAAATAATGGTTGTTCATTAATCTTTCATCAAACTTTACATTTATGAACCTATAAACATCATGTTACAATAAGGTAATCTCATAAAGTGTATATGTAAGCAGCATGATTTAGTATGTTAATACTAGGTGTTGAAATCATACATTGATGTGATTTTAACTACTAAAAATTGATCGTAGATAACATTAGAAGGTTATGCGACAAACAACCAAATAGGTCATGTAATATAAAATGTTGAAATAATGTCATCGAGCTACAAAATGATGAAAACAAAATCGTATACAAAATAATATTGATGGTAGTATTGACAATATAATTGGTGATATGTCAAAATTATTGTGTTACCAGCTATGACGATAAAAAAAATAATGAGGCAAAACATATGACAAATTAGAATGATTTTAAATCCACAAGTTGATACAATATGAACTGAGATCGATCAGTCTCTGTTGCAATATATACATTCTGAGAGGATTTTCTTAATACGACAATAGTTCACGAATATGATTTAAGTTGGATTATGATTGGCAAGTTGGAATCCAGGATTCACGTTTCGTTTTATTTCAAACTTCGATGTACTTATATCTCACTAGGTGAAGTTCACTCCGGGATTTGATCTCATTTCGCTTTGTATAAATTTCCGATGCTCCGGAGGCACATGCAACAACGATGACCTGTCATTTTCAGTCAATATCAAATCAACGAGAGGATTCAAACACATTCAAATTATGTATACGTACCTTATTCACAAACGTGGACGACTGGACTTAGTAGCATAATGGTGAACGCAATAGGGTTTTTCACGAGACAACCTGAATTCGAGTCCCATTGTGAATATCAGCGCTGAGTTTCAATGACATTCAGTTGACGAATTATCAATAAAACTAAACACGCACCTAGATTTCACTTGCCAGCTAAAATCCAACTTAAATAATAATGAAAAACTGTTGATAATTACTAATATTACCAAAAATACTGTGTAAGTTTAAAAATGCGAAAAGGAAAAGGGATGGTGAATAATAATGGAATTAGTAAGGCGAATAGACTAATTAAGTGAAGGATAAAGTTTTTCTCTTACAAGACAAGATAGGAAAAAGGGTCGTATATATCACTTTAGTAAATATAAATTAGGTTACTATAAATTACTGAATATTACTTCTGTTATGTAAACTGGGCCTGATTTAGCATCTTTAGACAGATTGCTGAGAACTTTGCTTATAACTGAGAAGGTTTCTCCAATCTTAATGGTACAACTATACTCAATAAGTCTGTGGATTTCGTTGATGGAATATTAATAAACAACGAGATTATTTCATGTGATAGCATGAATGTGTCTATTTAAATCATATATTTTATCGCATTTACAAATGTAAACAGATCCTGCATGACGATGTCTTTATGTGGTGGTTCTAATAGATAAATAAACAACATAACCATTAATTGCCATAGTGAACTAGACATGTCCACGATATGAGGCATAGGAACTGCCAGTTTATGAACCTTAGGAAAACCATAGAGGCTTGGGGCATACGTTTCGAAAGGTATCTGTGTATCATATATTGACTCAGGTATTTACTGATACTGTTTCAAGTATTTTAGTTTTATAGAAAATTGGAAATCAATACTTTCAGTCAAGCCTATGCTTAACCCCTACCTTCTTAAATTTAGGTTGTTCAATCAGGAGATAATTCATTTATTCTATGTAGTCACTGTTACTGAGGGATATAATATCTGATCTTTTGCCAACTTTGGAGGAAATGACATTATCTTTAGATGTCAGTTTTATGATGACATCTCAATATTTTTCAATCAGTATACTTTCATCGTAATTGTCCATACAACACAAAATAAACATGATTAAATTTTATTTATATTTACTAGATAAATACATTGAAAAATTAGTCCCCAATAACTGATTTTCTGTGGATGTAGTTACTTGGTGAATAACGAGTGCATTAACTGAATAGAAAGTAATTTTTATATGAACAACAATGCAATCCAGGCACATCCATCTCATGAGATCTAACGAGGTCGAAACTCACGTTTGTGATCCGACTTCCAATGAAAAACTGAATATACTAATGTATCCGTTTTTAGACGTAAAAACCAAATTATAGATACAAAAATGTAATTGGTGAGTGAGAAATACATGATTAAAGATAAGTACATATCCTATAGTCTATAGTTTCCTAAATTGATTTCAATTATATATTATTCTTCCATTCAATCACTATAAATCAATAAATTGTCTAGACTCTTGAAAAACTTTTTTTGTATTTTTTTTCAACTCCAAACTTCATTTTTTTCATAACAAACTGAATAAAACAGTATGTTGTATGAACATTCCTTTTTTGGTTTTACAGTAATTTTTAACTTTAAACATTTTTTTGTATTATTTTAACTAAGATTTTAATCAATAGTCAAAGAAAAATTTCTGTGATAATGTTTATTCTGTCATTTTAAAACCATAATTTCACTAATTCATTTCATATACAGTTTTTTTCCCATTCATTTTATCTCTAAAAGAATTAAATGTCAATAATGAAATAAAAATGCGCCGATAAATTTAAAAACTAGTAACATTGAATTTTTTTAATCAGTTAAAACAAAGAAGTATTGAATATTGAATAAATAACACTGTTTTACATAAAGAATTAATTCAAGGTTTAGTAATATTTAAATAGCGCGAGAGGAATAAAATTAACAGAATAGATAGGATTCATATTATTTAAAGGATTTTTACTTATTGTTCATTTGTGATCCACTCTCACCTCAGTGGAGAATAGGTTTCAAAACAGAATCCTCCAATTAACTCTCTCTTCCCAGTTCTTCACAATTGTCATTCATTCTTTTCATGTTTGCCTCCATTTTCCGATTTAGTGTGTTCTTCTTTTACCTTGCCTTTGAAGATTATAAGTTAGGACTTGCCTTCTGAAGGAATTTAGTAATTTTCGCAGTATGTTTTCTATCCCTTTCCATTAATTTCTCTTATTTCCCCTTCAGTTAGAAGTTGGGTTGTTCTAACCACAATAAGTTATTATTAGTGGTGTCTGGATAACGGATCCGTAGCACCTTGCATAAATACTGTGTCTTATGAATGATGTGCTACGTAGTTCTCCAAGGTTCAGCTCCATATAATAGAACTGTCCTAACGTTTGTTTTGCGAAATTCTAGCTTTTGTTGTCACCTGATAGTTGTTTTGAGTTCTAGATTCCCTTCATTCGCAGAAATGTTGCTATATCAATACCTGTCTTTATTTCCGATTTTCTCCTGTTTATAATTGATGCCGATCAGGTGTGTAAACTGTCCAAGTCTTCCAAAGCTTTTTCGTCAAGTGTGCTTGCTGCATTGTATCTAATGCTTTGGCCTTTCCTTTGTGTCTGTTGAGGTTTCTTCCAGCAGAGGTTTTCTACTTCATTGTCCGCCTTCACCTTCATTTGTTGTTGTATGTGGGATAGAGGAGTGAGGTCGTCCAAAAAGTCTAAATAGTCTAGCTGGATCCAAGCTGCCCACTATGTTCCGCTGAGACGATAAAGTTTTCATAGTTCAATTAACCACCCGAAGAATGAGAAAACGCAAAAGTAAGCAGCCCTGTTTGACACCGGTCATCACTTGGAATGTATCTGCAATTTGCCATCTGTACTCAATATTACAGTGCAGTCGGTCATGAGTATTCTGTTTGACTATCTTCTCAAGTACATCATAATATCTTAAAAAGCTTTATAATAATCAATTATCCGCTTTATGAAATGTCTTCTCATAGTCAAGTAAGTTCTTATCAACTGTAAAAAGCCTAGGATTATAAAGAATCACATAGAAATAAATATTTGACATACTTTCTTTATCAAGATTGAAATAAATGTTCTGAATGAAAATAGAAGTCACAATAATTAGCACAGCGATACGATATGTGCTTATAATTGCAGCTGCATTTGATGTTTAGATATATGCTGTAACTTAAGAGTAGACGTGTATGAATATAATTTAGAATAGGCTTGTATCTTCCCATTGATTTGTAATGGACTGAAACTGGTCAGCCTCTGTTGCTATACGGGCATCCTGAACGAATTGCCTCTATATAGAGATAGTACATAAATTATATTTAAGTTGGATACAATGGCTGGACACAGTAGCTTAGTGGTGAATGCGGTGGCGTTTGGCACAAAGCGAAATGAGTTCGAATCACGATGTGAACATCAATATTGGGATCCAGGTACATGCAGCTGATGAGTCCCTAATGGAACGAAACGCGCGTCATGAATTTCAGTTGTCAGTTACAATCCAACTTAAATATTAATGTATGAATATAGTTAATGAAAGGAGGAGGAAGGAGCAACTCAATATTTGTAAAGTTAAGTAACAAAATATTACATAATTATAAGAAAATAAGAATAGGTAATTGCATAATTATTCAATGAACTTTTAACGAAAATCACTTCTATTTGTAAACAACTGGGTGAATGTTTAAGAGAAATCCCTAAATTTATCACAGTAATAAGAAGTTTATCGCTTTATCCTTCTGTTCACAAATGTTGGGCTGAAAAAGTTTGATAGTGACTTCTTCTGTATAACGTAGTTTATATTGGTGTTACTTGTCTATTGACAAAGGTATCTGGGGATTATACCTGTGAGAACGCTATTATTTTTCAGACATAGATTCCTAAGGTGCGCTTAATAAAAACAAAAATTACTGTTAAATTAAATTTTCAATGTGCACAATATTCAATTGAAATTCATGTAATTGAATAGAAGCTTTACTGATACAACACTGAAAAACTTAACAATTCGATGTATTTCAGAATCAAAAAGTATTGTAACCAAATGCATTTTTTATCAATTTAAAAACAATGAGAAAATTGTATTTCATTGAATTTCATTTCATCTGTTTATATGAAATTAATTCATTTCTATATCTGATTTATAAGAACATGAATAATGAAAAGACACTTGGAAACATAAAAAACTAAACAAAATCATCCATATCAATTTCAATTCTAGACAGAATACTATTTTTATTCAACACTGAAAACAATGAAAAAAAAACAAAAATAAAAGTGAAAAACTATACAACCATAGTCGGTTCCGTTGAAAATAATTTGAGATCGATGTAAAGATTTAGTTCTTTTATTAGAAGAAAAAAAACAAGAGTTTAATCAATTCACTGGTTAATGATATTCGAATTAATAACATAATTTAGTTACTATTAAAAAGTTAAGTTTCTACATTAGATTACCACACATTAAAACAAAACTTGCATATTGGTATGTATGCATATAATAAGAAGTGTAAAAGACAAGTTATCTCGTTAGAACTATTCAATATGCCTCTGTTCACCTACTGGCTCCTGTGAAGTTAAATGCATAGCTCTTTCGCCAAAGATCATCTTAGTAAAGGATAACGTAAACAGATAAAATACACTAAAGATATCGTTACCAAGAGTTGAATTGATAATGCGAAATAAATTGAGTTCAAATATGGATTGTTTAGAGTAAATAGTATAAGTGTAAAATTTTAATACGTAGAAACTTCTAATTTTTGAGGTTTCTTGGATTAAGCTTATGTCGTTTCATCAGAAAATAGATAACTGGATTAAATTAACAAAAGATTAAATAGTATGTATGCATCGATTCAAATTAACCCTCCTCAAAAGCACAGCAAAATAAACACTAAATCGACAGAAGCAGTAGCTACTTCAGTGATGGTTATAATAGAAATAAAAAAGTGGATATACAGAATATGATATAGGGAGAAAGAATTGTTTAGTGGGAAGAAAGCCATGAAATAAATTAAAGCCTACATTTTAGAAAAGCATAAACAGTGAATACACCCCTCCCACCCGCCACTGTGACCGATTATCAGCCAAATCACCTGAATATATATATATATATATATATACATATATACAAATATATATATATATAGATGGATAGTCAATAGTATCCGATTTCACATTTGTCTAGACATTAACGCAGATCGAATCCAATCGATCAAGTAGAAATGTGAACAGTAATCTCGTTGACTGATAACTGTGTAATATTTTTCTGATTTTAGGTGGTTAAAAGTAGTTGATAAGGTTCTTTACTTGATCTACGTTTCGTACTACTTGATATATAAGCATATTTGTAATCTTCAGGGAACTGATTGTCCTTGTAAGATTTGAGCTTGGGTCAGCCAATTTCAGAGACTAAGACATTATCGTCGAATTAGTCAGAATGAAACTGAACCCCCATGTGACTGAAACATTTATACTAACTGATCTTTAAGAACAAAGAAAGCCAAGGCACAGGCTGAATAGACAGAAGCCAACAAGCAAGTGAAGAGAAGCATCAGGTCGAATGGACGGAAATATGTGGAGGACCTAGCAATAGCAGCAGAAATAGCTGCAAGAGAAGAAAACACGAGGCACCTATACCATACAACGAAGAAGCTAGCTGGGGAATTCAGTAACAAGAACGGCCAAACAAGAACAAGGTTGGCAAACCAATCACTGAAGTGCATAAACAATGAATCAGGTAGGTAGAACACTTCGAAGAACTCTTGAACAAACCAGCACCACTGAACCAACCAATCATCGTAGCAACAGCTACCGATCTTCCTATTAACACTGACCCGCCAACAGTCGAAGAAATCAAAATGGACAACCGACAAATCAAGAGTGGCAAGTCAGCAAATCCAGAAGACATACCGGCTGAGCGAGGCACTGAAGACAGATATAGAAGCAGCTGCGAAAATAATCCACATTATCTTCAAGAAGATTTAGGAGAAAGGACAAGTGCCAGCAAACTGGAAAAAAGGATACCTCATCAAGAAACCAAAAAAAGGAGATCTTAGCAATTGAGATAACTACAGAGGCATCACTATTCTTTCAATACCAGGAGACTGTTATTGAATCGAATGAAAGATCCTGTCGACGGCCAACTTCGAGATCAACAGGCCTGATTCCGTAAGGCCGATCGTGTACTGACCAAATCACGACTCTACTGTTCATTGTTGAACAATCAATTGAATGGAATTCACCACTTTACATCAACTTCATCGACTAGGAAAAAGCAATCGACAGCATGAATAGGAGAATATCATGGAGCGTTCTACGACATTATGGCGTACCCGAAAAGATAGCCAACATCATACGGAATTCTCACAACGAACTACATTGTGAAATCGTCCATGGAGGCCAACTCACAGATACATTCGAAGTGAAGACCGGTATCAGACAAGGCTGCTTACTATCGCCTTTCCACTTCCTGCTGGTAGTTGACTGGATCATGAAGACTGCAACATCTCAAGGTAATTTCAGAATACAGTGGACAACATCGAAGCAACTTGATGACTTAGACTTTGCAGATGATCTAACTCTCCTATCACACACACAGCAACAAATGCAGATGAAAACGGACAATGTAGCAGCAGCCTCGGCAGCAGTAGGCCTCAACATGCACAAAGGGAAAAGCAAGATCCTTCGATACAAAACAACAAACACTAATCCAATTACACTTGACGGAGAAATTCTGGAAGATGTAGAAACATTTACATACTTGGGCAACATCATCGATAAACAAGGAAGGTCTGACGCAGATGTGAAGGCGCGAATTGAAAAGGTAAGGGCAGTATTTCTACAACTAAAAAATATCTGGAACTCAAACCAACTGTCAGACAACATTAAAGCCAAAATTTTCAATACAAATGTGAAGAGAGTTCTATTGTATGGAGCTTAAACTTGGAGAACTAAGAAAAGCATCCTTTAGAAGATACAAGTATTTATAAACAACTGTCTGCGAAAGATACTTCGGATCCGTTGGTCGGATTCCATCAACAACAACCTTCTATGGCAAAGAGCAAACCAACTTCCAACCGAGGAAAAAATTAGGAAAAGACACTGGGGGTGGATAGGAAACATATTGAGGAAATCATCAAACTGTATCACAGGACAAGCATTAACACGGAATCCTGAAGGCCAAAGAATACATTCCGTCGGGAATCGGAGACAGACATGAAGAGAATGAAGAGCACTTGGGAAAAGCTGGAAAGGGAACCTTAGGAGAGAGTTGGTTGGAGGAGGATGGTCGGCGGCCTATGCTCCACATAGTGTAACAGGCACTGATTGGTAAATTAATCACTAAGTAGTGAACAACATCAATTATACCCAGTGCTTAGTGATGATCGAGCTTAGCAATGCCACACCTATAAGAAATTTTATCATAACTAACGAATGATCATAAATGGATTATCACTTCCTACAAAAACAGAAAACAATAAGTATTTTTATCAACTTCATGAACGAAACCATGGTTGTATAGACAGCTTAAACCATTTAGATTAGTATACCCCATATGTTTATGTTTACCTATGTCTAAGTGTTTATTTCAATAAGATGTCAAAACCACAAAATTTAAACCTTGATTTGTATGACTAAGGAAATATTTTAACAAAAAATACAACTAATGAGATTGCTTATACCTGACTTGTGATAGATTGTTTTCTGCATATCATTGACGTATTGGCAATCCTATATTAGATAGTGGATGCTAGTGAACGGTGACTCTACCTTCCTATTTCCAACTAGCATCATATACAGCGACAAATACATGCATATAAGCACCGATCTGTATTAAAGTAACATAATATACAATCATTCCCACTAACTGATGAAGACAAATACGGCAATAAATTTCATTAAGAGAACGCCATACTTCTGAATACAGAGGACTCAAAATTATGCTGACGAATTTATGAAAGTATAACATTTAGATCAATCTACAATCAGTAGTCTTATTGATATGAATAATAGTTACCAATCTATATAGAAAAGGCCAACTAGACAGGACAATCAATAAAAACAAAATCAAATGAAGATGACAACGACTTAGAAAGTAACTATTCACAAATACAGTCATAAGAATAAATTAATTTAGCGCTTATGTAATTACTTATTCATACAATTCAATTCTATATGAATGAAGAACTGATAACGCTGTCCGGAAAGAACAACACAACCAGAAACACATCAATAACTAACGGTTTATAGAATGAAAACGAGCTGACGTGACAGATTATAGTATAACTGATATCGACTATAACTTTAAAAGGATAAAAGCATACCAAAAGATTGTGATTAATTCATTAATACTACAGGTTTTAGGTATATGATTATCAAATGTTAAAACGAAGTCACCGAAAACTAATTATTTTATTTTATACTACAGTGACAAACTAGTGATCACTCATTCTTTAACAAGAAAATGGGGTAAGTTGCCAACATTTAGCTTGATAAATCTCTTTAGAGACTATTTCAAACTAAAACATAATTTCGACTTGATATCTACAGTTCTAAATGAGTTAGGCATTTAGTAATGACCTGTTTGGGGATAATTGGACTCCTCTTATGTAATCTCCATCCCTATACAATAATGGTCTAACTAAAGGTACATTTAGAGGTTAATTGAATACGTCTAAACTAAAAGTTGTTATTCTCAGCATTGTAGATATTTATCGCTCAATGATATTGTAACATTTCATATAACAGATCACATTTAGAAATTGCATGGGACATAGAAAAGTGTATACTTCATAATAAGTTGTTCTTTTTCGTCTAAATTTCTAAGAAATAAACAACTTGATAAAACTGTAGTTGATCAGCTGATTTCAAAGGACGTGACTTCAATTGAAGGAAAGATAAACAAAGTTTAACTGAATAATAATAACAATAGTAACAACAACAACATGAAGTTGTTTCTGCTTCAAGAAGTTTAGATACAAAAAATATTTGAAGAAACTATTATAAGAAAGTAAAACGTGAAAACTTGAAATGTTCATTCAGTAAAGCTGATTCCTATCAGTTTAAAAGATTCATGTGACCAAGAAAAATTCCAGTGTAGACAAACCACTCAATCATGAAAAGATTGGTATTATGTATGTGAATATCTTCACCAAATTCACTTAACTTAAGAAAGTCTTCAAGTGCATGTGTAGGTTACCAGTACACAATTTAATCTGTTTCGGAACACTGTTCATAATAGTGTAACAAATCAGTGACTAAAAGTGACGGGAGAAGTAGAATAATATTACCGATGGTAATCTAAAATGACTTCGGACACCAGTCTGTGAAAATGGTTGGAATTTTTTATTCAAGCCTGGTCACATACAGTTCACCGACGAATAATGGTTAGAGTGTAGACGATGAAAAAAGGTTGCGAAAGGGTAGACTAATGCCCAGAATTATTTTACAAATTTACTGTCAGTTGAACCGTATAAAGATGTTCAAATTTCTTAGTTGAATTACGTTAGTTAAAATTATCGGTGACAGTGCTTGAAATCGGTAATAACGGTGTACACGTATGTACGTAACTTAATACCTATAGCTACATACACCAAAAGATTATCCACTTGTTTCAGATAGACATTAACTTGTACAACAGGTATGAATTTATTTTTACAAGTTTGCATTTTTGCGTTGCTAATATAAAAGGCTGTTTACAATCCGTTGGCGTTTAAAGCGAAGCGATTGAGTATCGATGTAAACATCAACCCATGAATGTGGTGGATACATCCAGTTGACGATTCCACAGCTAGCCATAATCTAACTTTACAAAAAAACTTATAACCAAACAGTAATATCGAGACAATCAGATAAGAATGTACCTATCTCATTAGAGACAGTCGTTAACATTAACAACGGTAAAATAGAAGCTTAAGTCACAAAATAATATCTACCAGATAATAAATATACTGTACAAAACAAACAAATCAGTAAGCATCCTCAATTGAACAGTGACAAACAATACAGATATTTATTGACATCATAATAAACCTTTTTTTTTGGAGAAAAAATGATACTTTATTTAGAATGTATGTGTAGTCAAAAGATAGTTTTGTCAAAATCATATGTTTTCTTTTATAATTAAATATTTATTCAGTGATCGAAATTATCTAATGATTAACTATTACATTAGCATAATATAGAAGAACGTAAACTCTATGCTTTCAGTTACCTATTTAACTTGTCAACTATTCAACATGCATACAAAAGATTTACTAAATGATATAGAAAACATCTGTTAACTGGCATTCGTTGGCAGTAGGAAATGTACAAAGAGAAGTGTGTGTTTGTGTAGATATATAATGAGATGAACTATTATACAAGTTTTAGAAAATAATCAAATATTTGCATGTTTACTGTATCTTATTTAAGTAACAAGTGATAAAGGACAAAAAAAAATCAACACAGCTGATGATTTTTTCACATAAGAGCCTCAAATGGAACTTTGGGTATAATGAAAATTATATTGTATGAATTAGAAGCATGAAATATTACTTCTTGTTTATTCATTATCGTAGTGATGGTAAAAGACAGTTGATAACAGAAAAATAACATTACATATGTGAAATCTTTAGTTACAGTACACACAGTCCATTCAATTAATCTGATAACAGTAGTAATGAACTTGAACAATGAGTTGATGATGACTATTTCTTATATTTGATTCACTTGATAAGAAATCTAACTGCTTATCCCTATCACAGTCACAAAATGAAAGCAATCGGTCACCTAAATAACAGACTATAACTCGTAGAAGCACAAAAACCTTACCTTGAAAACATAACATCTGAGAAATCGAAGTCTGATAGTAACACTACTGTTTATGATTTCGGAAATAGATTTTTATACATTTATGGAAATATGCTTGACTTTGGGACTAGTGTTTAAGTGTAAGAAACGCCTGCCCAAATTAAAACTGATATAGTGAATTCGGAACTGTGCCACCTAGTAGCTCAAAACTAGACATCTTAGCCACATAGAAACCGCCAAAATGCATCAACTCTGTTTCGGTTAAAGTTATTATCAACATAGCAATAAATCCTTAGACTTTAATTGAATATATATACATAACCGACGAAAATTTCGAGTTTTCTTGCCGGAAATCTTTAAGTGCTTCCAACCGCAGTGCTTATCATTATTTATGAATCTTATATATATATTACAATAAATGTAATGGAATTCCTACATTTAAAACCTATTCTTATATGCATTTACCATTGCATATAAATGTTTTAATATCATTACTTCAAATTACGCTTATTCAATTTTTTAAAACTCCACTTCTATATTACCGAAATTTTCTGGGTTGTAAGACATAGGTGAATGCTTGTGGTTATATTTGGTTAGGCTTACTAAGTATTCGTTGTCGTTCGGTATAACAACATTTCGTATCGAATGAAGTTCATGAAACCTCTTGAAACAACCATTCATAAACAGGACAGAAAGAACAGGCTGAATTAGCTTTTGCGGAATGAATAAGCAGATCGTTACTACGTAAATAAGTGCTGGTGTTGTTGTCTAGAACCACAATCAAAGCTATGCAACTAAATCGTTTGCCCCAAGAAACACAACATACCTAAAAGTAGCTACGTTGTTTACGTTTGACCACTTGAAAAAAATTGAATACTGTATAACAAAACGTAATACCACAATAATGAAAGCATTTCTAAGTAGTATGAAATCGACTGGCGTTATTCAGTACGTTTTACTCAGCCGAGTATCCAAAATAATAATAATTCGATGTGCAGACTAGATGCTAACAGGTCTATGATACAAACCTATGGGGTTCATTTAGGTTACAATTGTATGGTTTAAAGCTGATTTGAACAATCTGTCATGCGACTACACTACGGTTATAAGCGAAGCAACAGACTGGTGAAACTGGTTTCAGATTATCTAACTAAAATCAAAGTCAAGTTCCAATCAAGATCTTAATGAATATCATGAGGAGACGTCGTATGCTCATTACAGCGGCCGATTGATAGTATGTACGACCTGCAACTCGATAAAGAAGCTCTTAACTAACATATCATAAAAAATAACTAAAGAAGATAAAAATAAGCCAAAACAGAAGGGTTGATAGGTTCATCTATCAGTTGTGTACTACATAATGGTTTTACAGTACGTTGAGTAAGGAACATTAGCACGGTACAAATGACCTACTGAATGCCGCAGTTGACTTTCAAAACTCTGCTGTTTACCAATGTACAAATAGAGGTACATTACACGTGTATATATTTCATTTTGGTCTGTCTATTAGACTTGAAGTTGTCTAACATTGCGTGGCAGATGACTAACAGTATTGTGCAAAGTTACTGTTCTACGTACAAAATTGGATTTGAAGACCACACAGTGAAGCAACAAAGCAAAAAGTCAAACATTAAGAAAAGTAAGTATATTATACAAAATAAGTAATTTAGGTGGGATCGTCTGTTCTCACTTTTGTTTAGGAAATTCGAATTAATTGAGCTCCATTACCAACAACGAGAGCATAAACGAAATATATTTCACTATCTTCCTTATCATTAGCATGACACAACTGATAATTTATATGAGTCACAGATAAACTATGCGGTTCTCCTAAACCACATAACAGAATACATTTTATAGGATTCAATCGTAATTCAGATGATGAAATCGCATTTAAGCACCAAAGTATTAAACGTTGATCCGAAGCTAAACTTAAAAAGTAATGTAAAAACTGATCAGTCGTTGTCATATTAGGACATGTGGCAACTTTTACAACACTACTAAAGTGTCTTACACAAGAGGCAGACCACTGAGGATACACTGAATTAATTTGACTGATATTTACAGGAACTAGAGCTACACGAATACTGCCATCATCTCCGCCAACTACAACAGCCATTGAGATCGTATTACTGTTAAATAAAGTGATCTCCGTCATAAGTGAAGTTATGCAATTGAAAGATAGTTGATTTGGTATATAAAAAGGTGGAATCGGTGCACAATTTAAAATCCAGTGGAAAGCAGTATTTAGACATAAACCAAATATTTCATCAACATCGTTATCTTCATCACAAACATGTGGTTCATCGTTACATTGGTTATCAGCAGAATCATAATTAGCTATAGGACGCCATGGTAGAATCCATCCATGTAATTCCCCGCATGAATTTGAAATAGCGAAAGAAATATAATTGGAAGTAACGTGTAAGAGTTGCAAATCTAAACAACAACTGATATGATGGCTTAATTTATTGGTTGGTGATGATAGTGACGTTGGTTTGATTCGACCAATTTCTGAGAATTTCGGATATTCAGTCCTATTTTCGACTGGTGGTTGGATGTGAAGGAAGCTAAGGAAAACAGCAGAAAGAATATTTTCTGTATGTATCACAGAGAGAGCTTGTGATAAATGTAACCAATCGCATTTTTTTATGAATGAACGCCTATAGTTCAGTGAGTATCCATTTTAGTGCTATGTAAGATATGATACCTGATAAATAGTTGACTAATTCAAAGTTTATTTAGTTACATCTTAATTCGTGCTTAGCACCAGACAACAGGAATGCATTTCAAGAATAAGTTAGTGGTTAAGTGCCTGACAAACAAATTTAGCATGAATATTATAAAAAGCATTTGAGGATACAGGTGATTCTATCTCTAGAGTCATGAGCTGAAATCTTCAAATGAATTCAGAGATATATTCGACAACGGTTAAACAACTCGGTTATGTTTTTAAGGTTAGAAAACAAACCTAGCGGAATGGGTTACTTGGTCAAATTTATATCAACCCTGACAGTGAATTTATCTTGATTACTGAGGACCATTTCTAATCACTGCAGATACATATTATTTAAGAGAGAAACGTCATAAATGATTCATCGGTGTAATTCTCTCAACTGTAACTTGCAATTAAACAAGTGGTATCAGCATCGAAAGACATTCTTCGTTAACAATATTTTAATGGCACTGATGAAAAGTTTTGGAAATAACCAAAACTGTAGGATAATGACTTTATCGACAATATGGTTCTTCGGTATTGAAATGTACAGTATAGTATAGCAAAGGATGATCCAAATATATTGTTTAACAGTAGACATCTAAGAAATGTATATTCGCAAAGGCACTCCAAATCAAATGATAAAAATCGCTTATTTAAACGATAAGATCATATATCCAAGATGCATTGACTAAGTATGCTTTCTACAAGTTAAAGCTGATCATTATATAGATAAATAGCATAAAATCATTTTAAAACCTAATGATATTACGTCGACTAAAGTAAATACTTTCAAAACAATTCAAACAAGTTTCCTCAAACTCAGACAGAATCTGAAGATCTGTGAGAAAAAAAAGGGCTGCGAATATGTACATGTATGGGTTGTGTTAATAAGTATATGATTATCATTGATGTCCAAGTGCGACTAATAATTCGTATCGGTGTTAGGTTGTTGGAGATTATAAACAGAAAGCAATCATATGTCACACGTTAGTAAGGTGTACTTGCTAACTTCAGGAAATTGATACTCTATTTCAGAGTAGTATGCTTGTTACCCTGCTATACAGTCTGAGATGTCACAATTAGGCTGCATCAGATACCACTGAACTCTTGTAGGAGTGGGACGTTTACATTAACTGAATAGGGAGTATTAACTTGCTGGGTATTCAATTCTGATCAAAATCTATCCATCCACTATTAGAAACAATGCAGCTAATATACACTTAAATAATTAGTTCTAGTCACAGTAAAATAGTTATATGGTTTGTCCAAAATCACACAAACTAGCATACAGAGATTTCTGATGAAACTTGGGAAGGACATTCATAAAATGTTGATAGAAATATCTGCATGTGATGAATTGAAGAATACAGTTATTTCCAAGTTGATCAATTACATTAACAATAACAGTGGAAACTCCAAAGGTGATACACAATCAGGTTAACCATCGTCCTATTGGTTTATTGAAAACATCGAAAGTATGTGATTTTTAGTGATTCACAGCCCGAGTGAATGGGAAATATGTCTAGAAAAATATCAGGGGCTGATAGTCGCATTTTGTGAACTTTACAAACAACGAAAACAGTGAGAGACTAAGTATATTGTCAAAATTATGGAGTATCTTAAAGGGAATGTGATTCGTGTACCCTAAATGTTACGAAATAAATGATTTATGACCCTAGTTTGTGAATTTATTGGACAAGTTGCATATCGTAAGCAAAATATTTCCAATGTCAAATTACTTACTGTACATATCCATCGGAACACCCTGAAATAACTAATATATTATCGTTTGGTTGATCTTCTTGTCTGGGAATTTGAACACATGTCATTGCCATTACGCGTATATCACTTGATACAACCACATTTCTAGAGTGTTTAGTATTTCCAATGTCATTATCACCACAAGACTGCTCTACAGCACCGTTATCATTATCATCAGAAGTATCATCAACCCGATAATATTCATCATGTCGAATTTTCTTGGAACCCAGAAAGCCTGTCACTACTTCAAGGTTATTTGATGATGATACCAGCTGCCATAAACAAATCTGACCCCGACCACCAGCAGTCAACATGTAACGTTTAGAAATAGTCTCTTGAATTGAACTGATACAATCAGTAAAAATATAAGGTAAATTCATACAACGGATACTTGATATATGACCACGATGATGTTGAGGAAAACTTGAAATCGGTTCTGAATGACAAATAAGAAGAAACGATATAAGGTTTAAAAAATGTTAATTTTTCTTATTATTAGGTCTTTAGAAAAATAAAAGTAATCCCCTTCCATTAGGTATTTTGGTATGTAGCTAGTAGGGAAATCTGGAACATGAGTTTCATATTCTTTTGGACGGACCAGCTGAACGTATGTGTATTCCATCGTCAATCTTTACAATGAAACATGAGACTCCATTATTATTATTATTATTATTATTATTATTATTATTATTATTATTATTATTATTATTTGACTGTCAATAATTTGGTCTTTTAACATCTAATAAGTTGGGTATTGTGCTAATAATCCAGATGTCCGAGTAGAGATAGCTTGGTCACATTGATCGGATTAATTAAAGAGATCAATCGAAAAACCTTTACACGAGCAAATACCTCCGATTCAGTATAAGAGAGATTAGGTGTAGCAAGTTGAACCAGTAAACAGCTGCATCCACTGTTTATCTATGCTTAAAAACATTTGATTTGTACAAATATGCAGCGTAAAATAATAAGCATATGAAAGCACAAATTAAAATAAAAGAGAATAATAGAGAGTGAATAACTTGGTGTTGATAACCAATATTGTGACGTTTTGGTCTCAATAGCTGATGTAATAGGCTGTAAGATAGAAAATTGATTTGGATAACTAGATAACATCGTTGTATATTACATAAACACATAAATAATCATAACTTCGAAGTGACAAATCGACACCTGTATTGTGAGATAACAAATGATGTATCAATCAAAAACTTATAATATAATTAATGACACTAAACACAGATGGATTATACTGTTTGTTGACCAGTTAATATATGCTTGGTGTGCGCAAATGAGTGGTAAACAAACTTCAGTGTTTATTAGGTAAGCAAAAACTATGACCTAACATAATAAGGTGCTATTTTCTACTTCCTAATGATCAACATTTATACTTATGACACAATAATTTAAAGTTATGACCCTAACATTAAACATAAGTAAATAGATCAGTAGTAAAGTAACTTACCATTTACAGTTGCAGCACTTGTCGTCAGTGGCAATGATAACTCCAAACTTGATATCAAAGTATCTTCTCCTCCAGTTAAACAATATAATTCAATTTGTTGATTATTGGAATTGCCTTAGAGAAACAATAACAAAACAATTTACACACATTTGTAAAACATTAGCTCAGTGAATAAGACATCTAACTTTCAGCCACAAAGTAATGGATTCGAATCCTATTCAGCCTACTTCGAGTAAAGGCAAAAGTATACCATCAATTGCAACCACATTTCGAGTGGATCTCGAGGTTAAATACACGAATCTGTTTCCAATAAATGATTAAATCAAACATTTTGTTAAATGCAATCTATAAGTGATTAATGATATGGATTAGAAAAAACGTCATTGATCGAAGGCTTAATGAAGTAGGGAAATTAAATGGCATAGGCTATTTAGAAACAGACAACTTGATAAATTCATGATAAAAAAAACAGGAGTTACAAAGTAAATGTCAATAATTATAACAACCCATTTGAAGAAATTTTAACAGATGAATGATACTACTAACAGTAGGCAAATGTAGAAGTATGAAATGTTGAGGTGACAGGAAACTAAACATCAATGCGCAACCATATTTATGCTTGAGAATGTGCATAATAACTATCAACGGTGCTCAAATTTACTACGAAATACATACTGAAAGATTTCAATGTATCCGATTCAATGTAAAGGTCTGATGTTGCTAGAAAAAATGAAATTTAATCAAATAACTGATAGTTGTGCAAAAAGAAACCGCTTCTCAAACTGAACATATGTATTGTGATTTATGTTCTAATGCTTGATAACAAAAAAAATCATTCGCTTGATAGTGTATAGATATTAAATGATCTTGATAAATGACCGACTTGTTAAAACGAAGCTATTTTTCATTATGTAAGCAATAACCTCAATAATCATAGTTTCAATACTACGTAGCATATCTAACTAAAACAATCTCTAAATATTGTTTAGTTTATATTTTAAACGGTGAAAAAGCAGACAGTTTTGCCCAAAATGTATTGAACAGAAAGGTGATAATATCGCTAATTCTAATAAAAAAGATATAACTGACAACAACCAAATGCATAAATTTAGAATAGGCTTGTATTATCCCGTTGATTTGGAATGGACTTAAACTGGTCAGAGGCTATTCTAAATTACATATGTACCCGTTGCACAAGTGCGACTGTCGGGACACAGTAGCCTAGAGGTAAACGCGGTGGGGTTTAGCACGAAGCGGACTGAGTTCGAATCCCAGTGTGAACATCAACATTAGGATTCAGGTATATCCAGCCGATGAGTCCCAAATAGGACGAAACGCGCCTCATGGATTCCACTTGCCAGTCACAATCCAACTTAAATATAACAATTGCGTAAATATAGTTAGTAACGTTGAAGTAATTAATCTTGAAGAAAATTAGAAATGTCATGGATACAACTCGAGTGTTTAAAAAGAACTGGCGATGATGTGAACTATACTCGAAACTATTTTCTTTTAATTACTGTCTTATTGTGAAGTAACTAGACTTACTTTTCTCACCAAAAGAATTTATTTTGTTTTTGAAAGATAGAATCTCGCGTTAGAAATAATAATAAGCGGAAGTTCAAACACGGTTAAAACTCAAATGTTTCTACCAGTAGACCATAGCTTCATTGTTAGTGCATCCAATCTTAACTAAAATATGGCTAGGATAAGAACATTACGTACTAAAAGTATCCAGTATTGTATATAATTCACAACATCTAAAACGACTGCGGCCTAGTGGGGAGATAACTTAGCGGTTAAAGAATATAACTGTCATTGTTCAAGAAGCCATTTCATCGGACAAAAATAATAGTCTAAGAATCAGCTAGTAGGGTAATAATGCTAAAAGTATAAAAAAGAACTAAAAATCAGTCGCTTGTTAATTAAAGAGAGGTGTTTGGAAGAATAAGTTCCCATATATGAATTGAAAGATACTTTTTGTAACTTGTTGACGTAAATATGGACTTAATGCTTTTTGCTCTGAAACTTTTTGTAATGCTTGTTTCTCATGTTTTTCACTTCCCCTTTTTAACTATACTAACTAAATTGTTTTATTGCTCAATTCTGTATCCCTATTCCCAAGAATGTTTTACTGTTTGTTTGTTTGCTAATGTATTCTCTATATTACCTGTTGGATTTTAAATTTTCAGGAAAAGTTGGACTAGCTGAGGGTACTGAGAAATGGAAACAATATTGTTTCAGATGTCCGTTGAAGTCAATGTACAATATCATCTAGTAAATAAAGGGTGATGCAATTATCCGAAAAATTTTAAAACATAGCAGTAAAGCGTAGAACACTTTTTATCCCCATAGAGGAAAATTGACAACGATAAAGAATTTAAAATCCAATGCAGATTTTGCATTTCATGTAGATCAATCATCCCTTATTACAATCTACTTTGCTATATGTAAGCTGGCTAAGAAATTATGCTATTCGTAGTTGACCGAATAATAAGTGAAGTGGTAAAGTAGAAACGTTAAAGTAGATGAAAACTACACATAACTTCCATACATTGATATAAGAAAAATGATCGTTGTATTTTAACGCAATCTTCTGAATTCTAGCGAACTTATTGATCGTGACTATGTTAACGATGACGGATTTTATACAAAACTTTATGGCTATGAGAAAGATTCACAAAGAAACCTTCACTGTCAATATATTTGTATTCAGATAAGCGAGATTAACTCCGCCTGCAGCTCTTCTAGGGTTGCTGCCCGTCCCAAGCCAGGGTAAAGGAGGAGGGTTGGGCATAGGGCAAGCATCCCTATCCCGTAAAACACAAGCTTGCTAAAAAAACGCTGACCAAATTAAACAAACTAAACCATTTAAACTCTGCCCTGGGAGTGGAAGGAATCTATATGACGCTTCATGATGAAAGCCGAGATTCTTCGAAAGTCATGAGGCCGATGCCCCCCCCTTCTAACGACCAGAGCCAAAAATTTTATAGGTAAATGGAATGTTTGGACAATGTGGGGGATCGGGGAGACCAATCAAATAGCAGCGGAAATGAAGAGATACAACTTGACTGTGATCGGAATCAGAGAAACCCATTGGAATTAAACTGGACAGAAAACATTAGCTACGGGAGAGGTACTACTATACTCCGGCTACGAAGAGGTAAATGCTCCAAACACCCAAGGAGTTGCTCTGATGCTGTCCAAAATGCACCTAATGAGCTTGTAGGATGGGAACCACTTGGACCCAGGATCATCAAAGCATCTTTCAGGACAATGAAGAAGGGGATTAAAATGAACATCATCCAAGTGTTATGCACCCACCAACGACGGAAACGACGAGGACAAAGATCAGTTTTATGATAGACTGCAGTCAATTATAGCGAAGTATCCAGGAAAGGATCTGACAATCCTAATGGGGGACCTAAACGCCAAAGTCGGAATGGACAACACCGGATACGAAGACATCATGGGACAACAGGGACTGCAAAAAAGAAGTGAAAATGGTGAAAGATATACAAATCTATGCGCTTTCAACAAAATGGTTATAGGTGGTACAATATTCCCCACAAACGCATACACAAGGCTACATGGGTCTCACCGGATCATACTACCGAGAATCAAATTGATCATATATCATATCAGTAAAAAATTCAGAAGATCAATGGAAGATGTGAGAACCAGGAGAGGAGCTGATGTAGCTTCAGATCACCACCTAGTGGTTGCCAAAATGCAACTGAAGCTAAAGAAGTAATGGATAACTGGAGCAACACCATTACAACGGTTCAATACAGCCTCTCTTCGGGATACTGACAAACTCAAGGAATTTAAAATAACTCTCAACAACAGGTTTCAAGCCTTACAAGATCTGCTGAATGAGGAAAACTGGAAAGGAATCAAAGAGGCACTAACTTCAACTTGTCAAGAGGACTCTGGGCTGCAAGAACCACTATCATAAGGAATAGATTTCCACAGAGACCCTGGTCAAAATTCAACAAAGGAGGAACAAGAAGGTAGAAATCAACAACAGCCGAACTAGAGCAGAGAAAATCAAGGCACAAAGTGAATACACAGAAGCAAATAAACAAGTAAAGAGCATTAGTTCCGACAAACAGAAGTATATCGAAGGTCTTGCAACGACAGCGGAAAAAGCTGCAAGAGAAGGAAATATGAAACAGCCATACGACACAACGGAGAAACTGACAGGGCAATATAGTAAACCAGAGCGACTGGTCAGGAACAAAGAAGGCAAGCTAATCACCGAGATTCAAGAACAAAAAAACAGATGGGTAGAAAACTTTGAGGAACTCATGAGCAAGCAAGGCTCCACCGAACCCATCAAACATAGAAGCAGTATTTACGGACCACCCGATAGATGTCGATCCACCGACGATAGAAGAAATCAAGATAGCCGTCAGACAGATCAAAAGTGGGAAAGCGGCAGGACCTGACAATATATCAGCCGAAGCACTAAAGTAAGACATAGACAATACGGCAACGATGCTCCACGTTTTATTCAAGAAGATCTGGGAGAAAAAACAAGTGCCGGCAGACTGGAAAGTAGGATACCTTATCAAGATACCAAAGAAAGGAAATTTAAGTAAATGTGAGAACTACAGAGGGATCACACTATTGTGTAAAGCGGAAGGCCAAAGAACACACTGCGTCGAGAATTGAGGCAGATATTAAAACGATGAACAGCAACTGGAATAAGCTGAAAAGGATTGCTCAGGACAAAGTTGGATGGAGAATACTGGTAAGCGGCTATGTTCCTTCAAGAGGGGTAAAAGGCGTAAGTAAGTAAGATAAGCGGGATTATGTATCATTAAGACCGAGAAATTGGTAATAAATCGTGGAAAACTAATAAATATCTAAACTCTACTTGCATACATCCTCAATTGTTTCTTATTTCATTATTACTTACTCCCTTACTTACGCCCGGTATCCCTCACAGAGGAATATAGGTCGCTTACCAGTATTCTCCATTCAACTCTGTCCTGAGCAATCCTTTCCAGCTTATTCCAGTTGCTGTTCATCCTACGTCGTGTTGAGTGTTGTTGGTTGTCTTCACTTGCATTTGTTGGTGTGTATGGGCTAAAAGAGCTAGATCATCCGCGAAGTCCAAATCATCAAGTCGCATTATTCTTGTTCATTGAATTCCGTGCTTACCCTCAGATGCGGGGGTCTTCATGATCCAATCAACTACTAGAAGGAAGAGAAGAGGCGAGAGTAGGCAGTCTTGTCTGATGCCGGTCCTTACTAGGAATGCATCTGTCAGCTATCCTTCATGCACGATTTTGCACTGTAGTCCGTCGTAAGGATTCCGGATGATGTTGACGAGTTTCTCTGGTACACCGTAGTGTCGAAGAAGTTTCCATAGCGATCTCCTGTCTACACTGTCAAACGCCTTCTCATAGCCAAAGAAGTTGATGCACAGTGACGAGTTTCATTCAATTCATTGTTTAATGATGTTTTTTAATTATACTACTTATTATTATTCAGTAACTAACAATTTTGTCAAACATTTTACGACCTGGACGTCACATTATATCGCATCCAGTATTAAGCTATGTTAGAAAGCATTCACGCAGAGTTGTGAAATTTAACATTTTAGTGTTGGCATTTTAAAATTTCAAGCTTTATAAGTTTGTCACTATTCATGGGTGTTTCGTTAACCATGATTCGTTCATATCGATTTCAGTTGAAATATTCTTTCAATTAAAGACGCTATTTTTCCTTAGGAATATTTTTATATTGTCGCTGGTTTATCGTGTTTCACGTGAATGTTTATTGCATCATTATCGCAGGACGTACGTTGTTTTTGACAATAATAATTCAAAGTGTTAGGGAAGCATAGATGACTTACGAATTAAGGTCTATAATTCAAATGACTTTACAGTATCTATAATGAAAGAAATTGCATTCAGAAATCTCACCGTACTGAGAGTGGAGTTGCATGTTTCTCGATTGATGAGTTCAATTCCAAAAATGGAATTTTATAAAACCATTAAACTCAAACAAATGTTACTGTTTCTATTGATTAATTTTTTTAATGTATACACTCATCACAGACTGAAAAGTGACTTAAAATTAACAGAATCAGTATAGTGTCACTGACTACTCAGCCTTATAGTTTAATCGACGTGTTTTCTTCTTGCTAACAAATACTGTCACTTAAAGAGTACCAATATGGCTCAGATCAACAGTCAATGACTTCATAGACTGATCCCAAGTCTGAGTTTGGACGCCTCTTCTACTTCCAACTTACTCTTATACCAGTTTACATCATGTATTGAGGTAGGCAGTGGTTAGGCAGATGTAATACATGTCCCAACTACCTTTGTCGATTCACAGGCTAAACAACCTAATTTTCATCCTTCTCCAGTAATTTGTTCCTAAACTCGCTACTGCTTGCTCGGTGATTTCACGATGCACGAGTAATACATCGAAGATACCTATGATTGGTGATTGTATAGCCTACGCACGCAATTTTCACAGAGCCGATTGTTGCGCTGTACACTAGTCCTTTACTTGACAGATGGATATCCCGCCTACAGGTAACCGTAATTATTAAAAGTCAATTGAACAATGTGTTTAATTATTGACGGTTGACAGCACATGCCACACAAACAGTGGCTAAGTCTAATGTGATAATCAATGAGTATCCCAATTGTGACTAAGCAAGTGCATGAATGCATATATATATATATATATATATATATATATATATATATATATATATATATATATATATATATATATATCAGCGTATAACTGTCATGACATGAAGGTAATTTATAAAATACAAGATAAAACTAACCTTTATAATAATCCTGACAACTGAATATATCGCATTTATTGAGTAATAAGCAAGTATTAATTGTTTGGCCATGAAGAAATGACTGAAACATTTAATTTGAAAAGGCTTGTGAGAATAAGATCGAATATAAAGTAATGTACACAAGTAAACAGATAAAAGAAGCGAATTGAATGAGTAATTATTTCATTACGATTTATAAATAGAATCTAAAGACGAATTTTCTCAAAAATGTAGGTTTAGCAATAAACTTTCAGTTACAATTAATTTATGAGGACTAACCAGACTACGAAATGGATGCTCAATGTTAGTTGAAGAGTTGGCTGGAAGAAAGCAAGGGGTTGATTAAATTTAGACTTGGCATAAGTTCACAAAATCATTGACCATTAGACTGAGATATGCTGGTAAGTAAAAACTATCTGCTTGGAGTCTGTGAGAATGCCACGATCAGTGGACGCAGATGTTGGATAATGTGGGTCATAATCGATTGCATTAGTGTATATCTACTTCCTCCTTTTTCTTATAGATTTAGAATTTCAGTAATCCTTTATGTATATCTTTCCACCAAGTTTTCTTACAAAATATTTGCAATGTTTGGTCTTTTCTCATTGAGAATGTTACTAAAATAATTAGGAAATTGTTAGTTCTTAATTTTGTTAATCCCATTTAGTCGTATTGAATCATGATGCTGATTTACGCTAACACATACTTGCGCCACGATCTGCGGAAATTACGACCGACTGACTGAGACTACTAGAGTGTTTATACTGAGGTAGGAGTAGGATGGTTGAGTGCATAAAACTGTCAAGTTTAAACCCTAAATAATTACAATATTGACTATCCATTAGACTTAATTCTAAACTTTAAATATCTCATAAGTTGTGAGGTCCGTAAGAATAAACTAACGGTAATACAATTGAAGCTGTGCTTTGTTTATTTAAAAAAGCTTTTAACGACTGTAGTTGATTTACTGCGTACACTTCTATATTTTCAACTTCTAGCCACATTGTTCATGTGACGTCTAGTTACAACATTATAAATGATGAAGTATAAATTTGCAATCTATTGTTTGAAAGCCAAGTTACGGATATAGTCGCAAACAACTTTAAAGTTTTAAAAGCTATCAAAATATTTAAAAATTATTAATTACTTCTATAGTTAATAAATAAGTTAGCCTCTAGCAACCACTGAAATTTAGAAAAATCCTAATTGGTAAAATGTATTTCAGCTTAGGTCGTTAGTATCTTGGGGTAATTAATTAACGATTCCTAACATAAAAGTGTACTTTAATAGATGAATGTATATTACGCCCAAGACCACTTAAGCATTAAAATGATGTTTCATCCGGTTAAAAAACCCTTCAAAAGTGTACACCCACGAACCCATCATCTTCGTGATAGACACTAACCATTGGAACCACTAGACTGGCATGCAATCATAATAATTTCTAACTTCAATTAATACATGATGTAGCGTGACGACTATCCAACACCATTAACGATGAATGTTCTACGCATGACACGACTGAACTCCGCTGGTCACGACTTCTCACTAAACCTTCAGTAACTCATTTCGAAGTAATTCGCTAGTGAATTACTATCATAGTTTAGATGTAAAGGCTTCTTGTAAACAAATTTCTCCAAACTCCAATTTACAATGAATTACCTACAAAATAATTTAAACCGTGCTTATTTGAAGATACTTCAGGCATTCTTATTATTTCATAAGTAGAACTAATTTTTTTCGAAATGAGAAAACTTTAGAATAGGATTCTTTATTCTAAATACGAATGAGGAGAAATTTAGTTTAGTCCATGATATAATATATAGTAATTAATGGATATAATTTACTATTCGATTATATGAACGTAAAAGTATGCGATAACATACTTACATTTAAATAAATAGGTTCAAAATTACACTGTTTTACTTTACATGATAGTAAGCAACTATGCAGATCCGATTGAATTACAACTTTGCCTCGATTAATACTTGCAAAAATAGGAGTTGAAAAATTTCTCTTATTGTCAACTGTTTCATCATCAACAATATTAACGCCAAAATCGTAACCACAACGGTAATCCACAGAGCTATCCAGTTTATCTGTTTTTAAAGTACTGGGCAAAAACCAATCCCAATAATGATTACCACCATTACAGTCAATAACAAAACAACCGTCCTGACGTATTGGGCATATAAACGACCAATCCAACTGATTAGCTGTTTGTATACACTTATGATTTAACGAGATGGCTTTAAAAAATTTCTAGATTTAAAAATATAACAATAAAAAAAATTAAGTGCAAACGAAATGCTTCTAGCATCTTAATTACCAAAGGATAAATATTCATTTTAGTGAGGTAGGAAAGATTTGTAGCAGAGAAAGAGGATTCTGAGTTGAATCCTGTAAGCTTGAGACCTTTAATTATCCATGTTATACAAACTAAAAAATGCAATAACAAGTAAAAAAAAGTTGGACATCATTTACGAAACAAATTGTTAACACTATGAGCAACTCTGAAACAAACAAAGTGGTTACCCTCATCGAATTCGTTTGCAGAGATATTGATAAGCTATGAGATGTCAGAATATATATCCGACTGTATATATATGAATGCATGCGAACTGGAGACACAAAATCAACTTTGGAATGTTTAAGCGACAATATGAAAAATAAGATAGAATGTTTAGGAGATTGACACTTAGATCATTTAATAATTTACTCGCTTATTGTGAAAAAATGATTAATAATGAAATTAAGCATCGAGATAGTGAAAGCCATAGCCAATTAATTTTATGTAAACAGAACAAGCTATTAGTCATTAGTAAAATTCCTGTAGCTTGTTTCTTTATGACGTTTGTAGTTGATAATTTTACTTATGAAGACAATGAGAGCTTCTGAATTAAACTGTCTAGATCATAGAAGGTAATACCACTAAAAGGTATGTATGGGGATGTGTTGGCAAGAAAGTGCTACACAGAAAAGTATTCCGTGTGTATTTCAACCTCGAATACAAGGAAGGATTACATCATATAAATAAATTTCAATTACTGTGTCCCTAAAGTTAACAGCCAATGATAAAACAGACTATATTAAAAAAAAAGCAATCAGATGGAACCTATAGTATAGTTATTTCAAGTCATCTATCTACGCCACACCTCAGTATTTATTCAAGTTATACATACACATTCTATCGCAATCAGTAATTCACTACGTATTCAATCAGCTAGTCAGATAAAAAAGAAATTTCATAATGAAGTTACAAGGCTAAACCGGCTTAAATCAACAGTCATGATCGACTGTGATGAATAAACAGAAAAACGTATTAAGTAGCTAAACAACAAAACTAAATGATATTCTTACCGATTGAAATCCTAAGGCATAAATTTCATTATCATTTGATCGATATAACCTTTCAATCCATGTTAAGTGATCAGATCTGAGAACTGTTCCCAAAAGGCTTAATGAACCATTCGATTGAACACACCAATATTTAACTTCACCGTACGTCCGACCACAAGATAAAATATTACAATTTGGTTCACTTTTTACCACAAGTATCGATGTACATCCACCACGTTTATGACATGATTTCGATAACCAAACCGGTGTATATACTTGTTTGCTGTTAGTAAGAAACTGGACAAACAAAATGCAGACGAGATACATACCTTTTTATTAATTACATGAAACCAAACAACAGTGAGACACATTAAACCACGAGAAATATTGGGATGAGTGAACTATTAGTAGAGTGTAACAAAAGCACTTATGAAATACGATGTATCTAATTGAGAAAATGTCAACATATAGATTCGCTTTGGTACAATATAAATATATAACTTTACTTCAAATGAACCCAAAAAGGAGAACCTGCAATTTAGAAAAGGAAGGTGATAATGCTAATGAGTCTAGGTATATTATAAAACCTATAAAGATTACATGCCTCAAGGATACTAGTGGGTCAGAAACACGAGCCAGATATTACATTGTAGTGAGTAATCACAATTGATAAAGTCACTGTTTGATGTCCTAGTCCGGATCGGTAAATATATATAGATATATACGAGCATAAGTGGTATACAGATTATTCACTTTGAAAACTATTGCTTCCTAATCAATCTATCTGTTCATTCGCATAGCGGTTGATCACTAAGTAATAACTAACATAATCTCGTCTAGTCTTTAGTGCAGACAAAATTTTATTAACCAAATTATGGTATGGCGGCTGGTTTTAGTAACTCAACAAAGTGTTAAAATATGTTTAGTGTTGGTTAGTTAGAGTTAATCAGCAGGATGAGGCAGAACAATGATTCGTATAAGATGATACATCATTTCTTGAAGTAGGGAGGGGTGGATATGCACCCTGTGTAAATCGAATCCACATCACTGCATTAATTTCAGTATTTAATCCAAGCTAGCAAATATACAGTGACTGAAGCAATGTCCACTTACCAATATGTGATGCGATACCAGTGAAACATAATAAATAAATAGCGATGTTCAACATTTCATGATAGTAAATTGAATTGAGTACTTAGCCCAGTACATAAGGTCACTAATATATTTCAATAGAAAATATAAGTTTGCTAACATTTTACTGAGAAATTGTTCGAATTTAATTAACATGAATCATGTTTGATTGAGAGAGGTATGTTTGACCTACAACGGAATAGTAGGTGACATTTACACGAGTGATTAAAAGTTAATATCTGTCATCCTACTAATGTTCAAGCAAATAATTTCAGATTTAAATTCCATAACAGTTATTTCTGGAACTAACTGCCTAATACTTTTGATGCAATAGTGTAATTCTTTCCATCAATATCACTTTAGAAGAACAGTACTAAAGATGATTCCTTACCCAGACACACTTCAAGGCACCTATGTTATCGTTATCATTGGAATATGATCCAAAAGGCCACCAAATTAAAATATTTGTCACTTTTCCAATGCGTACTGGTTGTGGTGATTGTTCATTCTATCTTGCCGTTAATTTCAGCGACGGAACAGCTCCGTTTCTGATGGTGCAGAGGCTAATTCAGTAGATGATGCATACACCAATTATTTGCCACGAAATTTTAGGTTTCATTATTCCCTCGTGCATACTTTATCATTCTGTGTTCTTTAACCACACTCTAATCTTAATGTTTAGTTCTCATATTATCAACGCTATTGAAACAAATCTGACTCTTCATCCATTCAACTTGTTCCTGCCAAACAGTGATGCTAACTTGGCATAGAAGATCGAGCTAACGCATATCTATTTAATTAAGTTCTATATAGATTACTATTGGTTACTTTGACACATATATAGTGGTAGCGGCTAAAAATGCACTTACACTAACTACATAGGAATAAATTCCACCATCACGAGTGCCAGTCAAAAGAATATTTTCATCGTTACTCTCGGTGCTGTTATCGCAAACAGGAATAAGTTCAGACGCTGCATTAAGCCATTTCATATTTGTTGAGCTATTCGACGATTGAATGATAGTGAATTTCTTGCCAAACGAAATTGTACTTTCAACTTTCGACAACGAAATGATTAACTTTAAAATAAGTAAAGTTAGATAGAGATTCAAATTCATAAATTTACAAAAAGGAACTTTACGAATCTAACCAATTTACAAGCATACATTTGTATATTGCTCAGAAACTAAAATTATTAAGAGAAAATATTTTTTGACAATATGGACTTAAATTTAGTGCTAATCGTATCAAATATTGCATTTTGCTAAACAAAACTGTATATAACATACAAATCGACCTTATTCCTCAAGTCTAACCCAACCCTGACCACAAACTTAACCGTGATTCCAAATCGAAATTCCTATAAGAAATAATTCAAGGACGCCTAAAATACTATTTGCGTACCAATAAAGGTTAACGATATATCTTTGTAATGACTAATCCATTGATTTTCGTGGAAAGGACACTCTTGTGGGCAAGTGGATGACATATTCTTAGCATAGATTGGAAAATCTCTTTTGACTTTTACAAACAACTTTCTAGATAACGGTTCACTTCACTTTGCCACATACACGTGAAACGTCGTTTTTAACAATAGAGGACATCCAAAGACTACTAGTATCTTTGAAGTATTACTCGAGTATGGTGAAACAATTGGTTGAGCAATACAGAGTTTAGTTGCAGAGTGAAGAAAGTAAAGGTAAAGAAGGTAAATAAGTTTGTGAAATTTAGTTGACATATCGCGACAAGGGTGAAATAATATCGTAACAGATGTCTACACCGAGAAATTTACTTTGGATTACAGACAACTGTAAGTGGCACATTACTGGTGCGGCTGATAGGCTACCCTATTATGACGATAATCGTTAGAATGAATGCTTTATGAGCTCTTAATATGCCTGCCAGGTCAGCTAGAGTAATGTAAGATCAAAGAAAAAAACCAGAATTTCGGTAGTACAGCGCTTATGTTCAATGTAAACGGATATAGTGACAAATGTGCATCCTAAAGATAACCACTATATTGTATGTATGCATATGTATGTATATATGTATGTATTATCAACATAGAACCTAGCACATGTGTGCGTCAGTCCAAGTTACCATACCTCTAAATCACAGTAAAATTAACATCACACAGTAGAAATAGAGGTTATTTCAATGATAATAATAGTAAAAACAAAGAAGAGTGAACATATAGAATATGGTTCAGGCAGAAAAGAGATAGAGTGTGTAAAGAAAGTCATGAACTAATGATAAGCACACGATCTAAGGGAGAATAATGAGTGGGTACATATGCGTTATTGTGACCGATTCTGAGCCATGTCACCCAATGTTTCCATCCACTGGTTACAGTATTCGCGCAGACCCCAGTCACATAGTCTGCGTCTACCGATACAACTCAAACCAGTAGTCAACAATTTCATGGACTAATGTCATATTTTGGTTTAGCCACCACTAACTCTCTTTCATCCTACTTTTATATCAGCCAACATCACCCGTCGAGGTAGACAGTGGTTGGACATACGTAACACATATCCCAACCACCTCGGTCGATAAAGATTCACAACCTCGCTGACTGATCGATTACCTACCCATATTACACGGCTTTTAACCTCATTATTACTTACTCCGTGATCTTGGCTGATGCGAGCGATGTTTCGAAGACATCAATGGTCATAAACTAATAACCTTCGAGTGTCTTCTACCCTTAATGGCTCCGTCTCACATTTATACAGTACGATAAGATGAACTACTGGACAGTACACTCTTCCCTTCGTTGAGAAATAAATATCTTGCTTACGCTATAAGTGATATAAACTTCTATACTAAAAGTTGCTATTTAACAATAAACTGAAGTTTCACCTTCTTTGCAAGTGGATTTGAGTCAATCATTAAAAACCCAAAATAAAAACATCAAGTATCAAGATCACTCGAAAATAGCTGTGTAATTCATAATGTTCAATGTTTACATGTACAAAACAATTTGTTGACAAAAACAAACATCAATTATTAATTAAATAATCTTATTTACCAAATACTAATTAGTGTGCCTAAGTATGAGCTAAATTCTAAATGTAAGGGCTAATGATACTACCCGTTACATAGAACTAAGGTAAGGAGGGATTCCAACCTGAAACTTAAGTAGTTAAAAGTCGAAACCGTAACCATTCAGTTGCTGCTCCACATATAAATAAAACAATGTATTTATTGTAATAAGTCAAAAATCAACACAAAATTACGAAAAATGATAAGTGGTATCTATGATGAAAATTGAAACTTACAGAGTTCCCATTTGGTAACCCAGTTATTAAATATGATGAATGAATCCAAATAATTTTCATTACTTTATCATTGATATTAATAATATCTAACCATTCCATAAAAGGAGAATCTATTAAGATAAATAAAACGGAGGATCATAAAGAAAGGAAGGAAATTATATCCAATTTATTCACTGACATTGATAATACGATGAAATTTAGATGTAACATAGGATGCGAATCTATGTAGTGTTCTACCCTAATTTAATAATCAATAACAAAGTATATAGCCGTTCTTATTCTGATGCATTTTTGTGAAAAGATCAGTATCCACACAAAATCAATAAGGTGTTTTATGGCACTTTTCAACGAGGCCCATCTGCAACTTTATTGGAACTGGTTCATATAAATTTGAATCAATATAGCTAAGTGTTGCACACACAAACTTCATAAATGAGTCGTTTTGGAGAAGACCTGCATTTGTTTGCTTAAATTAACCACCATAACCAATCGGTGAGTGACAGTAGGATAATAAAATTGACTGGTGCAAAATGAAATCCTTTTTTGATCCTCCAGGCTCATAATCAGCCAGGGTAGAGAATAAAAATGGTGGAGACCAATTACATTTTAGGCTTTTATGAAGATGTCTCAACCAGCTAGTCATCATAAAACAGATACTAAAACAGTCATATTTAGTAATATTTAGTACAACGGCCATGGACAGATCTTGTGAGCGTATCTGAGTTCCAAAGAAGACTAAGGTAGCATACTATTTCTTAAAACTCAATCTAATTAGACTTATGAATTTGTGTAAGGACCAATTAAGGATTTTTATCGTGAGCAATGTTAATTGGTGGTGCTTGGCATAGCTATTTATTATTATCAATTTTACTCAACGTTATTACGCACGTATATGTAGGAGTGAATCTGATCGATTCCAGATACTCAGAATATGATCACCAATTCACAGATTTTTTTAATCATACAAACCATTATTGTACAACTAATCCAAATATTTGGGCAATTTTAAACTAGTTTATCAAATTTGATCTTAGAATACTGAGATATGAAAATAAGCCTCAACCTATTTGATTGGAAAATGCGACTTATGGTAAAAGTGAAGGTTCATGTGCTAGGACGTCTGGCTAAAATTGTTATATAAATATATTCAAAATATACCGAACCCAAGAATGAGTCCCTAATTTAAACCCAGTTCATGATAATTGAAAGCGATTACGGTAATCGTTTGAAAATACGAATTAATTAGAGGAACTTAAAACAACACAATAAAAGATAGTGAATCATAATTATAGAGAAGGGAATCATATGACTGGAGGGTAATATCTACCTTTAAGAAGCTTGATAAGCAAAAGATGTCCAGATATATTTCCGACTACCACATAGGATCGATTGGAATTCGTACTACACGTCATGTAGCCGCTCAAAAAGGAAGTCGTAAAGATGTTTGGTTTTGTTGAGGATTTTGCAGACTGTAATATAGTGCATTTATCTTCAAACAGTCGATGAACATTCGGGCATACCTGTCGAACAATTGGATCATTTGTATCGAAATATGTATATATAAGCCTGCAGAAAGTATCAGATAATTTTAGCATGTTTTTAACTCAGTGAATAGATAATATGTTAGGACAAAAATGAAAATATAATACGAACTTTCGTTTGACGATGAAACAACTAGATATCATTTCATAATTACTAGTTGTTTAAATGGAACTAGATAGAAGAGGCTTTCTTCGAATACACAAATCTTACATCATTAGAGAAGAGAATCTTGGTCTACGGGTGACAAGCGAGATGGCGATCTTCACGAGTTGCAATGAGCAGTCAAAAAGCAATAGATGCAGTAATTAGCACAGCTATGTTGGATTAGTCGGACTGCAGAAACCGGGTTAGTTTGAACTAAGAATATTAAATAACAAATAAGAGACTAATGATTCACAGTGAAAAGACACTAATTATGCCAAATGATGACAGTTGCAGTGTTAGAGACTACATAGAACTCCTAAGGAATATATTTTTCGATATTAGGAGGATGAATAACCAAAGATGGAAACAAAGGTCAAAAGTACTCAGGCAATATGATTAAAAGTAACGATCGGTTAACTGTTAGAAGGCGAAAATGCCAAAATTATAAGTTTGGCTGGTGGATAACCCCCCCCCCCTCCGAAATTATGTCTCATGATTGGTATTGCTAAAGTAAAGGACGGTTCTGTAACCACGGAAGATCTCGAGCTTAGGAGTGTAAAATGACACATAATAAGACGTTGACAATCAATTAAACGATTAATTATCTATTATCCAGTTACAGCTTGATGGCTCCGCTACACTTACTGACCAAAGAATTTCTACTAAACTCGAAGATAAATGTATGATATTAGAGATCAATCAGCTAATGTTTATGACACTAATGAACATCTACAGTTTAAGATATTTAGAATACTGAAATATAGCAGACGCAGTTAGTTCAAACAGATGTTTTTATTTACTGGCAACTGAATAATAACCAAATTAATACTGTTCTAGTCTATCACCAAAAACTAGGTTGGTATAACATTAATTTACTACCGCGCGAACATTCAGAGAAAATATATCAGTCTCACAACATGAATATCGTTGACTGTAACACTGAATGACTCAAGTTTTAATTGTAAAGGAAGTGTTAGTACCATTAGAACTGTGAATACGTCTAATTCGTAAATGGCAGCTTGCTTCGAAAGTTAAGTTCGTACCTTCCTGTTGTTTGCGTCCAATCACCTAACATATGCCTTAATTACAAATTACGTTTGTTTGAAGAAAAAATTATAAAAAGGATAACTGGATGACATTAATTTCCTTTTAAAAAATAAATAATAGCAAATGCAACAGAAACGTAAAAATTTTATTCACTCCGTCAAAAATAAAGTCATCTTAATGATTAAAAAAATAACAGAACTTATTTCTAACCCACCCTAAATTTGTTATATAGAATAGACGACCATTTGAGCCAAAGAAGAGAACACGTGCAAAGTCTTTTTCTTTGAAATTGACAGATACCTAGAAAAAAATGTCTGTAGAAATGAAGTGAAGAACTAATTGGTGCAATTCAGTAGTACATAGTTTTAAAAATCTCCACTGAAGTATTGTTATTTTTTAGTTTTGCCGCGTCCGTAAGTGTAGTGTAAAAGTAAACTGGTACACTTTATTAACAGAGATTAGAATTTAACCAGGCAGTTTGCCCTGATAAATCGATTTCTGAAATATTTTCGTCCCCGATGAAATACTTTCACAGATTCTTAACACTTCAAAAGTGTTTTTCATCTTAATATGCATAGAATTAAATTTTTCTGAAAAGAATTTGAATAACGGGAGCATACTTTGTAGAGGGAGAAGAAGGGAATATAAACTCTGTAAATATAGGCTTAAGTTTGATCCGGTGTTAAGTCATAGGGACGCACAATGCTGAAAGGCTTCGGATCAAAATGAGGTGTCTGACACTCAAATTTTCAACGATGCTCCTAGCTCATAATAAACACGTTTATGTGAATGATTAGCGAACTGTTATAATAGGCACATTAAATCCCTACCTGCTGGCAGCTTGAACACTCTGTCTTCAGCTTTGCAGTGTTATTCGTTGGAAGTGCGTGGCATGGTAGAACGACACATTTTAGTTTGCTACAATGATCATGATGGGTTTTAAGTTCACGGACACATATAGCACCATCATTCCCACCAGTGGCCTAAAAATGTATGAAATAACAAATAATGAGACTAGACGAATGCAGAGACAAATGAGTAGTAATCGTTAACTGCTGTACTTAGAAAATCAACAGACGTTTCTAAACAGTTAATTGTAAAGTGATTATTAGTGTTATCAAACTTGTTAAGAATTACTGCCACTCAACAGTTTAAAATGTATGAAAATGCGATGAAGCGCTACTTCTTAAATCATAAAAATGGTAAACAAGTACAACTTAGAAATTTACTAATGACGAACATGTTCATGTATTACGCTTTCAGCTACACCACAAATACGAGGACAAAGAACACTCACTACCTAGTTCTCCAAAGTAGAAGTAAGATTCAAATTGGTGACTAAATAGTTATGGCTTTTGAAGAGATCATAATCCAATGAAATAGGTTCGCTGAAACTTGACTACGGTCACAAGTTTGACATTAGGAAAGCTTTATATTATAGTTAGTTGAACAACTGAAAACATAACATACAAAAGATTTTATACATCAAACAGAAGGAAACTCTAAAAAACAAATCATAGTACAACAGCCTACCAACAAAATAGATTCACAATCCTCTGTATTTTCACTCCAAACACAACAACACCAAACACTTTGTCCGCGATGAATATTTCGCATAACAGTAGGTTGTGCTATTTTGTCCCAGTGATAATAAACAACACGACAATCCTAGAATGAGTACAATGAAAACTTGTGGCTTGAGAATATTATGGCAAAGATTTAACAATAAAACAGCCGTATACAAAATTATGCCGCTATCAACTATGTTCGATCCACACAGAAATAACATGCATTATCACTTAGTGTTCCACTATAATTCATTCACATAAGTGTAGACTACCTAGCTAAATTCAGTGATAAACCCAATCAATTGTTGAAGACGTTGAATGAAATGGCTTAGAAATTCAGTTACAGTGGTGAGGATAGTTTCACTACCTATATTGCTCTAGATCTTATGTTCCAGTGTTTATTTGTGGATACCTACTTTTTACCCTATCTTCTCAAGCCATATTCCTAATTGTTAGTCATTTTCACTATCACTGCCTCTACTTAGCATTTTGTTAGTTTCAACCCGAGATATTGTGATATAAACATGAGCTAAAGCAAATGAGCAAAGCTCCACGCTGATGATGATTGCCTGATAAGGAATAAAGGCGTTAACATGGTGCAAAATTAAAAAATCTCCGGTTTGTTGGTGGAAACTAAACAATATATATTCAAGTTGGTCACTGTTAATGGTTTACCAGTGACTTTTAGTCATACAGTTTAAGATCTAAATACAAATACCAAGTAACAAGACACCACTTTTATCAACAACAACAAATTAAGAGGATAAATTGCCGATGGCTTTTAACACAGAGATAGTCAACGAAATTATCAAAACATAATTAATTAGCTTTAGTTTGGACGAGACTAAGTAAACTCACTTCTCCAGTGGCTATTATTCCCCAGTCACCGACACGAACGCACCATATCCTAGATTCAAATATTACACCGCCATCGAAAAAGCTACCTGCTTTTAAATTATACATTAATGTCCAGTGATTGGAGTCACTAATATCTCTGTCTGATTTGCTTGAAGTTGACCAGATAGCAATACTACGATCCTCAGCACATGAAGCTAAACGAAACGACCTCGTAAATGATGAATCGTCACTAGCTAAACAACAAAAATCAATGGAAAATATAACACCCTTTTTATTATAGACAGCAACGTAGGACTGTGAAATATCAGGTAGTTTATTAAACAAAATCAAAATAGGTACCATTTACCTTACCTTCTGTGAGCAAAGACATAAGCTCGGAACTATAAGAGATTGTGAAAGATTAGAGTTTGGGATTGTGTACATGCAAATATTTCCAAAAGTGGACCCGCAAAATACTAAGGTTTTATCAAATGACGAGTACAGAGAAGCAGTTGAAGATGAATATCGAAATATATGACCTGCATAACTGATATTAATGTAAGAATAAATTTTTTAAAAATTAGCACTCACCAGACACTTGTTTCGAGTTGGACAGAAATACAATCAATGTTACCATTGTTTCGATTGGTATCTCGAGACAACTTTATTACTTTAAATAAACCATGACTGAAAAGAGCTTGTACGTAAAGTGACAACTCATTTGGATAAGTTGTACAATGTATAACATTATCACAGTGATAATCTCCAAATATTGATAATAAACTGGAAGATGGGAGATAAAATCTCATGACATTGATAAATCGATTTCCACAAACGCACAAGATATAACAGTTGTGTTTCAAATCTAGGACGAAGTGCCAATATTGCAATTAGTCTAATAGAGAAGATACCTGGTATTGTTTCTATCACGTGTATTATGACGAAAGGCTTAAACACATATTTACACAGAACTGACTTTTTATGTAAATCATATATGCTTAAAATATTACCGCAGCCTACAGCCAACAATCTTTTAGAAAGAAAGGATAGAGAAGTGATTGCGGAATGCTGCCATACAGTTTCCAAATTTGTGTATGTCATTTCTTTATAATAACCAAATCCTAATATGTACAATACCTGAAACAGAAATTTAAGGGGAAAAACATCATAGCGAAATAATGACGAGTGAGTTTAACGACTTTTAGGTTTACTAGCATAATTTAGAATTTGAATGTAACCCATACTTAACACAAATATAGGTTGTTCTAATCTTACTTTGGACCTGCAATTTTTAAAAATATTATATTTCAGCCTGTATTTAAATTTGCACTGTTTAACTACTTGTATATATTTTCCATCCTAAATTGTATAACCGTCTTGCAAACGGTGTTGCGAGCGAACTAAGCAATTTTCTTAAAAAATAAGGGTAGTGTTATGGAGTAGAACACATTTTTTGTATCACACATTGAGACACCTTGTCGATTATATAAATCCGCATAGCACTCTAAATTTATATATGGTATTTCTTTGGGTTTTATACAAGAAAAGTAGGGAGTAAAGTTAGCTGTAGATTATCTGCGTGATTTCACAGAAACGAGAGCTGAAAGCAACAAGTTCTACTAACCAAAGCTAAGCATTTTTGACAAATCTATTTCTCCGATAGTAAAATAACTTAAAGTAAGTTATTTCTTTAAATGCATGTATTCGTTCGACAAGGCACTAGTCGATCACCTGACTTCAACGTCAACGCCAATACACAGTCCAACTGTCGAGTAAATGGTGCTTTAGTTTGCTTCCTACTGTAGTTCCGTCAAAAAATACCCAGAAATACAAGAATTTTTAAGACTGATAACATATTTATATGGAGATTTTGTACAAATGAAAACGGTAATGAGCTCATTTCAGTTCAACACTAAATAAATTATAAACAGATTAGTCACGTTTCCACTATCGGTGGACATGAATTTTACAACAGAACCGATAAGGAAAAAAAGAGTTTTTTTAGAAGCTCAAGAAACCCGAGATTGATATTTTTTGGCGCATTGAATGTTGGTATAAGAAGTCGATCGAATTGGATTCCTTTCTTACTCACTATAAATTAAAATAGAGGTGAATTCTTGTAGTCACCCTGTCTAGAGTAGTAAAAAAAGGCACACTACCTGGAACAATAATATGCAGTGATAGTTGGAAACTTTAAGAATCACTTTTAAATATGATCTACGTACACAGGATCATTGTACACAAGAAATACTTTGTTGATTCATTAACAAGGGTTCATAGGAACAATACTGAACCACTGTGGAGTTGAGTATGGTTTCATTTACAACAGTACTTTGAACCTCAAAGGAGGTTGCGATGCCGTCATTTAGACAAATACATATATAAAATACACCATGAAATTAAGTCGAACAAATACAAAGATAACTTCAGTGGGTTTCTTGATTAAATAAAATAAACCCTGCATAGATTTCAATATCAATCATAAACAATCAATTTCGCATTACATTTCAGATTACGGTCACGGCTTAAAATTCTTTCAGCATAAACATAATTCCTCTTTTACTAAAGATTTCCATGGGGGAGGCATATTACAATGCGTCTTGGCTTAAAGTTCTTTAATCAACCACTTGAATTTAGGGGGAAATCGTTGATTCTGATTTAAAGAGTTGTGACCGGTTCATCCCGACTAAGGCTTCTAAGGTAATTTAACAGTCACCTAAGTTCGGCCGTATAAGTCGTATCTACCACAAGACCTAATTAAAATACATTCTGGCACAATTTAGTCTTGTTGTTACATTCACCATACTTGAGGCAGCATTGTGATCGGGTTTTACAAAAGGATACCTTAGAAACTGTTTACTTTGATTCTATGATATCATAGTGTGAAATTACTTATTCTTATCTTTGACAACGAAAACATTATTTGGTAGCGGCACGACTAAAGAATGAGGATGAGCCAATGAAGTGGCGACTTTTTATTTCAAAGTCACAGTGCATAGTCTAGCTAACAATGTTGACGATTTATCACATGTTGGCTAATTCTGACGAGGGAATCATTGTCAGCCATTTCCAAGAGGAAGTTTAACCTCGAAAAGCATGTTCATGTGACTGTGGTGAGCCAATACACCTGGCTGAAAGTTTAAGGTCGCGTGATACTCATATTTCAGTGCCACAAATTCTAGCTAGAGAAATCATTCATATTTGGTTCATTCTTTATACGTTCCGAAATATCCCTTCAGCAGGTAATGGTCCGGGTAGTCCAGTGGTTACTGCAAATACCTGTAATTGCAGCTATGGCAGAAGTTAGTTAAGTTACATCTGTTTAGTGGTATCAGTACTATAGAGATTTCTGCTCGGAAATACTAAAGAGAATACCAATACCTATGGGCGGCGTTGGTAAAATTGTTGCAATTGATGCAACGTTTCTCAGAGAGCGCAAACATAATCGGGGACGTAACATTCATATGGTATGGTTGGGCAGTTTTTGTTTTGAAAACTGTAGCAGATATTTCGTACTTAAGATCGATATTTAGTAACATAAAAAGAATTTAAAGGATTGCTAACTGCAATAATTCTACCTTAATCCCAATAATTAAGAAAAATGTCGAATCAGGAGCAACAATTTACACCGATGATTTGAAGTCGTACAATTGTATGACTTAGTGCTTACCAAGATTTGGATACAATCATTATATTGTCGTTCACAACTGGCATTTTGTGGACCCCACAACAGGAATTTGTACAAATACCATAAAAGCTATGTGGCCTAGATTAAGAAACTATCTTAACAAATATAAGGGAACTCGTGGAATGGATGAGTATTTATACAGAAGTTACTTTTATTGTAAATGTTTACAACTTTTAGAGAAACTTGAAACACTTCTTAATCATGTTACATTACTGCATACATTTGAATGATGGTCTATTCTAAGCAGCTTTTTCAAAAGCCGATTTTTTTAGATGCTATCAAGGTCAAATCGTCAGTTACTTAAAACTGTATATTTTCTTTAGTCCTGCCGTTTGTGTAACATACTTTCTATATCTGTATGGCGAGTTATTGTGAACCAATTAATTTATTAGTGCTCGCATTTTAGATGTAGTGGTCTTGGTTTCGAACCTTCGGCTTCTTCTGATGGTTGGCTGGCTACATTGCAGCTTTAGCCCTGGCAGTTTCAGGGGGTTTCGCTTTCCTCTCTTTTGGCATTTTTCGCCTTTTTACATGAATTTGATATACTTTTCTTCCCTTTTTCCTTTTATTTAACTTTGTTGTTTTTTTCTTTCAATTCAATTTTGGCAGAATTAGCGGACTGTCGCTCCTTGTGATTTGTATCTAAGTGGTAGGAGTGTTCTCCGTTCTGGAGAGTAAAGTACTAGTTAATCACTTGTGGAACTGAGTGAAAAAATTGTTAAATTAGAAGTCAAGAATAGGAGTGGCTTCTAAAATATTTCTCTTTTGAGCCCATAAAGTCTAGATGTTCATCTAGCCTTCTTTTGAAAGATTCAGCAGGAAGATGCTGATATAGGCTCTTCAAGGAGGGAGCTGCATAACTTGATAACCATGTTCACGAAAATGTCAGTACAAATTTTTCTGCCAGCTTTTTCATGTTCTATTCCTCTTCGGTTTAGTTTGAAACTTTATGTTACAATGGATCTATTAGGGAAAAGAGTGTTATAGGCTATGTGATACATCACGATCATATCTCTCCTCACCCACCTGTAGTGTGCAGGATGAAATTCTAATGAAATTGAAAGTTGTCATGGATATTTCTTTTAGTTCTACTATATTTTGGTTGCTCTTCTTTTAACTCATCTTAAAGTAGCAGTATAATTCTCAAGTTAGAGTGACATAATAAGGAATTTTCTCTAGGTTAAGTCTCAAGTTTGTGCTGTGGACATAGGTAAAAGTTCAGATGTCAAACCATCAACGATGCTATACAGAAACATCAAAAATGAGTATGCTTGATTGGTTGTGATGCGTCAGGGTGAAGACATCCTTAAGGTATCACACAGGGTTACGCCCAGGTCCTTTTCTGTGGTAGAAGGTGAAATACTGGACTCACCAAGTGTGTGAGGTTAAACTATTCCCTTTGTCCGCTATTAGCGTCTTGCGTCTATTTGCATTATGAGGACGTACGTTGTGAAAAACCCATCCTTTTACTCTATCGAAATTCTCACGATGAATCATGATATCGAGGACTTTGAATCCCCTCATTCCAGATCTTAAGCTCGTTTGCATATAGAAGGGTTTGTGACTCTAGGCTATTAGGAAGGTCATTTATAACCAGTATCGAAGTGTTGATTCAAGTATGGAGATTATGACACTCTGCAAGTCATTGTAAACCAATTATACAAAGTAGAGAGAACTATGACTACTAAAAACATTCATCCATTTTTGGAGGCAACCAGTAATACTCATCGATTGCGATTTCCTGCAAAGAATTCAATGATCTACTCTACCGAAAATTTTGGAGGAAGTCTAAAAGCTCAATATGCACCGGGTACTTTTTCTTTGAGGATACAGTTCAACCATTCCATATTATCAGAAGGCTGGTGTTTCAGAACCTACCTAGAAGGAAGCCGTGCTGAGATGCAGATAACAGGAAATTCTTAAGAAATCAGTTACGGAATCAGCTGTTGACGATCCTTTACATAGCTTACACTACTGGGGAGAGAGATTAAATCAGACTGTAGTTGAAAGCCTCTGAAGCGTTTCCCGGATATATGACCAAGTTGCGCTTGTCTTATAACCAAAGATACTTCTATCGAATGGACCCACTCTTACGAATGAGAAATCAGAAGGCAATAAAGGATGGAAGCGAAATTATATTTGATCGTAAACAGAGCTTTAATGGGATAGCAACGTCTAGGCTGGCAAACTAGAGAGAGATGCTACCCACGGTGGTTCGAGTCGTGATCTGGTGAAGATGCGTGACCGCGCGCCTTCAACTAGTAGTGTCCGCTAAAACAAATATGGTCAGCATCAATGTCGAGAGCTTATGCAACTATTTATTTTGGGGATTATTTACCGCTACAGCTCACTCCCCCCCTTAGGGGTTCGTGAGGACCCTAGGACGTGCCAGCCAAAGGATAAAACCCAATGCGCCAGACACTGGTAAACGCTCCTTCGATAGCTTGCGATGTTGTGCAGCTTCTGGACGTCAGTCCTTACACTATGGTGTCGTTGCATAAAATAATTGTACATAAAAAAATTCTTGTTTCTTCCACGTTCTTCTGTTTGTTTCCAGACGGCCTGGAAGTCGAAAAGAGAAAAGAAAATTTAAATCTGTGCGTTTTGTGTACAAAAAAATAATTGGTAACTCGATGCGTCTATAAAAAACGTGTTGAACACGGATAACAAATAATGAAACGTTTTTTTTTGACACGAAAATTTAGAAAATGCACACAGTAAAATTATTATTATTACTTTTTTAGAAAAAAAATACATAAATAATAATAATGGGTTTATCGATTTTTATTTTTTTCTTTGTTATTATTTATTTTAAGACAACAAGAAAAAATGTTGTACATACGTAGGTAGTGGGAGGAAATTAGTAGACATAGTATTTGTTTGGGTGTTCTGGAAATCGTACTTTTCTACCAGAACGCGTAGCTTTCGGCGTTATGGAGCTATTTGATGCTTCTACTTGCGTGTTAGTCATTGCTTGCTGCGTAATAGCTTCGTCCGTGCTACGTTTTGCAGATGTTGCAGCGAATTCGACACTGAAAGGTGTACCTTCTAGGTAGGCTGCTTTGAGGTGGTCAAGTGCTGACGTTCTACTCGTGGCCATTCTTGTCAATCGTATAGTACTTTCGTTTCACGTTCAGGACCTTGTATGGCCCTTCGTAAGTTGCGTCGGGAGGTCGGCTTACAGCATCACGACGTACGTAAACGTGTGTACTATATTTTAAGGCAGGTTGGATAAAGGTGTCTGTCGATTGTTGTCGAGTTTGAACTGGCTTAACTGAACGCATAGCATTTGTACGCCGGTTCACGTAAGAATTCATATCCAGGTTTGCCGAAGTGAAAGCGGTTTCCACAAAATCACCTGGTAGTCGAAATAGTCGTTCCGTAGACTAATTCGGCGACACTACATCCAACATCTTCCTTCACTGTGCTGCGAATCCCGAGTAACACTAGTGGTCAAGCTTCGACCCACTGACGGATGTTTGTAGCTGAAAGTGATGCTTTCAGTTGTCGATGGAATCTTTCTACCAAACCGTTAGATTGTGGGTGGTAGGCGGTCGTCCTGAAACGTGTAGTTCCAAGAAGTTTGGTCAGAGCGTTGAACAATCCAGATTCAAACTGACGTCCACGGTCTGTTGTTACTGTGGATGGACAACCAAAGTTGGCTACCCATCGTTCGACGAAAGAGAGAGCAATCGCTTTACAAGTGATGTCTTTGAGTGGAATCGCTTCTGGCCAGCGTGTGAATCGGTCCATGCATGTCAGAAGATAAGAAAATCCATTTGATTCTGGTAGAGGTCCTACCAAATCAAGGTGGACGTGATCGAATCGAGCGTCAGGGGTTGAAAAAGTGCCTAGGAGGCATTTGTTATGTTGAATTACTTTGTTCTTCTGGCAGGCTATGCAAGTGCGCGCCCATTCTTTAATATCCTTATTCATGTTTGGCCAGCAGAATCTATCAGCGATCAGTTTATGTGTAGCACGAATTCCAGGATGAGAAAGGTTGTGCAATGTGTCGAAGATGACACGTCGATAACTCCTGGGGACGACTGGACGGGCTATACCTGTAGAAGAATCACAAAGTAAAGTGTTCTTACTTTTTCCAATCGTTTTATTTTGAAGTTGGAGCGTTGTTGCGGCTAACTCGTAATGAAAATCGATATCTTCACTTTGAAGTTAAGCTAGTTTAACGAGGTCGATTCCTTGGATACGATTCAAGGAATGTATTCTCGATAAGGCGTCAGCAATTACATTGTTAGCTCTCGATATATGTCGTATGTCAGTAGAGAATTGAAAAATATGATCAAGATGACACGACTCTCGCGGAGAGTACTTATCTGAAGATGACTTCATCGAAAACGTCAGTGGCTTATGGTCGGTGAATATTGCGAATTCCCGGCCTTCGATGGAATGTTGAAAATGTCGTACAGCACAGTACATGGCTAGTAGTTCACGTCCAAAAGTGCTGTATCTCGATTCAGTGTCATTTAATCGTCTTGAGAAAAATGCTAAAGGCTGCCAAGATTGGACAGTCCATTGTTGTAGAACTGCGCTAATCGCTGAGTCAGAAGCGTCAACCGCAATGCTTGTCAAGTATTGGCTGAAAATAAGAGTTAATTAAATGTTTAAAGCGAAGGGGACATAGGCTACAACCTGAAGCAGTGGTTCCACGTACGCACAGCTTTGTGTTGCTGTCGACTAGCCTCTTTTTGCAAGGGTCCTGAAGCAAGTTGTGATGGCTTAGTAAATCTATGCCTATGATAGGTATTTTCACATCGGTGATAGTGAAAATCCAGTGTATGGGTTTGCGCAACCCCATTTTCAAGTAGACATATTATTTCACCATACGTGACTTATTTGTTTTCCGTCAGCTGCCTGTAGATCGAATGCAGCTTCATGTTGTCGATCAGATGTAGTTGCAGGAAGGACGCTGACTTCTGCGCCAGTATCGACGAGGTAGCGAACCTTCGTTATCACATCAGAGATGAATAACAGGTGGCTGTTTCCACTGGTTACGGTTGCCGCTAACGCGTGCCGGCGGGATAGTTTCCAGAGGCAGTGGGTTTGAGGCTAGGGAAACAACAGGGGTTTCTACATTTCTTTAAGTCCTTGCCATAAGTGTTGTGGTACCAACACCAATGTGGATTTTCCGTTCGTCGAGGTCGAGATAAGGATCTTTTACGCGATGAACTTCGTTGTCGAGGGTTGTTTGGTCGGCGTTGCTCGTGCAGATCGAAGAAACGGGAAAGAGTATGGCACAATTCAGTTATTTCGCTTTCGATCTTTAGAGGTTTTTCTGTAACAGAATAAACCTCATTGTGGCGAGTTCTGGTGATCTCCAGAATTCGATCAGCAGATAAAGCCAGTTCATCTACTGGGTTGTTGTTAAAAGTTACCAATACTGCTTGCACTTGTTGTGGCAGTTTTGATAAAAAAAAGTTGACGGAAGAGACCTTCGTCAAAAGTACATTGACCTATTACCTCTTTCATACGCAATAACATTTCGGTCGCAGTACCGTTACCAAGATCAATGGTGTGAAACAACTCATCAAGACGTTGTACGGTCGGACAAGTCTCCTCTATTAAGAATCGATCTTTTGAGCTGTTCGTACGGTTCTAGGCAGTCAGGACTAAAAAAGAAGGGGTGACATACCTGTTCAATTCACGCGGAAGTGACCTTACAACCGCCAGAAAATAAACGCGTGGATCAGTCACACATTGGTCTCGGAATTCTGCTTCTGCGTAGCAGAACCAGGCTTCGACATTATCTGCCCAGAAAGGAATGAGCTGAAAGTTTGGAGGCGTAGGGGTTTTAATCCTAATTAGCTTAGGAGTCTGGTCTGACATCATAAAAATAGTAATGAATGCAAATACAAAATTACTGTGAAAAATATACGTTATGAAGAAAAAAAAATTAAACCATCAATAATACTCTGTTTAAAACTATAAAAAGGAACGGACTCACAGTAAATTATCGTGTCCAAATCACGTTCTGCTCACCAATGAAGCGTATCTGGATATATGACCAAGTTGCGCTTGTCTTATAACCAAAGATACTTCTATCGAATGGACCCACTCTTACGAATGAGAAATCAGAAGGCAATAAAGAATGGAAGCGAAATTATATTTGATCGTAAACAGAGCTTTAATGGGATAGCAACGTCTAGGCTGGCAAACTAGAGAGAGATGCTACCCACGGTGGTTCGAGTCGTGATCTGGTGAAGATGCGTGACCGCGCGCCTTCAACTAGTAGTGTCCGCTACAACAAACATGGTCAGCATCAATGTCGAGAGCTTATGCAACTATTTATTTTGGGGATTATTTACCGCTACATCTCTGTCTTTATTCTGGTTAGCGTTTTTTTTAGCAAACTTGTTAGACTTTTCAACTCGAACGTCAAGTCAGTTCTTCTGTATAGAGCTGGAACGTGGAGAACTACTGCAAACATCCTCAGGAGAGTATAGGTATTTATCAACAACTGTCTACACAGAATATTGAATGTCTGTTGGCCGGAAACCATCAGCAACAGCCTACTTTGGAAGAGAACAAACCAACTTCCAGCTGAAGAGGAAATCAGGAAACGACGTTGGAAATGGATAAGACATACATTGCGGAAATAATCAGACTGTATCACGAGACAAGCACTAACTTGGAATCCTGTTGGACAACGGAAAAGAGGAAGGCCAAAGAACACCCTGTGTCGAGAGCTGGAAGTAGACATAGAAGGGATGAACAGTAACTGGAGACAGCTGGAAAGGATTGCTCAGGACAGAGTTGAATGGAGAAGACTGGTGAGAGGCCTATCTCCACCGAAAGGGGTAACAGGCGTAAGTAAGTGAGTAAGTAAGTATACCTCTGTCTTGCCGACCTCCATAACATGTGTGTAGGTATCATTGTACACTTCTTGCTTTCAGATCGTAGCTTGGTTTTATCTATTGAGCTAGTGAACAGGGATAGCAAGAGGGAGAAACAGCAGATCAGCACAATTCCTGAGGACTTTGGAACGGATTTAATCTAAGTCAAGAGACTTGTGTAAATTTAAACGCCCCAGTTTCCCTTCGAAAATATTGGGGCTCAAACTTTGTGACACTTGTGTCAACTGAAGGGACGATTTAGTGATTGACAATTGGTGTCTGAGTATTAATTAGAGAAAAGTTGAATTAAAATTATTTGATTAGTGAATTATCAACCTCTGGAGGGGGCTGCATTTAAACCTGGATCTGAAAACCAAATATTGACTCTTTTGAATTCGTTAGAGTATTTTCATATTTTATTAGTGAGTTAATAGACACCATGTTTCAGTATGCTGAATAAAACCTTACAACACCGATGACAACTTTCTACCATAGGTTTATTCTACGACATAATGGGATCGTCAATGAATGCCATGTAAGCGAAGTTACAGTTTTTCGTTATGTAAGGAAGTTTTTTCAAGTAGACATTATAGGTGGCATCTGTACGTGCGGACGTTTCAAGAAATGCTGCTATACATGCAGAAACGTAAAGAAAGAATGTTACAAGACTTACTATTTCAGAGGTGTGTCATTCAAAAGTTATTTAAAGCTCCACTTAGACATACGCAAACGAATGTTTGTAAGTTCTCACTGCGTTCAATTAAATTTATGAATGTATGTATTATCAACATAGAACCTAGCACATGTGTGCGTCAGTCCAAGTTGCCATACCTCTAAATCACAGTAAAATTAACATCACACAGTAGAAATAGAGGTTATTTCAATGATAATAATAGTAAAAACAAAGAAGAGTGAACATATAGAATATGGTTCAGGCAGAAAAGAGATAGAGTGTGTAAAGAAAGTCATGAACTAATGATAAGCACACGATCTAAGGGAGAATAATGAGTGGGTACATATGCGTTATTGTGACCGATTCTGAGCCATGTCACCCAATGTTTCCATCCACTGGTTACAGTATTCGCGCAGACCCCAGTCACATAGTCTGCGTCTACCGATACAACTCAAACCAGTAGTCAACAATTTCATGGACTAATGTCATATTTTGGTTTAGCCACCACTAACTCTCTTTCATCCTACTTTTATATCAGCCAACATCACCCGTCGAGGTAGACAGTGGTTGGACATACGTAACACATATCCCAACCACCTCGGTCGATAAAGATTCACAACCTCGCTGACTGATCGATTACCTACCCATATTACACGGCTTTTAACCTCATTATTACTTACTCCGTGATCTTGGCTGATGCGAGCGATGTTTCGAAGACATCAATGGTCATAAACTAATAACCTTCGAGTGTCTTCTACCCTTAATGGCTCCGTCTCACATTTATACAGTACGATAAGATGAACTACTGGACAGTACACTCTTCCCTTCGTTGAGAAACTAATATCTTGCCTACTCTATAGGTGACGTAAGTTGGCAAAAGCCAAACGAATTTTTCGAATTCGTACTGAGACTTCTTCAGAGACTAACCCATTTTTGGCTAATTAGATTTCTAAGATAAGTGAAGTTTATAACGAGTTCAACTATACCATTCCCTATATTTAGTTCAGGTGTTGACGAACACCAGTCCTAAACTAATAGTTTTCGTTTAGAGTGGGTGAAACGCATGTCGAACATGCTCGGATTGGATCTTACTGCTGATAGATTTTGCATCTTATAAGCGTCTTCACCGAACAGGACTATGCAATCAGTATATTTCAAGTCAATTATTGTATCTTCTGGTTGGGGATCAATTGTTGAAAAGTCAAACGATGAAAGTTTAATTTTCAAGTGTAAACCGACTATGAAAGTAAAGGAAAATGGAGACAGTGGGCAGCCATGACGAACACCACTTGGGGTTACAAGTTCTGATGACGGCTCTGAAACCAGCTTGGTTTTCTGATATTTGTAGATCACGAGTTGTTGTTAAACGTCTGATAATAATAGAAGCTAGTATTTTAGACACTGTATTAGCAAACTAACTCCTTCATGGTTATCGCAAGCACGACTTTGACCATTTCTTATATACTGGAACGATTTATGATCGGTACCAGTAAGACGGAATTATGTAAAGTTACCAAAGTTTAATCTAAATATCGGTCCGCCTATTTGTTAAATTGGGACCACCATCCTTAAAGACCACTGGAAGAAATCCATTTGGACGCTCTGCTTTGCCTCACCTTAGATCTGTTATAGCTTTTTCGACTTCGACAACAGTCTAGGAACCTAAGCGGGCTTCCATTCTTACTGTCTTAAAATAATAGGAGGTTCTAGAGCAGCTGAAGATCAAATGAACTGTTCCTTGAAGTGCTTAGCCCTCTGTTCTAAACGTTGAAACTCAGAGCGGAATACGAATTTAATCTATTTCGGAAATTGTTTCCCTAACGCTTTATTTTTAACTGCAGTTTCTTTTATAAACTTGGAGAGTTGTTTAGTGTTAACTAACGCTGCTGCCTTTACTATCTCTTCACTCTCATTACCCACCACTGCTCACGATCGTTTCTCAGACTTAATGCCAGTTTGTGTCTGATTACTCTTCGATCCTCATCGTGTTTGGAGCTTAATAAGATAAGTTTTCAGGAGTCCATCAATTCAACAGAGGCCATCAAAATCCACCAATTTTTCTTGACATGTTGAATTAAGTCCTTGATAGATGTTATTGTAGATGCCCCAACTGTTTGGACATCTTGCCAAGCAGTATCTAGTCGGGTCGGATCTTTATAATTGCCTAAATGATTTAATAATTGTTCCTGTGATTTACTCCAGGCTGTTTCATTGCTGAACTGAATTCTAATGGGTTTTAATCGCCTTGGTACGTCCCATTTTGTTGACAGAGGAAACCAGATTATTAGGGAACAAGTCTTTATTTTATATCGTGGGCACGAGACGATGGAACGCGATACTAATCATTATAACACATAAAATTACTCAACATTCAACATAAGATAATAGAAATTATAGTCCCTATGCATAATAAGGAAGTAAATGAATAATTGAGCTGTATTGTTTTGGCACATGCTTACGGTTTGAAGTCATTTCACAACTAGTCAATCTAAGCTGCAACATAAGCTTTCTCCTAGAGTCAACTTCCGAAGGAATGTCGGTCTGATCAACAAATCAAACGAAATCATCTCACTTCAGCCGCTGTAGCTCAGTGAAGAATTACTAACCTATCCAGCGCCTGGCATTCAATCAATGGCAAGTAGTCTGTCAGTATTCGTCGATACTACGTGGTTAACATTTACTTTTTGAACTTTTATCAAATCTTGTAGCGTTTACAGTCTCTCTGAATTGATGGCCAGATACGTGGTAAACTTGAGCTTGATGGGGTGAACAGAGCTTGAAAAATACAAGAGGGTAAGAAAATGAAGCAAGGATATCTGTGGAAGTTAGTGATGTGTGATTTTCTCATGCTCAGTCCGGCTATCAGGTGTTTACTCACCTACCTCTTGAGTCACTCTTAAGTCGAAATTAAAGAGAAAACTACTTCAAAAATTGTGAAACTCAGTCACACAAATAATTATTGTACTCTTCGTACAAGAAGTTAAAGTACAAAAATAAAATATACAATTATATTTCATAATTGTTCGTTTCTATGTTTATGTTTGGTTTATGTTTCCAGAACGGCTCTGCAACTTGAAAGGAAACAAGCACCGTGTAGTTAACTTGTGCACGCAAGTGCACTTAATAAAACCAATTTCATTAAAAATATATATAAATGTGTGAACTTGACAGAAGCGTTGAACATTTGACGACTGCATTTTATAACTGGGTTCGTAACAATGGGTACTGATAGTACCCGTCAGGACGGAATATTGTAAGATGTGCATAAGGAAGAAAATGAATCACCGAAAACATGGGTGCCTAGGCTTATTAGGGTTAAAGATATAATCTGCGTCTTGCAGATTGCTTATTTGATGAGTGGTAGGTGTGCAAGTCATATTGAAGCTTACAAGTAAACTACTGAGCAATATTTTCAGTTAATTAAGTGTTAGAATGTCGATAAAGAAAATGCAGACCATGCGATTAACCGAGAAAACATTGGTTTTAGCGAAGGAAATATTACTCCTAATCCATGTCTATGATAACGGTACGGACTTATAATAATTCTTTGTGTAAGGCTAACTGTGGGGAAACCACACTATTTAATGATAATTTTCAGTCAGTTTATCCACCTGCTTTGTTAATGATCCCATTAATTTTATAAATCATATTACGTGATTGACATGTCATGACAATGCTTATGATAATGTCCCATAACTATTGAGTAGCTAGTGATAGTGCTGATTTCCAATAAGCTAGTGGAAAATGAGTTAATTTTTTCTCGTGATCCAGAGATTTTAGATACTTTCAGCTGTTAACGGGTCCAAGCTACCTGGTAATGTTGCGATTTGCAGTCCAGAAGTATTCGTTTATTTAGGATTACTTCTAATGTTAGACTCCGGAGTTTGTTTAAATGATTGTTTGATTAATAAATACACGATGATGCTTAAATGCAGTAACTTTCTTACTTGGAATATGTTAAACGTTTTTTAAGGCAACTGATATGATCGCCCAATTTATAAAAACAAACATGCCCAGCAGTAACCACCAAGATGGGTTTAGCTGCAGATTCAAGGTTGTGTCTAAAAAATTGTTAAATTCAAATAGCACAGAGATAATACAGCGTGTGTTTAAGTTAGCTCATCGTGTAAGTTCATATGGAATATAAAATATTGGAAAATCTAACAAGAGAATTCAAAATCTTAGACATGACTTATGCCACTACAGTTGAAAAGGTGCTAAAGCTTATATATATGTTTAACAAGTTACTGTAGCCAGCTTAGTGACATATATAGTGGCAAAAGTCATTAGAACTAAGGAAAGTCGAATAAATGTGGAATTCAATATGTTTCGCCTGAAAACAATGCACATTTTTTGTAGTAGTGTAAAGTTAGTTGTATAAAGTTATTGAGAACATATATCTCAAGTGGAAAACGGTTTTAGTATTAGTTTATATGAAATATATATATGGCTAGTCTAAGTAAAAGTGCACACATGTTAAATACTAGTGTCGTATGTGTAGTAAATCAACTGGAAAAATCAGTGAAACTCGGCTGGCTTATTTTCTGAAATTACCGTTATTGCCAGAGTTCATTCGGTTATTTACAGTAAATATCCATAGGGTTCTTGCTTCATTCGCCCATCCAACTTTCTCACTGTCTACTAATAGTGGAAAAATCCTAGAAAAATGATGATTAGCTCCTCAGGTAAAGCTTGTTCACAACACTCACCCTAATTAAAGATTCTTCGTTCTTTAATGACTTACCTCTGCTAATAGATTTGCGATTTATATTACCTGACATACTGCTTAAGAATACATTGTTTAAGTGATGTGTATTAAAAAACTTAAATGACTATACCGTCAATACATCAAAAGATAAGGTGCATGGAGAGGTGGGTAGAATAACACTTAGAACTACTACTATTTCGATAACGTTTTGTCGACAGATGACTAAAAGAAAAATATCTTTTATATTTTCTACTTTTTTAATATTTACTGACTTGAAATTCTAAAAGTTATGTGATTACATCTTAGGCTGAAATTAAAACTGTGGACATCCCTACCTGATTAATCGGTTGTGCCCATCTAACGCTTTTAGCCAGTTTTACAGCCTTCACGTTTTTACTTGTTGATTCCATGGTTATTTGATCAGGCGAACGATCTAACAACACATATGGGGGTTCATTATCCAAAAAAGCGGTTTTAGCCTATCATTGCTCACTAAGTTGATGTTTCCTTGTTTCTATATCACAAAATATTTAGGTTTACTTGAAATAACTTTGGATGGGTCCCCGAAATAAGGGCTAAGTGGTGCTTTTATTATGTTGCTACGTATCCAGACGTGCGAGCAATTGCTTAGATCCCAAGCAACAATTCTGCTAGTGATTGTCTATGAGTATTTGTTGGTTTAAGCCTAGATATTTCATCCTACAGTTGGTCTTAGTAAGTTTCTAAATCGAGCCTTTTGCTTCCAATATGAGGGTTAGTAAACTCACCTGGTAGTTTCAGAGTGATGAAACAGTGTGAGTCGGTTTTGACAGCTGTTCGTATTCCCGGTATAACTATAGCAGGGATTCTGTCCACTGATTGGGGCTTGAATGAGATATAAGAGTGACCTTTAGTTGACGAGGGAACCATTTAACCATCGCATTCAGCTTGAGGATGACATTAAGTGAAGCGTATTCTTTTAGAGCCTAGAAGTTTAGAAAAGCTGTTGAATACTTCAGATTCGAACTGAGCTCCACTGTCTGTCGTTATTGTTATAGGTGTACCAACAATGGTCACCCAGTTTTGCATGAAGACTTAGGCCACTGTTTTGGCTGTGATATCCGTGTTTAGTACGGCTATAGGAAACCTTGTGAACCTATCTATACATGTAAATAGATACGTATAACCATTTGAACGTGGTAAAGGACCTACTAAGTAGATATGAACATGTGTGAAACGTTCGTCCAGTTGGAGAACAACTCCAATGGGCGAATTTGTGTCTGTTAACTTATGATTGTTGACAGGCAAAACACTCTCTAACCCATCTATGTACATCCTTCTGGAGATTTGGCCATATGTATCTGGAATTTATTAGTTTAGTCGATTTCACCCCAGGGTGAAACAACGAATAAAAGTTGTTAAATATTTTTCGTCACATATCTTTAGGAATAAAAGGTCTGGCACAGCCTTCGTTGTGTTCCAGTGAATCAGAATATCTTCCATAGTTGATGGAAGCTGTTTCAGTTTGAGATTTGAGCTTTTAGTTGGCAGTAGGTTTTGTAATTCCTGATCGTCTTCCTGGCAGTCTCTCAAAGTCTCGAAATTTACCATTGACTGTTGTATTATATTCATTTGTAGTCGAGATAATGCGTCTGCCACCTAATTGTCTTGACCTTTGCGTGACGTATATCACTAGTGAACTGTGATATGTAATTGAGGTGTTGGACTTCTCGAGGTGAGTATTTATTGGCTTCTGCTTTTAATGCATTAGTTAAGGGTTTATGATCCGTATAAACGATGAATTCGCTGCCTTCGAGCATGTGTTGGAAATGCTTGGTGGTTAGGTAGATTGCGAGGAGTTCTCGACCGAAGGTAGAATATCTCGTCTCTGTTGGGGAGAGTATTTTTGAGAAGAATACAATCGGTTTACTGGTGTTTTTAACTAGTTGTTTAAGAGTGTCGGCTACAGCTTTGTCCGAAGCATCTATCATCAAAGTAAGTAGGTAGTGAGGATTTGGATAAGTTAATGTAGACGCTTATGCAAGTTTATTATTTAATTCGTAAATAGGCTTGATGGCCTCAGAGACCAGTTTGAATTCTCACGGTTTTTTAAAGTGAATCCACCAACGGTTGCATAGTTGTGCACAACCAGGTATGAATCTGCCATAAACGTCTATTAAACCAAGTAAACTTCTAAGTTGTGTTAGGGAGTTTGGTATGAGGTTTGCTTAATGTTTGAAGTCAACTCTTAACTAGTCAACCTAGGTTGTTACAGGTTTTCATGTAATAGTTTTTCTTCACCCAGGAAGCTGCAAACAAACGCGTGCTCGTAGAGCATGATCAGAATCTAAACATATACTACAGAAAGATGCGTATTTTTCTATCAAGTCCCTCCAACAGTGATTGATGGCGATATGGTCTATTTAAGTTGTAGCATAGTTATAGCAGATGGTCACCGTTATCCGTTCTCTAAGCCGGAACACTGAATAATCCACCTAAATGTCTTTCATACTGATTCAAGCTCCCTATTCGGGCGTTAAAATAACCAGCCATGGGTACCAAATCTGAAAGTTTTACCCTATGAATAAAGTTCAGGAAGTTTTCTGCAAAATTCATCCTTCACTTTATATGGGCTACAGTCAGTGGGAGCGTAGGCAGAAACAGCGAAAAGGCAACATCGTATGTCCCTATCTTTCCGAGTTCTTACAAAGCCGTTTAGTTGGACGGCACATAGGCGACTGTCGACTGGAATCCATTTAAAGAGTGCCTGTTCTGCTCTCATACTTAACGCAATATGTATAAAATATAGCCCACTAGAAGTTACTGTTAAGTCGCCAGATAAACAAAGACTGTATCGCGAAGGTTCTTCACACTGACTTAGTGAAGTCAAACAAATGACCACGCATGGATCTTGGATGCTTATTTCGGAGACACAACATACATCAATGACATGGGATTCTAATGTCTTAGCTGGGGAGGCTTATTGCCCAATTTGATCCAGGGTTCGTACATTGAATTCACCAATATGAAGTTTCGAGCATTGTCTTTGTATACTCGAGATATTATGTAGTGGACCAGAGTCATTGGCACTGATAACAGAGGAGAAAGTTGATGATAGAGATTTAGGCTTGAAGGTTGGGGTAAGATAATTATTAGGAAAAGAAGAAGGAGTTTGACTGAAATGACAGCGATCTTGTGTGTTGTTAAAGGTATGAATGCGGTTATCTCTTACCACTCTCTCACACTGTGGAAGGGTCTTCTTAATTTACCTAAAAAGCAAATTGGGTTAGGGTTGGTATGAAAGAGAGTAACGCGGTATCCAAGTAACAAGTACTTGGGGCCGGTCACATACAGCCCTCCTGGGAGATGTTTTCGTTTTTGTAGCTGCGTACTTGCTGGAGCCTTACCGCCGAAGACGGAAATCTGCGGAGTAAGGTGAGGTGTGCATTTCTAGGGCCTACCTTTTCTAATCACGCCCTTCATTTGTGAGAAGGTAGCACAGCTGTTTTGCCGATTGTCTGAAGAAAAACACCTTACTTTCATCACACTTCTGAACATCTGGCAGTTCGACTTCGTCCTCGGAACTTATATTTGCTGCTTTGAGTCAAAACGCTCTTCAGCCGACCTGCCTGACATGGTAGGACCTTGAGGAACGATTAACCCAGTTAGTACAGCCTGAATGAGTCACTGCGATAGACAAGCTAGACCACTATATCAAGGTAGCAGCACGCTCGAACTAACAAAACGATCCAAGCTGCATCTCAAAAAGAAAGCGGTTTCTTGGAAGCCTCATATTTCGTACACATTTCAATATCTTGTTCATAAACAAAAAACATTTTGTTCCAGAAAAATGCATTTCAGTCTCGATATTATTATTACTACTCGGTGATGTAATATTTTATATAACGTGGACTGACTGACAGATAATCACTGCTAAGTGTTGAGTTGCTAAAGAGTGTAAGCAACGGTTATCGCTAAATATTGCAAAACTGTTAGAGGGCATCGTAGTGTGGCTATAAAAGAACGGTTCGGAGGAAAAGACTGATTGTCATTTGTACTTTCAACTTCGTTTATTGCATTTCAAGCTTTTCAGTAGGGTCCTTATTCAGATTCATACAGAGTAACTGCTTCAAATACTGGCAGTGATGATGCGCATACATATGTGCTTTCCACGGAAAATCGTATCCGCAACAATTAGTATGTCCTTATTACATATGACGTGTTGTCAGTAGTACCTGTAATTTGTAAATAAATCTACCGCCGACTTTATATTGGTCTTATTCATGTACGTTGTTATGCATCCCTGTATGGGCTTAGTTTCTGCCTTATGATAACCGATAACTTCCACTAAGGTCTAGGTCACTGTAGACAATGGCTTTACAACACGTTTCTGTCATCTGATGTTATCACAGCTGATATAGTTCTCATGGTGATTTGGGTATGAAATGTCACCACGGTTGCAGTCATGTACTCCATAGAGCAAAGACCTTGGTATCAAAATATCTGTGGACCTATGTGTCACAGAAGTTAGGAACGAACTTGGAGACTAATAAGAAGTATGTGTTGCATTTCATGCGTACAAAGTATAGGTAAATTAAGAATAAAATTTGTAATTAACTAAAAACATAACAGTGTAGCCACAGCAACAAGTTATCGCCTACGTTTCACCATACTATAGATCCTTACATCTATCATACTAGCTGACTGCAACACATTTGTTAAAAGTGTACAGTCGCACCCAGACAAAAAACACTGGTTTAGCTCACCAATGTCAACGAGAATATATGAAGTCTATAATAGTGTAATAAATAATGTGCTCAGCATACAATGTTGTACTTCAACTTTCAATAATAGCATGAACACTCCACTGATTTGGTTCTAAAAACGATGCCTGCCAGTTTAAAGTTCGGTTTGACCAAACAAGGTTCATTAGTTTCAACACAGTTGGTGATATAGATGAATACAAAATACGCGAGTTCTAAGCAACCACTTGTCAACCCATTTATAATTTGGAGTAGTCCAGATGGTCATTATCAGCTAAATACCATACTCAGGAAACTTTATCAGTAGAACCTGACATTATACGTTTTACAGCTAACGACACTAGGAATGTAAACGAGAAAAGCAACTTAACTCTGTAAGTGGGTTGGTTTAATGAATTAACCAAGTGCAAGTTTCAAACTCGTCTTAAGAATTGCAGAGAATGAATTTTCCCGATTTACATAGTTGGAACGTAATCGGGCAACAGGACGCATCTTTTAAAGATTCCATTGAAAGGTAAAATGTTAGCTGAGAGATGAGAATAAAACTAGCATTCTATGTGAAATTATCAAGAACCGAAAGAATATCCACCTTTTAGAACTTGAGATGAACTATAAAGGAACGCTGCAGTCCCTTTCGTTACTGAAGCGGGGTGTCAGTTAATGGGACTTCGCTAGAATAGAATATTTTATCGAATGGCAGCCCTAAATACAAACTTAGATCGCTTTTTAATTTCAGTCTGTGATATAAAGTTTATGTAAACTCTAAGTTTACGGGAAAGCGATAAAACTATCCAAACGTTTTTCTCAAATTCGGATTGTAACGATGCCTTTATAGAAATTGGTCGTCTTAATAAAGATGTTAACAGGATCACTTGCTTTATAGTTTACTAAACTAATTCTTATTACATGACAAGAGGCGTATTATGTTTGTCGCATCAATCTGCCTGACGATTCTTTTGATCTGGCTCACACGAACCATAGTGACCACGCTTTGTTACAAGGGAAAAACTTACTATGCATTCACTTGTCTTTAAGAAGATAGTTACAAAGAGTGATTACAGAATAAACCTAGGTTCACAGGCGGCACGCCTGGAGATACTGCGAAAAACCTTACAACCCATATCAACATTCTGAATCATAACTAATGCTTTGCTTGTTAGTATTTCTTATTTTCTTCCCTTCTCGATTTGAACATCTCGATGATTACTGAGAATTACAACAGAATAAATTCACAATTTGGTTCCCTTTATCTCATTCAGTTATTAAATATTGGAATGCTGTACTCGATCAGTGAATGTTTTCTGAAGAAAACTAGATCACCGTTACAGGTACAAAGACAAACTAATCATCTACCACCCCCGTTACAATAGACTTTTAAAAGTTGCGAAACTATCTACGACTATATGGTGGAAACTACTCACATTATATGTCCAGTAACTATTCAAAACACACTTAAATAGATAGTTATGCTGAAAAATAAAACACCACAAACCCATCATATTAGGCTTCCATTCAGCACAGTAAATATATATAAGGAGAAGGATATGGTCACCATAAAGATTAGAATTTAAAAGGGCTTGCACAAAATGCGGAGCTGACATTTTATAAATATGATTGATAAACTGTAGGACTTTTTGCCGAAAATAATGCTAGTGAAGCCCCACGCCGAATGTTTCATGCTGAGGGTCTATGTCTGTAAGATCTCTTTATTCACTGGGGAACAGTATTCTAAAACTATTACCATGTCACTTTAGCTCATAAATAATCTTTTTGACTTTAACTTCAGAAAAGACAAATCAGTAATATACCTTTCAATCAGCATAACGCCATTGTACTACCAAGAACCATATCTCCAGAATAGTGAATTTGCTTCTTTTGTCAAGCAAGTCTGAAAGTTAGCTAACATCAAAATTGGCAATTGCATTAGAACCTACAAATTAGTGGGAGTATTGAGTTTTGCGTTACAGTTGTTCATATTTTGACAAGACTCAGTTGTGGATAAAATGATAACAGATAAAAGAGCTGTTGAGGACTCATGGTGTCCCTAAAAATAAAAAGGCGAAAATTGCCAGGGTTTGTTACGGTTTTTCCTTTCGATATTTATATAGGTAAAAAACAAAATGCCAGCTGCTGTGCAAATAACAGCTGAACAGCTTCTTCGAGAAGCTAAAGAAAGGGAGTTAGAAGTTACTCCAAAAGCTCCACAGCAGAAAATTACAAGTCTTTCGGAATTAAGGGATTTCCAATTGCGCAAAAGAAAGGATTATGAAGATAACATTAGGAAGAATCGATTGGCTATGCAAAATTGGATTAAATATGCAAAGTTTGAAGAAACTCAGGGTGAACTTCAAAGGCAAGCAACCTTAGAATATTGCTTATGATAAAAGGAATGATAACCTTCCTACTAGTTAGTTTTCTACTGTATATCTGTTCTACTTCAAACTCAAAGAGTAAGGAAGAAACATCATCAGTTAAATTTTCTGAGCTAGAGTAAAACGGGGAAGCGTGGATGTATTGGTTTTATTAGGTTGTAGAAAATCGTTCGAATAAATTATAGGGTATGAAAATGAGAAGTCCCATTGCACTTCTATGAAAACTTAAGCTTATTGCACCAAGTTATTAACTTTATCCCTTTTACGTATTTATACTCTCTGGACTAGGGTTGAAATAAGCAATATGACAAATCACACGTGGCAACAGTGGTGAAGTTGCATACGTGTATATTACCTCAAAAACGCTTTATTTGTTTGACATTTCATCATTTGTGGGAACTACCTCACCTGTCTTTTTTTCAGTGATTTCTTTCTCCACTATTATTTTAAAACAATTTTACATTTATATTCACACGGTTTTGAATCAGTGTGACTATGGTCTGTATGAAGCGGTCCATTTACATGCACATTAATTTAGATACTAGCAGTGTAGGTATCTGGTATGTTAAGCTGAGTATCGTTCATGCTTATTGGGAACTGGTAATTATACCTATCGTCTATTATTATCTCGATCTGCACATCGGCATTAGGTTAGTTAACGTTTTTTATAACTAGCACTTGAAATACTTTACAAACTTAACGACATATTGTGTGCAATCTCGGATAAATAAGTTGCCAAGATTACGTATGCTTATCACTAAAATGAGATCATTGGATATGAATTCGTAAGGAAAAATTTTTCTTAACTATACATCTAATATTTCGTATTTTGCTTTTTGTGTATTATTAACTTTCAGAGCTCGTTCAGTTTTTGAACGTGCTTTAGACGTAGATTACCGAAATGTGGGTCTTTGGCTTAAGTATGCTGAGATGGAAATGCGTCATAAACAAGTGAATCATGCTCGGAATTTGTGGGATCGGGCAGTTACTCTCATGCCTAGAGCCAATCAGTTCTGGTACAAATATACATATATGGAGGAAACTCTGGGTAATGTTGTCGGTGCGAGGCAGATATTCGAACGTTGGATGGAATGGCAGCCTGAAGAACAGGCTTGGCATGCTTATATTAATTTTGAACTTCGATATAAAGAGATGGATAGAGCACGTCTTGTCTATGAAAGATATATCCTTTTTAATTTAATATTTGCTTGGTGTATTTTTTAGTGCTACGAGCTTATTTCGTTAATTCTTATAAACCGCGGGGAAAGGTGTTCATTGTTTTAGCAATCCATCGCAATTCCTTAACTACTATGCACTTGTTCTAGTTCATCCCGAACCGAAAAATTGGATCAAGTATTCCAAATTCGAGGAAAGAAACGGTTTTATAAATTCAGCTCGCTTAGTGTTTGAGAGAGCAGTAGAATTTTTTGGGACTGATAATCCTCAAGCCCGTTTGCTAATTGATTTCGCTCGATTCGAAGAACGTCAAAAAGAGGTAGTCTTTTTATGCAACTTCCAGTATTTAATTCAAGTTCTTTGTTCATATGCTGTGATTTGTAACTTTGAGAGTTACTTTCGAACCGAATTCTAGTGAGGCGCTATGGGATATTGAAATCTGACTTTTTTATATGAACGTATCTTGTTAGGTATATACTTTAGTGGTAAGTACTAACATTGGTCTTTCAAAATTGGAAGACAGTTTTAGATCTGTCGTAATGAAGTTACTTTTCATTGTACGTGGAATGTAATTGTCGAACTCCAGCATCTTTTACGATCGAATTCAGTCTTACTGAATTTAAGATGCTTGTTTAGATTTTATAATTCTGTATGGAAACTAGCGATTAATACATATTCCTTATCAGATTCCCGATATAACCTCTCTTGGATTGTTTCAAATTACAATAGCTGATGTTTCTTTATAAAAATAGTTACAGTCAACATTACTTGTATACCTTTCGGGAGTGAAAAAAATAGTAAAATTGTTAATGGTAATACTTCAAGTTATGGGTGTAGTTCGGTTGATGCAATATATATATCATTTTCAAGATGGATTTTAAACTCTGTTATACACGTGAAGGACTGTGACAGAAGTCGTTTTTTAAATGATTCATCTACTGCGTATTTTTAAATAACTGTATTAAAAAAATATTCTTTGTATTTCGAAGTCATGGACGTTGTTTAAATGTTCCTTTTGTTTACCTTGATGTTGGTATATAGCTGCTGTGTAATCATAATTTTAATTTAGTATTTTGTTAGGTAGTAATTCTCTCAGTGTATAACGAGTTTGTATTTACTTAATTTTCGCGCAGAAACTTTTTATGCATGTACTCTCATCTAATGCTAAGGAGATTTAAACATTGGATATTTAAATGTCATTTTTGCCTTTATTCATGCACTGCTTGTTTTGTTTTTGTAACTTTCTTACGTAAAATTACTGTTAACTGAGATAAATTCCTTTTGAGTTGAGAAACTAAATATTCCAGACATTCACAATAAACTTATAGATTAAAGCTTTTGTGGTTTGTTCTAATGATGAACCTATTTTATTTTTTCAAAATGAATAGAGCACTGATTGGTAGATATTATATCGAAAGGCAACTGCCTGGAAGACCGGACTGTTGATGTAAGCTCCCAAGTGGGCGGATGTCTGGAGACAAGATAGCTGGCAAACAATGTATCATATTTCTTTCTTCATCATAAAGCATACCTATATGCAAAATGTTAGTGATTAAGCTGAGAATAATCAGAACTCCGTTAACCCGTAAGCAATTAGAAGATACGAACTTTATGTCACTCAACTGCCAGTGAAGTTAGGACTTGATTCCCGTACTTAATTCTTACTCCTATCATATATCAAATGACTAGATTGTAATGTCAAAGTGCTAATGAGATGTTACAGGGAAGCTTCTGGAGAAAAAAAAAATGAAAAAAAGGACTTTCTGCCAAAATTAGTGTGACATTTTCAAGGACTATAAATCCCATATAAACCATAACTTATTAATAACTGTCTTTTGAATGTATGTTGTAGTTAGGTGTTACAATGAATGTAAACTCTCCTAATTCACTTTTTGTTCATAAACTTACTTTTAGTATGAACGTGCCCGGGTTATTTATAAGTACGCATTAGAAAATTTACCAAAGGATGATTGTCAAGAGATTTACAAAGCGTATACACTTCATGAGAAAAAGTATGGCGATCGTTTAGCTATTGAAGATGTTATTTTAAGCAAGCGAAAGTTTCAGTATGAAGAGGTAAATTTTCAGATAGTTGGGTAGTTTTTATGTTTATGTTTTGTAGAATTAAATAAAATTGATTCTAGTAAAAAATATTGTTACATCTAAAAATCCCGAATAAGTCGTACTGTTTATTAGCAGGTTACATGATAATATTTGATTCTAACGTATTTATATAATGTCTTAAACCCGATGAAAATAGTTTGTCAATCAAGCGGAACCTTTGAATAAGCAAACCCATCGTCAATAATTCACTTTTACTATCTATAGTCTAGCACGCAAATTAAGTACGATACTTTTACCGGAATATTCAATTAAAGAAGACCCTTAGTATCGAATCCCAGTTAGTTACATTGCTCTGTTAATACGACATGACAAATGACTATAAATATGTACATATATGTAGTGGTTAGTCAGTCACTATACTAATTTTGCAATGTATAACCCTTAATTTTAGGAAGTTCAGGCGAATCCTCATAATTATGATGTGTGGTTTGATTACGTTCGTCTTATGGAAGAAGAAGGTTCCATTGAACAGACACGAGAAATTTATGAACGTGCTATTGCAAATGTACCACCTATTCAAGTATGTCTAATGAATTATTCAGTTAATTTTCAGTGAGATAAGTTTCAAAATAAAAGTACATTGTATTGTGTTTAGAAGTGGCGGTTATTTACTTAAGAGTTCCGTTGAATATGTTATTTTTTGTATCCCGCTTAATCTTAACCTATGGATGCGAAACATCGGGCATGAAAATAAAAAGTATACATAGACTTCAAGTATATGGTCATAGAAATCTTCGAAATATCCCCCCATATATCATGGAACCACTAAAAAAGCAATATCATCCTTAAATACAGAGTTCTAAGCAAAACAGCAAATCATTCGGTCAAGTCGTAAATCTTCATCAACTGAAATGACTGAGACATATATTGCATATGTCTGCCTCGTCGTGCGATGTTGGATGGCATAAGAGTAAGTCGGAAGAAAGGTAGGAGTGGTCAGACGAAAACATAACACCCATCGATGAAGTCCGGTTGCTGACGTAAGCCACGTTGGTAAATGCAGACCATCTTGTTAGGATCCACCTGATAATCGCGACGAGTGGCTGATGACACTGGGTGATATAGCTCAGAATCAGTCACGGTGGCGCAGATGTATTCTTTGTGTTCTCTTATATCCTAAGTCCCATTATTCCTCAGTACATTTGTTTGTTTCATTTCTTCCTGTTGAATTATATAGTCGTGTTCATCTTGTAAATTTGATCTTATCTTATTAATGTGGTATGGCAACTTGAGCTTATGAGCATATGTGCCAGGTTCTACATTGTTCATTACTGACTCTTTGAATGTCTTGAATAATTACAAAACCGTAAAGGGCTAGATTTATAATCAGAATGTAAAGTATATGTCCTTCCACCTCGTGTTTACAGAAGCAGTTTTATTCTACATAAATTTCATTTTTGTGTTGTCGATAAGTAACTGTGAATAATTAGATGCCGTCTACTTTCACTTGGGGTTTTCAGCTTAGCAGCAATGAGGTGTTTATGTCCATATGTGATGTGGTTCGTCCTAAAACATTTAATCATATGGCGGGGTGATGGCTAGTTAAGGGATTCGACTATATCCAAAGTTTGAACCATGCTATAGTTTGAATTGGGCAATCAGCTGGCATTTTTAATGAATTGTAACTCAAAATCGACTATATAGACTGGTTACACTAACATTATTGTCATTTTATTAATTTACCGAGTTTAGTGTTTTTTCTTTAGGAAAAACGATATTGGAGACGGTACATATATCTTTGGTTGAATTATGCACTATATGAAGAATTGTCAGCAACAGATACTGAGCGAACTCGTCAGGTCTACAGATTTTGCTTAAAGTTAATACCACATAGACGTTTTACATTTGCTAAGATATGGTTATTTGCAGCTAAATTCGAAATTCGTCAAAAGAAATTAACAGATGCGAGAAAACTACTGGTTGGTCCCTTGATTACTATTTCGCTTTTATTGATACGCATAAGTTGACTTTAATAATATTTTAGAACCATATAACTTGGCTTATCGTATAGTATGTATTTCATTTCTCAGCCATGTAGTCCTACTCAACGCATTATATATATATATATATATATATATATATATATATATATATATATAAGTCATGGTTGTTGTTCTATTCGCTTTACACAAGATTATTCTTAGCAAGCCATTGCAGGCAGATAAGTGTATATCATGTGAAGCAAATACCTTATTAGCGCTACCAAATATTTTGTTACCATATATAATGAGTGATTAACGTCAGATCGTTATTATCATCAACCTTTTATGTTTCGCACTCGGTTGCATTTCACTTTTTTAATAAAATCCATAAATCCATATAATTAAAGCATAAAAATGTAACACAGAGTAAACCAAAACATTCCTTTGTTAACTAATAGTGAACATTTTTCAAATCGTATCACTCTTGTCCCATAAACATGCATAAACTGTTCGAATTCCTTTGCAGTATTGAATTTCTTATTGAACAGCGTTTGTGAGTAGGTAGTAAGTCTTAAACATAGGCTCTTTGAGTTAGACACCCTTGTTAGTATTTGTTTCCTGTTAACCTCAAATACGCTTCACATCGTATTTAGAAATAGGTTGTAACTGATCCCTGTGGGAAAGAATGTTGCACACTATATAGTAATCAAATTACTTTTATCCTGATCAGAGAATAAGCCTTGTAAAAAAGCAACAACACATCTCGTCCATTTAATGCAGTGCTACCACTTAGTTGTGATTCTCCATAAAGTTAATCTTAATTCATTTTTTTGTTGTACATACAGTCAAACACGCATAAGAATGTAATTGAATATTTTTTATTACGTAATTTGTAGGGTACTGCTTTGGGTATGTGTCCGAAAGATAAACTGTTTCGAGGTTACATTGAATTAGAAATTCAACTTAGAGAATTTGATAGATGTCGCAAATTGTATGAGAAATTCTTGGAATTTTCCCCAGAAAATTGTACTACATGGATGAGGGTATGTTGTTTTAAGTGTTCAGCTTTTCCACTGTGTATCACATTTCAATTTTACCTACTATACATAGTTTCGTAGACGATAGTTTAAGTGATTGTAATATATCCTAAAATATAAAATGATGTCTTCCTAATAACGAAATATTCAAAAGATTGATATATCCTTAACATTTTATTAAATGTAGACATGTATACGCTTGTGATAAAGTATAAAGAAAATATTATGAATTTTGGATAGCAATGGAATTTAGAACGCACGCCTCATCCTATTTGGGATATGTTGCTTGGATTCTCCTGTATCTCACTGATGATGTTAATAATCATTTTCGAATCCATGTATTCTAAAACTTGTCTAAAAAGTGGCTATATCAACTTAATCTACTCGTATATGCACATATTCCAACAAAGATTCATCGAAATTCAGTCCTGAATAATAACAAAGAGATAATACAGTCACTAATAAAATCTATACGAAAAAACAAGCATAGATTAAAAATTTCCGATTGGAGCGTTTCGTAAGCTGAATTATATCCACAATAGTTCTGACTTCCGTTTTTAATAACAATTGCTCAAATGGTATTCTAGAATACGATCAGACTATGGAACATTTAGGTGTAGCATGGTGATTACTGAATCTCGGCTAGCCAAGAGAAGCGCGACCTTAGTAGCTGACTGAGTAATATACATCCTTCAATAACAGGTATTCTTAGCATCCTGTCATAGTGCCTTGATGCTTCTAGCTCCAAGCCATAAAAAAAGAACAGCTAATCAGTCCACTAATAAGGATTACACCTTTATTTAATAGTCGTCTAAATATATACATATGAGCTAGACTACGCGGCAGCCAAAGTGAAATAGTTATTATCAATGCAAACTAATGACATCAATTACAGAAAACCGGAGTAACAAGTACATAATTAGCCCCAATTCATGAGCAGAATATAATATATTAACAGTTAACGGGTCTAACGTGTGACTAAGATGAAGGAAATATAGAAATGATGGGGACGAAATTTTCAATACATATGCAATCATAAAACCTGTCGTTAATGAGTGACTGGATCATGTGTAATCTCCTAAAAAGGTTTTTAAAGTCTAGTCGTTCTTCATAACTCGTTCTTTATAACATATTGTGAAGACTCAAAATACATAGCATTTAAGGGTTTAGGAGTTTTTCCTTAACTAAGCGGGATTCATACATAGTAAGGCATCAGCTACACGTGACAGCGTATTATTCATCAACAACCACTAACAAAACCAATCCGAACTTATTAGGTCTCACAGCTGGAGAACAAAGATTGTATGTTCGAGATGCAAACGTGAGTGACAGAATCATTGTTTTAGATTTCTAGATAGTTTTGTAATTGTATTCATCAAGACATGAAATCCAATTATTACTGTAACATGTTTGAAAGTACAGTATAAGTAATCGCTTCGTAAATGATACTCGGTGACTTTATCCATTAATTGTTTATGTCTACTTAATGCCACACAACTAAATGGGTGCTGATAATTCCGCTTTTATCTTTTGTATAACAATAATTAATAAGTATGCTGAATTGGAAAGTCTTCTGGGTGAAACAGATCGTGCACGAGGTATTTATGAATTAGCAATCACCAGGACATTGTTGGATATGCCAGAATTATTATGGAAAGCATATATTGACTTTGAGATTGAACAGTATGATTGGGAACGTGCTCGCTCACTTTATCGAAGACTATTAGGCCGAACAAAACACGTCAAGGTAAGTATTAAGTTTTAGTGCATGAGAGTTAGTATAAACAAGCATCACTGCAGAAGATACTTATATTTTCAATAAATATCTCATATCAAACAGCAAAAGTTACCTGTTTGGGCCAAAGTTCCTTGATCATAGATCTCTTTGAAGCACGACCAGGATGACTGAGTAGGCAATATTGGTGTTAGACACAGAGTACTTAGAGAACATGGTAAATCAATGGACGAGGTTGTAGATCTTCATCGACTAAGGTAGTTGGGATGCACGTTACATATGCCTAACCACCACCTGCTGCATTGCACGATGTTAGATGATGTAGGAGTGTGATGAAAGAAAGCTAGAGGCGGCCAAACCAAAACATCCCATGGAATTAGCGACTGTTGGTCTAAACTGTACTGGCAAATGCAGACTACCTCGCTAAGGTCCGTGCTACTGTCGTAACCAATAATCGGAGACTGATATGAATCGGAATCGATCACAGTAGTGCAAGTATACTCACTCTTTACCTTTTTCTTGATTTTAAGTCCTATTATCCTTTCATATGTACCTTTGTTTCATTTCTTCCTGTTGAACTGTTCTGTGATATTAATTTGATCTCGTTGTGCTATTAGGGTATGGCAACTTGGAACTACGTGCAAGTGTGCCAGCTTTTAGGTCACACATAACTAATTAACTAGGTGCTTTATTCTACTGTTCATTATCCAGTTAGACCTAAGGGAACAATTTCGAATTATCACCATTAACTTAACAGTAAATTTTTAGCGTACATGTTGATGGTCGTGTTAACAAGAGTTAAATGCTTTCACTACATTTTATTAACAGGTATGGTTAAGCCTTGCCAACTTTGAATTGTGTGCTTTGAACAAACTCACAGAGGCTGATTTAGATGATGAAGATTTAGAACATTTGAAAGATGTTGAACTCGACAAACAAACATTAATACAAGAACATAATGAGAATGAAATCAACAAAGCAATAGAACGTTCCCGTAAAGTCTACCAAGAAGCAAATAAGGCATTGAAATATACAGAGGATAAAGAGCAGCGTGTTCGATTACTTGAGGCTTGGAAGGAATTCGAGGTTAGTGATTGTTTTCCATTTGATCTTTCGAATAATAAATTATATTATTGTAATTATCTGTCTACAGTTTTTATAATCAGAATATAGTGTATCATTCAACTTAAATATCGTATCATTTTACTAGCTGACAGATTTTTAACAGCACTTATATTTGAAACAGTATTACGGTTACCAATTAACAAGTTACCTCATAAGAAGAGTACTTTTACAATTATATGGGAGATATACTATCATTTTATGGCATCCAGTATTTGAAATCAAACTGCATATATTACCAGTTTTATTTATAACTATCGCCGTGACTAATTAAAAATTTGGATTCAAAATGGTGGGATGTGTTGATTCTTATTAAGTAAATAATTGTCTGCAGCTCAAAATTTATCACATCGTTGAGATCTCATCGTCGAGGTTCAACACAAAATAGTTAGAGAAGTAGAATATTCGTAAATCAGTAATTGCCTAAAATAAACTTCACATTTTATTGTAAATTAATAGCCGGTAACTACAGATCACGGACACTGATATTTTTAGCACAATTCTACAGTCTAACATATCGTTATCTATTAACCCAAATGTTCTTTAAATTTTTGATACTTTTAGTATGAATACGGAAGTGAAAAAACACAACGCGATGTCAATAAACTACAGCCGCAGAAAGTTATTCGCAGTCGCCGACTCGGTGATGAACGTAGCGGTTGGGAGCAGTATATTGAGTATACATTCCCTGATACAGATGCCGAAAAGCCAAATCAAAAATTGCTTACAATGGCTGCCAGATGGGCAGAGCAAATGGAAAGAAAGAAAGCCGCTGCAGAGGTTGAAGGTAAAGAAGATAGCGATTCTAGCGAGGAGTCTGAAGAGGAGGAGGAAGACGACTTACAGGGTGATGAAGACGATAATCGTATTCCTGAAAGACAGCCTACATGGTTTGATCGTAAAAACAAAGAAGAGATTGAAATTGATGAAGACAGCGATTAGAAAAGCATAGTTTTATATTTTTGTAAATTTTTATCCTGTACAGTCTAATATGTTTTATCAAATACGACTAACAAATAACTTATTCTTTCAATTGTAGTGAAGTTATTCGCTAATTTGTGACTTTTCATTTGGCGGTAACCAATCGACAGTGACTGAGCACTGTGATCCATTGAAAAAGTACCAGTTTCCGTGTGGTGCACCTTTTCGTGTTATGGCCTATAAAATTTGAGATAGGAGTTTATTAGTAATTTTGAATGCCGATTTTATTATTAAAATTAAAAGTACGAACCATAACTAGGGACATTGATAAGATACAGGAAGTTAGGCAACAGTTTTTATGAATTCGAATGACATCTATTAATTTGTACTACCACCAAGAACATCAAATTATTTATCAAGAGCCGATTATACAATGTAGTAATGCGCGCTGTTTCTCCATGAGACAAAGTTGTCGATGGAAGGTTACACATTTGAGCAGTGTTGTTTTGGTAGTATATGTAAAAATATTTTACCCATGAAAGATTAGGTCATAATATCGAAACAATTAAAACTACTTTGGATGCTTATCTACTATCCTCCTTGGCGTGTTACTATAGTTGGTAATATGGTCAAGTGAGAGAAGTCTTGCTGTTAGGGCACTACTCTATAAGCTAAATAGTTATTGGTCTCATCTTTTATAATCTTAAGTATAGGAACTGTTTATCAGGAGATTTATGTAACATACCAAAAGCTGATTCATGATGCGTTAGGGTTCGCTTTTTATTTAAATTCATTAATCGACCAGCATAATATTTTTCACCACTTTTCCCTACTCTTAGTGCGCTATGTGCGGCTGTCATAGCTTCTTCTACCGTACTAATGCATGAGAAAGCTCAGTTTTAATGAAGAAATTGTGATTTATTAAAGATACGATGGTTTATACTCACTCTAATTATTTCTTGCGACACCACACCACCGAGTACAGGATTAACAGCTGGGACTATAGGACCAGAACAGCACCTGTATAAAGTTAAAATGATGAATTACATAGAATCTAAAATACAACCTTATGATGTGCTGTTTAGAATAGATGTATGACTTAGACTGCATTCTTTGTTATCCGCTTACGCTATAATTTCCTTCAAGTGAACAGTGTTAGGTCTCTGACTTACTGGTAAATTTATCTGTTAACTATGGGTTTATTGTAATAGAGAACAATTTGTGTGGAAACTTCTGAGAAATTTGTAATTGATATAATATGTAGTGTTTTGTCTTATTTGCCGACTGAAGTGTGTTAACTAAACCGAAAATCCTTCATAAGGTTTCTATCTCCGAATTCTTGATGAAGAAAGTAATTTTTGTGTCGTGGTATCAAACTTAGTAGCCATACTGCAGCATATTTTAAGGTTAAGAGGTCTGATTTCATAAGTCCACAAGTCATTTTGAGGAGGAAGCGAATCATATACTATTACAGTTTCGTTTTATAAAGGTCTCTGAATGCACCTACGATGATGTATTGCTATATATATATACATGCAAACCTATTTCTTTATTCTGTGAATTACATTTCTGAAAATACATTATATTCCTTACAATTTCCATTAGTTTATGATAGACACCGACAAACATGACTTACAGTCGCTTGGACTAAAACACCCAACGCTATCACTGAACTTTATTTGTAAGTAGGATTATGACTTACTCTAAATCTTCAGTAGAAAGAATTGCTTCATCTACATCCAATAGCTTCGATACATTTTGCCACTGGGATCGCAAATATGACAAGGTAAATGGTGCTTCGTTGGTAGAACAACTGCTTAAAACTAAAAATTGAATAATACTAACAATGTAGAGAATATTGTGTACGGTACGGACAACATGACTGTAAATTAAAATGTAACGTCGGAATTTACTTTGTGATATCCTAGAGATCTATTTTGTAACGAACAAGGGCTATAAAAATAAAAAAAAGTATGGATAGGGTCTAGGTCACTGATCATAGAAATTTTCGAAATATCCCCCCATATATCATGGAACCACTAAAAAAGCAATATCATCCTTAAATACAGAGTTCTAAGCAAAACAGCAAATCATTCGGTCAAGTCGTAAATCTTCATCAACTGAAATGACTGAGACATATATTGCATATGTCTGCCTCGTCGTGCGATGTTGGATGGCATAAAAGTAAGTTGGAAGAAAGGTAGGAGTGGTCAAACGAAAGCGTAACACCCATCGATGAAGTCTGGTTGTTGACCTAAGCCACGTTGGTAAATGCAGACCACCTTGTTGGGATCCACCTGATAATCGCGACGAGTGGCTGATGACACTGGGTGATATAGCTCAGAATCAGTCACAGTGGCGCAGATGTATTCTTTGTGTTCTCTTATATCCTAAGTCCCATTATTCCTCAGTACATTTGTTTGTTTCATTTCTTCCTGTTGAATTATATAGTCGTGTTCATCTTGTAAATTTGATCTTATCGTGTTAATGTAGTATGGCAACTTGGGCTTATGAGCATATGTGCCAGGTTCTACATTGTTCACGACTCGCCACATGAATGTAGTTATTAAAACTCTTAGGAGAAGGCTATTAATGCTTCACCGAAATCATGATATTAATAATGAGCGCATAAATAGGTCACTGAGCCAGTTTGTTAAACATTGTATACTAAGTTACTCTATTCAAATATCTTGTTATTCGTTTTGATGAGTCGTATCTTTTAATTTTACTTTTTTATCATCGGATGACGAACATATACAATGCAAGTAATGCTGGAAAATGATTCCATTCTAATAATTTTGGAGAATAGTCTCATATACCGATCGCTTTTTGAAAAACTTAAATACCAGTGTCCACTTAGTTTATCTCGAACAAGAAATGTACATTATTTATCGAAGAACTCAATAAACCGTTCCGATCGTATAATGTCCATTTACGATTAAGTATATCTTTTAGTTAGAAAATTTATGTTTTATTCAGTAGGATAACGGGAACTATGTATACTTTTAAATGATAGATCCCTAGAAATACCATTGTATAACAACTATCGATGATGCAAACAAGCGCATTTCAGACAAGTGACACTTTATATCAACATGTATATCAGGTAGTTGGAATAAAACCGACATTATCTTTTTATCAAATAAGTACTCTTGTTGTTGATCTATCTAAATAAAAATGCACATCTGTCGATTACATCACCCACCTTCACGATATGTTCAGTCATATGGGTTGACTATATGACGGCGATTTGAAGGATGGGTTCACAAAATGCATTAAAACAATACTAACTGAATGTGGCTACAGGCTACTGATATCATACAAATACCGAAGAAGGTGGATAGGTGTACATCAAAGCTAATATATTGTTGCAGATCAAATAATATTAAAGCCTAATAGAAACATGATGTACACAAATGAATAACGTGAAAATCTAATATATTTTAGCAGCTACGATGAAAGACATGCTAACTAATACTGAATAAAAAATAAGTTGAATGACACTGCCAAACATTGTCAACTATCAAAACAGTGTATTTACTGTGAAACAAGATTTTTTCCAACTGAACCTACTTTGCATAAGGAAATATCCTTTGGGAATATATTTTGCGTGAAGCTTATTTTTCAAGTTATTAGCAATTAGACATAAGCTATCCGTCAAGCGACAATAGTTGAATGTCTGTAACAAAGAGGAAAATACAGAATACGTCTGTTTAGTACAAAGTTTTGGAGATGATTATATTCAGACGCACACTAATGATGCAAGGGAAGTGTACAATGTATTCAGACGACTGCGATTCCCATAATCATTAACTCAGCAATTTTTTTGTTCAATGTAATCAGCTAAAAGTCAATAAACCCAACAAAAATGTTCTCCAAACAACTGAGCGATAAGAGGCTGATTATTTGGAGTTTCACTTACCTAGAAAGTAAATGTTTACAATTCAAGTGAAGCTATTAGTTTAATTTTGCAAAAAAAACAAAGTAATATTTTAAGTTTTATCTTATATGTCCAGTAGTATTTCAACAATCGAAACATGTATCTTAGAGTAAGTGAAATGAGGAAAATGATACCTGATTAGCAATGTTTGGTAGTCTAATTATTCGGCATTTTACACATTTGGTCGTATCGTTAGTATTACTGTCATTTTATCCTCGTTTCTGTTTAGCGTACTGATCAGATGATGAGTAGAATAATGACTATTTTAAGGTAGGAACGAACTCAACAGCTTTCAGCTGGATTACATATCTGACACTGTTTAGAACCATAACATATTTCTTACAAGGGACTCTTTAGATACAACATCTTATCATCGCTGTATAGATTAAAATTCTACACAAAGTATGTCTACACGAAGTTGTCCAAAACAACAAAAGATTTGTAATTAAACTACCCAGCTCATAAAGCCAACATTGCCGAAAACAATTTCCTGTGTTACATTGACGATTACAACGTCTGTGAGTTCAGTCAGTAAAACAAGGAAGTACAAAGTTAAAAGCGTAGGGAATGGAGTATGAAACTGTTTTATTTAGTAATTTAAGGTCTATTTTTGGTTAAACTGCATTGTCCAAACATAGCACATTCATTAATACAAATAAGGAAAACTTAAGATGAAGCACACAAGAAGGAACAGATGTATGAAATAAAGTCTGAACTTACCTTTCTGACAAGCACTGTCTCGGTATTCGACGTTTCATCAGTTTTATTCAACCTCTGAAGTAAATTAGGCGGCAATGTTGACGCTGATCTTTTCTTTAATACAACATTTTCACTAGTGTAGTAAATATAGCAGAAAATAAAAATATTATGTATTTACAGAATTCATTATAAAGATAAATCCAGTTTGTGTTTTCGAAACCTGCATACAATCTACCAGGTTTCTATAAGAAGCGTTATAAAATGTAGGTTGGAAAGTTATCCACAAGCAAATTATTAGATTTTCAGGTAGTTTCATTTACTAACCACAAGTTAATATTCATCGTATTTAGACACATAGACATATCACTTGGATACATGTCGTTGATGGCCGACCATTTTGTTCTCATAAAAAAGATTTTAACACTAGGTGTCCAAAACAACCTAAACAAACTGAGAAAATTTCAATCTTCATTGCTGAAGTAAACAATGTTGATGTGAGGAATAAGATCCTGTGTGAAATTATCATTAAACTAGGGAAGTACTTTTGCATCTAGCGAATTATCTTTAATATCATGAGAAAAATCCAAGTATTTCCTGATAATTCTAAGCTAAAGGTAATAAAAGGGACAACACTAAACGGTTTTAATTAACAGTTAAAACATTTAACAGTATATTTATTTTGCCCTACGCTAATAAGTAATCGGTAATGAAGGTTGACTTGAACGGAAAAATACTAGTTAAGACGTTTAACAAATAAACATACTATTTTTGTTAGAAATTTTTTCAAGGAAACTATCATGATTTCAATTACCACTTATTAATGACACCGATTATGAGATAATTGAGTCTATTAAAGATATGACATTTTATTAGTGATATATACATATATAGCAGAGTGAAATTGAATATCGGTGACTACTGCAAGTAAGTGTGGACCCCTGAAATCGCTGCCAAGCATTTGAAGCGAAACAAGACTAGTTGCTAGAAAACATCTGCTAGATGTCTGATGGCGCTTGGATACTTATTGAGGTGGCTAAGACAATTTTTTATAGAGGTTCTATTCATCAAGCACTGAACAGATGGCTGAATGCCATACACTTATGTAACCAAGTCTATAAATTTAGTAGCAGGAGAAAAGTTGTTTACATGGTACTGCATGATATAAATGAGAATCCAGCACTATTTAATAATGCGCATTTCATTTCAGTGAGATGTTGGGGAGATGATAATGATGAAAAGTTCTCAATCACTGAAGTCATTTGTACTAGCAAAAGATTTAAATATATCCTTCAGGAATGTAAATTAGAGCAGAAACAAGGTAAAGATCAATGATGTTTCGATATTAGTGAAGATTTTCTAAGTTATATAGACAAGTAAAAAAATGCCCATTTAATTACACATTTTATATAACGCGAATAATGATGATAAATAAACTTTGTTAAACGTAATTGTCGAGCTGAAACTGGCAAATTTAACGGTTCATATCAATCAAGATATTACAATTTTAATACGAGTATAAACGGCCGTGATATGTACGTAAGTGAAAACTTCAACAGCAAATTATAACCCAAGGCTCAGAATGTTTTTTACTTGGTTTAAATATTTAGGCTTAATCAAGAACTTTGTTTTCCACTTCAACTTAGATAATCACCCTTTTAATTTCTTGAAAAACCTAGTTTGTGTAGTGGATAAAAATGATATTAAATGACATTTTTATGCAACATAGATACATTTACGCCTAATTAATGATCTAGTGAATAATGAAATTGAAGCTATATACGCTCATATAAATAAATAAAAATTAATTCAAGGAATACAGTACTCACGATAAGCATTCATGTGTATTGAGATCAATGAATACAAATCCAAATAATCCAGTTGCTGATGCACATATTACATATGGTTTTGTACCTATGTCTATACCGCTGACAATATCACATACAGTTGACCATTGTTTAAAGTGAGTACTTGAGCATTCAGTAATAAGGATGATAAAATTATGTTCTTGTATTTTCTCTTTAAGATCTCCCATCTCAGAAGATTGTAATTTAACCATTGGATTCAAACTTTGAGTTCGAGAAACAGCTGCATCAGACCGCTAATAGTAAAAAATTAGCAGTTAGGAAAATGCACTGATACCTTTTGTCCAAGACAATCATGAGGTATAAGGAAGTTGTTTTCACAATCTTCAATAGTGACTTGCTGATCATCAATAATTGTAAGACTAGAGATACCCGCCAAAACAATATTTTTAGCTATTTCAGCAGCTAATGCATTCATTCCAAGTAACAAAATCTTAGACTGTTTCAATCGATTTTGTGATTCTATACCCCATAGTCTAATTTGTCTGTCATACAGCTCAGCCTCTTCTTCTGTTATTAAATTATTTGTAACATGTTCGGACAACATGTTTTTCCAGATCAATTAAGCTCTAAATAGTTAGATTTTAAAGTAAAAAGAGTAATGTAGATGTTAGCTCCGAAAGAGAAAAAATTTACTAACCCCAAAATTAATGTAGGAGCATGAAGTCAATGCTAGATGCTGAAAATCCTAAGACAAATATACTGAATGCATAATGTTTAAAGCTATAACCGAAAAACTAATTTGCACATAAAAACAACTATATAATGGTATTCTAAATCCTAGCATAATTCTTAAGACTAAAGTGATGCCCAAGTGAAACGTAGCGTGCAATCATACATGGACAGAAGTTAAAGAAGACATTATACGATTTAAAAACTTAATAAAGTGCAATTTAAGAAAAGTCAACCTTGTACAACGTTGAACCTGTCACAATCGTTTATTAGTTTAAGTTGCTGCATGTCACTAGCACGGCACACCAAACTGGTAAAGTAGTAATAGAAAGGTGGTAGGCACAAAGAGGAGAAAAAAACAGTTAATGACGCGGAAGGTAGCTTAAGAAAATATACAGAGTGAATACGTCTGTCTCAAGGTGACTGATTCTGAGCCATGTCACTCAAAGTCTCAAACAATTGGTTGGGGTAATCGCATAGACCCCAAACTAAGTAGCTTCCATCGACTAATACGACGCAGACCGGCGATTTCTTGGACTGATGTCATGTAATGGTTTGGTAGCCCTGTAGTTTCTCTCCGCCCTTCTGTAATACGCAGGCATTCCACGTCGCCATAACTAACGGGTGGACAGATGTAATACATACCCCAGCTACCACAATCGATGAGAATTCGCAGCGGTGTCAACTGGTTTGAGATATTTACCTAATACCCTGCGTTTAACCTACTTGTCACTAACACTGTGATCCCAATAAACGCAAGCGACGTCTCGGATACATCGACAATTAAATGCCAACTGCCAAGAAATGTTACTTAATTTCATTTATGTCAATGAATATTGCCCTAGACAGCATTTTCGACAAATATTAACGCATTACAGATTACCTCAGTTAGTATTTCAGTGCAATTTAATGGCATATATGAATAGCAATCTTGTAGTCATTGGTCGTTTGACTTTTCTGTTGCCAAAAGTAACGACAAGTCGAACATTTGAAAAAAAAGGGTAAACTTTTATATTTACTTACCACACGGATTAATTCCGACTTTTATATTGTAGATAGCGCGTGATAACTCATTTTAAAGCACCTCTCACTGTGACGAGACTGGTGCTAGTATGTTATATGACTTTCGACAGCATACTTAAATTATTTTAATTCGACTCACAATGCCTTACTTTAGAGGGCCATTACAGGTGGGCATTGCTACTCTGTCTCAAACACTGTAAGTACGTTGTATTTTAATCAAAACCAAAATCAATTCCTAGTAGTGTGCTTGACGACACTAGTTTAAAGCCTTAGGGTGAAATCGCACATTTACAAATAAAGATAAAATTTTATAATTTCAGCAGAACTTGAAACTAATACTGAATTAGTCTCAATGAATATACATTTTTGATTTGTTATAAGCTATACTTCCCCCCCCCCCACCGTCCATAAAAACTCATTAAGTGAAGAGGATGCACGTTAAAAATGCATAATGTTAAATATAAATTATCTAAATTAACAGGGCGGTTTAAAGTCCTAGCAACAAAGGAATTGGTTTCTAAAGCAAATATTCAGAAGGACTTTTAATCATAGGAGGTTGATAAGTGAAGTCTCATATGGACTGTGCCTGAATATAGTTGAAATAGTTCACCCGAAAAAAAGATGATTGTGAAAATATTGGAACCAAATAAATCCAACCAAGGATTGAATCAACTAACATGACGGAAGTTATCAACCCTCTGTTTATGTTTATTTATCACATGCATACCCATGTCGAGTCGTTAATAGTGAAATTCATAACGATAAGAAATAATCAGGACCTCTATAAACTCGATTTTAATTGACAGATTTGAGCTGGATTCGAATGTACTACTGCTACATTCGATTCAAAAAGTTTCGCTTAAATGACCTAGAAGATTCACAAGCCAAAACTGATGAAAATAACTATCCAGTGACTGTGTTGCTAAACTTTGTTTGATTAAAAAAAAACTAACTTCCATAAATAAACAAAAACAATGACTATCAAGTTAAACATCTCTATTGTTAAAAACGAAACGAGTTTATATTCCTTCTGTGTTTCCATATTCAACTTATAGAGATGAGCTACACGGCGACGTGCCTTCTAGGTATACAAATGGAAATATCCTTAAATTAGATTGTATTTTCACTAGTGGAGAAATAAATATATCATACTTGGTTACTCAGCCCACTGAGTAATAGTGGCCATCCCCTTGTACTGTCTGAACTATTCCTCCCTTATCTGGAGAAGGAACACATAGTATTTGGAGCTCACTGTGATACGAACTAAGAATAAATTAAAGCTGATCTGGTCGGCATGTTGTGCCTGAGCAAAGAAGACCTTGTGGAGGTGGACGAAATACAGTATCTTATTCATAACACTCGCCTTCAATCCATCGGTCATGATAGACGAATTCGCCAGCTTAGTAATAAACCTAGGTTCATCTTCTGGCTAAAGTCTAACAATCGTAAACTATCGGCAGTAAGAGTTCTTCATGAAACTTGTAGCGAATCTCAAATTACCGATTAAACGGACATCTTACATGACTCTATAAAGCGCATTCACCTTTAGGAGGATAAAAAGCATCATCAAACTGCCCTAATGAGGTCTAGGAACAAATTGATAGGCTTTTGTAAAGACAAATGAGAAGGACAGGCAACCTGGCAGTTTACTGGATGGAAACCCAGTGATGGCACACAATACTCATTCTCTCACGAGCTTTTACACTGGCACCAATTAAGAACCCCACATCCTCCACTGTGTTGGCTTAAGCAATGTGAATTTCGAACCTCTTGTTATCGAAAAAATACTGAGGGACCTAAATCCATAAAAATCTCTTATCTTAGGCGAAAAATACTCCAACGTCTTTAGGAATCGTGAGGATCTACTGTTTCCCTGTCGGTGTTTTTTTGACTACGCATCAGATGAGAGCAGGCTACTCTTTGAGCTGGGGCAACGAAGTGGAGGGTCAAAACTGCCATCTGATTCATCTGTTTTCCACTGTAGCAAAGGCCATAGAAAGTACCATCAACAATTATTTCTGTGGCCAATTTTTTTGAAAATTCCCTACTATCATGATCACAGCACGACTTCGTTCTTGGCAGGTTTTTGCAACACAAACCTTTAGATACAGTGTAATATATAAACTCTGTCGGTAGAATATTACTGTCCAGTGCATGTCAATATCTTAGATTTCATCTAAGTTTTTCTTAGAGTAGGTCATCGTATTCCTTGCCAAAAATTGGTATTGATAGGTAATGGCTGAAGGACTATGGCAGCTAAAGTTGGCTCCACTTTTCTTATTGGTTTGTGACGACCTGTGGGGTGCTACATGGTCCCATCCTTGGATCACCTCCTTTCTCATTGTTTACAAATGACCTTCCTTTTTTTAGAGTCACAAACCCATCTAGATGTAAAAGTTTTAAGGATTTGGAGAGAAATTCTAGGTTTCGACAAAATCATGATTCTTTACGAGGAATCGAGTAATATACATAAATGTGATTCCAGCGATTTGCCTTCACTTACTGTCAATAAGTCAATAATGCTAATCGTGAACAAGAGGAAAATATAATCTGCGTGCACACATTTCCCTTCAGAAAAGAACATGTGCGTAATCATTCGTAAAATGCTAGGAGATTCTTTTTACCGTCATTTCACGGTCGAAAAGATCTACTTAGCCTTAGAAGTTCTCTTTTCACACTTATAGATCTCTCGTAAGAATCATTACCAAACTAGATTTAGAGGAACATCTTTAGAAGATAAGATACGAAAGAGCTGGTACGAAAACTATTTCGTAGTCAGGATGAAAAAGCTGTAAAACCTTTGATTTATTAATATTGTGTTATCATCATCTACTAAATTTTTTGGAATACGGTTTGTTGTATATCTAGAATACAATGGTACTTCTAAAAAGTGTTGTAGAAGGGAAGCCTTAGTCACATTGATTTCGGTTATCAGTTTGATCCTCCTCAGTTACAAAAGTTATGTGATTACTGTTGTGCTATCAAAAACCAATAACACTCCAGTCGGCTAGTCGCAGATATCGAGTGACGAGGGTTCACTAATCCTGCCAAACAAAATTATAGTTAAATTTTATTTAATCGTTTTATACAGTTGAATGCCTTATATCTTTTGTTAACAAGAAGATAATTTGTATTGCCAGTGTTTACTGACCGTCGATTGTTTTAATTCGCTATTTATATTAACTCATAATGAGATGTTTTCTTGGATTTTTGAATAAGTAGTCGTAGAAATGACAAATTTTAAATCTCATGCATGTAAGATAATCCAAAGTTATCTGAATATTCATCACCATAGATGGCACAAAATTGAAGGCACTAAATGATATTTGTTCTAAGTTGGTAAATAATGCGAGTAACTTACCATCGTCAAATGACGTAACTAGTCTTCTGAAATTTTTTCAAAATAGTTTGCACAAGTATGATTTTTTTTAATTTTAAAGGATTTTTGCAGTATACTTAAGGATATTCAAACTCTGTCAGTCGAGCGTTTTATGAATCGAACGAATGATGAAGAATGGAGATCTAAATATCTTCCTAAATTCGATTATGGAACATTGTATTTGTGTATTTTAACGATTTCCGAACACATCCAGAAGCTTACAAACCAAAATGGTATTTTTTTAAATTTAAGCTTGTGTTTTGTTTTTTTACAGATTAACATTTATAATTGGATGACTTCTGATTTTTTGAAATTTTTATTCAGTCGTATTTAAATATAGATTATTCATCGTTACTTCGACATTTTTTCGGATTATTCGAAGTCTTACTCTGTTTGATTTACAACTATAGACTAAGAAACGGCGCAGTATAATTCTCTTTTTAGGCGGATGCGTCTCTCTACTACACAACAGGTTACTCGGACCGATAAAGTTAGATGGGCATTTTCTATTAATTTGGGAAACTTGTTTATCAACAACGAACCACAATAGATGAAATTTTTCGGATACGTAAAGTTATTGGCATTTTACCTGCTGTACTGACGTCAACCTGTGATCCAACTATACCAGATTCGACTTGCATGGTGTAGCTGTATAAGTGACGCAGTTTGTCACTAAAAGATCGTTGGCCTTCACAGGTTGGGAAAATTCATTCAACTTTTATTGGTCACTGCGTACAGTATAATGTGGATAGGTTTGATGTCAATACATTTATCTTATTGTATGCTGAACTACTTTATCATGTATAGTGGGACTAGTTAACAGAACAGACTAATTCTGAATCAGTTTTTATTTTGTAAAAAAACATTAGTGACTGTCTAGTTATTGATAAATTTGTACATTGTTTATATTGACTACATAACAGCTTCCTACTTAGCTAAATCTACTCTAACAAATTTTTGTATCTGAGTTTTCTGTAATTAAGCTATTAAATTCATGAAACAAATTAGCACCTGGTGGGTAGTGGTTCCGCTTGTCAATATTTACGGATTAGTGAATACATTATGTGTATATATTTTAATGGTGAAGGGATAGAGTACCCCGTTCAACATTTTATAGACTTTATTTAAGACTTTGGATAAAATGAGCATTCAGACATTGCCCATTGACTGACACATTAAATTTACAATAATGAAATTAAATATATTGTGTTCGTAAATCTGTTTGCAACATACATTCGCAGCTGTCTGTGAGCATTTACTACGCACAGTTCAATGTTTAATATTCTGTTTGGACTATGATTGCCTGGAAGGTGTGCCATTAGCCATCACATGGATGTTGCTTTATTTTCCATCAAATATGCAGTCTGGTGTTATGGATCTGTTATGTTCTGTGGCGATACCGCTGATTTACAGTAAGTCCTACAACTCACGTTTGTTGCTTTACTGTTACATTGTATATTAGTCACACTCAATTAGATTTATGGTATATGTATAACCACCATACTTCGTTATATTCCCTAAATATGACAGCGAAAAAAAGGGTAAGTATATATCATGAAAGTCATGTTGTCGTTTTAGTTTTCACATTAGCTCGTTTAGCATATTTTTCTAAGCTTCTTACGTATAATGTCTTAATATCTTGGTTGATATATTCTAATGTTGATGCTGTATCTACATTGGAAGTCTAACTATACTAAAGGTAGCCTTAAAGTGACACGAACATGATACGCCACAATTGACCACTAAAATAATTTAACGTCACCTTATTCAAATGCAGAAGTTGATGTGAATCTGGAAAAATATTTGACTTTGCGTCACATCATTTGATGACTGCTAACTATACAGGATTCCATAAAAAAATATAATGGCAAATTAATTATTTTAGTTTTACGTTAAGTCAAACGAGGAAGTCAAGTTGTAAAAACAATAGCGCTTTGGTCTGTTTGACTTATTAAAATAATTCTTGACGGTTTAGATTTATTTTAAAAGAAGGAAAGGAAGTGGAATCAATATTTATTTATTTTTATGAGAAGGATCAGATAAGATGATTAATTATTCAAAAGGTAGGCCATGAGCAATCAGTTGCAATTTTTTCAATTACATCAGTTTAAATGGCATATTAGTTTAAGTAGAAGAATAGAAATCTGTATAGCTGACTGAAGTGTGTAATATCTGAAAAGCTTGGTTATTAGTTAGTTACCATTTATTATTCAAAATAAGTTAGTTAGGCTCCAGCAAATCCTTCCTAACTTCTTCCTGTAATCAAAAGTTGTTTATGGCTCACAGTGAGAGTTTCTATTATAATTATTTGCTGTTAATTGCCTTCTTAAAACGATGAGTAAAAGGTGATAATATTTGTATATAAGCGGTCAACATATTGGATTTGTCTATCTATCAGCCACTGTCAAATAGTGATGAATCATCGATATAGTGTAATGCAGTAACCATAAACTCTCGTTTAGCAATTTACAAACGACAGAAAGAATATTACCAAGATATTCATTTCCATGTTAGACTGACCTTGATTTCATGTTCATTTCCCTTGAGTTTATTAACACACTTTTAATCAAGTAAATGCACAATCACTAGTGCCAACTTCATAGTTAAGAGAGTAGGTTGTCTAACTACATTATTTGAAAAGTTGTCTGGTTTTGCCCCACCATCACATAAATACGTGAGACGTGACATCAGTTAGCATCGTTTCTAAGTGTGGTAAGTTTCAGATTTTTTCGTAAATCAAATTTTAACTCACTATTACATATATTATTATGTCTTGTAGCTGTTATTGTTATATAAACTGCCTAACAGCTGGCTGTTGCTATTTTTCACTGATTTTAGTTGAAGATGAAACAGTTAATTTTGACTTTGCTAATATAATATATATAGGTGGTTCTGGTACAGAGGAAGAGATTTTTCTGTTTTTTTATAATTTGAAACAAAACAATTTAATTTAGACCTGTAATTTTAAAAGTGGTGTACCAGTGGTTTTGAAAAGTAATCATTTCTTAAAACATGCTCTCTGCATCTGACCCTTCTTATTATCGCTGTCACTGGTATAGCCATAGTTTGTACATCCTAATGCTGATGTGGTGCGACAACTTTGGTTGATGTTTGTAAGTGCTTGGGTTTACATTAATTATGGCCGACTGAGATAAGATCCAATAAAATAAAAGGAATACTAATTATTAAGGCTCCGACTGTTATAATTTTTTAGCTCCCACACTATCTCATTATCCACAACACAAAATATTTTTTTAGTATTTTTTATATATGTTTATGTTCTACTCCTTAGACATGTCAGATGATCAGGAATCCTATGCTATAGACTGTATACCATCTATTTTAACGTTGGTATTTCAACATGCAGAAAAAGTTGGTAAGTTAAATAAGGTTTTTAAGACAGAGCTCTAATAGCCTCAGTTTTATTATTTTTATGTCTGAACAATTGACATTTGCTTATCTGTATATTCTGTCTGCTAGGAATGCAGTGGGACATTCAGATTACAAGAATGTAGTCTAATGAAACTTTGCTTCATTGGTCAGCAATTATGACTTAACGATATTTATTTTCAACATTAACGAATACTTGATGGAGTCGAGCAAGATGATTTACTTTAAGCGAATTCAATGTAGTGTTTAGACAACAATTATTTTGCCTGTTTGTTTTTATAACCTTATTATTAGACAAATATATCGTCAGTAACATATATTACATTAAGAACAAACATATGTACCCTAATTGTTTATTTTTGGCAGATATATCTGAACTTTAATAACGACTTGGCCTTAAATTAGGTGAACTGTTTAGCCCCTGTGAATTTCAATATACCTTTGTGTTGTAGAGTACACCTTCTGAATAAGCTCTAAACCTTTTGGAACTTAAAGTTATACGTTTAGATGATAATTTATCGTAAGCTGTTAACCGACTTGTGGTATTCTGGTAAAAAGTCTTCACAAGATTTATATACTTCTGAAGCACTTCTTTTAATGACGGATACTTGCACATAACTACTCAGTGTCTGATTCAAATGCTTTTTTTCATATCAAGAGAAACAGCCACTGTCGGACGCCGACAAATTTGTTTGTATTCTAAAACCTGACGAACAGTGAGTATTTAATCGATTTTGATGAGAGTATAATTGGGCCACCATCCCTAAAGACTTTTGAGATTGTTACAGCCACAGCCAGATCTGAAACCACCAAGTTTTTCTAGCATTTGTAGCTTTTGAGTCTTAGTTCAGAGTTTAATAATTACTGATGCTGGTTAAGCACTAAAAGGTGCGACCCATGTAATATAACGCTACATTCATCCGCTGTGATTATGTAATAATTAGTCACTATGGCACAATTAGAAATGTTCAGGACTTTACTGTTTAATGAATCAGTGTTCAAAATTCTTTGGTTTTTTTAACACAGCGAATTAACTTTCAACTTGTAGACTGGCATTTTAAACTTTTACTCAGTGCTTTTTAATTTTAGAATATCATGTCTGGGTATTAGAGAGTTTCATGTCCAAAAAGAAAGATTTATACAAAGTAAGCTAGGCATTTTTAACATACGTAATTTTTATTTTATTCCTTATCAACAATAACGTGATGCGACTGTTAAATTATCTATATGATGAGACTAAATGGATTATGATAGGACAGTTGTAATCAAACGATAAGTGAAATGCAATATTTCACCGAACAACAGAATAATGGGTGATAAAGCCCATCCTGTGAATGGATTGATTCGTTATTTAGGATAAATATCACTTTATATGTGCATTTTAGTGATAAAAAATATAAAGTGAGAAAAATGCTCAAACGGTTTGTTTTGGGAAGTTAACCAACAAAATATGTTTTTCAATGTTTATTTTCATCTCGTAGTTATGTGAAACTAACGATAAAAATATCGATTTCTACTTCGGCTGTTTTCTTTCACTTTATTTTAAGAGATATTTTTGTTTAATCAATTTTCTAAAGACAGTTGGTCTTTTTTAAACGAAAATGGTAAATTCTGGCTGATTAATAGATGCATTATTATTATTATATATATAGAAGAAAAATACAAAACAAGACTAATACTCATCATATTGTATGGCGCAGAAATATATAACCATGTAGCCGTAGTATAACTTCTGTCAAACTTGTTTATACAGGCATAGGAACCATCAGTCACTATCAAGCTATCTGCTCTTTAATTACTTGTAATCCTAATAAGCTGACTGTTATCATAACCATCGTTTCATGTAGTTTTTTCTATTACGTAGGATTTACTGATGATTAGTGCTTATGGACCGACAGAAGCTAGACTTCCAGCTGTATGTTTATTTTTTCATTATTGGCCAGAAAATTATCCTACAGCATTCCATGGAAATCAAGTATTACAGCCAATACATTATGCATGGGAAGGTAAATATCCAAGGGAATGTTTACGTTTTTTGATGATAACTTATGTTTAAAGCGATGGAAAGGGGTTTTCATAGAAATCAAAAGTTTTGCTGTTTGCCAACTGGGTATACACTTCATCCTAATTTAGATTTTTATGCATGTTGCTACATGGTCTATGTAGCTGTATTGAGTAGTTTCATTTGGTATGGACCAGTTTACTAAAAACATTAATACACTTTGTTAATATGGTATTGAGCTCAGTATATAAAGATTGTCGCTAGCGTAAAAGACAACATGTGTTTCGTCCTATTTGGGAACGGTCACTTAGATATACTTAATTCTCACTTTTGGGGCTTTGACTGAAAACGTAGCCAAATGCCCATAATTTCAAACGTCAACGCGTAATCCAGCTAACGAATTCGACTGAATTCAACTAGCGTGACGGCATTAAGATGGCGAGTAATTTCCCATTACTGAAATGTGTCAGTTTCCATTTGCATATGCTCATACTGAGCGAACTGACAACAAATTGACGCTCAATCTGAGGTTTTGGTATATTTACACCCAAATATATACTATGGTATGTAATACACTATATATATTCATTAGACTATTAATTGCCATCAGTATGAATTATAGTACTATTTGGACAAAAAGTATTCACTAAACAGGGTATTGAAAAGTCCTTTTGTGTTAGCTAATTCGTTTGATTTTGATATTTCATATTGTGTAACTTCAGTCAACTGCTAGGAGACTGAGATGATAGTATTACCTACTTGTGATGTCGTGGATTAAATCACAATACTTTGTTATTAACTTTGAAATTTGATTTAGTTAGGCTATATCTATAAGAAAAGTTTCATTAAATTCAACTCAGTGTTGATGAAAATTTATCAATAATATATTTAAATAATAGATCCATTGTAATCTGTCTATTTCGTAACAAGTCACCAGATCATTTATAAACAGCTCGTGAGATGCAGTTATATAATGTGAATACATAGTAGTTAACAGCTCCAGTTCCTTAACAATTTGCTTGAGAAACATCTTTTTAGTGGTTTATGCCATTATGAATTGGGTAGCTTGTGAGTATGCACTAGACGCGCTAACTATTTTATAATATTATATATATATATTAGAAAGTTGGTCAATGCTAATTTGACTTCCTGGTGACATTTTATTCCATAAACAATTTACATACTTTGTATTAACTTATTCACTTAATTTTAACTGATGAACGAATTTCATGTACTTTTACTATTTGTAGCTTGGAAACCAATCACATGCTACAGAAATGATTGTCCTAATAAAACAGGAAAAGCTTTAGCAATGAAGGTAAGTTCATAATTACTTAACTTTCGATCTTACTATTCACGAGCACTTAGAAAAGCAAAGTAATAATCTACACACACATCCACTATGTTGACTGTAGAATAAATTAAGAATTGAAATTATCTTACTTACAGTAAGCACAATTTACTGCATTGATATAACAGTTTATATTTAAGCTGGAAGGTTTCTGAAACAAACACTTACAATCCCACCTCAGTTTTAACTTAGAAACTTCTGACCTTTTTAGTGAACGGTGTTATCCATGTACTTTGAAGCGAAACCATTAATCGTTCACTAACATTCAATAAGCTGCATTTAGACTCTCTATGATTTAACCGTTTGAAATTTAGTTCTTCTCCGAATATTTATACTTTCTGTTTTTGTGTCTTTAAAGGTAACTTGTTAATTCGGTTGTTCTGAATAACACTGTTATCTTTTTCATGCCTATCTTACTCGTTCTAGATTATTTCCTAAATCTAACGCGATCCTTCTTTCTATACTGCGATAACGTTGGTTTGATGGTAGGAGGATTATACTTCATCTAGATTTAGGTCAGTTAAAGTCCCCTATTCTTATACATTTTGATATCCACAGCTGAGTAACAGTTAATATATGCTTCCATTTAACACAATTTTCCCAACTATACAAATAATTTAACAAAATTGTAAATTACCTTCTTATCTGGAGTGTTTCAATACTTTGAACTCTTTTGAAAAAGTAATAAGGAATTCATCAAAATGCTTTCTAATACAGAAGAAAGTAAAACTTTTGACCTCCTTCATAACTTTTCTCAAGGCGAATTTACTGTACCTCCTGCTAAGTTAAGTCATCTTGACAATTCGTTATACTAACCAATCACCATTATATGCTGTAATGCCTACATATTCATCGTTTTTGTACAGATGACTGTCAACCCAAAAGTATCAATTCAACAAAGTGGCAAACCACCACCGTTGTACGTTTGCCTAGATTGTGCGGATGCGTTAAATCGCTTGGATTTTGATCAGTTCATAGATGTCCTTTTACCTACAAAACAGGTAAGTTAGGAAATAAATCTAGTTTTAGTACACTGTTAAAGAATAATTTGTATATAAAAACATTCCTGTAATTTAGCATGTAATAATAAATCATGAAAATACTACTGTTCAATTTATAATCTGGGAGTGATGGTTAAATAGTTACTTAATTTAACTTAATTCGTTTAGAGATCACTTTCTAAAGTATGTTATAAATGCTGATTTTTGAAATTGGAGATATTTTATAAACTAGTCTTTTACTGATATAATTTGATGAATTCCACAGATAAATGTTTTTGCCATTATGTCGTCGAGAAAAGCGGCAACTTGCTACAAGATAAGACCACAAGCCAGAGAAAAAACCATCAAGTGTATAAATAAACAATGACGGTACGGAAAATTATAAAAAAAATCAGTCATGTCGATAAAGAGGTACATTAGCCACCTTTGGGAAAATTCTTTTCTTTTACTTCTTTTTTAAAATTGTCTAAATTTGGTGTTGTTTGTCAAGTCAAACTTCACTGTTAAACTGCCAATTCTACACAAAGCAGAACTTTAGAAACGTTATTTTGCTTATTTTGATTAATAGCTTTTGAAAGTGGAGAGCGTAACTAATGTCTACAGGTGTTTATTTGTCCCATTGTGTAGTAGCTTATAAAATATGTATTTTTACTTGATTTAGTGTGTTTCAGAGCGTGACACTGTTCCGTTGCCTAAACTGAAGTAGATGCCTGTCACATGAACTTTTTTTTTCATAGTGAACAGCTTAGATTATTTTACGTCAGCACATTTTCAAACGGGTAGTTTTTTGTTTAAAATATATCTATTTGGTACATAGATGCTATTTTAACAATTAATTCAACCATTATAATTTGAATTATACACGGAAATGAAATCACTAATTATCTCCGTTTGACTGTTAACAACTGACAAATAAGTTTTTATAATGCAAAAATAATGTCTAAAAATTAGACACTATGACACCAATCTCCTGATGATTACAGGACTGAACAGTATGCATTCGTACCTGATAGGCAGTATCATTTTTTTGATGATAGATTCTCATGTGTATGAATTTGTAGTTATTGACTGTCTGTCGATTTCAGTTATTTCATTTTAGCATTACAATTATTAATATCATGTTACTGTGGATTCTTTCATCTCTGATTTATTTTCTTATAGATCAGTTTAACATGTGAATCTAAAACTTGTCGCAGCAAAAACAATTCGGCATCTTTTACATGCTGGTCTTCTAGTTGTACATATTTAACTGGAAATCGAGCTATAAGATTATGTGAATTATGTCATACAATTAGACATATTTATCCCGATATAAATCAGTCGTCGACCGATAGAAATAAGAAACTAACGGATAAAAATGTATTACAAGAAACTCTAGATACGACTACATCTACGACTAGTTTTGAAGTTACTAATACTACCGGTCAAAATAACAATGACAGTCATGAAAATGATCACAGTATGACACATATCTATCAAGTATGCGTTCTAATAAGTTTTATAATAACAAGATTCTATGTTTTGTTTAAAAAACTATGTATACGTACCATTCTGCTTTGCATCTTTTTCACATTATTGTCCAGCGAAACATAAGATTTCCTGAAACTATTTTTCACATGAATAATCATTAATAAAAAAACTGAACTTTCCACAGTGCTCAACGGTTTAGTAACTCTGTTATAGATTTTCAGAAATCAAATCATACTTGACATTATTGAGTAAAGCAAACCAGAAACCCAAAAATCAGTAGTAACAACTGTGACATCGTAGCCGTAAATTTTCAATAATGAGTCTAATTATCCTGGTGATATTTGTCTTCATAATGTGACTGTAATTTACCGTAAGTTGTATTATCGGCAATCAAAGAAATTTGAGGTTTCCGAATCTCTAAATATTAATGAATAAAATCCCTTAATGACTTTGTTTAAAACCAAATATAGTTTAGGTGATTTTATTCAAACATTCGGAATTTTATCAATTGACATTATTTATGTTCTGTCCACTTATTTTCCCCATATATCTGTTTTTGTCCTCAGTTGAATCTGTCATGGGTATCGTAATTCTGCTGTTATCTTCTATATTCCTACGATTATCTGTTTATCATGCTGTTTCTAAAACTCGTTTCTAACGATTCAGATCTTCTGGTAGGATTAACACTGTACTGATACTAGTGAACAATGAAAAAACGCTGATATATGTTCTCAAGTAACTTACGTTAGTTGGTTTATAAGTACTAAAATGTTGGTTTTTGCTGAAAGACAATTTCGGACTTACGGAATACAAACTCTTCTCTTTTTTCTAAAAATCTAAAAACCGTTAGATAATATTTCAAGGGTGTTTTTTTGAACCACGTTTGTCATACATTTCCTATGAATTTTGACTGAAACTCACGTAAATGACTTTTAATGCTGAATTATTTTTTGCAATAAACTAGTTATAGTATTCCTTACTTCGTTCATTTATCGGTTGTATTAAACTGAGCATATTGAATACCATTACTTAAATCTCAATGTTAGGTAGATACTTTTTATAAATGAATAACGCCTGTTAATGACGGGACATGATACATTGTACCATAGCAATAACATTTTACAAGACTGAGTCCATCGACTACCAATATTCATTGACAGACTTCAACTACGTGGCAGCCAAAAGAATCATATAGCAGAAGTATACAGTCGCAATTGTATTCTTTATTATTTATTGAAATAATCCATACTCCTATACACAGATGTATAAGATATATTAAATCTGATTACATATTTATGCAGTATATTCAATTATAGTGTTGTGTATCCTATGAGCACTAACCCTTTAACGATTATAGAACTTTTAATATACATATAAAGTGCTAAACTAACATGTAAAATTAATTCAAACGAAAAAGATAGTCGACACTCTTACATAAATGTAGTGAAGTCACTCGTTGTTGTTCATTAGTTGTATGATGCAAATATTAGCAGACTGCAGACATTATTTCTCGTAATTCTTATTTATTCTCAGAGTTCACTACCAGATGTTTGGGACATGTCAATTGATGCACAACCATGTATGGTTCAAGCAATAATATCATTAACATCGGAAACAATGCCACGTTGGCGTCAAGTACTACTAGGCGGCGTTGAAACTGGTGATGAAAGTACTAATCGAGCAGTAGCTGGTCTAGCGTGCCCTGGCCCCACAGCTCCTGGAGGTCCAACATCTAGTAATGAAATGGTTATGCTGGGATTGAGTGGAGGGAGTATAATTACACCAAATCTATCTAACAATCCTGTGAACAGTACAAATACAGTACAAGTAGGCGGAAGTACAATAGGTCAAACTGGTTTTAGTGACTTTGGAACGGGCCAAGTAGTAAGTTTGACAAAAAATCTCAATATTAACTAAATACAGATGATAGATTTACATCTATATATAGCTCAAAAGTTTTAGAATATATCAAAATTAATTAGGAATTGACAATATTTCACTAAATGTCGATGAATCAACTATTATTTACATATATTTGATCTAGATTGGGACTGTAGGTCGTAATCAAACAGCAATCGGAAGTGGTGCTGCTAGTGGCGGTACTGCTGGTATTAACGGACCTGTAAATAGTACTGGTACAGAAACTGGCGCGATTACGTTGCTCGGTCGTTATCGTGATGAAGATCATAGAGTTTTGGCAATATATGGTGCTTTTTTAGTGGGAGAAAAATGCAGACCACGTGAACGAATTAATCTTGTAAGTTTATTTGTAATAAATTTTAATATACAGCTTGTAAATTTTGTGCACGTTTTGCTATAACGTTATGTTGCCCAAAATAGGACGAAACGCGCGTCCTGAATTTCGCTTACCAGTCCCAATCCAACTTAGATAATACTTTTGGTTAATAACTATGTCGATGCGATCCGCTCAGTATGCACATATAGCAACAGAGATTGACGAGATTCAGTCCATAACAAATCAAAGTGAAGATACAAATTAATACTAGTTATATTGCCTTTATTTGGTATGTTTTTTGATAAGTTAACAGGGCTAGATAACCTTTGTTTTTGAAATTTTGAATCAACAATTCAATTTAGTGTACAATGGCTATTATTTGTAACGTTTTCAAGGTTTACCAAGATTGTTGTAACCAGAACTCACAGTCATTTTTTAATTCTTTTGGTGGTTGCGTACTGTATGTGACAGTGTACCTTCATACAGTTTTCAATAATTAAACACCGGTAATTGGAGGTTAGGTGAGAGGCAAATACTTTCGTAGATGACTATAAAATACAACTACTCTTGTGGAGCTAGTACATAGGCTGTATTTAAAGGATTTTGCGCTTCCAAGTTTCTACTAGCATGGTTGAAGAAAAGAAATTAAGTCTGTAAATGTTTCGATTCTACTTCAGATAGTAAGTATCAATCAGAGAATAAAAGATATTTTCTCAGTTTTTCAAAAGTCCTGTTAATTTGACTGAGAGAGCAAGATTTGCAGACTCTATAAACATCTAAAGCCATTATGATAAACTCCATGAAAATGAACTCGTACATCCAGAAGAGGTACGTTTAGCCAGTCTCTGCGCTATAGCTCGCTGTTGGGTCACTCTATATTTAAGCTTATTATAAATTCATATCCATCAAACCTACGTCTTATATTTGTTTCTACCCTGCCTTATTCTTTAATGTAAGAGAATCTTTTTTAGCTGATACCTGCTTAATATCACCATTATTACCTCTCTAAAATCGTCTACGATTTGAATAAGTTTCGTTTCATTATTATCATAATTAACCTGACAACAATTCTCGTACAATACAACACATAAAAACGACTTCATTATTTTGTTATTATTTCTATTATCTCAGATAACTCTGTATAATATTCCTCTTACGACTCATTATAATCGCATAGTCTGTTTATTTATGCTGAAGTGATCTTATGGATATTGATTTTAACTTGTCTTTTGTATTCTTCACAGACTGATCTCATTAAGCATCATTTGAAACTCAGTAGCACTAGATCAATCTGTGACGAATAAGATCAACAAATTAAAACAGTCCTCCAATAAACAAACTTAAGTTTTGATTACTTTGAAAAAAAAAACACTTTTGGACACTCAAATATATCACAAAATGTCGCCATAGAAATGAATACATGAATGATTATAATGAATACAAACAATAAATTACAATAAAATTCTACAAAACCAATTCAGCGTAACAATATTAATGAATTCATCAGTGATCTACAAGCTGACTGTAATTTAATCATTCATTACAAATAATTAGTAATAAATTTAGATCAACTTCTGAAGTACAATAAAAAGTTCTAATCATTTAGTCACCATTTTCAAAATGTCAAAATTACTTGAATATTTTCTGCGTATTTATAACCAGCTTAAAATTACTTCCGAAATTTGTTGCATTTGTAACGGCTATATGCATTTAGCAGGATATTTCTGACTATCAGACTACTAAAATAAAATATATAATAACCGCTTAAGTTATCCAGTGATATTTACTAAATTAATCAGTAGCCATAAAAATCTAAATGGATTTATTTTGTGATTGTAGTCACAAATTGAAAATTTATTTTATGAACAGAATTAGGAATTAGTTACTGTATGCACCTTGAAAATGGTAAAATTATAATCGCATTCATTTTCCCATTCTACATCATTTTCAACTTATTGTTTAGGAATTACTAACAAGAATAACAGCTGGTATTTTTAATTGGTTTTTGGATACCATTTATACCGCAGAAGGTTTGTCTAGACATGATATGTATATATGTTTGCTTAACTGTTAGTTCAGTGATAATGTTGTCAATTTGTCGTAAAATCTGTATTTTGTTTCTATGCGGAACTTAACCTTGTATTGAGATAGATGTAATTTTGATTTTAAAATAAAATTATTCCATTAGTTTATTCTTTTTTAGGTTGAAGTTAACAGGCATTAAGTATTAAGTATCAATGTTTTATTTCATGCCAAAATATTTACTCGAGTTTCACTTTTAACAATCCTATCTGTAAATGATCAACACAGTCATGACTTTCCTGATGTTCGTTTAAGTAGAGTTGATCATTTAGCAGTTCGAAAAGGCGAAATTTCTGCTTGTATTTGCCAACTTATGTATTTTTCTACACCTTTCAGTTACATTGGTAAATAAATTAATTAAACTATACTATACCACTGACCCTGAGTAAGTGGTTTTGTAATCAGCTTTGGCATTACAAAATGGATGTAATCCACAGAAACTCATTCATCTGAAGTTAGATAAGTTTGTTTTCAAGTTTTCTTAAGGTAGAAAGTAGGTCTTTAATAGTTTCATTGTTCGTAAGCTGGCTGCAGTATCAACAAAATGACATTATAAAATAATCATTTCCAGATATAATGATGTGTTCAAGCGGCTGTATGCTACAGTTGTATGTGAGTTATTTAATTAATAACTAACACCATGTTTTATAAGCTTGTACTGAACAAACGAAAATGAACTAGTCTCAATTATTTCATCTTTCAGAGCTACTTTTGCCAGGATGAGTTAGTGTTTCACGTGCACTATTGCACTTACACTGTTGTATCTACCCAACAACGGTACAGTTGACTCCCACCAAGTTTTGGCGTTTTAATCACTCTATAATTACATTATATATAATTGTATTCAATAGGTTAATGATTGTTAGCACTATATTTAAAATGTCTTAATTTATGTATTGAAACAGCGAAGAGAAACCAATTTTTCAAGATATGACAACATTTTATGATTGTTTATTCATCCATGTAAACTACATGACTCGTAGTTTAGTCAGCATATGCAATCGAATCGAATAGATTTTAAAAAGTTTTACTCCTGTCTAAACACATGAAATAAGTAAATAATAACTATGTTATTGATAAGTAACAATATTCCTTAGTTTCATGGTCGACGCTTAGTAATTTTATTCATAAACTTATTTTTCACTTCTAAGTATTTGTTTCCACGAAACATATACCATTGTTATTGTAATGTGACAGATAAGAAAATTAGAATAGTTTGCAAGGAACGATTAGTTTATGCTATAACACACTTATATTATTTCAAACTGATCCACTACCATCATATCGTTGCATTTCGTTTCACTTAGTTGGTTAATCTGTCATGCATTTATTTACTCGGGTTACTAACCCTAAACTTAGTAGGTGAAAGTTTTCTATGATTTTAATTCATTTCATTAACGAATTATATTTTTCATATTCTTGTTTATAATTTCATACTTATCTCTCTCTCACTATTTTTCCAACAAATCTTTCTTATATTCTTTATATAAATAAATAAGTAAATATAATTATTTGTCGATTTTAGCAAGCATCACCTTCGATGGTCATGGCAATTTGAGACAGCGATGTAAATACATTTGTGTATGCATTTTGCATTATATATATATTTGTAAAAAGTATGATGTTGCTTAATTACTGTTTATTCAATTATAATAAACGTATATATTCACGTACGTACATTTACATTTTCACTTACGTAATTTATTTAACCTATCACTACAACTGCTTGATTTCGATTAGCTTAGATAAAACAGCACTGCTTTAAATGTTTTTCTGCACAAATTCACCGTTTATATGCTTTCAAATTCACTTCTGTCCATGTTCGCTTTAATTGTTTTGTATTTGTCTTGAAAAACCTTTGCATATATTAAATATTGTTTATAAGTGAATGCATGATCAAATTAATATACTTGAATATTTCAAACTAACGACTGTGGTGTTTGACAGTTGAATCGTTTAACCGCTGTACCGTTGCTTTTATACTGTGTGCTATTTAAATAGTATATGAAGACAATGACATTTATCAAAACTTAATCAAGAATTATGGTAATACATCTCGAACAACTTGATTACACATCAACTTATCAAAATATTTATGCGAGTATTAGATGTTTAGACTAGAAAATTAAAAAGTTTGAAAATTAAAAGGTAATAAGAGAAACAATATGAATTACACCATTATGGATCTTAAATGATTATCGCCAGAATAGATTAAAATTAAGTGTATATGATCCGTTTCGCAGGTTCGGTCTCATTAGTATTGACTTTAATTGTTTCCGGAGTGGTATCATGAAGATTTTTCTGTTAATCATCTTATGTTTCAAATTTGTTTAATCTGACAATTATTATTTTTCATGTATAAGCATCATGTAAACTATTTTTAAGTGTAAATTTTCTAATAAAATCATCAAATAGAGTATTCAACTGTGAATTATTTAAATTATTTATAATAATAACATAGCAGTATGTTTGCAATATTCCAATGGTTATAAAAACGGTATATAATTAAAGGATTCTATAAAACAACTAACACAATTTGAAACGCTTCCCTTCGGAAAAAATAAAAGGCTTCCGTCATTTCTACGCAGAATCGTGTCCTCACTTTGTGTAACTCCGCTCGTGACATTGCGAATTGTGTCAATGAACAGTTAAACTCGTCAGGTAAACTTAAAGTAGACGGATTGAACCCAGATCTCACATAAAAGTATTGACTATTGTCTAATGAAAGACAAGCTATATAAACAAATACTACATAGATCTTTTAGGAAATTTCGAACTTACTCAAGGATTCTTCCCTTGAATCAATATTGATATTAATGTTCTTTAGCTGAAATGTAGGTTGTAGGGGTGTGAGAGCATTTAAAACATCGATTTATGTTAACCAGTTCATTTGAACCGTGAACAAAGTATTAGTACAGTTAGTGGTACGCATAGCCAATACAAAGAAATAGTTACAAATTTCGGAATTATTTTAAAATAACTTCTAAGCTGTACTGATCATTCAGTTACGATAAATTCATAATTTTAAGTAATTTATAAATTTAAAAAAATAATTACACCACTAAAGCTGTTGTCACATATATCGAGAATCTAAAACCGTTAACAAAATAGAGATTTCCTATTGTAGCTATGATAGCCAGTCCTTCAAAACATCATCCTCGGTTCATTAATTACATTAATCTGATTCTCATATAATTTTCACTCTTCATTTATCAGCTCATTGTTAGTTTCTACACGTTTGTTTATTCGTAATTTTAGGTGTTGTAATAATTCGTTTTAAACAAAATTGTTAGCACCTCTGTCTTGATGCTACTCAGGATATTTTGTTAAGAAAAGGCCATATATATATATATATATATATATATATATATATATATATATCAACGATTGCAGAGTTTCATAAGTGTATTTTTTAGCATGAGGTTTTCTTCACTGGATCACTCTGATTTATTTCATCATAATTTGCCAAATAACTTTCAATTATAAGCAAATGTATTTTTTTCAGTAGGTTTAGAAAACGTTTTCTAATCTGTAAATTCATTCAAATACCTATACTAGCTTTATAATAATTCTATCTAATGATAAGCAAACTCACTTGATCCCTATTCATTCTTGAGTAACATTTTTCTTGGTGTTTGTTTATAAATGTAATTCCATGCTATTCAGCTTCATGATTGTTATCTATTAATAATGATTTCATCTTTTGCATGGATGTTTATTTCATATTGAAAAAGAAAATTCATGGTAATCTACATGCAACAAAGTATTTTCATATGTATCGAGGTGCTAACAATAACCATGTATGCCTCATTGTAAATTTGTTTTCATTGAATTAGTATTCATTGTGCGTGTGATATATGTTTATAATATAGTTTCAGTAAATTGTTCATCAAATAAACTACGTCTCGTCTTTCACCTCACCCCACCCCCTGAAAAAAAGATTGTTGATTATGCATATCACAAACTTAGAAAGTATTATATAAGTGAATTCGGAATTATCTTGAAATATATTCTCTAATATCATGAAATTCATTCATTCCATTTGAAGAAGATTGATTTGAAAGATTTCATCTCTGGATAAGTTTATGTGTCTGTAAATGTGTCTCTATATTTCACAATATTAACATTGTTCGTTGTTTCCAAATAATGGGTCTTTATTTCATTATAACTGAGCAATAATTGTTCATTGTTTTAGCGTGTAACATACACTTTGCTCTTTGTTCATTTTAGATGAGTTAGGTGATTTACTGGAACGAATTAAAAGTGAAGTAAGTGATCCAATTACTAATAATGTGGAATTCTTTCATCATTTTTGTTAACAATAACTTAAACATTGCTCATTAATATAGATATGTTTAACATAATCATAGTGTTTTAGTATTATAACTGTTCGTTTGTGTAGTATTTTAAATAAATTTCTGAAATTCTCAAATATACGCGTTAATAATAACAGTTTATTTACTTCAATTAATGACAAGAATTATAAACACTAGACGACATTAGCAAATAGACTTTTTTTAATAGTTAATAATTGTTACTACAGAAGGTAGAACTATAATCTTCATGTACCTACGAAACGCTAAATCCATAATCGAATAGGTTTATGTCATTTCCTTTCATACATGATGGTTTGATTATTTATAAAACGAGTGAAATGATTAGTAACGCGCTACTTATTGTTACTACTAATTTATTTGTCCTAATGTGTATAACTCCTTATAATGCACTATTGTAGTTAGTCTATATATTGAAATGTAAAATGTGTTTTCTTTTGAATGAATTGGAATTCATTCTTTTATCAACAATTATTATTTTTTTTAAATTATTGATTCTAATATTTCGCTTACCTTGATTAAAGTAATATGTTTGTAGATAAGATTACGAAATACATAGTCAATCTAACTGTCAAAACTGCGCAACCGTCTGTATAAAGACCTTTAAGGTTGAACCACCAACTTTTTTGATGCTGCTCGTTGGTTTAAATTAGCGTTCTCCATCTCTTAAAAAGCTCGCGGCTAAGTGTTTATATCAATCACCCATTCAGATTGTTTGTAGGTTCTATCTATATTACGATTGATCAACACTGATTAACAAGATAAGCACTATTGTATTCACTTTTCAATAACTAGTCAATATAAAGTTGGTCAATGTTATTAGCTAAATTTTTGTTATATTTCATTACTGCCTTTTATTATTTTTCGGCTGTTATTTTATATTATAGTATATTTTAAAATGGATTCAAGAAGTTTACCGTCTTCATCCTGAAGCCGTATATGCAGTATTACTTCCTCACCCATTACAATATGCCCGAGTTGGAAGTTGTTGGTAAAAGGAACCTCATGAATTATTATTAGTGATTAATGTTATTATTGTATTTACTATTTAAAGTCAACTTTCTAAACTCAAATCAAAGCTCATTTACTATAGTTGACTGTATTTTAGGACACTTTTTGAGTAAAATATGTTAACATTCATAAATGCATATTTCCCATTATACAAACATAATAAGGATTAAACAGAGAGTTTCCTATTGATTTATTCTACTAGATATTCGATAGCTTCAAAGTCCATGCAAGTATTGTGTCAGGAATATATAAATTATATATAGTATGCATTCATATATATGACTGACTTAATTATTAAATACTTTTCACAAAGAATTTCATGAAACCTGATTTCGGCTTAAATTATAAAACAAAGACTATAATTAAACAACTACTGATTGTTCTAATGGTCCTTCATTTTTATGTCAGTCCGTCAGGAAAATTATCTTCATGAGTAAAAATCAGAAGAAATGGGACCATATATTAAAAAAACAGATTGCAATATACAACAGTCGACTACTCTGTGTTATCATACATGCAAACATTTACCTTATATTATACAATAAGATTCCTGTAGGAAGGTACTTTCACTAACTAGTCTTATTGAAAGCTACTTTTCGCCGTTAATTGACCTCTGCACTGTATAAAAATTAACATCCGAGAAGCGTTCTACAAGTGATTCATTTTTCGTCTCAAATCTATTCGCAGTAAATATACAGTACTTTTTTGTGGAGTTATGACGATTACCATTACCGATGTACTATAGTTTACGTTTCAAACTCCAGTCGGTTTACTATATATCATGATCATTATCTAACGTTCAGTTTTTATGGTCATTTAGCAGTTTTTCTGCTACTCTTTACCTGTTAATTAATTAACATTTAAAAGTGATCAAATTTCTACAAATCATCTGTCTACAAACTCTTTCTTCTCTTGGAAATTAGTTTGCAGCGCTATTCTCTGGTTATTAAAAATTTGGAACCTAATTATTTCTCAATCATTATTATCTAATTCATAACAAAGCATTTGGGTGGTCACTTGTCATTATTACATGAGAACAATTTAAGTAAATAAGAGAATAAAAATTCAATAAACTCGTTATGAATCTATAGTTTATTTAATGTCTGTCATCTTTCAATCATACAAATTGTAGTAATCTATTTCTAAAATAACTCATATCAAATAACTTTGATTTATTTGAAAACTTTCTTATTCTTAAGAAGTTGATCATTTCTATATATCTGTCTATCAGGGATGCAATCAGTGACCATTTATCAAGAATTAAACATGGCCTTAGTCGTATTGGTAGTTTAATACCGTATGATATCATCACTTTTGAGGTTAGTTTTACTAATATTAATAAATAATATAATCCTATTTATTAAGTTCATCCAAAGTTACGCTGTTCTTTCCCCTAAATATTCCAAAGCAAAAATTTAACATTTCACTTCAATAGAATAATGTGTTAATTTAGCTCGTTATCGGAAGCTTTCTTAATTTATTTTTATTTACAGTAACCTTCTGAAAAAGTATTCATAGTGGATGGCTGATGATGACAAAAGGTTTCTTTTCTGTTGATGTAAATCCCTACTGAAGTTGTGATAGTTGTTTAGTGTGAATGGCAAATTGTAAAGTCTAGTAAACAATATTGATTAAAATAAGTGCTGTTCAAACAATTAACGTAAGCTTGAATTAGGTGTTTTATAATTTATAGGGTAGGTGATGTGTAAGATTGAATATGTGTGTCACTTTCATTCATTAATGATGACTACATTGAATACTTTACTTTGATTTCAGACATGGGATTTTGTAATGCCATACTGGCTAGAATCAATTAGAACTGAAGTACCAAGAGCAGATTATCCAGAATTAGAAATTCTTTTAAAGTGAGTTTATTAAATGCAAGTTTTTTCCAACGAAATGCTTAAAATTGTTATTCTGTATACTATTTTTCGTCAACTATACGAGATAAAGTAATTCCAGATTTCTTTGTTACAAAAGGAAATGATTACTGTAAAGTTGTGTGTTTAAAGACCGATAATACATGATTAATTTTCTTTGATTTCAGTCAAGTAAATTTTATCTGGTTTCAACTTTATTGTGAGCTTCTAAATAATACTAAATATAAAAAATATCATTTTGAATAAAGATATTTAGAACCTTCCTCATTAGAAAATATCCTGATAATGTTACTCCATTTTAACTGATGTATCTCCACATCTGTAACTATTCAGTGACCAATCAATGTATATATCATAGTCCTAGGCGAAATTGTATCCTTAATAATTTAGTGTTGACGTCACACACTATGAAGTTGAGTGACCCTAGTTCAAATCTAATAAAATATATCACTTATACTTAAACTTTGCTGACCAGTATTAACTAACACAAAACCTAAAACAAATAGGGTTTCTTGTCTACTACATCATAACATTGAATGTTAAACTAAAATCAGTTACAGGACTTCTATAAATCAAAATACATTCCATGGCCAATTCGTCTCAGTCTAGAAATCCTAAGGATTGTACTATTATTTAATCAGCTTACTATGACATAAAGGAAGGTACTCGTTGACTGCCATTCACTCGTTTTATTTAGCATGATAAACTTGTTAGTATCTTGTTATTCTAATCAGTCTCATCACTTTTTTTGTGTTATTTAAAAGTTGTTATATCAAACTACTTGTGTCGTCTTATTTTCTACTTTAAGACGATGGGGGGGGGGAAGAACAACTTTATTAAAAATGCCTTACATCGAAGAAATGCAAGTAATTGCAATAGGTACCACAAATAATATCTTGAATTCGGTGGTGTGAAGTACTGGTATACTTACTAGGAAATTATCTGTTAATCTTTAACTCTTAACATAATGAAATACACTTTGATAATTAATAGACCAGTAAATTTCATACATTCACTGGTTTTATTTTTTTGCCTTAACAGAAAAATTTTTGATGCTACTGCTGGGCCATTTCCTTTCCTACCACAGAAAGTTTATCATTTTGCCAGTGAACGTTTTGTTAATACTCCAGTTAGTGTCCAAGATCAAGCATTAAGTTGGTTAGAGGTAAGTTTGCTCTGCACATTACTGATGACTTTTACTTGAATGTACGTCGCATGTTTTGACTTTTGTTTCTGTAAATAAATAGTATTGAACTGCAGAGTGTAAATGCATTTCGCAGCTTTGCTTACATTCACTTCTTGAGAAAAACACATTTCTCGATCATGGCAAATAAACAAATCGTTTTTTTTATTCTAGTGATATATGCAATACAACGTTAACTCATGGTAGATGATTAAATGTAGGATATGAGAAAGCAGTGGATAGTTGGTTGTCTCAGTATCCAAATTTTAGTCAATAAGTATCCATACTGCCGTTACCCATATATAATGATTCATTATCTCAACTTTTATCGGTTTTGTTGTACTTATCGACTACCATCTTTCACCATGAGTGACACTTGCCCCACTCTTGAGACAAGTGAAATCCAACGACCTTAACTTCCCACTTGAACTTTGGAGTTAGACTAAAATCACTGATTCACAAAAAACAATCGTTGAGGTTGTTATTATTTATTTTTGTGTTTTAGATTTTAACTATAGTTGAAGTTCCGATTCCAATGAAAGAACTGCTTACAATGTTCGCAGCAGGTGTAGCATCATTGTTTTTGGAACTATTATTACCTACTACAGATGAAACTGACGACGAATATTTAACAGATCAGGATGAATATGATGATTCCTTAGGTCAGAACACAGTTAGTGAAGTTGATTGGTTAAATGAAAATGGAATATCCTCGGAAAATGTTGATCATAATACAACTGGTGAAGATCATCTACTAGATGGAGATGAAAATGATTTATTTCCAGATGATTCCAGAGGTGACGATGATGAAAATGTCGATAGAAATCCTGCACCACTTGATAATCGATTGTCACTAGATGAAAATAATTATATAGAAGAAGGTGATGAAGATGATGACGATGATGACCCGACACTAGATGAAACAAAAAATCTTTTATCTGGTAATTTAGATGAAAAAAATACTCTAAAATCTTTGGCATCTAATGCTCAACGTAAATCAGATAAACATTATCGAACAAAACATATTCCAGTCACTGAATCCAATATTCGACTAAGCATGTCCTCATCATTAATACCTGAATCTAATTTAGAGAGTCAAAAACTATTATCATCGTCTAATGTTAAAACTGATGTAAGCTTGCAAAATAAAACAACAGTTCAACAGAATATTATAGATAAAGCTAGCAAACCACATCAATTTAGCGATTTTGAAATTAATGATGCTCATGATTCTACAGCTGATCTGGTGGTGAAAAAGCATGGTTCACAAATCAGTCAATACCGAGTCACTGCTTGTTTAACGCAGATGCTAGATATTGCATATCGACAGGTATTTCTGTTTAATTTATTTTCAAACGATAAATATAAAAACAATCTGCAACATTAAAATCTTTTATGCTAGACTAACAGTCTAATTTGAGAGTTCCCTACGCAGATAGCTGAAAATTTTATGTTTTTCTTCATACTTTAATTTGGGTACACCTTGTGCATAGTACAGATCATTATTGAATTCGATTGCTTGAAACCTGAGGACAAGCAACATATCATCCTTTTCTTTGAATTCGAGCTAATACCGAGGAAAAGTGGTGTTGTACAGATTTATTGACGAAAAAGAAGCAGGCACAAACTAATGAATTATGCATACATGAAATCAAGCTAAAAGATAATGTAATAAGCAAATTTCGGAAAGCCAGTGTTTCGTGCATTACTAATCTGCTTTCAACTCTATATTACTGACTGAGATTTGAGTTTGTTAATCATAGGTTACCTCTATATCTTGTTTCTAGAGTGATGGTGATATTTATTTTTTATTGTCCCAGTCTCCCGTGTGTTTCTTAATAAAGTCTTCCAAAACTAAGGAAGTGGTGAAAATATTTTTTTAACTTTGTGTTTTATTAACTTCTATTAGAATTCTAGAAACGATGAACTATATTTTAGTATCTTGATTAGCCACTTTCTTTCTGGAATTCAGCATGCCTTTCGGGAGCTCTTAAGATCTCCAGGTCAAGTATAGATTTGTGGTCTTTATGTGAACAGCAACAAAACTCAAGCCATACCTAGCTTATCAGTCCTAAACAGGACAAAATGCACATTTCAAATTCTACTTGCCAGACACAATCCACCTTTAATTAATGACCTTGCTTTCTGTGCTTACAGTGGCGTTGAACGGAGATATCCTTAGACTTTTCCTATCATCTCACTTCTGTTCGGTTCACTAGTAGAAGATTTATGAACAAGGAAGCAGTGTCTATGAGTTAAGATATAAAGAGTTTTATTCATTAAATAAACTATGAACATTATATCCAAATCCATGCAGGGTGTTTGAAGGTAAAACCATTTCCGTCACATGTACGTAGACGGCTTTTTGTTTGTTAGAATAAATTGGTCGTACTAATGAGCCTAGTGCTTAAACACAAGTAAGGTATCGTCCTATTTCCCGACATAAATTTATATATTTTTTAATAGGTTATAGAAAGGAAGTGACAAGTTTGCAAAGCCTCCTTTCTGGTGGCTTAATACATAGACTTATTGTAAAATTTGTGTCTTCAAATTTAGTCAGTTGTAATTCACCAATGTACGTTCAAAGATAATATATAATATAAGCAGTTTATCAGAAACCTTATATCTTTAGCTTTGGTTCAAACATTAATAAAATCGACTATTGGTATCCAGAATGTTCATACATTCCTAAGGAATCAAAACAGTTTCAGTACAAAACAATCTAGATCCGAGTACAGTGATTAACATTTCTGTGTCATTTAACTTAAAAGTAGAGTTACTTTCAGTACAACTGTCAAGGCGCTAACTACATAGTAATTAATACCTAGCTAAGAGTTTATCAAGGATTCAACGGTTTTATTCTTATATGTTTACATACATTCAAACGGTACTTTTTATGGCATCTTCGTGACGCTTCAACCTATCCGTTTCATTTTCGCAAATTAAATTATTGAACCAGCTGAGTATTGTTTAAGTAGATCTGCCTATATTATAATACCAACTAACAGTGATTAAATTACTTATCTCTATTTACGGATGTTTCTTTTTCAATCAAAACAATAGCTAAAAATATTGGATCCGATTGGACATTCTGGTTATACACAAGAAACACCACAATTATTATTATGGCTGTTAGGTGATATGTTAGAATTGTATTGGGGTAATGTTGCTGAGACATGCTGACCATGCAACAAGTCCAGGTCTAAGAAATCTATATTGTCTTGGTTTAGAAACATGTATTCTACCGAAATCTAAAACTAAATTACCAAACACTTCAAAACCTCAAATATCAACCAATTCAGCACTTACGACTGATGCTAACAACGATAATCAAGTAAATATGAATAAACAAATAGAAGGTACTAGTGAATGTATTGACTGTTTAGACATGCTCACATGGTTTAATCATGCCCGATTAATATGTCAATATTTAGCTCCAGTAAGACCAACTCCTAAAGTCACAGTTGATTTTACTGTGAATGAATTAAAAAGTGTGGTAGACTTCCCAGGTAAAATGTTGTATTTATTTCAAATATAATTTATTTTAACTACTTAAATGCGACTTTTTCAACATCATATTTTAAATCTAACCAACATGAGTAATAAGTTTTTGTTCAGAAACTAATATCAGCTGGAAATTTATTGTCACTATGGCTCATGTACATTTACTCTTTATATTTTGTCAGATCTTGTGTTTCAAAACTATTTTCTTGATTTTGCATTCACAAAATTCCTCTATTCATTCTCTTAGCTCCTGATCTTTTTAACTACCACTGATTTTGCTACTACCTTAGTATTCACAGTGATGATTTCATCTTATTGTCCAGATATGATGAGGCAACTTAAATTGAAACATGTATGTCAGTTTCTATGTTACTTTTAACCGACTGATCGGAAAATCACTGACAACCATTAAGCACTAGATAACCATTTCTTCAAAGTTTAAGAATCCTCAGTATTTTGTTATTACGATTTAATGCAATGTGAAATCTAAATCTGTCAGACTTCAAAAGGAATACAATACCATTTGATTATCCACCTCGGAAACACTTTTAGACCGTAGTCGCTTTGAGATAGAGGGCAGTAACAATAGCAGTCGTAATTAAGTGATTTTTTTTAGTTAGGAGATAAAAAAATTTCTAGCTTGAAATTTGGATAGGTGATCAATGTGATTATAGTTTTTCGGGTCACAAATGCTTAATTAATACCAAATATCTTACATTACTTATTCCATAACAGCTAGTGCATTTGTGTATCTGCAAATCTATATGAAATCAGTATTCTTGTTTGTGTCCAGATACAAACATGATGCTTTATTAATCTAGTTAAAGGTGATAAAAATGTTGGAATTTATTAAATTTTTGTATTGTTTTCGTAGTTTTAACGAAAATAAATAGACAGTGAACGTTTTAAATAATCCTAATCCCAACTAACTTTAAAATAAGATAACTAACACACTTTCATAAATCTGAAAATTCCGTCTTCTGTGACATGCGATATATGCTTCCTCTTTATCTAAAGCCCATCTCTGAAAGAAATGAGTTTTCTAATTACTTATTTTAGAATATACTGACTGGAAAGATTCTGGCAATAGTGAAGCATCAGGAGTAAAATCATCTGATCCCACAACTAATCTCTCTGAAGTCAGCTGAGAAACTTCCCTCTTCAGAAGATTTATGTTCTATTCCGCCAGTACTACGTCTTATTTATTTGTTGACACGGTTTGTTAAAGAAGGTTCACGTCGTTATATCGAGTCTGAAAACGTAAACGATAGGTCAGAAGGTTTGTTTCGAGATAACACAACGTCAGCGACAGCAACAGATGAACGTCCAATGTTCCCACCTTCACCGTCATCTACAGATCAAATAACAATTGAACTTAAAGCTTTTCGCGATCCTGTTGTACTGCAATGTATTTTAGAATGTTTAGCATATCTATTTCATACTGGTGATGCACTGAGACAAATTTTAACGAAAGCAGATAAAGATGAACAAAAATTATCGAGTACTAGTTTCAGTAGCTCAACATCTGTATTAGTCAATGCGGTAACAGCTGGTGGAGTAAACACAGGTGGTGTAACCAATATCGCAAGTTCTACGACAATGGGAACAATTGGGGCTAACAGCCTTATAGGATTAACAGGAAATAAACTTACGAGTCAAATAGCTAGTCAAGATTTATCAAATAAAGGCCAGTTAATTCAAACTACAAAAACTTTAACATCACGTAATTGTACGGCGACACCGAGAGCACAAAAGAATTTTGTTTATTACTTAATACATTCTCATTTAATTCCAAGGTCAGTGATTTGATATTATTCCAATCCACATAGTCTATTCTTTCTTGCATTGCAGAAATGGTTTTGTTAAAAATGTAAAAGCAATGATTTTCTTTTTTTTTTATTTAAGTAATACGCTGTTTATTGTTGCACATGAAATCACCTTGACGTTAACTCTTATTATAATAAGAAAATGTTACTGTATAACGTGAAATTACTTTATAATATAAACAGATGATTAGGCTTAAAGCGTGATATCCGGGTAAAATGAAGTTTACTTTTGTGTAACATAGTGATACATGAAGATGGTTCTCTACTCTAACAATATAAATTAGGTGAATAGTGGCAATAATTTTTATTCAAAAGTAAGTTGAAATTTAAAGTGTTGAATGTGGTTTGGATCCTTATTTGCATACAGTTTGTTAGGCTTTTATTTTATTTTGCGGTTGAGTTGATTTCAGAATATGCACCTGTTTTTGTAACAAATTTAGTTGTGATATATTGTCCTAGGATAAACGCAATTTTCACTCTTATTAGCACTTAATTTGCTTATTCTGAAGAAATACGTCATAATGTAACATTCTGGTAAAGTACAAAAACATACATGAACTTTGTAGTTTTGTATTACGAACAACTAAGGGAAACAGGAAATGCTTAGTGACTGTTTTGCCTCAGATTGAGGCTTGCTTAGTTGTGACCCTACTGATGACCCCAGCGAGGATATTGATGCCGTAAGGCAAGTTCTTAACTTTTGGTTCACTGGATTGATATCCCATGATTTATATATTACCTACTTCAGTCAATTCCTTTGTCGCAAAGCTTGAGCCTTATTTATTTAATAGCTGATGAATTCGTGGATATGTACATGTATGGGGTCTCATACAGGGAAGATTCGTTGCCCAGCTATATTAAGTCAGCGATGCGAAATCTACACTACTAAACACTTTTGTCAACTCCATTTACTAAAATGCACCTAGATGTTTGGTAATAATTAGGATAACCTCTTCGTTAACTATCATATGTGCTGGTTTATTTTGAAACTTTTGTTATATTATCATAATTATCTCTTGAAATAGTAGGTCAAAGAAATGATTTTATGGTAATTAACCTGTCTTACTAAGGGAGTACTTCAATAAAAAGACAGCTAGCCACATACTGGATGATAGATTAATCAAATTTATTGAAAAGATTCTTAATTTAGTTAATGTCCATTCATAATCTTCTAAACGGTCATTGGTGTTTGTCCAAACAATTAATACGTTATATGATTTAGAAACTTCAGAGTTTTTTTTTACGTCATCAAAATGCTCCCGTAGTGAAAACTCTTTCTGGCGTGTTGTCAGGAAAATTGACCAACAAGCTAGACACCGCTGCCTTAATACACTGGTATCAGTTTAGCCTTTCTTTACCAGTTGTGTTTCTTTCTTATTACGAGTGTATTTCAAGCGATTATTCACGCAATTCATATTAAGTAATTCTATGAATTGTTACTTAAATATGTTTATCAACCTAAATTTTGACTTACTTCCTATGTTGAAATGTTTTTACTTGTTATTAGACTGCTCTTAATCATTCTTACCACTACCACTTCGTCGGTCATCTTATAAGTATTTTACTTATTATGTATTATGAGTAGTTATATAATGTATATTATTGCTTTTGCTGAATCACAAATTTTCATGTGATTGAATGTTTTTCACAAATGTGAAAGACTTTAGACATATATTACAGTGACGCTTCATAAAAATTTAATTCCTGTCTTTAGCTAAGGACTGCAAGTGATCAGTTCTTGCTAGATATGTCAAGTAGTTAAAACCAGGAAGCGTTTCCTCACACTTAGAAAGTGTTTGCCGGATGTACCTTCACTTTATTTTGAATGTATACATTGAGTCTTGAACATACTATCTTTTCCACATACTTTATATCATATACTTTACTAAGAAGTCCAGATAGACACTGACATACTTAGAAGTATGATATATATATATATATATATATATATATATATATAATACTATTTTGTTTATTTGCCTTGTTCTTTGTTTTTCATCTATTCATTAATATTTTGCGTACTTCGGAAATATTTATTTTAATAGAATTAAAATTGCTGACATTTGTATAAGTTACTATAAAGTGTAACGTTTTTATGGTTATAATACCTTTTTGATATTAAAGCCAATCAACTGTGCAATCTTTTTTCCCCTTTTCCTACAATATCCCTACAGTTTCTGGAGTTTATTAAAATCGGAATTATCTTATTTAGCTAGTTGGACAGTTCCTTTAATTTTGCACTGTTTGTCATTTCCTGGTGGATTTAATGTATTTTGGAAATTGGTCGAACGTGATTTTGCACATCATGATTGGAGAATTCGTTTTGATGCAGTAGAAAAAGTATCAGTATTACTTAGAGAATTAGATTATTGTACACTAGCTAGTGGCTTCAGTGGTTCAGCAGGAAACAAACTTAATCATTTATTGTCTGGTGGAAGTATGGCAAGTTCAGGTGCAATAAATGTATTTAGTCGACTAACTGGAGTTACAAATATGGGACGTTCAAAATTAAATAGCGGTCGTAAAAATATACCAAATAGTCAGGACGACGAAACAACATGGAGGTGGAACAAATCCAGAACTGGTCAATAAATCTAGTAATAATCGTCATCCTCTAATTCAAAGTGCCATAGCACATGCATTCTGTTGTTTAATTGGTTCATTAGATGATCCTAATTCAATGTTGGCACAATATACTTCAGTACAGTTAGCATCATTACACAACATTTCATTAGCTGTAAGCTACCATAAAGATTTATACTTTATGTATTTACAATGTAATAATTTTGTTAACAAGCTGAATGTCTGTGTATTAATCAGCTTCTATAGGTTTATTTTTGTCAGGGAATGTGTAAGTAGTAAATATTCATGATAACGTATTAGTAAGAATTTCAATTTATATCACTTAATGTAGTCGATAATAATTAGGATTACTTAACGTTTTCATGGTATACTTAATTACAGAGGGACTGATAATCCTATACATTGATAACATACTGACAAGTGAATGGAACACGTTTATTGAACTTAATTTCTCGTCATATCAAAGATTTGTGGTATTAGGTGAATTAAGAGAAAACTATACTGGAATACTGAAAAATAAGTCATATACATACAAATAGTAATTTACGAACAACATCAGGATATGGTCACCTGCAATATTTTAGTGTTCACGAACTACCTCATACACTATACGGTTATTCTTCTTTATATTTAATGGATAAGTGCTACATACTGAAGTGTAATATATATTATGCACTTCAATTGAAACCTTAGTGTCTGCTATTATAATGTTTACGGTCAGATAAATCAGACTGCGCTTTACTGGCATGTTTAAAGCAAGGCGATTTCAGTCAAGTAAAAAGGCTCGAAATAAATTTTCAACCGAAAATTACTCACTAATATGTAACACTCTCACACCAAATGAACTGGTTAGTGGTCCAAAGTGATAAGTATAGCATACTCGTTGAACATTGAATCAATTGCTAATAGTCACATATTAGCCACATATTTAGATGCACAAAAACAATTATTTCCGATGACTGAATATGTCTGTAGACTACCAAACATTGAGATAACATACTTTGATATCTACTGCGACTTAATACATGTTAAAAATTTGTTATTTGTAAATGTGAAAAGTCGTTTTGTAAAATAAAATAGTACTCGTTAAGATTTTTACTTGCTGTCAAAAAGAATTAATAAATGAAGTAAATCGTGTTAGCACAACGCCTAATCAAAGAATTATAACGTTAACTGGAAAAGAAATCTTGAAAATATACCATGTAACGCGAGCAACTATAATAATATCAGTTGTCTAACGTTGAATTTTCAGAATGCTGTAAATAGTTGAAATAAATTTTGGATTTATTTGGACTTGAATACAGACACTAGACTTAATACATTCAAATAGCTTAACAACAAGTTGAATATTCAAAACCCAATCGTTAGTTCAAATATCCCTAATGTTTAAACACTCTTTACAAAATACAAGATGAAGTATAAAACGTGACAAAAGAGCATATATTTTTTTGTACACTGTTTGCTGATATTTTATGAATAAATAAGATATACAATTTCATACATTTTGAAGTAAAGAATTCTTAGAAGATTTGTACAGATTGTAAACAAATACCCTACAATAAAGGGATGTACAGACAACTACTGAATAAATGTTAATAAAATGCTTGTTTACGAATTCCAGTAATCTAAAAAGAGGTTCAAACGAAAGATGATAATTAGTGAATACAATGATGAGTTTATCACTACCATTATTTAACAAGAAACTGTTTTCATGAACTTCATCATTAGGCTCTTGCGTCCATAAATTCATCAAAATTGTATTATTGTGGTTAAAATAAGGTGTCTATAAATTTGCTGAATAAATTAGATAATTTTGCAATGAGCATGTTAAAATAGTGAACTTTTACATCGATTACTACTTAAATTCATCTAAAATTTATCGGTCATGAGTTTGAAAAGTCATTAAAATGCGGGAAGGGGGGGGACAAGGAGTAGGAAAATATTTCAATATGATGAGTTACATTCAGCATTATTGCAAACAAACCAAATTATATGAATACAATAACATTTTAAGAGAAATGATACATTGGGTCAGTTTTAATAATAGGAATAATAAAATATGGAATTCATGTCAACGGGAATTACTGGCAAGATAATTATGATAAGAATGATAAGGAATTCACGTTCATAGAGAAAAACGAATGTGTAATCAAGAAGGGGATAGAGTAAAGATGAACAGATGAGGTTGGTAGGATGAGAGTTTGTTACAGTCATCTTATGTTAGGAATGGTACAATTGCTGGTGATGCCAGATAGTAAGACTGCACATACCTCTTCTGGATGCATACGTCTAGATATTTGGGTGGGGGGGGGTATTAGTCTTGATGACTTCATCGGTGTACAGTAGCCATAATCTTGTTCCTTTAGGTAGACTGAAATGACTTTTTCGTTTTTTGGCGGGGGACGAGCCAATATGACTTGAACTGTGACTACAACCTTGTAGTCTTGAATGCAATGACTGTATGACCAAAGCCTTCTTCAGAGGTATGGATAGAAAAAACGAACACCATCAAATAAGAGTTAAGACCAAGTCATTCGCTGAGTAAAAACAATGATTTTTATAAATCGTTTACTAGACCAATTAGTAGTGGGAAATCTAAAATTACAGTAAAGGCTAAATTAGAGGAGTTTTGTGCAGGGTTTGAGAAAATGGGATTACAAAAATGCTAAAATAATTCGGGAAGGAAAATCACATATGACAAACGCTAACCAGTCTATGAAAGCTAACAAACTGGGTAATACAGAGATCACAGTTGTTGAATGTTTAACCAGATTCAGCTTAATCTGAAGGGTCTCATTAGCATAAAGAATAGACTCGATAGATTATGATTTTTTATTCTTTACCCTGATATTATATAGGCTAATCGGAAAGTTTCATACGAACCGGGAATATATTTTCTATTCTCATTTAATGCTCACTATTAATTTATTGAGACAGTATAGTATTATTGGTGTACCACTTTTCGCACAATTTTAGGTACTTGCTTACGTGAGCAAAAGGACAATGACCTCTGAATGCGTCAGACTTAACTGGTAGCTCTACCAGTGCAGTTTAATTGGCATACACACATTGAAATCCTTATAATTCGTATTTTATCGTAAAGATATTGACTGAACACCGATTTAGTTGCACAAGTAACATGTATCCTAGCTGCGTCAATTGTTCCTTTGATTAGCTAAAATACCGCCAGACTCATCCCCAACAAATAAAGGGTGTATTTAGGCAGTAATCAACGAAAATATCTATTACTTTAGCACATTAAATGTCGAACTATACAATTAATCAACATAAATGCCTTATCATACCCACTGTAATACAATGTTGATGAATTTGTAACCATAATGACATGAAAACAAAGTTACTGAAAACAACTATTTACTCTAATATTTCTGATTTTTAATTAATTTTTGGGTATTTTTTTGACTTGTAATTTAATGATGTAATTCACTTTCTTACAACTAATTCTAGTATTTTCCATTTATTCACAGTGTGCAATTCAGTGTTTAGAGTTTCAATTCGATACTGTAATTTCCGATCGTTGTCTCATTTTACAACGTATGCATCAACTTAGTTGTAATCTACCGAATAGGCAAATATTTACATGGGACTTTTTTGTCAACCGTTCTAGTTTATTGGCTATACAAGCCCAGTTAGGCAACACACCTGGTCGAGTTGATATTGATTCAGGTAAGACTTAAAACCATTGTTTTCTTTGTTTTGAACTATGACTTTAAAAGAGACTTATGTTCAGAGAAAAATATCACATGTTTAGAGGTTACTTAAAATCAATTTCATATTTCTAAAAGAGTTATAAGAGACGTAACGTTTATTTGACAAAGTCAACTAATACAGACATCCCAATTATTAATGTAATTCGAATTACAACATTACATCATTTTCTATAAATGTTATGTTTCTGGCTGGAATACTTAGTCAATATTAGGAGAATAAAACAAAGTGGAAAACTTTTCGAAAATACGTAATACTCAAAAATAACAGGTGATATATATATTTGTAATATTCCTATAAATATAAATTAAAATTTGTAAAATTCCCCAACTTCGTGTAAGCCGCCTCTTCAGAAAATAAATAAATAACTGAAAATTAACATAAAATTGAATAGTACATTGAAACAGATCAAAATACAAGTCTGATTGTTCAAGTCATTTGGGTCAAGGCAATTTAAAGTGAGATATGTTTATGTATGTTAGGGTACTGTGAATGGATATGAAAAAATTGAATGGAATGAAGACTGATTACATTTGTGCTAACATGAAATAAATTTGATGTAGTTTATTTATGATCAATTGGATAGTAAGGCCTTTATTTCTGTTAAGTGTAGTTGGATTTAACAATATGTAAAGCGCTTATGCTATTCGCCTTTCTTTCTATAATTGAAAAAAACTTTTTGAATGATATGGATACTTTTAATAGCGGTTTTATGATTGTGATTAATAGCATGCACTGTTATTAATGATTCGACTTATAATTTTTTTTAAGTTAGACAGAGTTATTAAGAGGTTATTTTATATTTTAGTTAACACACTAGATTATTTGTTTGGAAGTGTAGCATTCATCTAATCCCGAGTGAACAATACATTTGTCATCATACAATATATATTTTGTTACCCATTTTTGACAAATTTAGTTAGTTGCTTTAAATTATTATATATATATATATATCGTTTAAAAATCCAGTGTTTCAGGTACATTAGATATTTTGCTTTATAGATATGTCAAATAATCTTATACCTGATGGTTGAATGCAGTTCATTTCATCTGTTCACACAGTTTGTTACGCTAAATTTCTTTATACTAAACTCATTAGGATATAATGCAGCATGGCGGATATCCAAAACTGTATTTTACATATCTGTCACTTCGTTAAACAACAATTCAATGATACAAATTTACAAAACACTTATATGATAAGGTAGTTGAATGAATCATCAACGTTTGTGGCTAAAGGTTTTATTGCATGTGGTTTTTCTTAATAATACTTAATAGCTTAAAGAACAATTCGATTAATTAGATGTTTTTAATCATAACTCTCATCCTCTTTTCATTCTATTTTTATCCCTCATCAATAGTGCCTAGAAACAGTCTATGTGAACTAATTGGTTAAAGGCCAATTGTCTTCACTAAGTATTCTTATGACTGTTAGCCAAAAGCTATCATATTGATCAGCGACTGTTTAATGTACATTCTTGTTACCAAATACAATTATTCTTTATTATAAAATCAATTAAATCAGGTTAAGTACTAAATTTTCACTTACTTAAAGGCTGACGGATAGTCTAAAGGAAATCAAATGCTTGGTTGAACATTTTGACCATCACTTTTTCAAATTTAGATCTATTTATAAAAAGTTTTCTTCTTTATATGTATTAAACTATGATTGAGTTGTGAACCCCAAAATCGGGATACAGGTACATTCAGTAGACTAGTCCTAAATAGAATGAGGCTCGTAGTATAGATTCCACTTGCTATCAAAAATTCAAATTTAATTAACTCTGTGCTCAGTCAACCCATTAGGAATGCACGCAAGGCAACATAGATATAGTCACTTTAAAATTACTGTTTTTTATTCGTTTTAAATATTTATATCTTCTAAATACGTGTTCTTGCATCCTTCTATATAATATTAACGATCTGCGTAGTTGGAAACTGAAGAAATGTAAGTATTCAATTAAAAGTGGTGTCACGTGAGTTGGAGAAGCAGTGTTGACCATAAACATTTAAGGATGTAAGATTTACCAGATAATCAACATTTCAATGTCTTCATAAATATTTTTCATTCACAAGTTAAATGCAAACAAATCGATAGTATCTTTTTATTACTGCATATTTTATGATGTGAACTATTTACTGTAACCAACTGCATAGTATTTAGTAAAGAGACTATTATTATTATTATTATTATTATTATTATTATTATTATGAACAAGTATATTTTACTTAATTTTTTTGTAGTGACAGATTTAAGTGGGTCACACCGTGCTAGTGAACATTTTCAAAATCAGTTCGAGCGTGCTGCATTCGCAATTCATAAAACTTCTGGGATTAAATCAATCAGTTTAAATTCTCAAGCTTATTCATTAAGATTTAGTCCACATTCAGGTGGAAGCTTTGGTCCTAACACAAGAGTCACAAAAAACAAACCAGTACTCATTGCTGTCTAATTCGAGTTCACCTGGTCATATACCGGACGAGTATAAATATGAAAATGATGGGCAAAAGCAACCTTCAACTCAAATAGGATCAGGTGATTTGAGTAAATTAAATCTCTGAAAAAAATGTATAGGTGTATAGATAGCAATTATATATATATATATACCACTAATTTGTTAACAATGTTTGTAGGGTATATTTTTGATTGACATCATTTACAAACCTAACAAAAAGGGACTTTTTAATAAAGAATAGTCCTGAAGGTTTTTTTGATCATGCACTGTTTTGGTATTGACTTTTTGGAGAAATGCCGAAATTTTAGCAGTTATCAAATAGAATATCAATAAATATGCCTTACCTTAATTGATATTGAAACAAATACAGTAGTGAATTCCGATTAATTAGTGAATGATATGAATTCAAATTTCTCAGTAAATGTTATACATCTTGAAGTTATAGATCCTCTAAAATGTAGAAATCTCTACTAAGTGTAAGTCACTGAAAGAATCTGTTCTCAGTGTTATGTAAAATAACGTATACGATAAGAACAGCTAACAATAAAAAGATTACGTATTGTTATGTGTGAAATGTTCAGTTGGATATGCTTTAACAGCTTTCGTTACACTTTGTCAAACATTAATTGACAAAAACGAATGATAATACAGAGCGTAAGTATGTAAATCACTTGTTCACTTTTTGTGTCTGCTACTAATCTACATTATAAGCTCATGATAGGAGACCTGAAAGATGTGTATTAATCACTAGTGAGTTGCTTTTGATAGATTTTTGCGGTTTGCATATAATTATTCGTTATATGAATGCGGTTACTGTAAATTTTAAAAAACAATTTCATATAGAGGTAGAATAATATTCATTTTCTTTATATTTATTCTATTTAGATCCTACAATGTTAGATGGAGTACAAAGATCACACTTTAAATTTGGCCATGGTGCTAGAAGATCCCGTCCGTCAATATCTTCTGTTTGTGGTTTACTGACAGGTAAAGACATCATGATTGCTTAATTAATAAAATTGATTGATTTACTGAGGATTAGATGAACATCATATCGATTACTACTTAGAAATCAACCACTGTATATATCTCAGTACCACAAGAGACTGTTTGTGACCAGAATAGATCAATGGTACTGTTAAAATGGTCGATTAGGGTTTAGGTCCCTTAGGAAGCATCATTTTTATCGGAACCCTGAGTACATCTTACGGATGAGTGCCAACCACTAAAACAGCCGATTTCAGTGTTTCCCAGTGACTACTTCCAACCAAATATGTCTGAAAATAATTAGTTTCTTTAATATAATTCAGCAATAAGATAAGACAGACTGTATCTAGAAAAACATGCATACTTACCGAACAATATGGACCGAAAATCAAAGGATTAACTTCTAAAAAATTCGTCCACTCTATATATTGATATTATTTGACAATCCTGTTTAGTGCCAAAAGTAATGTGATAACCTTTACTACAGTCCAACATCGCTTACATTTTTGTTAGTCGGTTATGTCTGACTTTATCTGCTTAGTGCATCTTAGATGTCTAGTTTTGAACTTATGTCATTGATATTAAAAACACTTACCAATATCTTTTATCATTACTTAGGTGGTCTACCGTCTAGTGAATTTGTTGACAGTAATAACAAATTTTTAAGCTCAATTCAACAAGCATTGGACTTAGATGGCAATGAACGTGATACACTACACCAATGGGTCCGTTTATTACTCAAATTTATGTCTACTGTTCAACTAGATTTAAAAATGGATGAAAGTGGTACTGGTGGTGTATCTAATACTGATAGTGGTGATGGTGGTATTGGAAGTGGAATTGGGAGTAATACCAGTGGAAGCAGTAGTGGGCGACATAATATAGCAAATAAATCTAGAGACGAATTAAAAGATCGGAAGGCTTTAAGCAAGGCTCAAAGACATTTAGCATTTTTACTTGGTTATACAAATGGCTCATTTGATATACCTCCACATAAAATGAGGTCGGTAGGTGTTTTTGTGTGATTAATAATAGTAGAAGTTATAAAAATTGTTATGAATATTAGTTACATTATATAATAAAGATTGTTGAATTTGTAGTTGCATATCATGACCTGGCTTCGTTTAAATAATCACTAAAATCCATGAAACACCAGATAGCCATTTCGTTCTATTATGGGTCTACTCATCAATGTGCATGCACTACCCCGCCACGAATCTTACCCATAAATTTAGGGTTTCAGGGCTAACTTTTAACAATTATGTCACCGTTTTGTCAACTAGTGGTTTACATTACTAACTGCAGTGGATAGTAATAATCAAAATATTGAAGAATAATACTTATTACGGGTAAATACGCATTTCACACTATAATCAATGGGTTTTTGGTTAAATTCTTTTCCCGATCATTGAGACAGATCAAATAGATTAAAAGTTGATTATACGAACAGACCACTGTCATTAGTTTTTTATGTGAGTAAGTGAGAAACAAATCTAAATGGGAAATATTCATACGAATTTATACATTTTACGTAAGTCATTCAGAATTTAATTTAGTAAAATTTATAAATTACAAAACTTATAAATATTTGTTGTTGGTACTCGTCAGAGACTGATCTGTAATTAGTACTATTGAAAACTAAAAGGCAAAACAGCTGTATTGTTCTAGCCTGGAGTTCCTCATCAGGTTCTCATCCACGTCCCACTCAGACATTAAGTCCAAGAGCATCACATCATACGGCAGACGCTTAATCAACAGCACCACTACCGAACTGTAGTTGTGTAATTTTGCAAAATGATCATAAGTGGAGATCATATCTTTGAAATCTGACTAAGTGGTCGGATGGTTAGGAGTTCATTGAGAGATCTAAAAGACCTGATCTTGATCAGTAGTAAAGTTGTTGATGCACACTGCTAAGAAGTCTTATGGATAAGACGTAACAAGATTTAACAAGACGTAATTGGTCAATTAAAGTACATTTCTATTTCTTTATGCGTAATAGTTGCCTTACGATAATTTAGATTATGTTTATGTATCTTCAGCCTGTTTACCATCTGTACATTGATCTTTGTTTCCATAACAGTCTTCATAACTTTTTTTTATTTTGTTTTTTACAACAAATATTAAATTCTAGAAATTCTACTGTTTTTCATGCCTTCTTGGCACATGTCGCTGGTGTCCTAGATCGTAATTTTAGTATGGGCTGTTGTATTCTACATCAAACTCTTGTTGTTCTACAAGTTCTGTCCATCACCACAACGTTATGCTACCGACACACAACCGCCAACATTTACCTTAAGACTATTAGAACCACAAGTTAGGCTACATTGGCTACAAACACTTTTAGTTATTCTGTATAAAGTGAGTAAACTGTTATATTCATTTTTATTATCAAGAAAATTGTATTATTTGTTTAAGCAGATCAATTGTTATGCTATAATTTAAACACTTGGATTTAAGCCTCATTGATCACCGAAAGAAATGTAGCACGAAAACAGGCAACAATATAAAAAGAGGAGTGTGACTCATGGAAAAGCCAATGACAAGAACACAGCGAGAATTATCTATAATAAGTGATACAGCTAACTGAGAAATATGGTTAAAACTGACCTTTTTCAGTCAAGAATTTCTTTTTTGAAGAACTTCAGAAAAAACTACATAAAAAAACGCTACTGGCCTATATTCCGAACCGTGTCTATTAGCGTTTCGAGATACCAAGCTATATTATTTCTAGGACCCTATAGAGTCCTACCGCGATCGACTAACTTTCATACTGCGAAACCGTTATGTAAAGTGGCTTTTATTCAACGCCTCCCAGCCAAACCCAGCCTTCTACGCTTACCGCTTCTGAGCGATCCCTTGAACACAATAAGTAGTAATCTAGATTTCCCTTAGGGCATATTAGTTAACCTTTACTTGTTGAAAAAATAGTAAGTATATCAACTTTTATGAATTAATTTGTTTCCGCTTAGTATTATTACACAACTGAAAGTGAGTGGATATCTGTAGAATAAGTAGTAGTATAGTATAGTATTCAAGATTATTTGCTAATTAAATCCTATAAGCTAAATATTAGTTTAAGTATGTTGTTAAATGTTTTCACTCAGCCAATAATAAATTTTAGAGTTCAACTTCATTTAAGGCATTTTTTGTAAACAAAGCATTTTTAACAGTCTCATTGAATTTAGCTTATGAATCATATATCAAGTAATTAAGTTACTTTGCTTTCACTTAAACTTATTCAAAAATCTATTACATGGATTAATTATTTTTGCTCTAATAACATATACTTAATCGTTTTTTACCGTCATTCATCCTACTACTTCTACTACCTTGGTTTTGATTTTGATAATTTAGTCTCTTTGTGATGATATGGTTTAGTACATTAGATCGCTGTATGTCTGAGAGGTTTTACATTGATTCCAATGGACTGGATAAGGGTGATCTCAAATATTTCAGTTGTGGTAGGTTCATTGAAATTTATGGCCTTATTATTTAGCTGTAACAACTGGTTTTAAAAAAAAGCTAACATTGTCCTACAAGATATTTGAATGACCTAATGTGTCCTAACATTTGTTAAGTGAACTTGTCTCAGTGAGTCTACTATCGAATGTTTCCAGAAGCTCTGTATAACGTGGAACAGTAGAGGCTCCGGAAAGTCTCATATAAACACCTAAAACTTTGACAATATAGTGCCACTTTACGAGAATATTATGACACAAGATCTAAGCCTAATCAATTCGTTTTCTTGTATTTTACTATTCCAGTATGAATATAATACGCCAGGTGGCAATCTCGTAGGGAACACAAATATTTCCAGCGGTATATCTTACAGTTCAAGTGCAGTAACTTCTCATACTTCTAACCCAACTACCAATAGTGCGACTAGTGGAGGAACATTTACTGGCAATACAAGCAGTAACAGTAGTAGTCGTATGCATAAAAGAAGTTCAGAATGTGAACCACAGCTGCAATTGGATAACCCGACTGGAAATCCACCAACTATCACTTCAAGTGGTGGCAGTAATAGACCGAATCCTGGGGGTGGTAATTTTAATAGCAATAGTGGCAGTGGTAGTGGCGGCGGTAATATCACTAATACATCAGGTTCATACCAATTCACCCCGTCCAATCTTCTTGGAAGTGGGGGAGGAAATACAAATATTTTGTCATCACCATCGAATCCTGTAGGTGGAACTAGAGGTATGATAGAATACTTAATACAAATTGTTCTGAACACTTTGGATTCACATGTTCATATTTGCCGAGTTCGTCCAAATGATGAATTAGTCACGCCATTCAATTCACAGTTGAGGTTAAGAGGTTAGTAATCTTATTTTTACTGAGTGATTTCGGTATATTACGTGAACTATTATTTTTCTATGAAGCTTTTTCACTGTGACACAAACTTTTAGATGTTAACCAACTATCTGAGTAGGTGTGTGAACTCATTATTTTTTTAGTATTTTATTTTATCACTTCTTCAGATGAGGAGACTCTGTTCTGAAAACTGTTTTATTCGGATCTCATTGAATTATGAATGACTAATAGTAACTGCTAAAATCAAAAAATTTATGAAAACCAGATGACACTGAATTTGCACTTATTTTGAATAGGTGCTCACCTGAAACCGGCTTCGAATAGATAATTAAGACTTATGGCAAGATGATTATCTCTATAAAGATATCTATAAGTGTTATAAGATTCAGTCGATAACAGATGGATTATGCACTTAACTAATCACAAAACTCGTTACACAGTTGTTTATACTTTGCGGAATCACTTCGAAATACCACTTTAGAATTGAAATGAAACAGTTGAAAGTAAACAGATTATGTGCTAAATGCCATGCATTTCGTATAGTCATGGTAGTACCTACTTCATATAACCCAACGCCACATTGTTTTCATAACGTCATAATTCTTGCTTATTGCTTACATAACTTTACATAACCCTTGTTAAGATCACGTGTTAGATGTTTGTCTGAAGTAACATTTGATGACACTGAATTTTAGAAGCATTAATGCTTTCTTTATTCGCTAAAACGTATTTCTGAAACTAAAATCTACATATCCTAGTCCCACCTTTATGACTGTTTTATGTCATGGTGGATGCTGAAAGCTAAGATTTTAAAGATTATACCCTATTTATCTACAAATTGATGATAAATGGATTCTAACTGATAAAAGCGTAATCTCTATTACGCAAGTCGTTATAGATAGTACAGTAAATTTGTTCATACTCAACTGGAAAGGCTCTTCCTCATATTTGTTTGCAAATCAGATTGTCAGTTCTGTTAGTAAATTATGTATCTCGAATAAACTGGTTTCTTACAGGACTTTCTGGATTACCAACTGGTATGATATCTTTATATATTTGTTTATATTGTTAATAACATTAGTAGTAGTAGTAGTTGTAGCGGTAACAGTAGAAATAATAGTAACACTACGATAATTGTTGCTAAAATTTAATGAATGCCACTATGTTGAAATGCAGCGCTTTTTTTGCTATTTGTATTTGTGTGCCTATTTTATATTGTATTGTAGCTTGCACCCCATAACACATTTAGAAATGCTTAACAATTAATTATATTTTCCCTTGATGTGTAAATTAAAGTTTATTTCCATTGGTTATAGTCACTATGTGAATTAATTTAAGTAGTAAAACTATGATAAATTCGCTATAACTGTCATTAATTATAAGTTATTTTTATATTCAATATAATTACAATCCATATATGTATGTGTATATGTGTGTGCGAGAGGAATTTTCTTATTTGATGCATGATATAGACATTTTTATTAAGATTCCTCAGCACAATACTTAAGTCGCTTTCTAATAATTGTTTTATCTACTGGCAATACAGTTGAACCTCAATCAATGAATGTTTAATGTAATAACGTTAATAAAGCAGTGTGAAATACTGGCAATGTCAATTCACTAACTGACATTAATTAAGCAACTACTTGAGGCTAAGATACAATGGATAGTTATTCCACTTTTGTTTGGAAGTCTTCAACTGTAGATATTCGTAACACTTAAGTTAGCATGTGATTGTTTACTTTTTTAATTTCAATCAACTTCCAATACAACCACTATCTATTGCTGTTGACATAAGGAGGTGGCTGTGAAAATTCTTGAAATTTCAGTCACTCTGAAAATATCTGACAGATTTTTTGACAGTGTTTTCCAATTCAGTAGATGATACACTTTCATGTCTTCATGTACTTAGTAATCACATCTCATACTGTGAAACTGAATAATTTATATTTGAATCTACCATGAATAATCATTTACCATGTGACTGTATTACGTCTGGCCAAAAAGTTTCGAATTGCATCAAATATACGTCGTACTCCATTTTTTTGTCAATTACTTCTGATCGCCTGATATCAAAAGTTTAGTGCATCAAATAAAAAGTTACTTGAAGTAATGAATACTATGCTGGTTGTTCCACAGAATTTGATTAGTACTAAGGTTTAAACAAATATGAAATTGTCATTATCTAGTGATTAATAAACGTAAATGAAAAAAAAAACGATAAGTGATTTATTTCTGTGCCGTTTTAAGTTTAATAAATCTGTCTACACTTCTTTTTAGGGTAACAGTTATCGTTATTTTGTAATGTAAAAATGCACCTAGCTACTTTTCATTCTTGCATGATTATGGCCTTGCATGGTTGGTAAAATGCATGATAGATTGTTCGATTATGTTCGTTTGTTCACTAAATTGATTGATTTTTAGGTTCATTTTGATACCTGTTTATGAAAAATAAATTCGGTGTTTTCTGGGCCTGTGACTTTTATTTTTATATATGTTTTTACAAATAAAATTTCGTATATAAATAATTAGATTGTATAATTTTTTAACTATTATTAATCATAATAACCAAAGTACTAGTTCATGTATTCAGCTTTTTGATGCCTTCTTTGTGTAGGAATATAAGTAGTGATGCACTATCCATAAGTCAATATCTAAGCTGATGAAAAGTTTTTATATCCAAACAATAGGTAAAATTGCCAAATCGGTTCATAAGGTCGTGAATATTCACCAGTTGGAGCATGCTTAACTACCGTCTTCGTCGATATGCACTGCCGTCTAGTGTAGGCTTTATTCAATAGAAACGTAAAGTAAATCAAATCAGCAGGTGGAGACAGTTTATAAAGTCAGTGGCTATTGATTTGAGTCCTATTGGTTGGTATCGGCGCAATGAAAGTGACGAGTGGTTGAAACTGTCAAATAAAATATCTCAAAAGTGACACATATGTACTCACTCTTTATCTTACTCCGAATTTTGAATTTAAGTAAACACACAACTTTATTTTTTTATTATTAAACTACATAGTTGCTGTGTACTTTGTTCATTATTGTCTCTGCCACAATATTTTAACTCATTTGATATTCATCGTGTTAATACTATTTATCTGCACTAATACACTATTTTGGCAGTCTTAAGATTGGTTATGGCTATGCGAGTATCATATCAACGACTGAGTAGATGAAATTCAAGTGTTATAACTATTAAACCATAGTTTCGGATTAGAAATTAAACATATCATATTTTATCGCCTACTGTTAGTGAGCTTTATTCATTTTCATTATTATTTTGGTTGACTGATGAAGATCTTTATTAAGTTTTATGAACACTCTTTGGAGTTGAAATCCTGTATAACCGGATGTTTTATTGCATAACTTTCTGCTTGTTTTCCCTTCAGAATTTGGATTCGAAAGAAAATACTGTAGGATTGTTGCTTAAAGCTACAAGCATCTTATTTAATCTGAAATGCAGCCTAAGCAAAGAAATATTTCTCTTCAACTAGCTCATCATCATTGCTAGATATTAATATGTGTATATCATTGGGATACATAAATCACTACTTACGAAGTGTCGTTTAGTTCTAGAGCTAGATGGTTTATTGCATGTATATGGCTCCATTTAAAATTTAAAGAGATTATGAACAAGGAGTCAAACTTATCAATATGGAATTCATTTCGTTATGCTAACTTTACATCAGTTGTTTACAGTCTGTACTATTACAAAATCAGAATTATACACGGAAATTTATATACTTTCATAAGTGAATTCGGTCAAAGACCATTACGTTTAATTATGAAGGAAGGACGTTTACAGTAAAAAGTTAATGAGATTGTAATGTTTAACATATAAATACAATATGCAAGTAAAGATTCTGGAAGATTGAAGCAGTAACAAATAATCATAGAGCTATAGAACTGATTGATTGCATAACAGAATAGATGTGCAAAAAATTACTGGTAACTTGAAATGGTTTGATCTCAGACCAGTCATTTTAGAATAAAATGTAATCAAATTATGAGAAAGAATGAAAAAAGATTCAATAACGTGACATCACCATGTTATGATGAAATTTGCCACTTTCATTTTAAACTCATAAATGTCGTTTAAAATGTTTGATCACAATCGCTATAACAAGAATAAAAAAATGGGACTTTGGTCTGTCATTCCCTCGACATATTTCAAGGTGTTTGAAAATTCAATGTGTCAGTAAGATATCTTGTCGTATCATCACTCAGTGTCGTTCATCCGTTTGATGAAAGGATGTTTGAAAAATGCACTTGAAATCAATTGTAAACCCTTCTTTCTATTCTACTAATGTAGATTTGTCAAAAATATGAATTGAGTGATCATCGATCATTGAGTGCTTCTTAAAACATGTTGTTATATAAAAAAAACCAAGTTTGATTGCAGGATGCGTTTTGTTGAACAAAGTTTTTAGTCATCTACTGATCATCCCTGCAATCGTATCACCTTTTAATCGGATTTGAATGAAATTAGAATTTTTATTTTTGTTTCTGTTTTTACCTCCGTATTTGTTGATGAATTTCTGTGGATATTCATTGTTGCTCAGATGTCTTTTCTAACATATATTAGTTCTTTAAGTTTGTCGGAAGTTCATATTCTTCATTTCTTGTGAAATGGTCGCCAACATATCTTAAATAATACACCTGTACATTAATCGCCTCTTCACTTTTGACCTTTTCAAGATTTTCTGTAGACGGTGTAGTCGGTAAGCTTTAATTACCCTTTTAGACTACATCATCTACTTCGCTTAGAAGTGAGCTCGCTTTCATTAGACACAATGATTATACCACAAGATATGAGGAAAATAACCTAAAAAGAACTATGTAATTGAAAGACTAATGAAAAATAGTTTCAAGATGATACCTGGAAAAAAACCCTATTTTTGTAGTTCATTAATCTTCCGGTATTTTTTTACACTGTCTACACACCTAACTCAGTCGAGTTTCATGCTGTCACTGCTTAACATTATCTTTAACCAAATAGTATTCGTGCTTATGTGATTGACTGATTACAAAATCGCATATTTAATTCACTAATTTACCATTCATGTAAATGGTATCAATATTATATTTTTTAAATACATCTGTGTACTCACTATTTGTTTCCTTTATAGAAGCAAGCAATGTAAGTGCAGATTTTAATCCTATCTTGGAAACTGTAACACTACCAGCTACACCAATTCAAGAAGAATATGATGATGAAGATACAGTGATTATGCCTGGTGTCACTATCAATTTGTTACCTACAACGAATGGATCAAATGGGAAATCTTACTCAGAAGTGGGCATAGCAAATCAACAGCAATTAACTTCTTTGGATGAAACAGCCGATAACATTATTTATATGACAAAGAAAGTAAGTTAGGGCTAATGTTTTTTAATCAGTAAATTACTTACTTATCATATAATTCCAATTCAGTAATATATTCATTCATTTATTTTCCTGATGGTTTTAAATTATCAGATGCTGTTGGGTAATTCATCTGTTTCTTTCTCTGAAATCCACTGAAATTTGAATAATTTTTGTTCATGTTATTTTTAATAGCAATGCTATGTATTTTTAAAGTCGAACTGATTTTTTATAATATATCCAGAAATTTTCAAAAGTGACTGAATTAACTGTTTTACTCGATGAACAGATCCTGAATAGCTAATAAAAGAAATAAGCAATCGTCTCTTTAGTAAATACTATAAATACTTTGAACAAATGAAACCATCATTTATGTCAAAATAAATACTTGCGACTTAATGAAAAATAACAGAAAGTATGATAAAGTCATAGCGAAAATTCAACAAATAAGTTTTCATCTTCACCAAACATATAAAGTGAATTATTCAGCATATAAATGTCATTTATTCTCTAAACACTCTAATATCTTGCGTAATCACTATCTGGCACTAATCAGTATATTTCATCAAGCTTTACTCCAATAAACAATAGTATTTATAAACAAATATGAAATATCTTAAACCATTCAAAATGATTTATGAATCATTGATAACAACGAAAATGAACTACACAAAATTAATCATAATCAATGAAAAGTACGGATAGGTCGTGAGGTGATACATGAGCTAGTAAATTTGTGAATAATAAAACATAATGAATGAATATTCCTACAGCAGAAGTATGAAGACGATTAGGAAGTTCAGGTATCATTAAGTTAGATGCAGAACAATGGTAGTGGTAAAAAACAAGCAAACAGAGATGCGAATAATTGGCACAAATCCTATATTAAGCCATTTTTGGCCAAGGAAGAGATAAGGCAGATTACATATCTCCTTTAAATGTAATGACTACGATTGTTATTTCAGATCTTAAGGTGTTTCTGTTCAGTAGGTCATGAATAACCGCGTGACCATACCTCTATGTTTCGATCCTTTAAAAAAACTAGTTGATAACCTCACTGCCTTCACATTTATCTCCTTATTATCATTAAGTTTTCGAAATATTTTTCCGTCTTTCAACAATAAGTTCCATTTCATTTAGAAATTATACGTGTCCAAAGAACGGGAAGATATAAAATCTAACTGATGGTTATAAACCCCTATTTCTAAAGCTACAATTCAACAGAGATACAGACAATAATATCCTACAAGATAAATTGACTGAAGCAGTAAAGAGGACTTTTTATGTAGCCAATATATCATAGTGATTCCGCAACTAAAGAACAAGTCATCTGGTTTTGCCAAATCTATGTGTATTTTTCAATTCAGCTTCATCTGTAGAGAAAGATATATATGAGGCATACTACCAAACAACTATGTCATCGAGTTAACGAGCACCTCCTAAAGTGGTTTTGTAAAGGTCCGGATAAATCAGTTCATAGCTCTTTATGATCTCAAAAGAACTAAAATGAAGTCAATCATCTTATTTTATTTGGCATACAGATATATCACCTTAAACATTCATACCATATGTAACTGCATAATTTGAATTTTCTTGTATAGTTTAAAAACGGGACAGCGTATTACGATATATGTTTGTTCTCTTAAAGAATATCAACTGATATTTATGTTAGCAAGAATTTAGTAGTATAGATAAATAACTATGACCGATGAAAACAACAAGTAAAAGGCACTCTCAACAAATAAATTTAACTCATTTATTATGATCAGTTTGATACACTACGCAACTCATTCAAAGCTTTTGTAAAACTCGTTATTTGTGGAGTTCAGACAAATCGAGAATAGGATATTTATCACTAATGCGATTGGATAACTATCGTTATATATTGGAAATTGATTGAAGTTCTAATCCAACCACTGAATTTTGATTTAGTGGTACTGTCTGTCAAACGTTCTCTGTGTGACATGAAGGTTTTATCTCCAATCCTTTGTGGGTTCACTGATATACTCTAGTGAGTAGCTCTATACAGAAATGAAACGGTTGTTCAATATCTCTTGGTTTTCTACACATGACGAATCAGTTGGTGATGTGTTCAATGGTTAACTGTATAGGACAGTTAAAGAAAATGTAAAACAGAAACAAAGTTGACAGAACGCTTAAACAGACAATAATTCACAAGAATGGTCACCATAGCAGGTCGATTTAGTACATGTGGAATGGCAATGTAGTCCACTTCTACATGAAGCAACCTCTGAAGATTTTGTTCAATTCAATAAAGAATAATTCTCAACAAACTAGCGAGCTTTTACAAAACAACACAATAAAACCCACTTGCCTGAGCTGCGAATCTCAATTATTCCAGTGTTACGCTTGATGTTTTGTGTATAACCAATTTGTTTTTCGTTTATGATTAGTTTGATTTGTGTGTTAGGTTTTTAATTTAAATGAAGCAATACTGACTTATTAAACAGAAGAACAATGATAATATGTTACTTTAACTATTTTTTTGTAAAACTCTGTGTAACTGAGAATTTACTTATAATTTCTTGTTTAATTTCATTAGACTAATAAAGAACAAGTGGGTGCATATCAAAATGATAAACAAAGTGAAAATGAAGCTAACTTATTTGATGATGTAGGTGATGATGTTGATGGCAGACGTGATAGACCAAAAAGAAACTCATTCGATTTATTAAGTGGTAGTAGTTTGTCTCATAAACATTTTGGCAGTAAAAAAGGTATCACATCAAAGTCAGTTATGTCAATGAATAAACGCATACACAAAGGGCAGCATTTATCAACTGATACATTAATTTCTCACAAAGCAAATTTAAATGATCAAAAAAATGAGGCTAAACAAAGCACGACATCAGTTGATCCATGCACATTAACACAAAATGAGCAATCAATTATTACGGTAAACGAAGTAGATTACTTTTGTTTAGTTTTCATATAGTATTTTACTTATTTAATTACACAGAACGAAGAAAACCAGATAACGTACAGATTGAAATCAATTTTCATTTATCCGAAAACAGTTAAAAAATTTGATATTCTGTAATCAAATAAATGACAGCATAATATTCCACTGTGGTTAAAAGTAATGGTTGAAGAATTTTAGTCTTGATACGAAATAGAGAAACGAATCCATATGAAACAAACAAATAAGTGTTGAACCGATCTATTATATAATGATATAAATAAATTTAAGCATATTTCACGTTGATTTCTTTCCCAAAGTGATATATTTACTACCCATCACATTATAAACATTTTACAGTAAAATTAATTCTAGTGCTTTTTGATTTTTTAGTCGTTCATGAACTGAACTCATTAAAAAACAATCTGTACGTCAGTTATTTAAGGTACTCTTTGAGACATAAAATCAGTAAAAGGTAACAAATGCTCTTAAAGTTTGTATCCCTCACAAATTAATATCACTTGGTGTCTTTGAGAATTAGAAAGTAGTAGAGAGCAGTTCTTGCCCCCCCCCCTCAATACGTTTGTACCAGGGATCAAACATGCGACTTTCAAGTATAAGCTAGAAAGTTCGACCATCAACATCACTAGATTGATCAGCGTCTAATAATATGATTCCGACTTCAACTATTTCGTGATATATCCTGACGACTGTCTGATACGGTTAGTGATAGCATTCCCATTTTTAACTTGGCTACATTTTAAATGTCATAGGTCCTTAGCTGAACTTCAAAATAGTCTTGAAGGAGGCCACGCTACATCATAAAGTTCTTAAAATTAGAGCCCTACTATTGGATGCCTGCCAGCCCTTTGTTGCTAATGGTTACACTTTCATTGTAAAATCTGCAGATCCTAGCATACATCAGCGGTAAGATCGTTTACAGACACTGTTGAGGAGCCCTATGATAGAGCGAAACAGATGTCCGGTTTTTTCTGGTCTTTAAAGATACCAAAACTAGATCAATCCATGTCAAATACAAACAACAAACAGATTATTTTATATCATCAAATTATATTAACTAAATGTGACCGCCTACAAAAAGTAGTAATTAAATTTAGTTTTTTTTAGAGCTTGCAACACTTACAGTTTTATGAAGAAATATAAGTTTCTAAATGTAATGTATCATACGCAAACTATGAACAGTGTTAAGAATTACAGTTTTTTTTTAACTTTGATTACAACAATATCTACTCATTGCTGTATTCAACAACAAACCATTTGCACAGCAATAACATAATTGAATAGATCCAATAATTTATTTAATCATATCACGTTATGAATTGAATGTATTACGTACACAGTTCCATTGTTAACTAGTCTAAATGGTTTATTTATCAAGTGAATTGAAGTGATCTTGATATTTTGATAATCTATTTTGAATAGACAAATTTATTAGGTTTCATCTAATTTACAATATTTGTTCTTTATTGATTTATATGATACAGTTTTTATTAGACTTCAAAATTCTTTTTGATCAACAACCTGGAATATAAAATGGAATCGATGATAAGTGTGTGTTGAATGCATAGTATACAAAATGTGGTTACCTATTATGAAAACATGCCATAAGCTTCAATTACATAAAAAATTATAAATTATTATTAAATATGCTGTATAAATACCAGGTATATGTACTCAAGAGATGCATAATTGAAAAACATTTTCGAAATATTCCTCTAATGAGATAATTTTTAATTAATAACTTAGAAGTTAACGTAACAGGAAACTTCAAAAGTTTACTAATATCTCCCCACCCGTTGTACAGTGAGTGCCTATCATGACTTTAAGGCATAGTTTGTTAACGTTTGAAGAGGAAGATACTGGGTTCTCTGTTACAATGTAAACGTCAACGTCGGGGTTCAACAGTACTCAGCTGATTGGTTCAAAGTATAATAAAATGGTTGTCTTGGGTTCCGGTGCTAGCCATAAACCATATAACTTGACACATTTCTATAATCTTCATAAATAATTTATTCTTAATGATTTATATACTCCAAGATGTATAACAGATGGGATACTATCCCTCAGTATGTATGCATCTGGAAGTCCAAGGATTTAAAACCATCCAAGAATTCGGAACTTAATTTATTATAATATATTCAGTAGTGAATTGCCTCGAAAGTACCTCTCTATCTTGTGATTATACTCCCAGCAGATAGATATCTGAGTTGAGTTTGTTATCAGAGTAGTCCTATAGAACTCTAAAGATAGAGATAGTAATGCATTCAGACGATATTTTCCTTTGAAAAAGCATCATTAATGTAGAAGTAAGCAGTATAGGTAATGAACAAGTAATATGTCAGTCATCTCCCATAATTCTGTCTTAAAATTATTGTCTCCACTTATCTTATTATCTTCATCTGTCCCTTTATTTCACATTATCCATTTTGTTCAGTTGACCTTTAAACATGCCACAAAGTTACCTAATGTAGAAATTCATGATCAAGAAAATTAGAAGAAAGCCAGAGAATTTCTAAATCCATAGCATTCAGACCAGTTAGTAGAAAAAAGGTATAAATCCATTCTATCAATCAGTAAAGAAAAAAACAGTCAATCGGATTCCCAGAGACCAATTAAACAAACCAAACAGTGGTAAATGGACACATAAAGACGATAAGAAGAGTGGAAACAGTCATTTGGAGACATCGTCATCTTAGCAATCTGTTTTCATACTTACTAAATAATCGAAATGTTCACTTCTAATTTAAGCATATATTGACAATTTACTATCGGAAGACAGCTACAGCATCGCAGATTAAATGATCCAGCACAAAAAAAACTCAAAATTATTAGTAACATTATTTGATTAACTTTACTTTTGTGAAATTCGAGCCTGCCGGTTATAGAAAATTAAGAGTTCAATTAAAAAAGACTAGAGAAGTTGAAACTTGTCTGGAATGAGACGTATATCACCGATGACAATGGATGATTGTCGCTTTTTATCACAAATTAATGGAATTCGGGATCCTACCATTTGATTTCCGTCTACTGGTACAGAGGCTTAAGTGTTTGCCGACCTAAGAGCCTTGAGTTAGATTCCCTGGCAAAATCGATGGAAAGCATCGCTAAAAAATCCCATTCTATGAAAATGCTATTCACTGCTCCCTAGTGTTCATTGGTACCCATCCGACATAAGTCTGTGACGAATATAAACAACCAAAACGGATCAAAAAGTCAATTAGTAAAATTTCTGTTGATCTCTTTTGACATTTAAGATCATTTATGTTAGGTATTACTTCTGTTGGGAATAAAAATTGCTACCTAAGTAGTTCTGTTTTCATTATTCATGAGTAAACAGTTTAATTCATGATATCGTCACTCATACGACTTGTATATAACGTGTATATTCTATCTAATGCTAGTTTGCTAACAATTCAGTAATCGTGGTAAGCCTATATGTGTATACACATATATATCTTTAAATTATAGCTTATTCTATATCTCACTTTTCGTTTGTACAACCAGTAGAGTTAGTTATAGTTTTCTTAACCCTTTTGCTCTAATGTATATTCACCCAACAGTTTGCATGCGATCAATCAATATATTATTTTACGTTACTTTTTACTTTTGTGTTCAGTTAACTGAAGTTACAGATATAGAACATATACAAAAATATTTTTCGGTTTAGCTTGTTTAGTAGTGCATTTGAATGTGTTTCCCTTTCAATTAACCACCTATTGGCTTCCATTAGATACACAATATGTTCATCATGATGTGTAATACAAACTTAAGTCATCTTTGTCTTGTTTCACACCTCATCACGTATATATATATATATATATATATATATATATATATATATATATATATATTGCTGACGATACTGGACTACATGTCTTTAAAGTGTCCCTTTTTTATTTTGAAAACTACATTTGGAAGGAAATTAATCATGTATTCTGTGAAATTTTCTGTTGTTAGATTAAAGAACAACTTGCTTCTTCTAATTCACACATAGCTATTTGGCATTTATGTACGTTACTAATCAGTATGAAAATTGACAGATATTCTTTCTAAAGATTCCCAAAGTTACGGAAAATACATTGAGCTCATAGAGTATTAATGCTTTCTTCGGTGCTACATGTCATTTAATAAATTAACTAGTTTTAATTGTCTATGAAATATTAAGAAATATTAACAACGAAAAAATCTAATTTTATACAAAAAAACTATATGAAATTAATTTATTTAAACTGAATGATATCAGCTGGGGTACCATAGAAAACAAACAATTATTGGAGATCTGGTAGTTCTAAATTCAGTCACTGGAGATAAGGCTCTTAATGTGCACTGATATGTATTCATAAACTTAAATAAAGCAGCTGACAGTCACAGCATTGTTTCTAGTGATTATCTAACTAACGTTTATATATAATTCAGACTAATTTAAGATGATAAAATTTTACAAAGCCTATTCTTTGTTCGCAAATAATTTATTAAATCAAACTCTAATGTCAAGATTTAGGAACATATGAGGATGGCAAAACTTGGAGTTCGACAAATAGAATCATACTCATATTCTAATCAACTACTTTATTGTGAGTAAATTAACGTGTTTTACGTACAAATATTCAGTCGTTTCCCCTGGCTTAAAAGGAAGCACATAACCTAGCAATAGGGTCCTCAAGTAAGAGCTATTTTTGAAATCCTCAGCTGAGCTGACGACAAGCGATTTTCGTTGTTACTTCACTTGTATTCCGAACATTTAAACTGTATATTAATCCTGGCAGTTTTGGAATCTTTAATCTGGATTTTTAAATTGTGCATCTTTCGTCATCGTGCTAGAAAGCACGTACAATGCATACTTCGGCTTGATTATAATTAAAGCAAGCACAAATTATCTTATCCAACATAACGATGGCTTCTGCATGTAACAATTTATTTAAGAGTTTAAGTTAGACTGTGATCGGCAAGCGAATACAGGACACGCGTTTTATCTTATTTGGGACTCGTCGGCTGGTTGTACCTGCACCACAATGTCGATGTTAACACCGACATTCGAACTCAATCCGTTTTGTGTCAAGCGCCACTGCTTACCTGGTGGGAACAGCAACATTGAGTTACAGTCTGTTGTTATATTGGTATTTACTTTTAGTTTATTTTAACTAACATCACAATGTAGTATCCTATTATCCCACGTCAATAAATACTTCGACAAACTTGGCTTATTCATCTGTACTTTTATTTTCATGAGCAGACTCATTAATCTATCTCTAACCTTAGCCAATGGTTTTGTATATCAACACACGAAATGTCATATTTTTTGAATATATTTCATGTTAAGTGGCATATATTCTTACCAAGCATAAAATCAACATCTGAACGTGATTAGAGAAGAATTCATTAACAATCTACGTAAGACTATATTTATTTTTGACTATTTTATTGAAGAATGCTTCATTCAGATTGACTGGAGTGAATTTCAGTTTCACCGTAATTATTTCGAATGCATTTAATATTTTCTATATGTGTCGTTCCAATTCTGTCACATTTACATATCCAGCATATTTCTAAGCTATCCAGAGGTACTAAATGTTGACTGCGTGAATCCTAGTTCGTATAAATTCTAATTCATTTCAAACTACTTGGCGACATATCAAAGTTTTGAAACATCTTCCATCAAATTGTTCTTTTGCGTATTGATGAATTTTCATATATATTATGCATATTGAACTTATTAGTGACTGCTACTAATAGAACGGAATGCATTCATGTATTTTACATATAGATTCACAATTTCAAGATGGAGTATTTTAATTATGAATGCACCTAAGTATAATAATGCTATCCATGCAGTATTAATTAATGAGACAAAAAAGATGTTCCCGATGGTACAAATTGAAAAATGCTACACTTTTGTTTTCACTACATAATTTTCTTTTATTTAATTGTTTAATATAAGTAGATTTAATGGTTACACTTTGAATGCACGATAAATGTTGTACTTAGATAGACAAGTAGTTTCGTTTTTTTTTCACAACATTTACCCGATTTACTGCACTACATACCTCCAAGAATTGAAGTTATCAGTATTAAAATGTAGACATATATTATTATATACAATACAGTATAGCACTTATAGTTTAGTGTAGTGAATTATACCTATCAGTTTCTCATGGAAGTGATTTTCTTCATGAACTGATATTAACAAAAAGACAGTTTAAAATTAAAAGTGATGAATAACTGCTTTGTCTTACATTTAAAAAGATTAATAATACATGCATTTTTATTTTACGTGAGTTCGAATTCAAAATAGTTGTCCTCTGGTGTGTTTAATAGTAGGTCACTATCTTGGCATTAACCAATGATCTACATTATTAATGCAGCTATGCTTCGTGAGCCTCGTTTTATGAACATTAGTTATGTGCTTTTCATCTTCCACTTTGGTGAAATTTGTTAGCTACAAGTTTTGAGTAGAAAATTATAAAATTAATTTCAAACTTGCATACTAATGTATACATGGTTATTATTTAGTTGTAGAGTTTGTTGTACTTGAGAATGCATCTTCTGCATACATTTTAAAAATTTGTAGTTACGTTTATTGTGTAGTAAATTACTCACTTATTTAACTAACTTTTATGTATGCCATTCATATTGTTAGAAAGGATAACTGTTATTCTGAAATTCATTTATTGGTAATAATTATGCAATGAAACAATGAAGTAGTAATGATAAGTAATCTGTCGTTTTCTTTCCGATGAATGTTAATTACTAAATTATGGTAAAAAATTAGATTCTAAAGAAAATAACCTTACTTCCTTCTTTTTTAATCAATTTAACTTGTTTCATTTCATTGTTTTTTTTTAATTTAATATCTAACATGAAAAAATATACAAAATTTGTAATAATAGCCTCTTTTAATGGATTCCGAGTTGTCTACAGTCCCAGAAATTACTGAATCAACTAAAGTGCAAACATGTGAAGAGCAAATAAAGAGTAAGACATTTTTCCTAGTAATTATTGTTTTATTTATTTATCAAGTACAGTTCCGTTTAATTGGCTCCTAGCCATATTTTAAGTGTGAGTGCTAGTGATAAATCGTGGTTGTCGAAACCAAAGTTGATGGAGTGGAGTTCACATATATGGTATATTGAATGAATGTTGAGTGTATTTACTTCTACGCCATCACTTCAAATAAATAAATAAGTGTAATTGTACCGTTTTACTAAAGATGACGTTTGTTTACGTGATAAATTGTTATGAGCTTAATATATTTATCTAGATATGCTCCACTAAATATTATTAATTCATGTGCCTTAAATTTTTTTTAAGTATCTAACTTGTACCTATTGGATTTTCCCTCATATTACTACCGTCGTTCTTTCTTTTATAGAAATAATTGTAAGATTATATTACTGTGCAGGATATTTTTTATGTATACTTATATTCAGTTGTAAGGGCTATGTTCTGTAATGCGTTTGAACAATATTGTTCACAGTTAGATCGTCATCCGTCTCAAATATATGGTATTATTTATGTGCAAATACGAAACAAATGTCAAAACAACCAACGTAACTTATGAGTATATGGTGATAATGAGACAGACAGACTACATATCTAATGGAAATTGATAGTAAGAGAATGGGTATATAATACTGACAAGAATAACTCAAAGCAGCTTCTGTATGTATTATGGAACATTAATAAGATCATAACTTTGATAGTGTGTGGTGTAAAACATTAGATGGTTTGATTATCTTTACAACATAACCAATATCTACCGAAAAGATAAAAAAATAGCTATGAATTTGTTTGCTTGACCTTTCCCAAACCATGCTTAAAGTTGTTTGTTCATTCGTAAGCTTACTTGTCTGGCGGTACTCTTTATGTAGCTTTCTCTTTAAGAACACTTGGATTTATGTAGGCATATAAACGAGGAAATTTGTGTAACCCTTCCGCTAGTCTACTAGAAAATGATCAAATTTACCTGCGTAAAATGTTCTTTTAATAGCCTTTACTATTTTAGTCGTATAGGACATAGCCAATCACGTCTCTAATGAAGACAGGCATTTTATGTGCAGTTAATTTCTTTAACTTCACGTTTCCTGCATCTACACACTTCATAAAAACATTTTCAGGGCAATTTACTTTGTTCAAATTATTCTTGATGGACATTAGCTTTTGCTTATGTTATTTTCTGCGAAGATCGTTTGTGAGACTTTTGATAAGATTTTTTTATGTAGGATTCATATAAAGCTATAGAAATGAATGTATTGACTTATATTGACGTTATTTCAAAATACAAGTCTGATTAGAGATTCATCTTCTTGCCTGTTTATGAGATGTTAAGAGGATATAATATATTATTACATTTGTTCTCACAAGTAAAAGTCACCGCAGAGTGTGTATTCTTAGACTACTTTATTGGATCTTCTCTGGACACATTTAGATTGACAACAATAAAAGCGCTACCGATGAAACGATAGAAAAATTGGAGTTTAGCAATACCTGTTAAGATCGAGTTCGAATGTGTACTCATCTTTTTTTCATCAATTTGTCTATAATGTGTGTTATTGAGGGAAAAACGAACATCTGGTGTATATTATAGCAGTAATTCTTTAAAATTAACCTCCGGAACTGCAATATTAATTTGCGTTTCCTGTAGTCGTTGACATCTTAAGTCAATTGTCTTTATTAGGAGTGCATAGCTATTAAGTATATTGAAAGTATCCTGTAACGATTTTGAGTTCAGTGGTCATAACATTACGGCTAAATTATGATACAATATACCATAAAACTTGTGCGTTATATTGCGACTTTTAAAATGCAGGATAAATAGGTCTTTTTGTGGAGGATAATTTGTTAATCTGCTCAATAAATGTGTAAAAAAGGACACTGTTGACCTGTTAAACTGATAATATGCTTTTTAGAAATGTGTTTCATATCCTAACCAAATGAATTTTAGAGTACAAGATTATGAGTCTGTTCACTGAATATATGAATATATATTAGAAAATCAAAGTTGTTATTTGTTTGTAAATGTTCATATGGTACGAAACGAGTTACTTATATGTTAAAAAAAGAATAATCATGGACACTAATTAAAATAATCATGTATATATAATCATTATACAACGTTAGAAACCTCCACCAACTTATAGAAACTTTCTAAATATTTCATCAAACTTTGTTGTAACCTAAACAAAGAAAACAAATTGTGTACTACAACGAAGCAAACAGTTTACTATATAACTAATCCATTTCTATGCGTTATTTATAAAGAAGTATTTGAGAGAATTACTAAATTTATCTATCAAAGTTCTATTCTACATTTTTTAACAGAGGAATCTACAGACTGCAAATCACCTAAGAGAGTAACTTTGAAATTTTCAAAACGTGGTTCAACAACTATCTTTCAGGATGAAAAGTAAGATTGCACTTTATTTCTTATAACTCAAATGCTCCTATTTTTAAGTACCGAATGATTTTTTCAAAGTATTCATTGATGAAAGTGAGTCTTCTGTGAAAACAAACCGATTATTCAAGTTTTCATTCACTTAGTATTAGTCAAGTTTTCCCTAAACATTTAAAACGTTTCAAGTTATCAGTAATCATCCAATATGAACCTGTTCAGTGTAGCGCAGTTTGATATGCCAGTCGGAATAAATAAATAGAGTCAAAGTTTGTCGGGCTTTGATTATGGCTGAAAAGTGGAATCTGGACACGCGTTTCTCCCTGCCTAAAACTTATCAGCTGGGTATACCTGCATTCAGATTTTAGTATTCACAGTGGGACTCAAACAGTTTACTTTGTAACAAACGCCACTGTATTTTTCATTGAGACACTGAGTCTATACAGCTATACTTGTTCGACAATGTTGTCTATATAATTTTAATATATTTAAATCTTCCCGTCAATGTTGCTTAGCACTGAATTTGACCATTCCTTAGTATTTTATGTGCATTCGAAGTGTTTGAAATAAAATCCTTAATGTAGATAACACTCTAATGTACGGAACTTATCCACTAAATAAACAGAAAAATTACCGAAAGTTCTGAGTACGAAAAACTTAGTGAACACTAGAAGCATTTCCACAGTAGATAAAATGGAAATATTACATATATCTTACAATATGAAGAAATAGATTGAACCGTTTTCTAACCTACGTTTTAACAGTTTAACATTTTAGATATATACATTGAATCCATAATCTGCTGTAAAAATATAAAGGCATTATTTCAGTGATAAAATTTTTATTTCGATCCATAACTAACCCCAAATCAAGTTGTTTGAACTGGTATTACTAACTAAATCTTAACAAATTTATGGAACTATTTGTATATGCATCTAATCAGGTATATGATATAAGATCTATGTACACAAAAACTCCTATGGCTGCTATAATCATAATTTCCTCTATTTTTTTTATGTTACTTTCCTTCCCACATTTAATTTCCGTTCTTCTATGATAAGTAAGCTATGCATAATTCAATCCACTTTAATTTATTATATCTTTATAATATCAAGAAAAGTTCGCAAATTCCATGAGCGTCAAATAACATGAAACCTAGATCAAACAGGCTTTTCGCTAACTACCTCTAACCACCCAACATCCACAAATTACTACATGGGATGCTAAGATACTTAGACTAGTGGCATAATCTCAAATTGAAAATCAGGCAAACATGACATTGGTCATCACTCAATCAATTCAATCAATATTATTTGCAAAAAAATTGTTAAAGTCGAAATGCTTAGCATGTAATATTAACTTAAGTTTATGCGCAAGATGAATGCATGAGAATAATAATGACAGTAAATGAAGGTAACATGAAGAATCTAAATTACGCTGACTTCATTTTCTTATTTCTTTCTGAGTTCACGTCGCTTAACACATTGAGTATCCAACTATTTGATTTACAATTTCAACATAAATATTTCTTTTATTGTATTTTAATATAATTGGACCATCCACTTTCTATTTATTCTTCGTTCATTTCAGAAAATCCAAACTTATCGGAACCGATTCAGCCGGTCATAATAAAAGAATACAGCAATTAGACTCATTATCTGATTCAGTACATCAAATGAATAAAAACAAACATTCAAATAATCAACTAATTAAATCCAATAACTCAACGGCCTCTAATTCATCTCATCCACTAGAAGTTGGTGATGATACTATATCACATAATAATACATCTGTCAGAGATTCGTCTAATAGTAAATCATCAATGGTAGATCGTTCACGATCTGTTGCTGATGGGCTTTGTTCATTTGAAGGAACAAAATTAGATAAAAAATTAGAAAATGCGAAGAAGCATAGTTCTATACCTTCTTGTTCTCTTAGTGTCACCAGTACTACTGCCAATACTTCACTGAATACTACAAGTATAAATGTCCAATCTCATATGTCTAGTGCAAATACACTGCCTAATTTAACAGCTGCCGCAATGACAATGGCACTAACTACTGAAAGATGTCCCTGGTGCCAATGTATCTTAGAACAATATGATGAAAATACAATCGGATTAGGCATTTTATGTTTAGCTACATTTGTACATCGTGAACCTAGTTTAGCAGCTCCATATTTACGAGATATGCTGTTAATCACGGCACGTTTAGCTAATGCATATTTTTATTCCTGGCAGCCTGAACTGTAAGTTAGCTATGTCTTATAATTTTGTTTAAAGTAGTGTACAAAGTCGTTTTTGTTAGAATGACTTTTCGTATTAACAACAAATTATGTGACATAAAACTTAACGAATAATCAAATTAATACATAAATTTGATTAAACTTGTCAACTGGATAGATGCGTAATTTACATGAATAAAGTGAAATAAAACCTGTTAAGAAGGTGAATAGATTTCTATAGAATTAGTTACTCTTTATCAGTAATTATACTTATCCGATAAATGAAATCCTGAACGTAAGAATTTAGTGAGAACGCGAATTGTAATTACCTTTAAGTTTGTATTAGAATCAACAATCCTATAAGTAAGCATTCATTATGGGATTGAAATGAGAATTAACCGAAATGGAATTTAATAACTAGGGCTCCAGTTTAAAGCACAAAGATCAAAACACAAACAATGTTTAGCAGATTATTCAATCAATGTAAAGTTTACGGGATTATTACAATAAGTAATCAGAAGAACACACAAACAAGCCCAGGTTTATCGAATTATAGTTGAATAGATACACAGAAATTATCATATTAACAAAAAACAGAAACCAATTAAAATGACACCGTTCATTGTTGCATGATTATCTATCTCTCTATGTCGTGGCAGTAAATGCTTCTTTTGTGAAACAGTTCCACATAGATTTATACCTGAATATGTAACTAATGCAAATCGGATAGTAGTAGTGGTAAACAAATTATCCTAATGATGTTGGTAAAAGCAAACTCACTTTTATGTAAATGAATGCTAATTGTTTCTGCTGAGTTTATTAGGTGGCTTAAATTTGCGTCGAATGTAAATAGTCTCACACAAGCCAAGTTTAAAATTCCTGTGAGTTAAGCTTTTACTAATATAAACAAGTTTTTTTATTTTTGGGACGAAGAATACGATGGTGATTGAGAAATGATATGAAATGATATTGACTGTCTGAGTGATAGCAACTTATTACTGAAGCAAACCAACAGCCGAACGGATATCAGAAAATAAGATCACAATTCAGAAGAATAGAGTCTTTACAAAGTAAAATAATTTACATACTAAAATAAAAATGATTATGTACTATAAATGACTGTAAGAACTCCGTTTTATGGGTCATTCACCTTCCAATGAATTAAAACTACCTCTGACACTATGATATGGAAATTTTGTTATCCGTCATACTGTTATCTAATTTACGCATAATGAAAGCTAACTTAAATTAGGATTCACATACACTCGACTCAATACAATAGGATAGATTACAAACATGCCGGGTAACAAGAGCCGTTGTATAATCTACCATCTGCTTATTCACCAGGATGTAAACAATCCCACATTATTTCTGGACTTCGACGCATACTTTAGTTGAAACATGTCGTCACCGAATATTTAAAATCACAACGCTATTCATAACGCTCTATGCGATCCAATCTCTCGTCACTAAAACTCATCGTCATAGATACGTTCCCGGATAAATACAGGAAATTTGATGCGAAACCTAAATCCGCATTTTTTGTGGCCTTGATTATCTGCTAAATTGTTAAACTATCCAAATGTAATGTGTCGAGAGCGTGAATTTTCATTATGTATAATTTACTTGATAAAGGCCAGATAGCTAGAGTCATTTTGATCCTGTAGAACAATTCTTTAACGTGTATTGTCGTCGATTCGGTTTACAATTATTTACTAGTTATTTTCCTATACGAAATATGCAGTCGCTATGCAAATTCGTTTGTTAAAATTTTGAATATATGAATCTCATTAGAAATGTGGCTGCTATAAAAAACATACATTCACTAGTATGTCGTTGTTAGAACACTGAACCGAAGGAGTGCTCTATGAATAATAATGAGAACTTTTGGTTTTCATGATCTACTATCAGACAGTAATTGAATGAAGTTAATATTTGTGTTAATGATAGTTGTCCTATGCCGCTAAAGGATTTTATTGAAACAACAAAATATAATAGGTTAACTTTAAAAAGAACTCATCCTCGATATTACTCAATTAATTAGTTGTTTTGTTCGTCACAATTTGACCGCATGTGAATATCATTTAAAGCCCGAAAACATTGGGCAGATTTTTAGACCTGGTATAGGATTCCTAGGCAGCAAATGCTCAATACCCCACCAGAGATTAAACTTTTTGTCCCTAAGTTTTTCTCATATAAACTTATATGCGATCCTTCTGCGACAACTACAACCAACAGACTGAAACAAAGCTCTTCAACCTAACCACAATGGCTAGCTCATTAGTAACCTTCTTCAGGACTCTTTTGAAGTTTTAGTCAAAAGTTATGACTGAAGGAGATCAGATTAGGCACGAATAAGACAGTTATGGCTAGTGGCATATGATGGTCATTGTAATATGTTATAAACTGACTGAAGTAGGACTCCTATCACTGGATCCTGGGCAAACGATGCTGTTGGATAAGTGTTCACTGCGAGACTTGCATTTCATTGGATTCTATCCGTGAAAGGCTCATCGGTGCACACTGCTGAGGAATCCCAACTGTTCTGTGCTCTATGGTATTCAGCATTATTCAACCAAGATCGATCTGTAATGAATACAAACAACAACTTCAAGTTAATCTCCACATGACCACCGCATCATAAAACTATTTAAAAAATAGCAGGCATAACCTATCATTTTCTAAGTGACCAAAATTTTATCACCGTAACCAGTATCAATCACTGTTCTGCACTTTACAGTGTTGGCAATTTTAATAAATCTATACTATGGAGAACATTCTACATTTAATACTACTGTCTGGTTATTTTCTTTCTTCTTTTAGTTTACGATCTTCTGTTTTTACATACTTCATTTTAATTAAAATACACCTATCATTTTATACATATCATTGCCAAGGTTAAATTTGATAATTTCAAATAAATTGAGCATTGGATAGGTTGTTTATACAAATGAGGGATATATATTTGTGAAATTCCAATGAGTAGAAGTTAAAATTTCTGACGCTTTGCGGCTTATTGCAAGTCACTTCAGAGTATAAATAAATAATGGAAATCAATCAACGCATGGTAAAATAATACATTGGAACAAATCAAAATAAGTTCATACAATCAAAATACAAGTCTGATTATGTTATATCAAGTCACGAAGGTCAAGGTGATTTGAAGTGAAACATGTATGCATATGTTAGTGTGTTGTGAAAGGAAATTATGTGAAATGAGGATAAAATTGTATGTATGTTCACGTAAATTAAATATGATGTACTTTAATTGTGATCAGTTGGATAGAAAGTTTATGTTGGGTGAATAGAAATGCCTTCCCTTTTGTTAAGTGCAGTTGCATTTAGCAAAATGTGTAACACTTCAGCTATTCGTCTTTCCTTATAATTGGAAAAACCTTTTTGAATAATTTGGATATTTTTAATATCGATTTTATGATTGTGATAGCATGTACTGTTATTGCTGATTTAATTTGTAATTTTTCAAGTTCAACAGGATTGTTAGGTCGTTAAGTGTAGCTTTCATGTTCTTTGGCATGAGTTTTGATTTCTCGAGAAAACTCTCCAATATAGAAAGCATCACAATCAACACAACCTAACCTGTAGATACAATTCTGTGTAGAGGTGAACGGGATCTTATCCTTTAGCTAATGCACCTCGAATAGTGTTGGTAGTCTTATAGAGTGTTTGGATTCCGTGTTGTTTTAGGATTCTTTGCAATTCATCTGTTGTCATAGCGGTAAGGCAGAATAGCTGTACCGATCCATGATATTTCAACTGATTTACTATTAGTTAGTAACAGATCGTTTCGTTTTCGTAAAATTTTAGTAATATTCATTGGAAAATTATTACATCGTAAGATGCTGATTATATTTTTGTATTCAGATTTCTTGTCATCTGATGCAATGAGTTTATTGGCTCTTCTGAATAAGTTTAGAATCAGGAATATTTTTGCACTGAATGGATGTGCTGAATTGAAGTCGATATGTCGATTTGAATGTGTGAGTTTACGATAAATCTTAAGACTAAGAGTTCCATTTAAATATGTATTGACTAGATAGTTTAAATATAGTAACTCACAGTGTTCACCTTCACTTTCTAAAGTGAATTCTATATGATGGGACAAGGTGCTGATTCGTTTTGAGAAAGTTCTCAGAAAAGTCTTTTTATTAATGACAAAAGTGTCATCTACATTACTGAGTCAAACCCGAGATCTGATGGCATTACTGAAATACGAGATTCATTATGGGCCATGAAAAGTTTTGCTACAATTGGTGAAACGGAGGAGCCCATTGCCACTCCATTAGTTTGTTTGTAGAAAATCCCTTAGAAAGTGATAAAATTGAATTCAAGCATTGTTCACTAATAACTTATAATAGTTTGAATAATATATAATACTATTGGTTATGTAATACTCCTTTATTTCATATCCATTTTAGTACACATGTGATTAGCCCAGGAAATGTAGCAAGCATCGCTCATCAATTTCTTCGTTGTACAATGTATAATTTAGCGCCAAACGGACTATTTACTCAATTGTTTCAAACTCATATTACAGGTAAACAGTCAAATCAAAATGATTTTGTTTAACTTCAATAACTAAGCTCATACATGAAGTGCAAATTAACGTCTGACGTCCCATCGTTATTAGGATTATATATTGTGTGTTTTACTCGCTGTTGTTGATATCAGAAATCCTTCGAAAATCCCTTTTAAAATGTAAAATTTATACTTAAATTATGCGTAGAATAGAATGATTTTGCCTTATACTACTAGTACTCGTGAATTACATTTCCTGCTGTCCATAATCACCATAAATGTCGGACTTTGATATTGTAAACGCATCTAACAGATAAACACCAATATTCATAAACTGATGTTCAAGTCTTTATTGCTATATGTAATGCTTTGTTAACTGAAATATATAACATCAAGGACTTTATTACAAAACTTTCTTCTGGTAGAATTTTTATCAGGATTATAAATTAAGCCATTTCTGACTAATGTAATGTTTATCTAGTCCTTACCGCTGATCAGTGTGTAATGTGATTGCTGATCTGAGCAAATCGACAGTAAGTACACTATGTCTTAATCCTAGGTAATGGTTTAAAACACACGGTTCTTTTCAAAGTTCAAACACAGAAATAGTGGCGATTACCACCAAGTAACAAGAAATACCAATGTCTATTGCGGGCTTTGTATTTAATTAGGTGAATGATTTACCGATTTCTAGATAATCAATAGATTGATCCACATAGTTGATTATATTCACTAGTTATTATCACTCCATATTTGTATATGTGACCGATAGAAAAATTTGGGACAAATAATCGTTTTAGTTACTTTAAACTGTTGAAGAACTACTAAACTAATTGACACTTGACAGTCCCTTTGACCTAATTCCAGATTTTGTAGTGGTATGTCTGCTTGATTCGTTTCTAAATAGAACGCGGAAATCGTAATTTTTGTAGTAGATAACTTATCAGTGGTCTACAGTTAGTTACATTTCGCATATGATGACCAAAGAACAAGTGAAGACGACAAAATATACGATGGCATTCAATCACAATTAATTGGTTTAACAATTATGCAAGGACTGAATAGGTAACTTCTACATGAAGTGTGAACTAATGATGTCGCTAAGAATAACGAAAAAACTTTGTCAAATAAAGCTATCTAACTCGGAGAACTCAACACTACAGAAAGCATCAATCTAATTTGTAAATAATTTCCATCATACCAAGTGGTGTTATTTACCATCCTATATACAATCAGTTAAGTATTACAATAAGATGAAATAAAGTGGCTGTATGATGAGTATTTGAAGCATTGAGTTGATAACTACTAGATCCATATCAGTGATAAAATGATTTGGACATTGTTACAATGATCTTTGAAACTTTAGTAGAATTTCGGGGATTCTCAAGCTATGACAAAACACTGATTTTGTTACGAATGCTATTTATCCTCACCTCTATAGTGATTTAATTTAGGAGCTTTTGTTTCAGTTCGACATAACCAATTTATGTTCCACACGTATTCAATTGGTTTCTTCTGACAATTTAATCTATGAATAATTTTCTTCGAATTCTCTGACCGGGTTATCAAAACAGACTGATTTAACGCATAAGAAACGACTAAATAACTCGCTTCTATACGAAATAAACACTGATAATGTTGTCCGGAACGACAACGAAATTCTAGCAAATAGATCCTTTAGCCCACAGAACATAAAATAACCAAACACAGTCTCCTTAGCTACATATCGGTGTCGTTTAATTTAAAAGGTCTTACAACTTTTTTCACTGATTATTAACAATCATAATTTATGCATATAAATATTTATGATAGATTTATTTTCCTCTTTTTCACTATTTCTCTCAAGACGAGAATTTTTTTAGAACAATCATTTCTGTGCTAGTTGATTTCGAGGATCATATGTCTATATTTCAACCAGTCGCTCTACTCCTGGAATCATTAAATAAACAGAAATCAATAAATCTTGACACTCTACCTATTCTATTAGAAAATCTTGCCAATTATCTTGAACATTTACCTAATTTAACTGATGATAGTAAATTAAATCATTTTATAGCCTCAGGATGGACTGATATAATTGGACCGTTGGATTTATTTTTAAGGAAATTAGCCACTGTTACACCGATTCCAAATAATTTGGCTACAACTGTACGTATCATGACTTATGTGTTACGTTCACCTGCTGCATCCAATTTCAAGGTAATCTGATCTTATAAATGGTTAAGAAATTCATATATATTATTTTAATTTATTATACTTTATATTGTTCTCACAGTTTGATTATGTTTCCTTTGATTGTCTACAAGGTTAAAGTAGAGGGGAAAATGTTTTCAAAACAAAACTTTTCATCACAATTTGTAAGTGTCAAATAAATACTTACAATAAGATTTTGTTTCTATGAATTTTTTTATCCTTATGCTCTGTAGTTATAAATTCGCGAATGCGATTCAGATAGAAATATATACATGTGTTTTGAAATTAGGTGTTCGAGGTAGTTGGTAGGCAAATTATGGTCTTACTCCGATGCTAGTTAATACTGATTGGCCTAATGTACCTACAGTCTTAAAGGAACTTATGCTTTTTTGTGATATTTGAACTAGTGCTGCTCAGCTTTACGGTCTGATACGTTATCGTAGCTATTCAGTCTGTTACTGACCTCTTGTGGAACTGAAATATCGACATTCATTAGTCATTGGTTAGGGACCAATTATATGTTTGGCTAGTTCTTAGGGCTGTTTAGGAACTGCTGATCATGTCATAACATGGTCATTAATTTGAGTGACTTGATATCGTGTACATTGATTTAAAGTTAAATGATCGGAAGTAGCCAACAGGAATCTCCGGAATTATATTTCGTTCTGGCTGACACTCATCAGTAAGACTCTCTTGTAATCTTGAGGGAAGTCATGCGCCAATCTAATACTTAAGCATAAAGTCATCCAAAACTTAGTTCCTTAGACTAGCTGCCATATTTCAGCGTGATTGATAGAATCCGTTTAACCTTGAAAACTAGATAAATATGAAATTATTTACTATTGTGTGGTAAAATAATGTTTAATTTTATTTTCATACAGACTGAATAGGTCATTCGACACTACCTAAAAGATTAGGACAGTGGTGAAATTTGTAGGAAAAATTTTTTATAAAATGCATTTATATATGGTAATCAGATAATTAATATAAATTTAATTAAGTGAACATTTGTTTTCAGAGATTTTTCTTCTCTGGCGTTTTAACTTTAAATCCAATAGTACTTAAAGAATTCATGATTCAAAGTTTACATTTAAATTTTATTTCTAAAGCAGTATTTGTGTCGAAATGTAGTGTATTTAATAAAAAAGTAAAACTCAAACAATAATGCAACAATTAAATGCATTGAATAATTAGTCAATAGAAAAAACACTAATTAGTAAAGGTTTCTAATTACCGGTTTTTTGATATTAAGGACTATACATTATCAGTCTGTTGCTACGTGAGCACTCATATCGGAGGTTTTCATATAACCTTTGATTATAAGTTATAGTATATCTAGTTCGCAACTAATGGCAGAATTCAGGACACTTAATGTAATTACATTTGAGGCTTCATCAGCATACTGAAACCCAGATACAGCACCTTCTGCATCAAACACCAATGAGTTATTCTCCAGGCTACTGAGTCATATTAGATAATAACATGTCTAACATGCATTAGTATATCAGTAATGATTCATACTTTCTCGTTTTTCATATTTGAGACTGCAACAGAGTAGTCTGAGTTGGCATAAGTGCTGTAATCGGTGTAAACGAATAATTTTGCATTTAATTTAAAAAGTGTTTTCTTATGAAAGAATATCCCCCTTTTCATAATCGCTGTAGTGATGAATGTAATCTATAAATCTCACTCTATTTCGTATGATGTAATTTCGTAAACAGTTCAGTATACTTAACTATGTTTAACTGTGATTTCGTCTTTATTTTTTACCTAGACACTTTCGGATACATTTTCAAATTTACTTCGTGTTATTGTTGAGAATGTACATTTCCGTTTAACTAGTGTCATTGAATTATGTTCATTAAGTAATAGAGTTCTAAAGGTAAGTGTTTTCATTCAAGAAAAGTCAGTTATAAATTAATACTTTCATTTCTCACGGGTTCATACTACTGTATGATGGTAGGATACAATTTTATTCAGTGCACAGTCTTGTAAACAAATAATTAGGTCGGGCTTCAAAAATAGTATTCTGTCTGACAGTAGGTATATACATATAGGTTAGGTGTATTGACTAATATATACCATTTAAAACTGAGTATACCGTATTTTTATGTAGCCTAATGAGATGACATACTACTAACTAGCGTGTTGTATAGAATAAAGCGAATGGACATGAAAAAACGATAGTTTCCGTCCTTTAAGTGCATTATTTCATACTGCCGTAGAAACATTATAAGACAGCAGCTGGCGTATGACTATAATGAAATATTGCTTTCCATAAAGATAAAACATTTAAACACATTCATTACCTATTTAAAATTTAGGTGATAAAACTATTGAATGATTTACAATGACTGAAACAACAATAGGATGAATTATTTAGTATTATGATCTAGACGAGAATGATGCACAATCTAATGTAGACTTAATCTCACTACATCAACTAATTGCCTAAATTTGTCGAATACGATGTAAGCTACTACTTTCGATCATATTTAATCCAGCATAAGTGAAAACATTCAGTCATAAACTTTTTTGGTGAATTCGCATTATTTTTAACGCAACTTACTACGTATATCATTTGACTACATTTATATAATTGTCTCTCGCATCAGTTTGTTGTTGGAATTCGTATCAGACTGATTTTGGTCGAGGATAGTTAAAAGCCTGGAAGCACTGGACAGATATTTTGGCTCCTCAGAAGCTCATACCCATGATCCCACCTACAACATTCATGTCTGACAGCGGACATTTAATCATCAGCATCACTCACCTGACCAGCTGACATCTAGTGATAGGGTTTCCAATCCAATTAGTCTGTATTCCGACGTCACTGATGATAACTACTCAACTATATTTAAATAAGAATTCTTCAATGTGATGCCATTTTAGTGGCCCTGATAGTAGGACGTTAGCCACGAGACCTGAAGGTCTTAAGTCCGATTTCTGAATGAGTTGTAGGTTATTGTGTACATTAATCTGTGAAGAATGTACATAACAAATTAAAACCAGTCTTCACTGGATCACCTCAGCCTAGCTACAATACATTAATAGGCTAATTAGCATCATCTTTAAAGTTTTTAGAGTTATTACAGACGAGTTCCATTTCGTTATTTATGTAGTGATATGTGTACTTTAGTAATATTTAAATGTGATTTTTTTTTATTTACAAGCCATAAAGAACTTTGTCCAAAAGACATTTACAACATTTGTGTATATTTGTTTCATTAAGAACAGAATATGTGCACATTCAAACGCATTTTAATTAACGGATGTTATGCATTAATTACACTGTTCAATATCGTAATGAGTAACTTTTAATAGCAAAATACGTTGCATGAAAAAATAGTTGCATTTATTTAAAAGTATAATAACAGTAAGTTAGCCACAACTTAAGTAGGTCAATAGTAATTTCCTGGACTTTGTAATTGAATGCTATAGGTTTGAATCACATATGGCATATTAACTGCCTAAAGATTTCAGGTTCACCGTCTTCAGACGACAACTGGCATAAAACCGAGATCAAGTAGGTTTCTTGCAGTCTACCCAATAAATAGAAATAAACTAATCAAAAGGTGTAACAAAATAGCTTAACAATTCCCTTCTTATTAATTATCCTATCACAATTTTCTCTTTTTCTTTAACTCTGTAATTAAAATAGGATCGTTCAAAAGCCCAATTAAGCAGGACAATCGTTGATATGTTTTACCAATTTATTAAATTTCGCGCTTGTATACCTGATGAAAATTTGATAAAATTATTACAGGTAAGTACATTACTAAATAGTAGATTACACTAGATGTAAGAATAAATAAAGCACGCTGTAAATGAAACTTACTTGTTTCTATATAATCGAAATACAATGAAGTCGACAAACTGTAGTATGAAATAAAATCACTACTTTTCTCTCTTTAATTTCTCTACACATAGCCCTTTAATAGCTAATGCCTTACAAATTTATAATTATTTGTCGGATATAAAGTGTTTGCTGAATGGTATGTAGCAAGACATCTCAATAACTTTGAAAAAATCAAGTAAAAACATTACTTTTTCCCTATGTACTAATATCATATGGAGATCTAGTGAACACAGTAATAGGTACAAGATATCTGTTTCCCTCATCATTTTAAAATTCTTAATAAACAAGAAACATTGAAGCCTTCAGATGGTTTAGTATTCATCATAACATTTAATAAATAAGCCTCTTTCTAGTGAAGCGCGTCATTATTCTTAATATGACAGTACATCTATTTTAAGTCGAGAAATACTCCACCTCTTTATATAATTTAGTAAATCATTCAAAACACCCACGTTTCATGTTCATCTAGCTGTTAGTTTGCACATAACCAAGCATAATGTCTGACCAATATGTCAATTTATGCTGTTAAACAATTTATAATAGATTTTTGTCAGATACATGTAGCTGCGTTACAGTAGATATATCCATAGAAAACTTTACTTGTTTGAGATTAGCTGTTATCAGTGCTTGATCCTGATTGGTTGTTAGGATGACCGGGGTATGTTAAACAGTCGTTGGAAATTTCGAATCTTGGCTTTTTAAAACTTGAAGTTAAAAAATATGTTCGTTTTCAAAACTATGTAAAGTGATAATATTAATTTGGATTGGTGCATGTTTTGAGAATTAGTGTTTATTTTATCACTAAATCAACTATTTTCGTTGTAATGAAATAATATGAATCAGTACTTCATGAATTTTGTGATGTCAGGACTAGGTTTGATGTTCAATAGTGATTGGTCCCCACAACTCTCAGTTGAATATTACATGTCATTGTGTCGGTCTATTCCGTTCGCGTGACATAATACATATGATCGTCATCACGATTTCTTTATTGTGATTTAATTTTAACTACACGATTGCAGCTAGTACAAAATTTACCATAAAATGTTTGTACAGAGTTGTTACATTTTTAACTCACGGTTTTCGCTTAGCAGTACTATTCACAAGTAAATTGGAAATATCCTACAGCCAACATATTGATTAGTTAAATTCTCAGTACATAAATTTTGTGTCATAAAAAGTAAACTTAAGTACAAAATAGTTTATAAGTTATTCAGATAGGTGGCTTGAATTTTATAAACTTCAGAACCTCTTATTTCAGTTTTTGAATGTAATCCCTACCCGATCCGAATTTAAACAAGATGGCTGGTTGCCTACTTAATTGTCTATAGATTAATTGTTTAAATGAAGCTTAAAAAGACATTGGCTAGATTTTATTCGAGGTCGTAAGTAAGCCCTACTGATGAATCTTATACTACCATAAAAAAGCCGTCAGTCCATGATGGGAAACATTAAACTCAACAATCTCCACAATACTTAAACTTAAATGCTTGAATAACGTTACAATGAAACAAAAATATTCACATCACGTTAAATGATATACATATACACTATGTATATGTCAACATTTGTGCAATCGACACTTGTTCCTAAATAAATTGTATTCGAACTTCATAATAAATGTTTTACCATCTAAATAAATAAGCTGAATCATTCTTCAGGAATAATTTCCTTATAACATGAACAATCTATGTCATTTACCGGTTAGTTAACCTTACAATGATAAAAAAACATATTTTATTCGAGAATTCATTTTCACTTTCAAGTTTATTCTGATGGATGCTGGTGGTACCATTGAACCTAATCAAGTCGTTGAAGGTATAACAACATTGTTCAATCCACAAACTTACCATTTATTTCCAACTGGTGTAGCTGAATTAATGAGACCACATTTACCTGATTGTTTAGTTTTTATATCAGATATTCATACAATGCATAAAGTGAGTAGTCATGTTTGTATTTTCACAGTGTTCATTGTCATTTTATTATAATACCACAACAATACCATTAACTAAAAAAATATCTCAAAACCTATCCAGTCATGCTGATAATAATAAACGTTAGGTGTACGTAGGAAAATACAGTCATAAAATATATCTGAATTGCGTTTATATATGATAACCATCTATGTATTCAGTTTCCTAACCTCCTGTCTAACATCCAAACTAAATTCGATTCAATGTCTCTATATCTGTATATTGAGTTCCTTGAGTGAGTTCTTTTAAAAACATGCCTAGTGATTCACTTGTAATATGAAATAGTTATATATATATATATATATATATATATATATATATATATATATAACTCGAATCTCCGTTGATGGTAAAAGATTTTTCCTGTCAATAGATAGATCATTGTTAATGAAGTTTAGGCCGACTTCAATAGAAATGAACAATTGATCTATGAATGAAACACTTTAATTTTTAGTAATATCAGCTTATCAGCTCTATTTCTGATAAATAATGAAGCCATCAGTTGAGTGTAGATGATGTACGAAATGTTTTCAACTAAATAGTGACATTCTTGCATTTTGTTGCATTTTATCTATGTTATTATACATTATTCATTATTTTGTTTCTGAATGACAGTTATAGTTCTAAGCATCATTAGTGTGCGATATGAAGGTGTGAATAATAAAAGCAACATTATATTGAAGGTGTTGAATGATTGAAAGTAGCTGATAGGAATTCTTGGACTTACGTTGAGGTGTGCCTCCAGTCTTCAAAGAACTAGCGCTTTCTATGGAATTCAAATCCTCATCATAGTTTGAGACTTTGACGCCTTGCTATTTAAACAGAGACTAACTACCTGAAGACCTGTGATATTTACATTCGCTGATCACTGAGTAGTGATCAGTGAAATACTTATCTAGTTCTTAATGTTGGTTGACTTCCTTCTGTAGATGTAGTCGACGATTTAATTTGATGTATTATTTACTGCAAATGGTCTCGTCTTGCCACAACACCACTCTTGAGTTCTAAATATAGAGCTTAAATTACTAAAATTTTCCATAGAGGTAGAATAATTTTGCTGTTATACTGTTGGGATTGAAAAAAATATAAGTATTTGGTAGATGAAAGATTATTTTAGGTTAATCGGAACACCTTCACTATTACATTTGCCATTTTCTAATTCATTTTTGATAATTCAAATGCTAGAAGAACCTTTTAAAAGTTATGGTTTCTGTCTGCAACTTGTTCCAAATTCAATATTAACGACAAGCTTTTCTGTTTTTTCCCTATTCAATTTCGCCAATAATTTTTAAAAATTACGTCTTTGCTTATATTTCAGATTAAACAGTCTCAGAAGTCAGTAGTTCAGTTGAATAGTATCGGATATGGATTGAATTCATTTATGATACCTGGGTCAAATTCATGTGGTGCCGGTAATCTTGACTCTAACATACTGGCAGGCGGTGGAGGCTTTACTTCATCAGGAGTACCGAACTCTGGACCTGCAGCCACAGGTACCAGTTCCAATGTTGGAGTTGGTGCAACTATTCCAAGTTTACATGAAGATGTTTTAGGTGCACATTTGAAATCAGGTATAGCTCAATATGTTTCACTTGAATTATCCAGATCTAATAGCGGAAGTGACCTGGATGTTTTGCCTTCGCTCGCACCTGGACTTCTGAGTGATATAAAGACTACGCGAAATAACAAAAATACAGGACCTGGATTACCGATTCGATCGAAAGCAGTTACTACTGTACCTGGTTTAAATACTACTTCGATTGGATTGCCAAGGAAGGATTCAAACTTATTGTCAGAGACTGGTCATACTGGAAATGTAGAACAGGCAAGTACACAAGTAAAGCCTTAATAAAACTAGTGGGTCATTTGTAAAGCAAAATGAGAATCATGCAGATCCTGCTATTATTGTCATTACACAACCTGATGTCAATTCGCCCTCTGATTGTAAGTTTAGTGAGACCGATAACACTTATCTGACGACAACAGTAACAACTCAAATGTCATTATCTAAAAGACAAGAAGTCACTAGCCCAAAACTACTTTGTTCTACGCTTTCCAGTCCATCACCTGTAACTTCTCATGACCAGGCTCCTTCCACTAGTAATAATAATAGTAATAATAATAATATCAACAGTAACAGTAGTGCGACTACATGCACTTCAAATATACCTTCGATAAATTCCGTATCACCTTCGATATCTGCCACATCTCAAGCAACCTCAAGTTCTAATGTACCTAATCCTCGTCACCCGAATTATGCACATCTTGTGCTTTCGTCAACATTTTCACATACTGGCAATGCGGAAGCACCTATATTACAGTATTTACCTTGGTTAAAATCCACTCCACCTTCATCTCAATTAGGGTAAGATAAAGATTTAATTTATTTAATCTTGTTTGCACTTATTTAATAATAAAATCGCACATAATTAATCATATCAGCTTTGTTAGATTCATTTTAAGTTGATATTTCTTTTATTCTCGAGTTTTTTTTATTTAAGCGTAGCTATCGAGTCGATGACAATTTACTGCACTAAACGAAATTACTTACCAACGACAAATTAATTTCATTCGTCAATAACGCATTCTGATAATTGATTGATTGCGTCACAGATTGATGTTGCCAGGGTACTATTGAAAACCAAGGGGCACTAGACAGTAGTGCGCACCCAAGAATCCTCCCAATGGGCTTCAGGTTGGTGAACACCTAACTCTCTGCACCACTGGGCCGGCATCCAATGGTAGAATTCCTAGTTCCATCAATTTATGATTTATAGCGCGATAAATTTATGAAATTATAGTCCCTATAATTACATTATTTTTAAAGTATTTCTATCGGTTAGACGTAGCGAATTATTTTTGTGTATTTTGAATTCACAATCCGTTGAAGTAAGCTAATTAATGTAGGTGTATAGATTTTAATGTAAAAATGATGGCTGTTTGTACTGATAATACATGAACCAGTAATAGAATGTAATCGCCACTCCTCCACTGGAAATTTATGTCTTACTCAGCCATTATTAATCAGAAGATAAAGCTTGATCCTTGACTACGCTAAATTAATATTCAAAGGATATATCACTCTTCTTGTACATTTTTAAGCAGTTTGCAAATTTACAGTGAAGGTGATTTATTGATTAATGTTGACTAGCTAAATAACAAAAGACATTGTCATATATGATTGTTGCGAATACGTGGTAGTATTAATTTATATCTGGTAAAGAAACATGAATCATCGACTTCATCATGCCAAGCTTTTCGAAATACTAGTAATTTTTACAGTCCTCTTAAAATTGATCTAAAAGTTTATTTCTTAAAATGACTTAATTATTTAACTTTTTTAGATAAATGATTATTATATCTGGCTTCAATAGTAGTGTAGTCACTAAACAGTTTCATGTTTAACTACATTAATATAAGTAATACAATTTATCCAGAATTTGTATAAATCAATTGTTATAATGCGTCAAGATTACTGTTAAAGTGGTTCAAATGACTCTTTTTGTATTGATCAGTAATCATGGAGTTTAAACGATAATTCCCTCATTTATGTAAATTCAGTAAATAACGATTTCATTGTCTGTAAGAGTGACTTAAGCATTTGTATTCTGTAAATTACTTTAGTTTTTTATACACATGATACAACTATCGCATAATATGACTGAAAAAAAATTATTTTTGAAGTTGAAAATGAATATTTGTAATTACTGCAAAATTATCAGAACTGGAGTAAATATTTTCAATAATGTACCTTACCTCCGTTCATTAAAGTCAATTCTTACAAGTGTTACTAAACCAGTCACGTATTATCATCATATTAGAAGAATTAACTTTCGGTGAATCAGCTTGTATGATCAATCCTACGATAGTCTATACTTCTTGAATCGCTAGTATGAAACCAATCCTTGTTGGTAGACTATTTTAATCGATACTGATATAATTAATTCAATTACTCAAATAAAAGTAACAATGTAATCATGTAAATCAATTTCCATTTTTCAGCTTCAAGCGCTTGACTGTTGTCAGACATACAGATGTTATGAAATTATCACAATCAACGGTAGTCAAATAATAATGACTTTACTTTCCAAATAAGAAGAATATTAAAATATCCTCTATAGTATAAAACAACACTGATGCATATTTCTTATATTTCTTACACATTTCTATCTTTGTCCTTGGTGTGGCAAACTCTATCACTAATAATAATAATAATAACTTTATTCAACAGAATAAGTTTTGTTACTGTTAAAACAAATTCTAAACAGAATGATTATCTACGATATATCCAAGGTTGAAAATAAGTGAGCAGTAACGTTTGAGTAGGCAGCCTATGATACGCTTAAACAAACTGTTATATTTCGTTCTGTGCATCTCTTCTTCTACTAGTTTCAGAACTTACTTTAGAAAAACATGTAATTGCTATTTTTGGGTTTCACTTGATAAAATATGTGTAAACTATTCCTATATTATGCCTTATTTTAATAAAATCATTTTGTTTTCAGTGAATAAGCGGCTTGGTAGTTAGGTTAAAGGTTTTAATGGAGCAACACCTCTTTCAGTCCCCGCAATCGTGTAGTATCACTAAACCCCATACTCAGTGTATAAAAAATTCTTGTGTATAAATCTAAACTTATCACGTAAATTAACTAATTGATTATCATTACTTCAAGGTTTAAATGTTCTTCCTTGACCCTATCTACAGTTAGTAAATATGCTACTTTTTAATATTCTTCTGTAATAAGTTTTATTTTCGTCCTTGTTTTTCTTTTATTATTTAGCCCAAAAGATTTTCTTATTATGGTTGAAAGAATTCGCACATTATCTTGGCTTTTACTTGGTGCTACAATGAATATGGCATTAACACGTGAGGCTACTGGCTTATTATGTCGCCCTATACCATTTAATTTAGTCGTTTCCGTAGCAGATTTGGTGAAAGCACTGTTAAGTGGCTTTCCTGATCAACAGAAGGTATGTTTGCTATTGCTCAACGAAGGTTTTAAGAATTCGTCAAGTATTTACTTTTTATTAGTCCATAATTACTCAAATGAATGTAGAGAAGGTTTGATTTTGGTCATAGATAAATGCAGAAGAAGGTCTTAATATAACCGAATATGAGGGACGTGTTAAATGTTATGATTACAGCAGATAAAGTGAAGAGAATTGGCATTAATTGCTAAAATTATAGAGAAAGTAATCGTGATCATGGTGATGACAATAATGATCTTAATTGATGCAGAAAAACATAATTGCATCAAATGTTAAATTGATTATAGGGTTAAGTGCTTACTGAATAATATAGGCAATAATATAACTAAGCTAAACATTGAAGGTGCTATTATGAATGTGAAAAAGTTGTGTTAAAAGATTAAATATATATATAAAGGCAATAGGCAAAGCAAATAAGACGTTTTTTTTTGGAAAAAACAATGACACCAAAAGTACGAATGAAAGGGCCAGCAAGAAGTTAAACACTTACTGTCCAGAGAACCAAATATTCTGCTTTCATGCATAAATTTGAGCTGATACAACGGATAGCTTCTGCATATTGTTGAAGTCTGCCGTTATTCTGCTTAATAATTATTCAGAAAACAGTATTAGGATTCACTGCATGACTCGCGTCCTTAATATTTCTTCCTAGAAGTAGTTCTGAGTCATTAAAAATTAAATTATTTTATATGTTATCTAAGATTTTATTAGATAGAACTTTATCCACTTTATTCTTCCAACATATTTGCTATCTCAACTGTATATTTTATGCATAACTGTATCATTGTACTGGAGCTTTTTACACATATTTCGCACATTTTATTTTGTTTATGGAAAATTTTTAGCATACAAAATGAAGTAAATTTTCTTAGTTCCATAAGGTTGGTGATTTACTTTACAAAGCAACGAGAACAGTGAGCAAAAATATTCAGATATGCACAAATCAGAGTTTTTCTATAATTTAAAGGCAATTGATCTGATTTTCAACTGTTGTAATAACAGATTTACAAATAACACTCTCCACAACACCTAAACAGGTGTATTTAAAAATTCACTTCAAGCATTTTTGTCACCTATCCTTTTAACAGACAAATTATAATGTATTCAATTAGTTTTATTTATTTGTTTATATTGTACATAAAGTTCTTTAATGAGATTCACCATTATTCTGTCTTTCAGCAATCCGTCACTGTAATGTCTTCGTTATATCATGTATTTCTACTGTGTCAAGTGAGCTTATTTGTATGCATCAAATGTTTCATGTTTTATTTATATTTTCACGCCAGTAGTAATGAGATTTCCACCATTAATAATACTTATAATTTGATAGTAAGAATAGTCTCTAAAAAAAAGTAGTACTTTATGAAATAAACAAACATATGCCAATATAATAATTCATTAGATTGGAATGATTTATTCAGAAATATAGAAAGATGTCAGAAAATACTTGGAATTTTACAAAAAGGAAACTAATGTAGGAATCCTTTGAAATTTATTCAGTCATAGTACAACTTTTATTAATAAATAAGTGCAACTTAAAAATATATTCACTTTGTTTATTACTAAGTCTTGATCTATTAAGTTAGCTGGGATATGTAATAAGCATACTCAACCACAACCACAATCAAAGCTTGGAGGGAGATAGGAAGTTGGCAAACGTCATACCAGAACATGTCATCTGCTCATGAAGTCTCTGAATATTGGTCTGAACCACATTATTGAATACAAACTACTTTATTGAGGTCCTTACGATTATTGTTAACAATGATTGAAGACAAGGCGATATGGTTCAAAATTGGTCACGCTGACTCCAATGCGTCTACTCCTTGTCTTCAATGAGGTTCCGAGTTACGAAATTATTTTATACTCCAAATAGTTAATTCATCTTAAATTACATTTGTATGACTAATTTTTTTTCACTAATATATTTCACTAATATAACTACCGCATTAGTCTCTATTTTATCGATTACACCACTGTTTAACGTGGAAACTTTAGTCGATATACAGACATACCAGGTTCAATGATTTATTTTGACTAACTGAAAAGTTCTATCATGATCAGTTGGAGGATAAGAAAATAGTGTAAAAATATCATACTTGATTAATTTTAGTTTATATTTAACTAACTTTTCTATTCTTTTGAAAATAAATCCCATTTAAGGTATGGACCATTTATTGTGAAACTATTGCCAGCTTCTCACCAGTAAATTCAAATCAACATAAAGCTGCTATGGCGACAGCATTTGATTTCTGGATAAGAATTATGCCAACTATTATTCGTTTATTGTCAATTTCTGAAGATGTACGTTTATTTGCTAATAAATTTTATTTAATTTGATTTATGCTAATAGACGATACTTGTGAAAGTAACAACTTCATTTATTTTAAAAAAAATCTGTACCGTCTAGATAATCATCTCAAACTAACTAGAAGGTGATGTTTATCACGGAATGATCTTATTTTAGGCGTCATTCAAAGCAAGTCCATCTAGACAGTTGTTTTATTATCCTGCTGAACTCCCCAGCATTTCACATCCAGGACTGTGGTAAGAATCAAGTTTTGGACATTTGGGTCTTATGAACTCATAATCGTTAAAATCACGTGGTGGACATGTCCAGAGTGAAACTGTCGTCATTGAGTGAACGTCATGCCGTGAAGTTGTCAATGTATACCTTTGAATGTTGACTTAATAGCGCTAGTGACTAATTGTTTACCTGTTCCAAAGTATTTGGCCCGACCCCTAGTGGAGTAGAATGAGCGCATTACTGCGGAAATTCGTACTATAACGAAACAGCTGTCTATTGCTCTTTGGTTTTCACCGGTGCCCTAATTAAAGTCAATCCTTGAAGAATATCACCTACAATTTAAAAATAATTTCCATTAAATCGCCTCATCTGCATTTTTTAAGCTTGTCAAATTTTATGATAAATTTCCTGTGAAGGAATATTCATATCAGTTGAGGATCCTGGGCAATTTGCGCTAGAGTTTTTTTAGTCCACTACACACACATATTTTCCAGGTTATAATAATTACAGTTGAATATATTTATTAAATATCCCACAAACTATCAACTGTTTTTTCATTATTTCTGATTCGTAACTTGATGACAGCTACTTCGATATGTTCTCATAGAATATAATCAAATTATCTGAAGAGTACACACCATAATTATATCGCAAACAGTCTGATAGTCAAGTTCCATTATACAGCAATATTATATGCCGCTAACGTGAAGAGGAAAGTGAAAATCAGCTATATGAAAATCGCTAAACTTCTATGTTGCATCTGACAATTAAATATGCTTGGCGGTGTATTACGTGTAAAATTTCATTATTTTTTTTCTATTGAATACATTACTTATATAAGGTTATTTTCGATTTTTTATTTGCTTACCATGATATTTTCGAATTTTCGCGCAAATAACATTCCATTATGCGTCGGTTTTGTTGTACTCGATAGAAATGTTTAAACTCACAAAAATGCTTCAAAAACAGGTAAAATAGTCCTGATTCTGAAATACTGAAAATATTCGCCTAGAAACCAGCAGTAAAACACAATTAATGTAAAAATGTCTTATTAATCCCAGGTTATTTATCAGTTTTCTCATTTAAAAAAATCATTTACCAATTTTTATATTTCAACAGTTTAGCTTTTCAAAAATGTGCTTAGACTGATTATTTTAGCTTTTTCATTTATAGTTTGTGATTGTGAGTGGTCGTTTGTTAACTGTAATTGAAGAACTCATCGAATGTCAGTCATCACTAGTTTCAAAAGTATGTTCAATATGTTACATCGTTTTCATATTTAAATTAATAACCTTAATGTATTCATCTCAGTTAGTCTCTACTCAGACTAGTATTATGTGATGTGTTCTTTGCAAACGTTAAACAACGAGCTATCTTAGTCTATTGACTACTCAAGTTTTCTAAATGTCACACTCTCAGTTTGAGCATCAAACTGAAAAAGTAGTGCAGAATTACAAGTCACGTGACTCCTTTATATAACCGATGATTCTGTTACATCTACATATGTCTACTTATAATCGACAGTTAGTCTCTGAATGTCTCGCTAATATGTTTACCTAGAGATAACACATTTTTAGAATTATACAACACTTTAGTGATATATATATATATATATTCTCTTCATCCCTTCTTGAAGTATTGAGAAAAGACTGATATATTCGGTTATACTTTGAAAGGTGCCATTATAGATAATGATGAACTCTTTCAAATAAAAGAATATAGTATTTAAAATTCAGAGGAAATCACTTATGTGAGAATCACTTTCCAATAATTAAATAACATTTATGACAATTCATTCCCTTTTCGTTCAAAAAAGACTCATCTAGAAATACAAGGTTTGAACAAGTTGTTGACTAACGAATCTCAGTACCTTAGTGGATAATTCATTAGAATTAGATGAATCTTAGGTTCGAATTTCAGTGTGAATTGTCAACACTGAATTCAAGTACATTCATCTGACCAATACCAAAATATGAGAAAAAGTGCATTTTGAATTCGATCTCTAGTCACTTTTCACAACGATAATAAACTTATAGCTTAATTTTGATTAAGATATTTAATCAGCTTAATCGTATTCTTACAGAGAATGATAAAATCCATCATGGAATATTAACAATCAGAAAACATTTTGACCCAAACAAATAACCATGATGATTTACATTAGCTTCCTTTCATAAACTATAATTTCTACGATTTATATAAGTAATTTATTTTTCATTACCATAGTAATTAGTAAATGCTATCAATAATTAGACTAACATTGTAATAATTTTAAACTGAGTTCATACCAGTTTACACTGCACTGAATATAACTCTTGATCATCATGTAATAGTGAAGTATGACACCTTACTTCAATAAGGTATACTGTACTCCTTCGTATGACTATTTCAACTTATCTTACGTATCCTGATATTATTTCGTGTATCACTATCTTATTGTGATAATCCCATGAAAAATAATATGATAATATATGATATAATATGATATCCAGTGTCATAGTTTTATCTCTGGTCACTCAATTCCATCTCCGTTAGATCCATATTAGCTGCTTGTGGGTTGAATTTTTGATTATGTTACAAATTCAGTACAAGTGAATTTCATGTTTTCAACCAGTCTTTACGTTCAGTATCACAATTAACGGGTGAATGAAATTACTGATTAGAAAATAATAATAAAATATTACAAATATATTAATAATTTATTGACTACTTATACCAAATAGAAGTTCTCATAATTCCTTTCCTCTTTTTCTAAAGCTATTCACACTATGGATGCCACTTTTACATGGAAGACATAGACAGGTAAATGGCACCATTGCTACACACTTTTTAAACAACGTCTTTCTTTCAGTTATGTTCTTAGTATGTTACAGTATATTATTTTTCATTGCTATGATTGATATGCACTTAAGCTCCGAAAACACAATGAATGTATTTCCCGAGCAAACTATAATCTCCGACCTACCAAGTGGAATACTAAGAAGATCAGCCAAATATTATGCATTATTCACATTTAAAACTCATATAAGTATTTGCATAAATAACAAAACCATGACGGCTATAAATAATAAATCTCAATAAATACGTAACTAGATTTCTAGTACAAAACTTAGTAATAAAATATATGATTATTCAGTCGTAATTTGTAGAAAAATAAAAGATAGCAATTAGTTTCCAATACATTACATTTTCAGTTATTCGCTCAATCCTTACATATGTTTATTTTATAAGTTACATTCATTTATAAAGATGAAGCACATTATTACTTAAAACTTCGTAGCATTAGAATTTCCTTTAATTCTAAACACATGGTGAGATTACAGCATAAACCTATTAGGATGGTTTCAACAGTATAACTGTAGAATACAATTCTGCCACTAAACCCTGGTGAAAATGATTAAGCGTTTGCCATGATACCTGGAGGCCCAGAGTTCGATTCTTTGAGTGTGTTCACTGTTGAGAAGTCCAATACCTAGAACGAAAGAGCAGCCCAATGTTCCCTAGTTTTCAGTGGTACCCAACTAACATCAATCTGTGACGAGTATAAACAACTAAACTTAATACCATCTCAATTCGATAACCTCTTCAGTTTGATTAGTAATACATTTCACATTAATAAGCTGTGCTTGAGACTATAATTTACATCTCAGTTATAAAACAAAACACAAGTGAATAACTAGAGCATATATATGTATATAGCCAATTAGAAATGTATATTATTAAGAAAATACTATTTTTTTTAGCATCACAAAGTAAAAAGTCGCAGTGGTAACCGCCATAAACACTAAGTTTTGATAACCAAGTGGCACATAACACATGGTTATTCATTCCCCTAAAATCATCTCTATTCCTAATCCTTTTCTTATCACTAATACTATTCCCTTTACCTTTATAGTGGTAATGTAGTATATCTTGGGTTGATGCGTTTATGTGACAAGTTCAAGATTGTTTATAATCGACTGACTGATGAACTTGTTGTCTCCTTAAAACATTGACAATTCACTGAAAAAAAAACGTCTCGTTGTCGTTTTAGGCAGAATGTTGTCCACCACCTACATTCATCCGGGCTACAAACTTAATTTTATTTATTGAAAACTATATCTATACAATACTTTTTGATGTTATGAATCATTATCTTTGTATTTATTTCGTTTTTATTGCATTTTAAGCTACCAGGCAATATGCTTAAACGTTTACAAAAATGTATCGAATGGGAGCCGCCTGAACCATACAATCGACTGTTACTCTTATTATCTCTACCTGATCCATTATCCAATAGTCGTTTGTTGTCACCAAGGTTCAACAGCAGGTCATCATGAAAATTTATCTATACCAATTAATGGAGCAGGTACCATGGCCTCATCGTCAAGTCATGAAAAAGCTTTAATTCACTCAACGAGTTCATCATTACCTGGATGGACTGAAAGCTCTTTATTAGCTTGCCAAGGTAATGCACTAATGGGATGCAATTTGATTTCAAAATCACCTAAAGAATGCCTAACAGAAGGTGTTAATTTCACTGGAAATGCACAATGTATTGGACATGCATTAGCACCTAGTGCACCATTTGCCAATGACGGAACAGCTGATGGAGTTGGCCTGGGAGCTGGTGCAATGGGTTCTGATTTGCTAACTAGTCGTTTAGTCGCTTGGCTGAAAAAGCATATATTTGTATTAGGGCGTAATGAAGACCAACATTCTACAGCTACACATATTTTTGTTCACTGAAACTGAATATTCTTTACAACTACTTATTCAATGATCTTATCATGTAATCCGTGATATGTATTTTACATGAAATGAATTATTCACCTCATTTATCTGTGTAAATCGCTATTATGCATAATATAAAAATTAGTCACTGACTCATTAATATTTATTGGTCACGGGGGTTGTACTTGTCTTGATTGTAATTCTTAATCTATTTGCTACAATGCTTAAGTTTAAATTAAATAATGCTACCATTTTTACTTTAACCATGTGTGTTGTACTCAAGATCTCTTAGCCCACATAATACAATCGAGCTACTTTTGACTTCAACAACCAATGGACTATCCATTTTCCACAATAACGGTATCTACATCAGAATTAGCCGAAGTATGTGTGGGAGACATACCTTTGTTTGTTGAACAGAGTATCCGTCCAAACCTTTAAACTGATAATTTCTAATCCAATCGCTTCGAATTATGGTGGAGTTTAACCATACCATGTGCTTTACAGCTGAATGAGTTGCCGTAATGTTGGTAGGCCACGGGTTAGCCATCCATCCTTTGAAAAGTGGTAGGTCGGAAGCAAATGATTTATTAACTTCTGGTAAGGCATGAAACTGAGAAAGGGATTAACTGTATAAGCGACGCAATAAACTGACACGTCTGACTAGAAGCGACTGCTCATTAAACGCACATTTTAGGCTGATTCGCACTAGCCAGAGTTACCATGTACCGGTGTCACAATCGGTTTCCATTCCAAGTATTCTCACATATCATTCCAAGACATCTGACAGACAATCCGACTTACGGTCAAACGAACAGACGTACAGCCAAAACGCACCACTTCGTATTAAAATTCTAACTAAAACATAATTCCAGAACTACTTCTCTTCAACCACCCCTTGTACTAGGGTCTATCATTGCACCATACAACAAACTGGTAATCACTTGCTTTCTCATTAATATAGTTTTGGTATTGATTAAACTTTATCGAGTCTATTAATTAGTACGCTTCTGTGAGCAAAGTTACATACAGTTAGACCTACTTATCCAATAATTCCGCGAATGTAACTTATAACCATTACATACCTTAATGTTTATAAGAGCTCCCCTCTAAAGCTAATAAAGTCAGTGGGATGGTCCTATAACAGGTCAATCCGTAACTATAGATTGTTTCCTATGTATATATTCGTTAGTTTACTTAATACTACGTATTCCCTTTGAACATAACTGTCGAACAGTACCCACAACTCGCTAGAATGCATTGGCAACTATGTTTTCCTTCGTTAGGCCTTGTCTCTGTAACAATTTAAGCCTTATTCTTCTCAGTATATTTTTCCTCCTATGGACTACTCTACTGACGATTAATTGCCTCATTAAAGAGTTAAGGATATATTTCACCGTAATGTGATTCGACAGTGCGGCAAGTCGTTCTCCTCAGTTAATATTGAGGCAGTATGTCATCTCACATAATACGTATTACTTAGACGCCTTTTAATGCAGGCTACTTCAGTTTGAAGTGTTTTTGTAAATATAAGAATTAGGAGTATTTCTTGTTGCCCTACCTAGGCAGATCATAACAATCAAACTGATAGTGATGTGAAAGTAATTACTGATGTCTCACAATTAAATCCCAGTCATTTACGTGACAGAAAAGTTCAATACCAAATGTACTTATCAATTAATGATGCATAGCTGCCTTACAACGAAGTTGTTCTGAAAATAAATGATTTAGGGCATATAACCCGTGGACTGATTTTTAACGTCATTACGACTAACCCCAGCTATTAATTTCATAATCAGCTTCTGATTATTTTATACTTCTGATTAAACTTTACCCTGAGTGGGATTGGTTATGTAGCCCAGAATAATGCTCTCACTATACTGTCCGGCACATTATGCATCTGCATCCTAATAAATTGTATGATTGATGATCACTTTTCACTAGGTTTATCCAAAAAGAAACCAACTCTATAACAAGCGTAACAAACATAAACTTCAACAGTTGATCAACAAAGCTAAATTTGTTTGAAATCGACTGTGGCCAACAATCTTGGAAATTTACCGAGGGGTATGAGTACCTAGCATCCCACCTAATTTCATTGAATTCCAGTAGTTTATAGTTCTTTAAATTGCAAAAAAGTAATAATAGTCATTTAGTAATAATGATAATAGAAACAATAAAGCTCAACATCAACAAGTTGCTAAACTAAGCTAGAGATTAATAAGGAAAATTCATGATAAGACTGGTCATGGGCATTACTATCTAATTGGTCGCTTCCCTACTTACCTATGAGCATTCTCGAAACTCAATAATAGAGAAAATAAAACAGACTGCTTGATGTGCACTTGAGCTAAGTAAATTTTAGTTACTAAGCTAGCCAACCTTAGGTAGCAGGGTAACAACAACGACCAAGTATTTTTAGAGCATTGTCAGTCAATCCGGATGCTGTCTTAGGTCTGAGCTGGGAAAAAAAGAACACAGAGATGATACAAATAGTCCAGTAATATAGATTATTCATAATATTTCATACAGTTGTATACGCAGATATATGCTAGACCAGGCTGTATAAAACAATAATATCAATACAAAACAAAGAGACTAATAATAGAAAACCAGGGTGACACAGTATAACTAAATAAAAGTAGTCCATGAACGAGAAATAAGATACCAGTCAACAAATCAATCTGGAGGTTAAGACGAAAAGAATATAAAAATAATGGAAACAAAATGTCCATTATATAAGCGATCAGAATATAGATAATAATTTCCTAGAAAATAGTTCCTGAAGTTCAACCACATTTTAAAACTCATCTTCTATAACATTCCTTATATGTAAATGATTTTAATGACCAAACAGTGGACTCAAATATTCGTAGGAAAATATTTTGTATTGCAATTATTGCAGTATGTCAAAAAGAAAATGATACGCCATAGTTGGACATGAAGTTAAAACATTACATTACGCCTGAAATCTGTTGGTACATTACATGAATAATCGTTGCTTTATTAATTCATAACATGTTAAGTAAGAATAAATTAGTCGCTAACAAACTAGATTACTAGCTAATCCCTTTACTAAATAGAGATCAATTTACTCGGATTTCAGGAACACTTTAATCGTGAGTAGTGATTAAACCTAGCTATCCAAACCAAAGTCAATGAAGCATGAACTGAACCTGTGACCAGCTGAATGTCGAACGCGGTAATTATTCTGTCAACCTGTTGCTATAACATGCATATAAATGACATTCAAGTGTATGGAAAACATGCACATTCACTGCACTTAAAAAATTTTGTATCTATACAAAATGAATATAAAATCAGTCCCATATAGTCAAGAAATATGAAATACAAAAATAAGACAAAAAATCTGGTGAATAATTAAAGGAAAATGCAAAATTGAACAGTAACTGTGTTTATGGATTTACGAAAGTTTCGAATCTTTGATACGAGAAGAGCGAAACTGTGAACACCGCTTCCTTCCAGTTGTTACGTTGAGTAGGGAAATATTTGGTTTCCCTAAGGCATCTGATTTATGTTCACATATGTCACCGAATGGTTCTGTTTGGAGTACTTTACTTTTGTCATGTGTATCACAAATCCCGGATGGGAAATTGACAGCGTCTATTAAGGCATCTGGTTGTTGTTCGCTTGTGTCGTTAAATGGTTTTTTTGAAGGTAAATTATACTTGTCATGTGTATTACAAACATCGAAGGCGAAATTTACAGCCTCCGCGATAGTAAGAGTGGAAAGATCAGTCACTTTCTTCCTTGGAACTAGTGAAGGTATGTCTGAATGTTGGAAATATATAGTTGACAAGTTGCCATCATCGGAATCAGACTCGAAATTAGAAATATTTTCAGAATCGCTATATTTTTCTCCAATCACTTGTTCAGATAAATCGAATGAAACTCTACGAGTAGTAAGTACAGGAGAGCATTTTGAAGCATTAGCAAGATGTTCTTGTTTTCGACTACTTATATGTTTTTTTCTCCATTCAATCTCAGCATCAGAGTCGTATTCCTCTCTTATTTCGATCTCCTTATCATCTTCAAAACACTCTGAAACACTATTAAAAGTAGGAATGGTATTTTTTGATATGCTAATTGATTTTTGCGAGACCAACTGCTTTGTATAATTAATTCTATCACATAACAATGTCTTCTGTTTATGTAATCCATCAAGTTTTATGTCTAACTGCTTAATACGATGATTGAGCAACTGGACTGTTTCATAAACTGACAACTCCGCAAAATAATCTTCAGTTCCACCAAGATAAACTAGTAATTCATTTGTATGAATCAAACGTCCTCGTACCAGTGCTTTACGACTGAATGGAATATATGCGTCTTTATAAACTGACTTTTGTAACTCCTCAATTTTATTAATAACAGATTCATAATCTGATTTGTACTTTTCTAAGTTTATTATTTCCTGTTCAGTGACTTCAATATCAGATGTTTGTTGGGTAAGTAACCGGTCAAAGTTTTCTGAATTCATTGTCATTGCTAGATGGTACCAAGAAATTAATTAAGTTAACCTGTAGTAAAGTCAAAGAAAATTGTTTTCACTAAATTATCAATGAACCTGCCAATACATAGTTTACTTCATCTTAAGACAATGAGTACTTATATTACTTGGGCTTAGTAGCTATTACACAAAATAAGATTCGCTATGATACAGGACGGGAAAACTTCTGAAGTTCTAAAAACTCTATTACTACTCAGAGCTGCCTACAGTACAGTATATTTTCACTTACCCTTTAGTTTATATCATTGCGATATTTTTTTGCTATAATGAAACAAATGTAGCAAACTAGTTACACTACAACGAAGTCTTAAAAAGTCTCATTAACATTTGCGCAACCTAGAATATCAGTTGTCTATTCGCATGTGGAGACGTATACACAATTATCCGCTCCTATATACTGGTTTAAGTAAATCAGTCAGTCAGTCAGTTACAACGTAGAACTTGGTACATGCGTACATCAGTTCAAGTTGCCATGCCTCAATCAGCAGATAAAGATTAAATTGTCGGACCAAATCCCAGAGTAGGGGAGGTAGTAACAGAGTAAGTACTAATGGAAAGGCATAGAGATCAGAGATGAGATTTGAGATATAAAGTGATTCAGTAAAGAGAAAATTATAATAAGCTCAGAAATTAGAATTTGGAGGAAGACAAGGAGTGGATGCACCTGCGCCATTGCCAACGATTTTGAGCCATATCACCTAAAGTCTCTAACCATTTGTTACGATCATCGTGTAGGCCCCAACCAGGTAGTCTACATCTATTAACATGGCTCAGCCCAATTGTCAATGACTTCATGGATTGGTGCCATGTTTGCGTTTGGCCACCCCTAGCTTTCTTCAGCCTACTCCCACACTAGACAACATTGCTCGTTTCGGTAGACGGTGGTCAGGCATACGCAACACATGTCCTAACCACCTCAGCCGGTGAAGATTCACTACTTCATCAATAGGCTTAGCGTATTTACCTAGTACTCTATTCCTAACCCATGCATTGCTTACTCGGTTGTCCCAGCAAACACGAGCAATGTTCCGGAGACATCTATGATCGAATACTAGGAGCCTACGGATATCCTCTATCCTTAAAGGCCATGTTTAAGTAAATACGATTAATGAACCATGTTATTCATAAACAGACCTAGTTAACTGCTACGATGTTTGGTGTACATTCATTAGAAAGCTCAGTGTATTTGGCAACTGAGAATAAAGACTGTTTGTACTTTCCAATAACAACTTACAGCTACCAATGCCTAGACTGAAGGTATGCTTCTTTGTTAATGAAAGACTTAAATCAGAATTCAGATAACTAACAAACATGTAGTAGTGTCTAGCTCGAAAGCACTTTGCTGGAGGTAGTTTTGATAGTAGTCTATGAGAATTTCGATTTTTAAAAAATGGGAGAAAGTAACCCGACGTACCAGTAAACACATTAGATGCAATTACATTTAATAATGAAAGCTCTTGATCAGATTTAGGAATGAAACAACCTCTAAGTTAGACAACAATGTTTAATGAAATCAGTTGTTAGCGCCAACCTTATGTTTAATATCCTTGTGACAAGTTGGTTTGAACCAATTGACTTCTCTATGCTTTAGTCTTACTGTTGAGGTGTCGTGACGTTTGTCTTGAAAAATCATGTTCCAGTTCGGAAATCCAGAGAACAACTGTAACAGTGGACTCGGCTGTAACCTCTGAGCGTATGTTTGTGATTTATAGTACTGACAGGAGCTTGTCGGGTTTTACCATAAAAGGTAAGGACGTTCCAACTGTAAGTTGCTGTGCGAAAATAAGCACCTACCTACAACTCATTCGAAACTATGGACTTCAAGTTAATTTAATATTCAACATCTGTATGAACAACTATTTTAAACCAACTGATTTATTTGAGCTCGCGTCTTGAGTGACGTGGTTTAGGTTTCTGGCCTTCAGCTTCTTATTGTAATTTTCTGGCTACTCGGCCGCCCTTGACCTGGTAGTTTCAGCTGTTTCATTATTATTTATTTTTTAATTATTTTCTTCCATTCTCCTTCTGTTTAATTTTTCTTTTCTCTTCATTTCGTTCGTGCTTTTTATTTTTTCTTCTTCCTTTTTTTAAAGCTATTGAAATACATTGGTCTTCTTCCCTTCGTTTCGTGAGTGATAACAAGAAATTTGCCCTTTCCATCTGTATTCATGTGCCCTGATTGGAAATAGTTCGTGGGTTTCTTCGAGGTATATCGACATGGAGAACAGCCAATATTCTCTTATTTGGATGCCCAGTCGTGCTTAATATGTTGCACACGGTAGTTAGGTCACCCCTCGACTGTCTGTAGCTCAGGGTGAACAGCCCCAGCTGTCGTAATAGCCCGGAGTATTGTTTGTTCTGATATCCGGTTACGCATTTCTTTGCTCGCCTCCAGACTCTCTCCAGAAGGTTAGCATCTATTTTGATGGTTGAAGGATGTGACAATATTGTGGTTTTCTAAAAGCGGTCTTATTTATATCTTAAATGTTGTGGAGAACAGGTCCGGTGTTAGCATGCACATCTGCCTATTGACCCGGAGCAACATAGCGTATGCTTACAAGTCATCCATATGGTGGTTTTCCCTAGCCACCAACCTATTAGTGAAGGTTAAGCCTAGGTTTTGCTCCTTACAGGTACTAATTATTAGTTGTCTACCAGTTGGGCACCATCTGGGTTGTGGTTTTACATTACATTGCATTGTATATCATTGGTCAGACCGGTTGTCGTGTGTCCATTTATCTATCCTAACCAGGCCTAATTGTCAGATTTTACCGTTCCTATCCTCTCTCATAGCTCTTTACAGTTTGAAATCGTCGGCGTATAAAACAATTGACAAGCGGACATTTAGTGTGAGGTCATTAGTGAAAATTAGGAACAGCGGCGACCCGAGGATCGAGTCTTGTGATATTTCAGATGTGGTCGGCCTCCAGTTTGAGTGCACCCTATTCACCTTAGTACGGAACTTCCGCACCTGAAGGTAATTCTGAAGTCGAAAGAGTAACGGTTCTGGGAAGTTTGTTGATATAGCCTTATGGTTGTGCAGGCTATGGGGTACATTGTCAAACGCCTTTGCAAAGTCCAGGAATATTGTATAAACCTAAATCTTGGTGTCCCAACAGAGTTTTCAGCCATCCAGGACAGGATGTATGTGTTTCAGGACCTGTTTCGCCGCAAGCCTTACTGTGATTCGTGAATCAGGTTGCGCTTGTCAAGGAACTTTCGCACTTGAACATTTACAATACCTTCTTGAATTTATAATAGTATTAGGGAGAATAGCGAGCTGTCTGTAGATAGTGAGGTCTCTTCTATCTCCCTCCCCCCATTGTAGTTGGGGATACAATCACCCATTACCATTCTCTTGGTAATGTTTTAATTGTAACGAGTGTTGTAAGAGATTAATGATTGGGTGGCCGAGCACATCGGTGAATCACATTAATACCACCTCTCCACGTTACCGCAGCCCGACGATTTATTGGGCTCTAACTCCATGAGTTTCCTCAAGACTGACTGAGGTTTATTAGATATATTCCCGATTTCTTTCTTCAGAGGTGTGCTCGTCTGTTTGGTGATCACTGCTTAAGGACGGCTTAGTTGTCCACCGAAGTAGGTGTTGAAAACTTCCGCTGATTCAGCGTTGGAGAAAAGATTTCCCTGGAGTCCTGTGATAGATGGTTTGGGTTGGTAGACGACCTCTGGGCCATAAACCTCTACAGCCGTTTTGGGTTTTACTGAGACATTCTAACCAGGTGGGCATGACGTTTGTGTTTATCATATCTGACAAGTACGCTGCACCTGTATCGTTGGCATACCTACGAGTCATGGTGGCAGGCCTTCCGTATGATTCTCCATCTATGCCAGGCTTCTTTTTTTTCCTTGGGAAGGCGTATGGTCCCTCGTCCTAACCACGAATTTGTTTTAACTCGTTAACTTTCCATGACAGGGGTGCATCGTAAGGTTACGTCGTTGATGATGCTTTCGACGGTGTGTCACTGTTAGTCTATGGACCAACTTCTCCCAGTCGTTGAACTATATAACCTGGGTTAATTATTCGTTTTGGGCCCAATAATTTATTAATGCATAATGGAAACATGGTTTTCTTTCGTTCCATGGTAGAGTTTTGCTTGCTACCATTTTGAACGTTATCAGGTCATGATCACTGTTCCCTATGGAAAGCGCTATTTTCAATATTTTCAAGCGGGAATCCATCGTTGGGAAATATGTAGTTCAACTTATAGGACTTAACATCCGTTCCACATCTAGTATCGCAACCTACACGTTCGGTGAGTCTCACCTATTTGAGGGCAGCTAGTGTCTCTTTAGTGATACACCCTTGGCTATGTTCATTGACACTGCGGAAGTCCCCAGCGTCCATCCCATTATCCACCATCTAGCTTGACAGCGGTGAAATAAAATGATTAAGGTTCACCACTTTCCTCCTCTTTACAGGTTGCACAACTTTTGTGGTATGATGTGCCAACCAGGAAAAGAAAACAAGGCATTTCAATATTCAATGTCTAACAGCTTCCTGTTCTCGAGCAATCGTCAATGCATAGACATCGCGGAGAGTTTAGTCTTCAATTTAGATGGATTCCAGGAAAATCGTCCTTTAAGAGGTGTAATATTCCACTGTGCACATTTGTATTGGCCTGTACTAGGATAAGACTGTCAAAATGACTCAATTTGGTTCCTTCTAGCGGGGAGGTGCTAGATATGTAAACGATACCATACGTGAGTCAGTCCATAAAGGTCCAAGTGGTGTTACGATTTTTCCCACTGTTCGCGCGTTCAGATCCCTCATGTTACTTGTCGATGGTTGAGGTCTGAGTTTTGTGGTTAATACTCCACACCATGTTCCTGAAGTTGTGAGTGATTTGAGCTTTGATATGACTAGTAGGACTGCAGGGTTGTCACTGCATCTGAACAAGTGTACTAGAAACACATGCAAAAAAACATAAGCTATAAGATATTAATATTGTCTAGTTACTGCTGCGCTACATATTCAGAGGGTCCATCCCCACTAGAAATTACGTTTAAATGTTTTATCATTCTCCTCTTCTGTAGAATGGCCGATGTTTTGATCACTATCGGAAGTGCTCGCCATTCGATTTTGTTGCTTCTTTTATAGTTTGTACTTAAAAAGGCTATTTTTCTTGTTATATGTATATTTACCTAAGTCTAACACGGTTGGATGGATCAAGCTAACTTTTTGATTACTTGACGATGGGTTCTTGTTTTGTGTTTCAGGCAGACAATGTCGGTCAGTAATAAGCTTATAGCTAAGGTATGTCTTTTGGTATATGAGTATTGTTTAGAAGTCTATAGTTGTTTATCTTAATACGACAGTTGGTGATTCCATCAATTTTTAAGCAGTATGGTTCAATCAATCCACATTGTTGACTGGTTTAGGTGGAGAGTTATAACAGCCAACTGTCTCTTTTTACCGTAAAAGAACTATTTTAAATGCCACCGTATCTGTCAAATCAGGTCACAATAATTTATCATAACTGAGCCGACAATGGAGTATCTAAACACTATATATGTCCTGTTCTAGAACTAGCTTAAACCTTGAAACGCCAGTGACGGTAACCATATTATTCTTAATCAGCCAGTTGGAATAAAATACACTGTAACGATACAATTTGTAACTTCATCACTGTCAACATAATCATACAAAGTCTAGAGTGATGTAACAAAATATATACATAATAAACAGATTGATACCCTTAGACCATATTGACTCCTGACAGTAATAAAGGCACTGTGCCCAGTCAATTCCAGAACCAATACCAGCCAGTAAGGAAGTTCCCTGAGACTAAACAGCACCCATTAGTACCAAAATTACATTTTCCTTGACTCTTTAACTATAACAGCTAAAATATACTGTTGGTACATATGTAAATTTTCTATATAATGACAGTGAATATTCAGTGACGCGTTTTTTTCCAGCCAAATCAGAAATAACAGTTTTCTATTACAAATAATGTTGTTAAGACAATTTTCCTTCGTTATGCAGTCAAAACGACCCAACATGTCATTACAATTAACCTGTTATTGTCATCATATGGGTCAAGTTCCGTCTACAACCAACCAACTCAAGTCAATTACAGCCAACGACAGCCAGCCAATATGACTTGCAATAACTCCTTAAAATCCAGTTAAACAAAGTGGCTGCAACCGCCCAAGACAAGACATAAAATAAATGCACATAAAGTCAAATCGCAAGCAAGATTTAATAACAGTTATAAAGTAAAAGCAAACTAACACATGAAGATATTATCAAATAGGAAGTCACGGGTTACCACCAAATGCAAAACAATGAGAAGTGCCCTATATTAGAGGGATTTATACATAAGCACAAAGTGGTTTATACAACAACTACCAATATCACCTTTCAGTACAACACCACGATTGCTATATGCAAGATTAAGTGCTCCGAGAAAAACTGATTCTCACACCAGGCGTTATAAGTGGTTTCCCTGTCCTTTTACCAAATATCGTTTTCTACGGTGTACGTTGGTATAATTTGTTCATTGCACCACACTACACTTGACAGGACAATTAGTTACTTCATAAGTTCTTCAGTGAACGGAAAATATTTACATCATTAATAAGAACAGCAGAAAAGACAGAGTTCCCATCTGCCGATGAAAACTAGAGTAACTTGATACTAACGAAGAACGACTAAGCTCACGAGAAGACATGCCTATATATATAGACTTGAAAATATTTAATCATTTCAATATGTCAGATGCAGTCCCTAATACACTTGAGATTACTACTCTTTGGTGTATATCAGCAATGCTTAAAATTTACTGGTATGGAGTGATAATTAAACTTCAGAGATTAATGTATACTGCCAGTTCAACCGTTTGTGTGCATTAACATCATATTTTACTTCTGCCTTATTCATGGAACTGCTATGCACTGTGTTACTATGCATAATTAACAGCTTCTCAGTATCTGCTTATTCATCAACATGATTGTAGTTGTTCATACACTACCTATCTTCTCCATATGCATGTGTTTTGTTTAATTCATCACTTGCGTATACTATCATTAGTTTATTATTTTTGTCACAAATCCACAGCCCTCCATTTCCAAGCATCATGTATAATGATTAAAACTTTTTTAAGGGTGGCAGTGCCGCAATCGTAGTTTCTTGTCGTGATACGGCATACATGCCTACTTTCTGTGATTGTTTTTCCCTACATATATTTGTTTACATATATGTTCACATTTATTGTATGTTTGCTTTTTATACATAAATAGAGTTTAACTGTTAATCGATGCTGCATGTATTACATTCCTTTACAGTTCACTTGTGTTTTATTGTTCCTCATTTATATAAATTAATTGCTTCAGTATGTATACTGTCGTGTCTCCTCTAAACACACCAAAGGAAAAATTTGACATTAAGTGATAGTGAAACGCTAATTTTTGTGAAAGATTTATTAACTTTATGCATGTACTGAACTTATATTTGCATGCATGTCGATACGCATGTAATCATTGTCTATTTCAACTCATCCGCTAAAATCTTAGTACACTTCTCTATACAATTGTCTGCAATTGAAGGAGTGTGGAGTCGATTGACTGGAGAGGGTACTGGCTTATTTGTTGAAAACAGCGAACGTCATATCTTCATCGTTTTCAGTCATCAATTTGCACCTCGTTTACTTACTTACTTACGCCTGTTACCTTTTCTCGGAGGAGCATAGGCCGCTCGCCAATATTCTCCATTCAACTCTGTCCTGAGCAATCCTTTCCAGCTGTCCCCAGTTACTGTTCATCCTTTTAATGTCTGCTTCCAGCTCTCGACGCAGGGTGTTCTTTGGCCTTCCTCTTTTCCGTTTTCCAACAGGATTCCAAGTTAGTGCTTGTCGCGTGATACAGTCTAATGATTTCCTACAATGTATGTCCTATCCATTTCCAACGTCGTTTCCTGATTTCCTCTTCAGCTGGAAGTTGGTTTGTTCTCTTCCAAAGTAGGCTGTTGCTGATGGTTTCCGGCCAACAAACATTCAATATTCTGTGTAGACAGTTGTTCGATAAATAACTCTACTCTCCTGAGGATGTTCGCTGTAGTTCTCCACGTTTCAGCTCCATACAGGAGAACTGACTTGACGTTCGAGTTAAAGAGTCTAACTTTGAGGTTGGTAGACAGTTATTTGGGGTCCCATATATTTTTCAACTGTAGGAATGCTGCCCTTGCTTTGCCGATCCTTGCCCTTACATCTGCATCGGATCCTCCTTGTTCATCGATGATGCTCCCCAGGTATGTAAAGGTATCCACTTCTTTCAGAGATTCACCATCAAGTTCAGTTAGGTCGGTGCTCTCGGTGTTGAATTTGAGGATCTTGCTCTTTCCCCTATGTATGTTCAGGCCTATTGATGCTGAGGTTGCTGCTACTTTGGTTGTCTTCACTTGCATTCGCTGTTGTGTATGGGATAGAAGTGCTAGATCATCCGCGAAGTCCAGATCATCGAGTTGCATTCTACTTGTCCATTGAATCCCATGCTTCTCCCCAGATGTAGAGGTTTTCATGATCCAGTCGACCACAAGGAGGAAGAGGAAGGGCGAGAGCAGACAGCCTTGTCTGACACCGGTTCTTACTGAGAATGCATTTGTCAGCTGTCTTCCATGCATGATTTTGCACTGTGGTCCGTCGTAAGAATTCTGGATGGTGTTGACGAGTTTCTCTGGTATACCGTAGTGTCGAAGAAGTTTTCATAGCGATCTTCTGTCTACGCTGTCGAACGCCTTATCATAGTCAATGAGGTTGACGTACAGTGACGAGTTCCATTCAATTGATTATTCAACGATGATGCTTAGTGTTGCGATTCGGTCTGTGCATGACCAATCCTTACGGAAACCAGCCTGTTGATCTCGAAGTTGATCATCCACTGAATCTTTCATTCTATTCAACAACACTCTGTTGAAGACTTTTCCTGGTACTGACAATAGTGTGATTCCTCTGTAGTTCTCGCATTTGCTCAAATCTCCTTTCTTTGGTATATTGATAAGGTATCCTTCTTTCCAGTCTACCGGCACCTGTTCTTCCTCCCAGATCCTCTTGAATAAAGCGTGAAGCATCCTTGCTTTTATGTCTATATCTGACTTGAGTGCTTTGGCTGGTATATTGTCAGGTCCTGCCGCTTTACCACTTTTGATCTGTCTGACGGCTATATTGATTTCTTCCATCGTCGATGGATCGACATCTATCGGGTGGTCCGTAAATGCTGCTTCGATGTGTGGTGGGTTCGGTGGAGCTGGTCTATTCAAGAGTTCCTCAAAATGTTCTACCCATCTGTTTCTTTGTTCTTGAATTTCGGTGATTAGCTTGCCTTCTTCGTTCCTGACCGGTCGCTCTGGTTTACTATATTTACCTGCCAGTTTCTTCGTTGTGTCGTATAGCTGTTTCATATTTCCTTCTCTTGCAGCATTTTCCGCTGTCGTTGCAAGGCCTTCGATATACTTATGCTTCTGTGTATTTATTTTGTGCCTTGATATTGTCTGCTCTAGTTCGGCTGTTGTTGATTTCTACCTTCTTGTTCCTCCTTTGTTGAATTTTGCTCAGGGTCACTGTGGAAATCTACTCCTTATGATGGTGGTTCTTGCAGCCCAGAGTCTCTTGACAAGTTAAAGTTAGTGCCTCTTTGATTCCTCTCCAGTTGTCCTCCATAGTGGTTTCTTCCTCGTTCAGCAGATCTTGTGAGACTTGAAACATGTTGTTGAGAGTTATTTTGAATTCCTTGAGTTTGTCAGTATCCCGAAGAGAGGCTGTATTGAACCGTTGTAATGATGTTGCTCCAGTTATCCTATTGCTTCTTTAGCTTCAGTTTCATTTTGGCAACCACTAGGTGGTGATCTGAAGCTACATCAGCTCCTCTCCTGGTTCTCACATCTTCCATCGATCTTCTGAATTTTTTATTGATGCATATATGATCAATTTGATTCTTCGTAGTATGATCCGGTGAGACCCATGTAGCCTTGTGTATGCGTTTGTGAGGAAATATTGTACCACCTATGACCATTTTGTTGAAAGCGCATATATTTGTTATATCTTTCACCATTTTCATTTCTTTTTTGCAGTCACTGTTGTCTCATGATGTCTTCGTAACCGGTGTTATTCATTCCGACTTTGGCATTTAGGTCCCCCATCAGGATTGTAAGATCCTTTCCTGGACACTTCGCTATAATTGACTGAAGCCTATCATAAAACTGATCTTTGTCCTCGTCGTTTCCGTCGTTGGTGGGTGCATAACACTGGATGATGTTGATTGTAATCCCTTCCTTCATTGTCTTGAAAGATGCTTTGATGATTCTGGATTCATGTGGTTCCCATCCTACAAGTGTATTAGGCGCCCTTTTTAGACAGCATCAGAGCAACTCCTTGGGTGTGTAGGGCATTTTCCTCTTCGTGCCCGGAATATAGTAGTACCCCTCCCGTGGCTAATGTTTTCTGTCCAGTTTGAGTTCAATGCGTTTCGCTGATTCCGAGCACAGTTAAATTGTATCTCTTCATTTCTGCTGCTATCTGGCTGATCTTCCCTGCCTCCCACATTGTCCGAACATTCCATGTACCTATAAAAATTTACGTTCCGGTCGTTAGAATTGGGGGGGGGGTGGCATCGGCCTCATGACTTCCTAAGAATCTCGACTTTCATCATAAAGCGTCATATAGATTCCTTCCACTTCCAGGACAGAGTTTAAATGGTTAAGTTTGTTTAATCTGGTTAGCGTGTTTTTAGCAAACTTGTGTTTTACGGGATAGGAGTGCTAGCCGTATGCCCAACCCTCCTCCTTCACACGGGCTTGGGACCGGCAACAACCCTAGAAGAGCTGTGGGCGGAGTTTCGCACCTCGTTTGACTTCCTCAATTTTAAGTTGATTGTGGATTCCCACGGAAATGGGCTTATTCGTTTTAAACGTAGGCTTAACTATTTACCCGATTCTAATCACGGTTATTTTTCGGAGGAAAATGTTACAAACTCGATGAAACATGCCGTAATGGAATGAGCTCAATTATGCAGATTATTAAGAGTGCCATCATCAACTCATTTTTCTTCGTTGTCTCTAAACAGTATGATATTCACTGAGGATTAAGCACGGGAGATGCTGCATGAAGTACGGTTAAGTATTCCTATGACCCCACACCGGCCTTTCTTCCTCTGCTTCTTATTCCCCATACATACTGAACATGCCATACTTCCCGCCACTCTAAAACTCACCTAGTCGGTTTATCACTATCATAACCTTCATGCAATGCTCAGTTAAATACTACTTATATGTGACTTCGTGAATAACATCTACCACGAGAGCAGAAGGCCGGTTGACTCCTGGTCATCATAGCAGTAATAAGTCCCTTCATGAAAGTACTCAAATGACGGGGTTCATATTACTTGTTTAACGCTATTTTTAAGTCAGTGAATACTCAGTGAAAAAAGGGATCTTAACCAGGGTTAATTACATCACGTTTATCAACCTCCTTCTGATAGTTTTAAACAACAATTAGTTTTAGAAAAAGTAATCAGATTGGATATGTACATATTCAAGCTGCTACTCAAAATACGAAATGTAAGTTTGAAATCACCTTTCACTCTCTAACAAGCCTAGTGAAATGGATCTTAACGTCTTAATCCATCACTTGAGTGGTGAAGGGTCTCTTATGCTAACTTGGTAACTACACCCTAAAAACCCTCAAGTTTATCAGCATTTTTGATTAGACACAGACAAAGCGCTTTAATGCAGTATTCTAAATGATAATCGGGTCTTCGGTAGCTCTTGAATGCTATCCTACGCTTATAAAGTGGAGTCTAGGAAACAACAAAAAAATTTAAAAAATACGATGAAGAGAAAGAAAAACATAGTTTAAACAAACATAGGGTAATATTAAAATATACATAAAATATTTAAATGCGAATAAAAACCGATTATTAGCGGGTGCTTATAGGTCTCTGAAAATACTAGTGCAAACAGCTGGAAGTAAATATAAAAGTACAATTTGTTAACAATTAATGTAAATGTAAATGTAAATCAAAAGTTCATGGAAATTGCATTAAATGTGTAAGCGACGACCTGAAATCAGAAGGCAGAATTATAAAAGCTTCACCAAATTTTTATTGTCCACAAACATAGTACCCAGGATGTAGTGAGATGCGAGATATAACCAAAACAAATATATTTCCAGCAGCACTGCAAAATCAGATTGACTCTTCAGTGTTAACTATTTGAAAAAACAACTAGTAAATTCGATTTGGACATCAGTGACTCGAGAAAAAACGAAGGATGAGACAAACACATATGAAGTTTACTTGGTATGTAACCAAGTTGTTTGTTGCGTAACCAGAGCGACTTCTAACGATTAAACCCACACATAAGAATAAGAACAAATTATAAGGCAGTAGGGGATGGAGGAGGATGTACATTTTATCGTAAGTGGAGTGTTAACGTAACAGCAAGGTCTAAGCTAGCTAACTGGGCGAGTTTTTTTATCACGTCGCGTCTTGCTCTGGCTGTGGTGCTTGATCAAGCGCCTTCAGCTAGTTGTTTAATGAAAACAAGCATGGTAATCAATGTCGAAAGCCTATGCAATTATTTATCTTCGGAATTAATTAACACTAGATGTATATTTAATCAACTCCCACGACTTGAAAGCGTACATGCAACTCGGCAGGGAAAATGTCAAGATTACAATTAAATCAATATTACGTTTTAGAAAAATGTTACTAAAATTTGTGCCTGCAATAATATCAACAAAGACTTAGTACATATACAAATTTAATATCAGTTTGTAAAAATTAATGAACCTAATCAATTCTACAGTTCTCCCTTACTAACTTCACTGCAGCTCGTACAGCCTGACAGTTAAATAACTCTTAATGGACAACACAAAACACCTATAACCAGACCGGAGACAAGACACGGGAGCCAATAAATCGTGAGGTTTTAATTAGTTGGTTAACAAGATATTTGATCTAGTTTACGCTAACCTGTCAAGACGAAATCTGGTATTTGTCACTAGGCTGCGTAAAAGTGCAAGATACACTTACTTTTAATGGTGGCGAAAATTGATACTAGTTAAATAAAACAATTCGTTAATCAACAATGCTGTCTGCAAGCAACCGTATCTCAACGTAAACATTGTGTTGTGTACATCATAATTTTCCGTTCATTTATCTAGTTAAAGGAATCTAACTCTATATATACCTGCAAGCTTGGTTGAATCGGTGTTATTCGTATGTATTCGGTCACCAACTGAAGGTAGTGGTTATAAGACAAGTAGCGAACAGACTAAAAAAGTAGAAAAAGGAACAAAACAGCCACGAGCAGAAGCTCAGTATGTTAATCTGAAATCACTCATGTTCAAATTTTATATTGGCACCCGACTGCATCGTGCAAGTTTTACATACCAACAAAGTAAAATTAGCTGGTGCTGTGCACGCGTACAATTACTAGCGGGAATTACGAAAGCTTTCAAGATTAGAGGTTAGAGTGCATTGTCATTGTTATTTTGTTGCACTAAGTGTATAAAAGTAAGTAGGTATTCTCAGAAAATTAACTTCAACAACGAGTCATGCTATTAAATTTTGTGAATTATTTGAGTGTACTCACAAGCATGCGTATGACATAGGCTAAAGACTGACGCCGTTTGTTATCTATTTATTTAAACACATGAGATTCGATACGAATGACCAACAAAAGTGTGTGCGGCACTTAGTTAGAAACATTATACTGAGAAAAAATGCAAGACAAGGTTATCATACCCGAAATAGTATAATTCAATCAGACGAGAATATTTCAGTGTAGGATATATTGTCTGGACGAAAATGTAGTTAGCAAAAACTTTACCCAATTGTGGAAAATCATTACATTACAAAGTGCTTAATATAAGACTGGTGGTGTTGCTTATCGCGTCTATTTTAGGCTGTATCCGATGTCTCAACTGACGGAATTGTGCATTAAGTGTGGAGTCATTTCGACTTCTACAGTACCATCTCCAGGGATCTTCAACTAAGAGAATTCAGTTAGTCGACATATGCCATTCCCATACAGTTTTCTTCTATTCCGCAGCACCATGTCATAAACTGATTATCTCCTCCATTACCACTCGGCTCTGTTGCAAATAATTCACGATATATAGGATTCTGAAGCCGATGTATCGAGGTTGTTTCACCATTTGAATTATCATCCCTGGGTTCAAACAAGTAGCTAAACGCAAGCATTACTAACGTGATGTTAATAATATTTCAGAGACAATCATAATTGAACACTGATTCACTGAAATCTTCAGCTTGGAGGGATGAGGATCCACAAACGAACTACTTTCACCAATTCGTTGTACGCCTAATTTCTTATAAAAGAAGTGTATACTATGGTAGAACCAAAAATGGTCGAGATTAGCATAAGTGGACCTGGCTCCCATAATGCGTAGATTGGTCGCATTTGTAACTACCAGTTCTTAACTATGTGACTAACGAAAACAGCTTAGTCAGCAAGTCACTTGGTCACAGGTGCTATGTAAAAAAAAACGAAGGACGTTGCCGTTTATCATTTGCCGTAAATTTGTGTCAGCAGATTAAACTTGTGCAATTCTACATTTAAATATTATGCGTTGTTTATTTGGAGCCTTGAAGTTCCCAGTGTTTCTTTTTCATGAAACACTATATCTTAGATAAACATTATCTTAAATCCTGTTAGTAAAGCAGTGACTAAAAAGTTTCCTCCACTAAACGAAATAGAGTGCACAGTTTCTGAGCTCTAGAAGTTTCTTGTGGATTTTTTAACACAACTGCATATACATCCATCACCAACTTTCACTTTAAATGTTTATTTTGCCTTGAATTTAAAGGTCAATGAGTTTTGTGTTAAGACCTAAATGGCTCAAAACCAACTGTTCATTTATCATTCAGTGTTTTATGGTGGCTAATAATGAGTAGAACACAACTTTTGAGCTACACTTCTGAAACTGATCCTGACTTCAAATCTCCTCGTATTAGCACAAGTTGCTCTCACTTACCTGTCAAATTCACTTGCTTCGAGCAAGACCAAGACGATTCTTGTTGTCGACCTCAAGTATCCATTTCGAATGACTTCATAAGTGATGAGGACGCGAAATCTGTTAGTGATCAGTTTGATAATGATGAAAGTAAACACTCATTTACCTCAAATCCCCTTGAACTTAATAACATCAAAAGCACTCTGAGCAGTTCATTTGCATCTATACCAAGCTGTGTAAGATCTGTAGAATATACAGTAAGTAAAGTGTTTAATTCAATAACTTCGAAATATTGCTAATTATCCACTTCTTTGAAATTTATTAATATCTCCATTTAAAATCGCCAATAATACTACTTAATATAAAAGTTGATTTTCAATATTTCGAATAATAATGGACATGGCTTGAGTTACGTACCTTTTACTGCTTATCGAAGATATTTTTGAACCTTTTATGGACTAACATTTATTCAAACTAAGTTCTATATATCTATACTCAAAAGTGTTACCCCAAAGGTGTCTTAATTGAAATGAATTTCTTTCCAATATTTTGTGAATCACACCAGTCGATCACAATGTTATTTAACATTACTTCATCTGATTGCTTCTTGTCAAGGTTATAGTGATTGCAGTGAAATTCAGTGAAATTCAGTAGGGAAGCTTCAATGGGTACCAAATATTAAGTAGAGTGATATTAGTTATTATTCGATTATCAATGTAGATTTATATCTTCGTATACCTTTCCTACGATAATAAATTTACGTAAACTGGCTTATTGGTTTTAGGCTTATTGACTGAAACACTACTACTATGCTCTAATTAAAGGGGTAATTGGGTTTCAGTCTGGAACTTATTCCACGTATTTTAGTTGATATAAACTAAATAGTGCCATTAACTTCTATGAAAGGTATGTTTTTTTTTTCAAGGAATTGTACGCTGTGAATACTTTATGTTATTTCCATCTACACAATTTAAATTACTTGGATTGTAGGGTTACTTCAGTTGGTAACTAAATGACAAACGTAACTATATTCTGACATTTTTAACAGTAAATGACCACATTTTTAAGAATGATATAGTAGTGAAAATGTCTTGAAGGTGATGCTGCTTTATAAATAACTATCCTTCAGTTTGTTTTGATGTGAATTTGAAAATATTTCCCTTCATAGTTCAATATCATAGTGTTGATCGACTATATTTCTCCCTCCCTGTAGACGTTATTGTTCAATGATGATTTTTCTTGCCTTGAATGCTACACATGACTCCGTTGACGAGTGGTTTTATGGAAGTATCTGTTATTGGAAGTCACTTCAGAAGCACATAAACCTTGTTCAAGCTCCTTACTCGAACACTACTAGTCGAGTTAGAGCTTGTGTCAATATGTCATCTTAACTGCGATTGGTGAATCCTCATCTACTGAGATGTTCGGGACGTGTACTAAGTATGACAAACCGACTACCTTGACGTGCATTGCTGACTGATATTCGAGTAAGATGAGAACAAGTTAAGGAATGTCGGACCAAAAGGCATCATCAGATCATGAAGTCACTGATTGATGGTCCGAGCCATGTTGGTGGACGCAGATTGCTTGATTTAGGCATACACGGTCGTTGTAACCAATGATTGGAAACTATGAGTGTCATCGTTCAAAACCAGTCACAGTGGCTTATGTGTATTCACTTTTTATTTTCTCTTAAATCGAGAGTCTAAACTTATTTTTCATCTTCTTCTCCTTGAACTAATTATTCTTCCTTGTATCATTCTATACTTCCATACTTTCCTCTTACTACCATTCACGTAACCACTACTACAAATTTAGGTTTTCATCATGTTGTGTTGAAGAAGTGTGGCAACCTAAACTGATGCACACGTGACAGGTTCTACACTATACATATTCACAAACATTGATGAATCCCAACACAAATTAAAAATACATTGAGCAACAACAAGGAAAACAGTTATCCTACTTATTGTACATCGATATGTTTTAGAAATTGTCTATAAATATCTTAATCTACTGAGTGTTGCTATTGCCGATAAGTTTCTTCGGCAGTAAATTTCTACGTTCACACTTTCTGTATTCTGCGATTCTTTATCCTACTTCCAGGTTTTAATATTTTATATAATATTTTTTGAGTTGTTAGTGCACTTTGGCTGTGTGGTAGATTATTTTCTGTTGGTGTTAAAATACTTAGAACGTTAATGCTTTTTCTCCCACTCCTACCATAACATATAGTTAGCTGTTTAGCAAAGATTAAACGAGTCTAGTCAGTTTAACCATAGTTTGCATATCGGTTAGTGCTTTGACGTAATATGCAAATATAAATTATATTTATCTTGTTTATATTGTATGATAACCAATGTTAAAAGGTTATGTGGAATCCACGTAAGCTCTACTATCTTTGGTTGCTAAGATATATGATTTTTTAGGGGGCTAGAACTGTGACACAATCGCGTTTATGGTGATTTGAAAAAAAGCAGTCTCTTCTGCTCTTATTGACATATTTTTACCTCAATAATGACCGATTGGTTCTAAATATGACTATTAATGGGAAAATTTGATCATTTCTTCACATTTGGAGTCAGTTTTGATTAGCAATTTAGTATGTATTGGGATCAGTTATTCTGAAGTTAAGAGGGTACTTCGACATTCATATTTTATTATTCTTACATTTTAAATCCTCACTAATTTTTTTCGAATTGGCTTGTGAGAAGAGTTAATACTAGTACTAACGTCATCAGACAGATTATCCTACGGTTCACAAAAATACTTATCCATATCTGAAACTTCGAGGATATTGATTAATGTTTGCAACGCATGACATACACCATTAAATTATGTTCTAGTCATATTTTTTAGTTGTGGCATTAATCAATTAATTTTAGTCAATGAACATTCTGAAGTCATATATCAATTATGTTTTGTATTTACAATGAGCAAGGTTTTGGTTTTTCATGTAATTTGTAACTGTTTAAAAACTCATTTATATTGAAACGGCGCAATTATAAACGGAGAATATTCTTTTTGATAAATTCTCGTCAGGTCCCTATATTTAGAATCTCAATTTAATTAATGATGCAAAGTGAATAATCAAATCTAAGAATACAATATGTTTTAAATTAGATTACAGGATATGAATTTGGGATTGTTATTAAAATGAAATTGTTAGCGTCAAAATGACTAGTTTGTAAATTGATGTCATTCAGTTTGTGTCAGTTGAAATTGTGTGGGTGATCTTAATCGCCAGTATAAACATATTGATGCGAAACAGACAAACAATATGAATACAAATCAAAACAAATGTTTGGATGTTGGCTAAGATAATGTACTAAAATTGTATGAAATTTCCATTTGTACATTACGTATTGCCTAGAATTTTCTAGTTGATATATTAAACCAACTGCAAAAGCGATTAATCTGTTGGAAGCTCACTAATAGAAATCTGAAAAATTATATTTTTCGTCGTCTGACTTATAAGGTACTCAGTTTCACCTGGGAATACGTCTTAATTGACTACATTTCGCAAATAATCGCTTCTATTCAATTGGCTACTATTATCACCATGACTACTCCAGTTTTGTAGTATCCTGCTCTCAGTCATGGGCTTTGAAGCATATTATCTTTTTGCTGCTTCACTCATTTTGAATCTCTTCTAGACTAATATTTCTGCTTAGGATAGCATTAGTTAGCACATATGGGGGCTTCATCCTACGGTTATAATGTCTGGTTTTTAAAAAGCACGCTAATCTTGCTTTGGTACCTGATTCGTATTCTCATGCGGACATTTTTATTTCATATTCAGTAACTGCCAAATTCAGGTACGGAAAAGGCATAAATTAGCTAGTGGAACTTCTTCATGGTTGTTATTATCAGTTTACCAGATTGATTAGAATAACTTATGACTGTATAGACAGTTTTTGTTAATATTTTGATAGTCGCCTTGAAAATACCTTATATTTATGTATATATGTTGCTAACATTAATTGTTTATTATTTGAACATAATTTGGTGCATGCATCACGCAATTGTAAACATAATATTATGATGAGATGAAAAATGGATAGCGATCATGATCAAAGAATAATGGTTTAACAAACAAACACACAAGATACATTGTGGGGAAATACAGCCATGGAAGACTTTAAGCTGGCAAGGATCGTTATATTTTATGAAGAGTTATGTGGAAAACTATAGCATGATCACTACAGACTCCTATTCTGGGCTATATTTGATATGGTTTCAAGCCACACTACTGTACCACCAAAGCCAACATGTCAAGATTGTAAAACCAGGTGGATTGTCATCACTGGGTCTGAACACGTTTTCAAACCTCGACATTACTAACATGATGTCGACAGTCCTTCAAGGACCGTTATGGTCGAACATTGATTCGCAGAATATCCTCACCTTGGAGAGACAGGGATTCACAAACAAACTGCTCTCACCAATTCATTGTAAACCCAGTATCCTATTGTTAAGTTGTGTTATCTCTATTAGTTCCGGTAATATTATGTATTAATCCCGCTTGGTATTCTACGGTTCGACAACAACAGCGACTTGATCCCAAATCAGAATAAGTGTAGAGTAAGCAGCAAGATTTATTGAGAAAATAATAAGAAGGCAAAGGGTAAAAGCAAAGCAAATAATTACATGAGTTTACATAAACATCAGTATAGAGTATTCCAGAAACTTCCAGATTGTTCCTTGGCTCTGGTTGGGTAAGAATGGATCAATCACAACACAGCTTCGTGAACATGTTTTGAGCATGCTTTAATCAGGCTCGTTTCTTGCTAACACCTTCCCTTTGAACAGATCCATAGAATTTATCATTAGGACCCACTTGCATCAAACTCACTGGTTTGCGCTTTCTGTCTGTTCACCTTCTTGGGAGTAAGGAAGTAGTTTCTTTCATTTTGTCCTCCGGGACTACTTCAGGTCGTCGAATCTCAAAGGTATCGAATAGAATATCCAGTGGTATTCTATGATGGGTTTTTTCGACACAAGCAGAAGTTGATTTTAACTGGTTCGCATGTCTTACCCAAGTTAACGAACCGACTGATACCTCGTAAATAACATTCCGTAATCATCGGTTTCGCTTTTCACCAACCTGAGGCACTTAAAACGAATACTAAACAGTGATATAGATTCACTTTTGCGAAAAATTTTCCACTGTTTAGCATGGTAAATAAGTCTGCAGGAACTGGTGGTGATGTTGCTCAAGGGCTGCGTTAAGGACTTCAATTGTCGATATTTGCTTATAAAATTATGTGTTCAAATTCGGAATAAAGTTTCTGTAAAAGTAGTGTATATTTTACTTGAGCGAATTGTGAAAAATATGTATTTTATTTATTTTTTTACTATTAAGAATAATCAACAAAATAATAGTAAGCCATCTTCTCAAGACAATCCGGTAGATTTTCCGCTAACATCAAATATAAGTTTGTTATCACCGTCATCAGTAATTGGCTCATATAAATTACATCAAAGTAGTCAAAATATTCCATCAATTGGTTTACCAGCCAATTTTAATTTACCTGTATCTTCGTCGTCGACACCTCAAAACCGTGATGTTATTAAATCTAGTTCTACAAGTCTGTATACTTTGCCGAATCAAAATGTTTCGAAATCAAGTCGATCTCGAACTAAGCGGTTCGCTAATCTGTACAGTGTAAGTGTTATAAAAACAGTTAGTTGTTTTTTTTGTAATCAGTTTTATTTGTCGTTATCATCATTATTATATGTTAACATGTAAACAATAGTGGTATGATATTATATATGGGTTTTTCTCTCTCTCATACTTAAAGTTCATTTTAGTGTACTTAAAGCTATAGAAAGTTTTGTTTGTTTGTTCACACAACGATTGTGTCGCATACACGTTTGTATATCAATTTATCTATTTTACTATTTTCTATAAATAGCTGTAATATTTCAACTTTCTATCCATGTATTAGTGTGATGTATTACTGAAGTAGGCTGTAAGTGGTAAAATGTTCATTCATACTGTGTAAAAGAACTAACAATACTCTGGAAAACTCAACATACTATACAAAGTCTATCAATATAAATATCTATCGATTATCCAGTTTATTCAATGCAATTATTTATCAGTGGGTATTTATGGGAATTGTTGAATTTGAGTTTTACATTAGGGATTGACTTCGTTATCTATTAAAAGCCAGGAAGCAGTGGATAGCTGTTTCTTAGCAATATGGAACTCCACTACAGAGCAGATCCATGACACCTGATAGGGTCGAACCTAGGACCTTCAGGCTCGCTGGTTCAGTACTTAAGCTCTCTGCGGTTACTGATGTTGATCTCCTCACTTATAATATATTCAGCATACTTTTGTTATTAAGGATGCATTTTAAACCAAAGAAGCTTTTACTTAATTCATCTTTTAAAGCCTGATTGTCTTACACTTTCGATACTTCACTTACATGTGACACAATTGTTAGTAGGTCATTGATAGCAAAACTAAGCAACTTTTTAAAATAAAAAAAATTAAAGATATGTAGTGTTTATAATTCTGTTGACACTTTATAAAACACTTGAAGTACAAAATCGAAATGTACTTTCTTTGAAATTTGTCCGCTATCCTTTTTCTAAACTGAATTTTATTAAGAAAACAGTTTCTTATTCGATGTTGACGAATTGTATTAAAAGGATTGTTAACCCTTTCTTAGAGTAAATGCATACATACACCAATTTTTAGAAAAATTTAAGTCGCTTACTCTTCTCGAAGGTTGTGTCGTAATCTTTGTTTCTTATATATATATTAGTGCAATACCAATGACTTTTCACTACTAGCTTTATATACTTGAAAGCACCTTTCATTACTTTTCATCAATGTGTATTTTAATAGAATAACGTTAGCATTTTCATCCAGAATGTTCTGTTATTACTGTTGTTAATTTTTCATCTAAGTGGACGTTTCGGTAGGGATGTCCAGTTTTACTCCATGTCTCTGCTTTGCTAAATTGACGAGATTAAAGTTGCCTCAGTTAGATGAGTCCATAAAATCCAGTAGTATTTATATGATAAAATTAATAAATAACGTTTTATGGGTTGAAGTTACCACATTTATTTCTTGTTCATTCAATACATGCGGTCGTTTCTTCGTTCATTTAATCAGTTAGTATAGCATATTGGAGTTCCATTTTCATTAAAGATATCGTTTTGTCGTAACTTTTACTGTATTTGCGTTTGTCATCCAGCATATCGGGTCGCGCTACCATGGACAGGTTTATGGCAGGTAGTTGCGGATAACTCCAGTTCTAATTAGTGATGAGGGCTAGTAACATGACCATCCGGCTATCAGAAATCAGAGTTGTGGTGCAGAAAGGTTTCATAACTAGAAAGTTACATGCTTCAACTAATAATAGTGTACTAGTTTATTTTTCTTTTTTTCCAGTGATATACAATGATAAACAGTGATAAAAAAGCTTGTATATAACTGATTAATAATATAATTCCCTTAACAAAAATGTACTCTTAGTAGTTTTGTTTAGTTAGATGAGTATACCTTAACCTGAAATTGTGTTTATGAACTAAAATTGACAAAAATATGCAACACATGATTGCAGTCAATAATTTTTGGATATGTATGTGCATATATTATCATGGTGATTATTTCCTTTAGAGTTTTAAAAGGTAACTAAGTTGAATTATTATTATTATTATTATTATTATTATTATTATTATTATTATTATTATTATTAATTACAGAATTAGTATATACACATATTTGTGAAATGCAAGCCGCTATTCATTTTAGACTCGAAATATCTGGAGTGGATTATATTTCCATTCATTTTAATTTGTTGGAACTTATGAAGTTTGCAATTGAATCATATCAGCTCCTAGTAAAATTATACGTTAAAAATTTCTTAGTTTATTAGCAGTTCATGTGTTTCTCTGTTATAAAGTACCTGCAATCAGGAGACTGTATAATGTAATTTCTTAAGATTTATTATCAAGAACTTACTAACCAATGTTAACATGAATATAACTCATTTACTAACTATAGTTTTACGTATTCACTTTAGAGGCACACTTCTTGGCTGCTCAAATAAAATCAAATGTGTTATGGTGGTTTCTGTGAAGATTAGTACTTAATTATGTTGTCTAAATTCGTCACATATGGATTTCGGTTGGGTAATACTGAAAACTAGAGAGCACTAGGTACCTATTCAGCCCTAATACTAGACTACTCAGGGGTAACCACCTTCTATCGAATTCTATGTGATTGAAATTCAGTCTATCAGTGTAAACCTGAGTGCTATATTCACCAGAAAACCAGAACACGTGCAAACAAAATATCTTTCTAGTAACATCTTATATCATTCTACAAATACACATGAAATAAAGTAAATCGTTTGCACAAAACCATTGTGATATATACCTAGTATATTTACACCACTCAGTTACTTTAAATTTCAGTACTGTTGCTTCTTTTCATGTTAGCGTTCCTATTACAGATCTTTGGAGTGAATGTTTGAGCAAACTTGCAACGGTCGTTCAAAGCAACCTAAATGTTATACTGTAGACGGGAAATGCCTATTGAGTCATAAAAATTGGTTCACTAAAATGTTCTGTTTTTTGATGAATTCATTTTAAAATCTGTACAGTCACATATATACTGCTCTTAACATAATCCTGGAGAGTAGGTCCGTTGAATAAACAAAAAAATTTTCAGTTATCTACAATTACATTTCCTTATTAACTTCACCATATTAACCTCTTGGTTCTAGATGAGTATACCTGATGAATATTATTTTTAGCTAATCTTTTCTTAACTACTGTATACGATATACATGATCTGTAATTTAGGTGATCTACCTTTCATATTTTGTTGAGATAATTTCCATTACGTATTATGTTTCTGTTATGTATTGCGAAAATACACAGCGCCCTTGATAACTGCTAATCTGTGTACGGACACGTCTGCCTCGCGACTACCAGTCCCCAAGCCGGAATAGAAAAAACAACGATTGATGCGCCAACAGACAGGATCGAATCGTATTTCAATCATACCTTTATAAATACACGAAATCAGACCACATAGCGAACCAATTAGGGATTTTACACTAGTATGAAACAGAAGAGATTGTGGCAGTGAATGGGGGGTAACTTGTACACAACTAATTAACTGTAGTCCATAATAAGAGAATATAATAACAGCTAGTATGCTAAACAGGATGATAGGTTAAGAGGAACGTAACAATAATAGAAATGTAATGTTTACTCTACTCACGACCAGAATAAATGAATTAGTTCTCTTAAACACAGTTCTGGAAGTTTTCCACTCTTCTTTAGTGGTCTAACATAACAGTTTCACTTACGTCTTAAGGTGTAATCTTTTTATTACCATCGATTTGTTCCAAAATATATCTTCTGTAATCAGGTTCATAACTACACCTGATCTATTTGCTACATGTACATCCTAGGCCAACTGTTCTGGTGTGGTTTTTAGCAACAAGTTTTAGTTCAACGGTCAAAGGAATCCTCTAACAAAGCTCATATAGCAGCAGAAACTGATTAAGGAAAGTCCTTAATACCTACCATTCAGAGTCATAAGCCCTCATCAATACATACCTTTTATGCATTAAATAAACTAGTAACTAATTGGATTAAGGGACTTTTTTGGTAACTTATTAGTGTTTAAATTGAATAGTATTAAATTCTAGTCTAATTGTAGACATCGACGTCAATGTAACAGACATACCCAGCTGACGAGTCTGAAATGTGACAACATCACTTCTACTCAATATGGCTGATTTTTTCGATATATATATTTTCATTCCTATGGATTAGTTCCGTATTGTTACTTTGTATTAATTTTGCTAATTTTGTTATCCATTTATTATACATACATCTAAACTTCAAGTCTTTGTTTGTAATCATGTTTTTCCGATGTTGACCATCTAGTTCGCCTCAATTTGATTTTGATCCTTCGAATTTGAATGAATTCATTTTACTTTGCAATTTTATTTTTCCTCTCTTTATCCGAATGATTGGATTACACTTCATCACAAAGGTCAAGTTGAGTACTCATTTTTGTTCCTTCAGTTTTTCAGCAAGTTCCTTGCTTCATTGTATTTGCATAATCTTAATTCATGTTCTTAATAAACAATTCTTTCTTCATCAGGAATTACATTTATTACAAATTGATGTTGTTCAGGTATCACTGAATACCTAGCAGTACTGGATAACCGTCTCGTTCTATTATGATTACAAATATTTAAACTAATTGCCTAATTCCACAAAACCACCTTAATTCAATTCATTAGACTGACTTTATATCCCTGCAAAAAACTAACAAGTTGTGAAATTTGTTTTATATTACTTGTTAGTAGGCAAAATTATTTATGAGTAATTTTGTGTATTTTCCTACCTGGCTGTAAATTAATACAAATTTTTTGTCATACCTTCAAGTTGATTACTGGTTATTTATGGTGTAACTATGCATTTCAATGGATAAAGTATATTAATGATTTTCCTCTCATACAGGTACATCAGTCATCTACAAATTAGTGCCAGATACATACGCATCGGTCCAGGTAGCCACTCTTCTTTAGGACAATAGTATGAACACCAAATTTGTAGAAGTAGTAGTTACGCAAATGATATTAAGAGAAAAGTGTGAACGTGTAGAATGATACAAGGAAGAATGATTAGACCATGAAGATGAAAGTGTAAGATAAGTTTAAGCTCATGACTTACGAAAAAATAAAGAGTGGATACACATAAGCCACTATGACTAGTTCTGAACGATTCCACTCATAGTCTTCAATCATTGGTTACAACGATCGTGTATGCCTGAATCAAGTAGTCTGCATCTACCAACACGGCTCGGACCATCAGTCAGTGACTTCATGAATTGATTCAAAGTCGATGACAATTCCTACTCATATCGACTGATTTACCATTTTCCGCTATATCGTATATCTAATTTCATTGTTATTTACTTCTTCATTCCAAGAAACACAAACGATGACTCGAAGTTATCTATGATCAGTTACCATTAATTTACAGTTGTTATCTTATCCTAGTACATACGTTTCACATTCATACAGTAAAACATAACGAACTAGTATGCTGTATGCGGATGACTCATTTGACGTTAGTCGACTAAGACCGAACAAACTTCTTGAATCCGTGTAGAAATTTCGTCGACCACCAACCTCTCAGACTGATCAGACTTTCAAGATAAGTGAAGTTGTCGACACACTCAACTAATTCACACCCTATCCTTATTTCAGCTGTTGACGCATACCAGTTCTGGGACAACGAATTGCAGTTTGAGTCGGGAAACGTCTCATTTTACCAACGTTTTCATCTAACAGGACTCTGTACTATATACTCTAAGTTGATAAGTGGATTTCCTGACAGGAGATCAATTTCTGAAAATTCAAGACTAGGGAAACATTGTTTCTCGAACTGTGTAAATAATGAAATTAAGCAAAAATGGTGAACAGTCTTAAGGTTATGAGTTTAACCGGCAGTTTACTAAAACCTCTAACTCCACTAGCAGTATTCAAGTAGAGTCTTCACAATGTTTATATATTTCTGAGGTACACATTTTATAAGAAGCATTTGCATATAGTTTCCTAGTCTACGGATTTGATTGGTACTTTCGAATCAAGAAATATAATCATTGCCGAACTTCAGTTAGCATACCTATTGTAGGACCTGACGAATCGTAAATATACAATTAATGCGGCGATTACCAGGTCTGACACCATCCAGATTTTCCCACATTTTCAATTCACTAGTCATTACTAGGTATCTGATGATTCATGAACCTGAAATTTTAAATAATATATTTGTCTAACTGACAAACGATTTATAAGCTAATCAGAAGCTTAGTCCCCTTTAAATTTCAGATTCATCAAGGAATACATCTTAGGAATGGAACTCCTTAACTCTGTATTTGAGTTTACTTCATGTTTCTATGTATGAAATACACTGAATATCCGTTTCCAGCTTTCTTTTGTCGCAGGATATCAAGTGTTTTCTCATTTTCAGAGGTACATCTTTTTTGGTGTGAATTTTAGAGCTGGATAATATATTAAAGGATTGTAGAGTATCTTGCACATCACCATTCTAGTCACAAGTGACTAATATGTCGTCGATGTATCTTTCGTTAGCTGAACTAAATTGATTGCTTACAAGTTCATACATGAAATAATTTGTTAATGATAGGCTCAACGGAGATCTTATTTATCAAATAATCCGGTTAAAAATGATTTGGACGTTTAGAGTGCAACATAACAATTGTTATTTCAGTGAATAGTTAAGAAGCCGTAGTCTGTATCGTGTGAATTAGTGTAATCACAGATATAGCGTATCATTTTTCTCAGTGATATGCTGATAAACGCATTAATATTCTTAACGTCATCAGTAAACGTATCATGAACAGACAAGTGTGTCACTTGCCTTCTAACTAGTTTCAAACAGGGATTCCTTCTCTGAAACTCGTGTATACAATCATCATTTTGGTGTCGTATACGTTCTATCAATATGACACGTTCCCATTCATTAGTGGTTATGACACTTAACGTTCGACTAACAAACTGCTTATTTGAACCCGTCGAGTCTACTTGTTTGAGGGAGTTAATTTATAGCCAGTTTCTGTACAACTGTATCCTAAATCTGAGTACGGGGGACTTGTGCTTAGCAAATGGATTACCTTGATCGGGTTAGATTGGGGATGGACACTCGTATTCACTTATTTATGTTTAACTGACTAAAGCTTGTAGTGGATATTTTTAAAAAGTAATGAATATGATCCCTTTTAATACATCTGAAAAAAATATGCTTACGTTTCTATGAAAGGAAAGCTACATCATACTATGCGCAATTGTATAAGAATGTATTTTGAATTTTTGTTTGCATATGAATAATAATAATGTAAAGGAAAATATTCGTTAATTGTTTTATAATTTTCGTTGAAATTTGGCTTGAGCATTAAGGGATTCGATTTTCAGGCACAAAGTAGTGGGCTCAGAGCTAAATACAGAAATTTATGCCGGGTAAGTTACTTTATATGCTATGATTTTTATAACATAATTTATAAAAGAATAAGTGTAAAGAGTTATTGAAAAATGGATTTAAATCATTCTATCGCGTTCTAACAAATTAGTATTCAATTGGGATGGTTATTTTTTGTGGAGATTGGTTATTTAGTTGATTGAATATGTCACAGATTGATGTTGGTATGGTACCTTTGGAACTTCACTGTTGAACGAAACAGCTGTCCAGTACTTCCTGGTTTTCAATGGTACCCTACCAACATCAGTCTATGACATATTGAACCAATTAATTAATATTCCTTCCTTTAAAATAAACAATCTGTGTAAACTAAGTGGTTAGATTGCCACTAGTTTCATAATTCTTAAATCAGCATGTTTTTTTTACTGTTTTACCCCTATAAAACATTTCATTATTGTTGAGTCATTAATTTTGAAAGGAATGAAATTTATCATCTCGTAATTTATCATTATGATAATCATTTGATCGTTGATTATTCAGTGTTAAAATTTTGTGGATTTTTTAAAAATATTTTTCACATTTTGTCAAATTTCATATTTTGTATTTGATTATTGTAATCTAATGCATTTACTTAAACAGAAATTAATTCGCTAGTAGCAAATTATAATGATCCTTAAAATGTTCACTATGAACAATCGTTTGTTAGCAGTCTATTTACCTCTGAGAAGTCTGAATGTACAACCCAGTTAATCGGCATCAAATTTACTACCAGCTATTTTCCAGTCAGGCACATAGTGTTTCAAGCGTCCTTAAGTTGTTCCTAGTTGGTGTTTGCGGTTATGACTGAGGATTTAAAATTAGCGTTAGGTTTATTGTTAGATGTTATGGTCAGAGGCGGTGTTATTTTGTTTGTTGTGCACAACGTACTTAGTAACTCCCAAGAATTGATCGCCTTAGTTCTACAGTTTTTAGCCTAAAGTGTCAGAGAATGGCTTTCCCGGAGTATTTTATGCTTTATTGTCAGTTTTGCAATTACCGGTTTCTAATTGGTTAATCATACATTCCTTAGATCAACACCGATTGGCTATGAAGATTAATCACTACGACATTTTAAGAGTCGTTCATACCTGTACAATTCATGTCTGACTTTTTATAAGAATATTTGTTCCTTTGTTCAAAATGTTTCTCGTTGACACTGTACAATCGATTAGTATAATAATGACATAATTCAACTGATTTAGTGAATAATTTGCTGCTAGCCGATACCCATTTTCCTAACCGAACTAATTTCAACGGATGTTATCTGTGACCATTTAGTTGTACATATTTTAGGATAAAAATATCACTTATGTATAAAATGCCATGTCATGAGTTTAAGCGAAATGATGAGTAACTCATTAAAGTGAAGGTTAAGTAGTCTTCTGTTGTGTTTATTATTATATCAATATTTGTAGATTAATTTTTATATTTATACGCATGCACTTTTTTATGTTATTGGTCATCATAGACTTGACATGTCTGTTCTATGCATACTTTTTACTACAATTTGGTTTATGCACTTCTGATATTGTGTAGGTATGATTGTTTATATGTATACGTTTTTGTATGCAAATCTATTTGTCTATCTTGCATAATTTGTATTCCGTTGACGTGTGCAATCTTATTCCACTCAAATTATCACCATTAATAATATTAATAATAAATATTATCACAACGATTAGTAAGTACGTTTGCATAATTGTCTATTCTGTCATTAATTTTGAACCAATAAGTAAGTAGTTTGTGTGAAAATTTCATTACGGTTTAGTTTTCTTTATGCATTATGGTGTATTTAACACATGGATTATATGTTCATATGTACATATATCTATGTGTGTTTATGATCACATTAATATGTCATCCATTAGGGCCAAGTTATGGTTTGTGCACCTTTGTGCTGGTGAGTGTATTCATACATACGTATACATATATTTTTTCTCTTATACTTCAGTTTTCGAATCGTATCATTTTTTATAAAGAAATTTCAAATATTTTATTAAACTAGCTCTCATATGATCATATTATGAATAAATTTCTATGCAGGTCAGTATCAGTTACTAATTTCATTATACTTTTAATTTTTAATTGATTGGATATGTCACAGATTGATGTTAGCAGGGTACCATTAAAAACCAGGGAGCACTGGACAGCTGTTTCGTTCTAGTATGTAACACTTCACCAGTGCACACCTCAGATTCCGCACCAGGGACTTTAAGTAGGTGGACGCTTAACTCTCTGCACTTTTCGGTCGACATTCAGTGATAAAATTCCAACTTCCATGTATCACAGCCCAGTAGAGCGGACGCTTAGACGTTCTCCTACCTGAAGCGTCTGGGGCAGGATCTAGAGGAGGAGTTCCACACTAGAACGAAACAGCTGTCCAGTGCTCCCTGGTTTTCAATGGTACTCTGCTAACATCAATCTGTGAGATATTCAATCAATTAAAAATACCAGTCCATCTCAATTAAATACTTTTAATAATTTAGTATAAGTAATATTAAGTTATCCACCTGTGTAGTATATTTCAGATTTTATTTTATTGTTTTGTGTCAATTACATTATTTTAAAATCGTTTACACATTACGATTGGTCATATAATTAAGGTTGTATTTGAATTCAACCTCATGAAATTATCATTTTCATTTGTTTGCATATGTTTAATTCTCTTTCTAAACTGACAGTATTGTTGTTTATGTATTTAAAAAAATATTCTTTCTGCTTATTACCGATGTAAATTACTTGTGCACTGTGGAGTCATTAGCAATTCGACATTTAAAACTTCAACTCTGTATGCAAGAATAACACATAAAAGTCAACATTCTACGATGACTACCCTAATATCTTATTTTTTTAAAATTATATTGAATGAACGAGTTGTTACTACCTAAAATTTATTAAAGTTTTTCAGTTATATATTTTTATTTCTCGATGTTACTAGTTTCTTACCTTCTTCATATCCATCAAGTAGACGATTGTTTCTATGCTATTATTCTTTTTTAACATTTAGATCATCGTACAAACCTCTTATGAAAATTTTATTCGCTGAATTTTCTTCAATTTTTCTTCAGTGAGAAAGTGGATGTAAATATACCCATGTCATTACATGAAGCTAACTTATCTTTATTACTGAAATATGTAGAATGTATCTAGTTGGACTTCAGTACTATTTACTTCAGTACTACTGGGAATGAAGACGGTTTCATTCTAATCGGCCCATAGATTCTATAACTTGCGAAGTTTTTTCGAAATATGTTTTTGAAGTATAGGCTACCATTTTAGAATTTCAGAAATATTCTACATTTGCAGACTTGTGACCATACGGCGCCTCCGAATTCATTACACGATCTCTTGTACACAGACTTTTTTTATACAGGTTGAACGCCATTTTATTTTATTCTGATTCTAATCTATTCCTCATTCTTATTTGTTTAGAATGAACTTGTATCTTCCCGTTGATTTGTTATAAACTAAAGCTGATCGGTCTCTGTTGCTATTTGTGCATCCTAAGCGGATCGCCTCGATATAGCTATTAATCAAAAGTATTGTTTAAGTTGGATTGTAACTAGCGAGCGGAATCCAGAACGCACATTTTTGGTATTTGGACTCGTCGGCTGGATGTACTCGCATCCTAATGTTGATGTTCACACCAGGAAGATACAAGTTCATCCTAATTACATATTCGCCCGTTGCACATGTGTGACTGTTTGAACTCAGTAGTCTAGTGGTAAACGCGGTGACGTTTGACTCGAAACGGACTGAGTTCGAATCCCGATGTGAACATCGACATTGGGATACAGGTACATCTAACCGACGAGTCCTGAATGGGACGAAACGCGCGTTTTGGATTCCGCTTGCCAGTCACAATCCAACTTAAACTCATTCTTATTATTCTTCATACAACTGTACTGTGTGGGGGCGTCAATCAGTACATAATTCTGTTAGATTTCACTCTTATTCATCTTTTCATCTGGTTTGGTTACTTTTAGTTGGTAGAATAAACGTGCCTAGAAGCAGTCCTAGTTTAGTTTATCTGGTGAAATAAATTTAATTTTAGAGAGTTAGGAAGTGTTATTATCAAGTTTTGTCTTCCTGCTAGTGTTCTTCATAGATCATTTAAGCTGATAAAACATCTGTAATCATATCACCATAATCACAATATTAAGTATAATGATGGTGTATCTATTTGCGGAACTAGGTTACTAACAGATTAATGGATTGTGTTGAACATATTGTCAACTAAACATTGAACACCTACCACACCGAATCTTAATTTTGAATCTGAAGTTTTAATTATTTGTTATCGTGTTACCTTTGCCATCCGTTTTTAGCCATCGTACTTTATTTCACTTTAAAACTACTTAACAGTTTTGCGAAATCTAGATGTAACTTGTACCTTTTGACTTTCAGAGTCGTTCATTGCCTTTTTTAGAGTTTTAAAAAGCCTGTGATATTTATTAAACATAGAATATCTAATGATAATCACTTTGAAAGCTGCGGTAGAATTTTATGTTCAATGTTTTTAAGTGAATCAAGCATTGAAACAAATTTAAACTTGTTCATTAATGTTGTCAAAATTAGATTGACAATATAGTTAGTAAGGGAATTGAGCTCATACTAGCTATATTAGCGATAGCGAAATGGTTTTAACATACGGAATATTATTCAAAAGTGAATGAATTTTCAGAAGAATTATGAAATTCAAGTTTCAGTTGTAAAGAAAATACTATCGTATCTGCGTCGTTGTGATCGATTGTAAGCTGTTGATCTAAATTATCGCACGTAGTTCAACTGAGTAGTTTGTAGCTACTGGACACATTTCAATACGTTTTTGGGCCTCTTAGACTGCTTTACATCTTCCAAATGCAAATTACTTCTCTAAGACAGGCAGGAGTTTGTACCTACGATCACTCTTTGTGGTGAATCGTTGGAGATAGTCTAAAAAGTTCGTGTGTTTAGATTGTTTCATGCTTCGCGGAGTGAATGCTACTTTCATAGATCTTAGTTGAGATTCAGTGATTTGTTGTGTTACCTACCGTCATTCTGTCATATTATTCAGCTATCATTTATTGCATTTGAACCATTATAAAAGTCCTGTGTTCAGTTTTCCAGTACTTCTTTGTTTTGAGTGAGTTTCTACCTAAATTTGTTCAGTGATATAATTTCCTAATAAATTTGATTGTTAAGTTTATTTTATCCTGTCTTTAATAACTATAGGGTAGTTAGTACGTGTGGATATTTTCACACTAAATGGTACTAGGAACTCAGAGGTTAAGTCACTTGGAGTATTTTCATATGATATTACCATTCAACACTAATCTTGGCTGTAGTGTGTTTTGATGTTCATCTTCGAATCGCACAATGAGCAGTTCCCTCAGGATCCCAAATATTTCTTGCTTATGAATATCAAATAAAACGAAATTTTGGTCCAGGGTTTTCTAATGAATGCTTCCATTCACGTAACAGCATCATAACTGTTCACTACATTGCTTTTTTGCACTGGAATAGCAATTAAAAGTGATGAATATATGAAGGTTTTTACGTAGTCTAAAGTATTACAAAGCAAATACTGAATATCCATCTATATTTTTTATCATTCAATATGAATATATGCATTTTAGACTATGCCAGTAAATCATTCTACAATACGTTCTACATCCGCAAAAGGTTCTAGTCCATTTAAACGACGTCATCCTCGAAGTTTAAGACATGTTCCAATAAATGGGGATTTAAATTGGACTGATGATATATTTTGGAGAATGAACAGTTATACCAACAGTAATAATACCAACAGTACAACACCATCAACAACCATGACAACATCGACAACCATTACTCCTTCTGTTAATAAAAGTGTTCACTTACCAACATCATCACATAAATTAAATTCATCTTTTCGTCGTAGACATACATATTATCAGGTAATTTTATTTTGACCAACCAAATTAGTGTATTCCTTCCTTTGAGCTGGTGGCTGGATGTGCATACGATTGTTTTGAGCCTTAGTCCTTTATATCGCTTGGTTTTAAGATTCCTTCCGATTGTAAGGAAAAGTACAAATATCCCATTGAAACTATTTTAATCATCCATTTTACTTGTAATGTTTTTCTGTAAATCAGTAGTTTTGTCACTAAAGCATACTATACGAATTATTTGTCAATATTCTAGATTTCAGTTTCTAATGTCTAAGGTATCAAAGATAGCATTACCTATTTACTCTATATCTATGCCACATCAGACTTTGCACGTTATATTTATATGTTTCTATGAAATTCTGGAAATCGAACAATTTATTTACCTACTATTTAGGGAACTGTAAGTTGTTAGTAATCTTTGTTTTAAGTTTATTATATTTCACTAAATGTATGCAGAAATTATGGTTATTTTACTCTTTCATTTGGTATATGAGTGTTTCGTATTTAGGTATAGCTCCCGACAAAGATTTCATATAAAAAATCCAAATTTATCTACAACTGGCTGTTTCGATTATGTGATTGTATCACGACTCAATATTATCGATGAAAAACATTGTAGGAATAAGGGTTGAGACTTAAATTGGAATGATTAGAGTTGGATTGTGATTGACTGTCCTTTTTCGGACACATCAGTTAAATTTACAGGGATCGCAGTATTGATGTTCACATCATGACTGATCAGTTTCAGTCCCTAATGACATCAACTGGAAGATTCAAGCGTTTGTGAATTGTACATCAGATGTATGGTGTAAGCGACACTCTATTAAGCGGTATTGGTCCATCAAACTGAACAGAATAATGATTGCAGATTCTGTAAACGTCATAGAGAATATTGAAAACCTTGTAGATAACCTCAGAAAAATCATTGCTTATAATGTCTTTTTTGATTTTCAGTGTATCTTGTTTTACATATTGCAATGTGCACTAACCTGTAAAGAAAACACTTTCAAATATATTTTGTTGTCTGTTTTTAAAATCTTGTTGATATTTTTTGAGGCCTCACTATGTACATATTTTATTTATGTTATATGCAACAATTAAGAATGTGACACTTTCCATCAAAAGTATTCTTTAAGTTGAGTAGGCATTGTGGATCTACATATAGCACAGCCACTACGAACACTTAAAATCCTCGGCACTTTCGAGAAGTCACATACCTAAACTCAACAGCCTTTCTTCTTAACTAACATATTTGCAAGGTATAGATTTGTGTATTTAACTTCGAGCCTCGCTCAAAATATGATAGTCATGTTATGCTGTTGTGCAAACTGGAGTTGGTAATGGGGGGGGGGAAGTTTCGAACTTGTAATTTAGTGGATGAAATTCGATCTGAGCTACTTATCCACTCGTTCAGTTGGTCACAAATTTGTCACGAGTATTGAGCAATAGAAATTCGAGTATGGTTTTATTAGTGTATACATTTTATAAAAAAAAAGGACTTTGAATCAATGGTGTACCTTATTTTACTTATGAATTTATTTTTTAAAGAACACTTTTTTTCCTTTTTTCATCATATTAATGAATGATTTATTTGACTACTAAAAAATAAAGTTTTTCAAACATACACTTTACATAATATTTATAAATTAATAACTGTAATTGATATTTCAACTGAATGCTAGCATTTCAGTCAACTTCAAGGAAATAGTATTATGAACTTTGTGTATGTTATGATTATTGACCTTCGACTTACATCTAAAATGCATGTGCCTTTTTTGATTAAACAATATTCCATTATTTATTTCTCTTTGAATCCGTTCATCGAGTTCTCAAATCCTCCTCTGAATTATTATCTGTTTGCGACATCTGCTTATCACATCTCCAATTTATCAGTGTGATTGAACCACAATACAGTGTGCTCTTCAACTTGTACCATTCTTCCAAAAGCTTTCATTTGCCTGGTTCTGGTTTGATTTTTAGGTAATAATGAAATTTTACTAGGTGTTGTGAATGTTTTTAAATTAGAATTGTGTCACGGATTGTAAACTATGAAGTGCTTGACAGTTGTTTTTATCTGGTATGAGGCTCTTCAGCAATGCGCACCCACTATCTTACCATAGGTCGAATTCAGGCTTCCCAGACCTAACTTCCAGATCGCTTATTGAATATCTAATGATTTACACTTTTAATTTTAGTCAATTAGAAGTATATTACTTAGTCTTATCTAATGTCACTGGTGAGTAACTGTTTCACACCCAACATCACTAAACTCCACCAATCACCTCTCATTGGAGCCAGTAAGTTCATGTTGTTAATCAATGGTTGTCTAACTATAGTTAGTCCTTAACGCATTTCCTAATATTTTCTAATAATAAATTATATGTATCCTAGTAGACATATAAAAAGTTTCTAGTGAAGCAAGGGGTTCATATTCATAGTCATCATTTGGAGTATATTTTTCTCATCTGTAATATTATATTCATTAGAATGACTTTTGTCAGTCTAATTTCTCCAATGGATTTCTTATATATTTCGCAGCTCAATGTTAGTGGTTATTACATCATATTTTATTTTGAACTTTTACTTTTTATTGAGAAGTTATGACGTCACAGTGAACGTCTGAAATACCTGTACGGTATAGAAAGTTTATTTATTAGAACCCCATAATAGTTTCCAATCGTCCTCATATAATTTTCTCTTAATTGTTTTCCCAAATTTTCAGTTATTTGTGAATCTTCTTTAGCCAGCTGACTTACCATCCTTTTGTTTTATTCGTACTCTAAATGGGAAGGAAGACATATTTATTTCTTCATTACTTTGAATTTATTCTATCTCATTGGGTTATTTTATAACAATGATGCTATAATCGACTGCACACAGGATCGATTTCTGTAAAACGAGACATTTCTCCACTAGTTTTATTGGATCACTATTGTGCCAAATCATGAATTTTCTGTTAATAGGATTGATAACCATTGGATTCTTTCCGTGTTGAGTGACTCGTAAGTTATGTGTTCGATCCTTTGAAGGATCATATTCACAGCCTATGTTGAGGGTCTCCATATTTCTGGAAAAATACAATTGTACAGCATTTCTTAATGTTTTGCATTAATTTTCCAGTTGATGATGCTATTATTCGATAAAGTCTGTCTGCAAATAAAATACTTCCTTTTGTTGAGTAAACTTTACAGTACCTAACATTATTTCGTTTCACTCTTAAAACAACTTAATGATACCGATTTATTTTAATAATTGACCTTATTTTGTAGTATGTGTCTTATGTCATTATTTTGTAATTATATGTTAACAATTGTAAAGGTTTCGTTCATTTTTATTTATTTACATGACCTTATAATGTTATGTCACTCTAATCGTATTAATGACATATATCAATCGGGGAATTTGTTCTTATATATGTGTTCATTCAAGTATGTTTGTATCTATGATGTACGTTTTCGTTTACACTGGCAGTATAACACAATATTAATGTGTATACACTAAATAAAATTCTTTGTTGGTTTTCATTGCAGTGTCAAGTAGTGCACATCAATTGGAATTTCACTTACAATGTTCTCGATGATTTATTACAGTTGTTTTTGATATGAATGATATTAACAAGCGTTAAATGACTAAATTTGCGCCACTTATCTTTGCTTCTTATATCATACACACTGATTAACATCTCAACTAATTGCACTAAATCTTCAAAATCATCGTAAATGAAATTTTGATTAGGATTTAACCAATGACAAAAAGGTTTACAGAATAAATAAAGGATTTCTGTTTCAGCAGATTTAGCAAATGCTTGTTTTCTGTGAAAAAAAATTCTAATAAAGTCTTTTGAATCATGATACATTTGATTATAGTGATTTAAAAGCACATAGTCCTGTAAACACAATATATTTTTATTATTTCGTATTAAAGTGAGCTTACAACACTGTATTTTTAAGAGTATTTTATATATAATATCATATCTAAGCAACGTGTATATAAGCGGAATTGGAACATACTTGTATCAAACAACTGGTTATGCTAAGGATTGTAATTGATCAACCTCTATACCTGTAACTTTTGATGTACTTTTCAGAAGTGTATCATTCACTTTGAAAGGTATTTCGTTTTTTTTTTTCAATGTACATGCAATATAACAAGCATTTTGTGTATATTTTTTGAAGATTTAAAAGTATCTATTCTGTATTCACAGAAATATATGCGTACAATTAACAAAAGTAAAGCTGTTTTACCTGGAATCTCTTTCATTGGAGATAATACTCTGGCGTTTGAAGCAAAGGTGCTAGGTTCTAGTATCGATGCAAACATCAAGGCTGAGATGCGGCAAGTAAATCTAGTTGAGCAACAGAATACATACCCTGTGTTACACTACTCATCTCAATTTCTGATCCAACTTTATTATTTATAATAACCATTCTCTTAATTAGATCATCAACTAAGGTTTTTATTAGAATGAAAGTTTAAGGTGTAATGAATAGTTTTAGTATATGTTTATATGATTATCAGCGGAATTTAGAACGTACGTTTTTTCCATCATGAGGTTCGTCTCACATGGATACACTTGCCTTAAAGGAATAATGCCTGGACAATCGTAGTCATGAATATCATAAAGAAAACAAGAGAATAGCTAACTCTCTAATGAGGTTTTGGTTATTTTTATCGCTGTTAACAACACACTAATTATGCCATCTGGTTATATATATGTGTATACATAAGCTTTTGTTGTAATCACCGGTAAATATTTATTGTATTTATGAGTTAATCGTCATCCATTATTTATTTTATCGTGTATGGTTTCTTATCAGTCGTATGATTAACAGTGTTAAATGATATTCATATTTTAATATGATATAATGAAGTCTGACGTCTTGTTTAGAAAACAATAATTATAATGAAACGTCAATGTAATGTTTTTATCAACAAGCAGTATTTTGTCAAATAAATATTATTTAACTATATTAAAGGGAACTTTTATTTCGAATATAGATTATTATGTCTGAATCCTTCTCCAGACAATGACATTATCATATGAAAACGTCAGTATATTGTCATTCAATGTTATACTTAGTTGTTTTTTTTTTTATTAATAACAACACTTTTCCTTTAGAATAGTACATTGTCGCTTCATTTATCAGATTTTCAATTATTGTGCGAAAATGGAAGCTTTATTCATAATCAAGTCATCATTATTGAGCATCTTTGTTTATCTACCTCCAGTATTCTATTGATTTTTTACAATAGAAAATATTTTTATCACCCCACACAGTCATAAGAATACATCAAGTAAGTTTACACTACATCTAAACCAAATCCGGTGACGACAAGTAAATAAAGCGTAGTCGTTTAGAGAACTAGATCATATCAAAAGAATTAAGGTGACTATTAAGGGAGTGAATGAATAGGGTTTGCTGTTTAATAAGGTCTGCGAAAGATTCGGACACTATTACTCAAGTCTCCATGTTATCGCGTTTTATTACCTGCACGACGTGAGGGAATTAATAAATACAACAAATAAATGAGTTGAAACAGTGTTATCATTATTAGTACAAACTAAACAGCAAGAAATCGTTTCAAAAGAGATAAATGAAATTAGCTTTTAGTCAAATGCCCACGATTTTGGTACAAAATTTCTCATACAGTTTCCACAACTCTTGATGTAGTCGTGTGTACAAGCGATATCTTTAGCTATTATCTAGATAATGAATCGGCATTCGGAATCATTTTCATAAACACGGTAGGAACATTTCCTGAAATTAATATTTGTTTCTATTGTTATTAATGTTTCACATATTCAAATTTATTATATTATGGTAATAGTTAGAGTGCTGTAATTGACTCACAATTAGCTAGGTATCAATTAAAAACAGATTAGTGTATAATTTTGTGTCACGAAATGGTGAAGATTCGTAACTTACGGGAATGATTTTGGTGTAGCTGCCTACTTTAAGCTGGTTTGCTGAATCCTTTAGCTTTTATCATCATTGTGGTGGACATCATTGACAGTAACTTCATGCTTGCTGATGAAAGCTGAACGATTAAACCTTTCTGCTCAGAAAACTCAGTTTTATCCAAACCTTCTATGTCTCACGCTAAAATGTATAGCTTGCTATTGAATATATCAGCGTGCATTCGATTACTGATTTGCAGAAATGGTAATAAATGCGTGATATGTTTTAAATATTATCTATTAATTTATTATTTGTTTATGCACTTTCAGAATGTAGATCTATTTGTTTTACACACATTCATAAAAGTGTACCGTTTATGTGTATCGGTTTCTTTGTCTCAAATCAATAGTCTGTTTGTTTAAAATGAGAAGTGAACTTGTTTTTGTTTTTCACTTCAACACTATAGATATTTAGTTTTTTTGAAAGATAACCTATATTGTTTTGTTTATCTATGCACAATAAATTACAGTTTAGTTTTGTTTGTACTGAATAATAATGATATGCATCGCTCTGGTATTGATTTCACTGGTATAGTTCTATGGAGCTACTTTCACTTCGTCTTTAGAATTTAACCGATTTCTCGAATGTAATCATACATAACTCTTTACATTTTAGTGATTCCTTTTGTATGTCGTCATCATCTTCGTCTGTATTTGTTGTGCTTTGTATATTTGTGTGTATAGGTATGCGACACTGATTTTTATCATTGGTATAATGTGTACAGCTGTGATATTAAATCATTGTGTTGATATTTTAGCGATTCCTTGAGAATTAATCTACACACGCCTACCTGGATGCCAAATACTGACTGATATTGGAAGTTAGGGACGACCAAACTGAAACATGCTATCAGTCCGTGAAGTCACTGACTACTGGTCTGAACCGTGATAATAGATGCAGACTACCTTGTTGGTATCCACGCGAATGCCGCTAAAATATCAGCATAATGATTCAGCATCACGGCCTGTACACATACCAATGATAAAAATCAGTGTCGCATACCTATACACACAAATATACAAAGCGCAACAAATGCAGACGAAGATGATGACGACATGCAAAAGGAATCACTAAAATGTAAAGAGTTATGTATGATTACATTCGAGAAATCGGTTAAATTCTAAAGACGAAGTGAAAGTAGCTCCATAGAACTATACCAGTGAAATCAATACCAGAGCGATGCATATCATTATTATTCAGTACAAACAAAACTAAACTGTAATTTATTGTGTACTGAAAATAATGACAGTGAAATTATTGTTAGTTCGTTAATATTCGTTGATACAACTAATCATACATTTTAATCTGTTACTTTCAGATCATTATTAAATGTTAGCACCTTAAGGTGTAGAGTTCTTTTAATACATTTATACCAAACATTTTAGTTAGTTATGAGAAAGACCTTTGCTACTATCTCAAGTGTTATTGTTTCATTGTCATCATGTGAACTGATAAACTAAACAAGTTTCCTCTTTTTTGTTTTTAAGAAGGCGTTAATATGGCTTCATAACATTATATTTTAAATAATACATTATTTCAATATTAATGTAGTCGTTGTAAAATCCAATAGATATTATTGTCGTCGTCATTATTATTTTTATCATGCATAGTTGTGTTTTATCATACTACCTAGTTTGGAGGGTAGTTGGTGAGAAACATTTTTTGACATAGATCTCGTGCTTGTTTGTACTTATCAGTATGGTATACCTACAATCTTTAGAGAACAGTTGCTCTTTGATGGGTCCGAACCCCTGTTATCGAATTCCACAGTTTCCCACTGTTACTGCTGGGTTTTTCGGGTCACGAACGACTTTCCTTAGAGCTGAGACATTTACAATTGATTGATTATTGAGTAATGATAAGTACCGTACTTATCTAGTCACTTCTATGTCATTGTGAATTGTTACTACATGATAACTATTTTAGAACTCAACTCCATTAAATCATTGGGTAATTTCTTTATATATAGAAAACACATTTTAGTGGTTTTCATGATGACTGTTAGTTTTATTATTTTCATTTTATTTATCCACTTGTATATGTCAGGTAGGTATATTATCAGTGTGAAGTGTTTATCGTGTTTTAAACACTTTGTTTTTATGTCTTATGTGGTTCAGTTATTTAGTTATTATGATCATTGACATTTCTCTAATGTTTATTTAATTTACGTGTTTCTGTGTACTCTTGTAGTGTGTTATATCTCAACTGTACTTACTACCTTGATGCAGTGATCAATCTCACATATCATGATGACATGGTTGACCTAAGTCCTGACATGTTAGATATATTGGACAGCCGTAAGACTAAGATCAAGTAACTTAAGGTCCGTTGGAAAAATCATCCAAGGATATGAAGTCAAACATTTCCCGAATATAGTCAGCACTTGCAGATGTTATACTTTCTCACAACTGAATAAAGATGTACACCTTTCCTCACTCCACACGTCACCATCTCTGTAGACCATAGTCATCTAGTACTCAGTATGTTATTCATTTGTAGTCGAACTTATTCAAAGCATTTAAGTTCTGTTACAATCAGGCACCATGTAATTGCACCACATAGATGTTTCTATAATATCGCAAAGTAAAAGAATAGTACAATTATTAAAAATGGATAAAAATACTACTTAATAAGTGGTATGTTTCATATAAAATTACAGTGGAGATAAACTTCTTTCTGTTCAGGAAGATCATTTCACCATTATGATGTGACACAAGACTGCAACAAGGTTGCTACAATGCCCTGTTCTGAGCCATATCGGATACATTATAAGACACTGAGTTGCACCACCTCTAAGATCTCGACTGGAAAGCCGTGGTAAACTGAAGAATTTCAAATTAGTTTTGTATGTCATTCGTTTTCTCAGGATCTTAGAGCCTATGTTTCCTATTGAGTTGGCATTGGGGTTTTACACTACCCTTGGGCAACCTTCTATATCCATCAACCTGATGTGATTGCTGAACGTTCTCTTCACACGAATAACATAATGAATTGCTTCTAAGAAATTTTTCTGCAGTTACTTTACTTCATTGTTATCTTCACATCAGCTTTCTACTTCTTAGAGTTACATATCTACTTTACCTATAGTTTTAATTGGACACGTTGCTAATTACCTATCTGATCTGATTTTTCTGTCCAGTATAAGCAATATGAGAACTATACACCATATCAACAATCACCACTTAATGTAGCCTAATATCAGTTCTTCAGTTATTTTCTTGCCCGATAAAGCCTTTTATTATGAAGTACTCGTGATTCATGTTAATAAATAGGGAATAAGGTCAATTTCGGCTAAATTTAATTAATTCAAATAATTTTTGGTCCAGTATTAGCTGTAATGTAAAATAATCTCGTATAATATTTGTTTTATTTATTAAATGGTTGTAGGCAGTATCCAAGAGACTGAACGTAAGTTTTGTGCTAGTTGACACTCATTAATGAAGAAAAGTGATACTCCCTGTGGAATACAAATATCTAAAATTTAGTTTCACAGTCAAAGACAGTACCACTGAGTTATTTAGCTTTCCTTTGATCTGTTGGACTGAGATATTGGTGAATCACAGAGTAGCAAATGTCACATTTACCTAATGCTCTGTATTGACAAAATTATATCGACCAATGGTGATGGGATTTCCGTTAACTACGTCCAACCATATAACACCTAAGTATAACTCGCTCACTATCGAATCACTTCAACTACTGATTATACTGCAACTTGATTGATTGATTTCAATCAATGTTAAAGATTAGCACTAAAGAGTTGGTTAGTATGGTACTGATCAATGTTCAACAATCCGTGTTTGCTCTATATAAACAGACTTTTTTAACTAGTAACATTTTTGAAACCCCTTGTTATTTTATTTATTGTCACATTATTATGCACACTAATAAATTAATAATGCGAAATGCATTGACACTATCTATCCAGCAAAATTTCACGAAATGCCAGTGATATTATGACCTTTATCAAGTTTATTCTTCTACCGAAGAGAACTATTGTAACTGTAGTTCTTATTGTTTCTTTTTTTGGGGGGTGAATATACAAATTATTAGTCATTAACTCCATCCTACCGTACAAAGTTGGAACAGTTTCGCCGTATTTTTCGTGGTACACCTGTCGACACTGACCGATTACTTGTAGGTAAGTTACTGTGCTTATTGTTTGGGAGTTGTTGATCTAACTAATCCAATAGCTTATTTGGAGTTTCTTGTTTTTATAAAACCCTCTCTTATCGTTCAAATGCAAATGGGATGCGATTTCACGAAATATGATGTTACATTACTGTTTTCGGAAACGAGTTAATTAGTTGCACATTTTCTGTAAAAATGGGTCATCTTTTTCTCTGTGTATCTGAGATATTATACTATTAAAATAAGTATAAATGATAAATACTATGTAAAACGTAGTTTCAGTAGTTGTCTAATATTGTTCATTAATTGGAACAATAATTCATGCTTGAAGGATAGTTATTGCAATAACTTTTATGGTATACAGTGTTTAAGTAGTTTAATACCCGTGTTCTGATCAATTGGTCGCACATTTGAGTACAGCTTCATCTATTTTGTTTTGAGCGACAATGTAATTGCATTAGCTGTCATACAATTCGGCCTGGAGCCTAGTTTAAGAATGTATACATTGTGAGTTACATAGTCATTACTATTTGCATGCGCTTTACTCGTTATTTGCTTACTGCAATAAATTAGTAATCTATCATTGTTTTCAGATTCTACTCTTAAGAAGCGGATTTCGCTTTTATAAGTTACTTTATAAACTACTGTATACTATTGAATCTCAGTTTAACGTACATAAAACTGTGATAGTATTATTTCAGCTTCACATATAGCTGTGTGATTAATTGATAAGTTAAAACTTTATAGGATTGTGAAAAGTAGCGTATTATTCCATATTTCTATTGCTTACTAAAATAGTAAAGCGTATATTAAACATAATAAGAGGACATCAAATGAAAACGACCCAAAGTTAGTTAATTCAAAGTGTAACAAAATATGCTTTACTGCCACCAAGCGTTTCTTTTATTTATACCAATAATAAAATTATAATCATTTGAAATAGTTCATGAAGTCATTGGTTATTGGTTTAAACCATGTTGGTAGATGCAAACTACTCTAGGCTTTGAGTTTATGTTATTTCACATATAACTTTTCGTCTTGTATTATCGAACTATATCATCAATGTGTAGTCTTATTTATTATCATGATTACCGAAGTCAGTTATTTCGTCTTAGCTTAAGACTCTTTAGTAGTGCACAACCATGATGTCATATGAAATCAATTCGAGTTGCTTCATGTTTCTCAGTGACCTTTATATCAGTAGAACATTAATTCAAAATTCAACAGCCCCGACTTCCAACTTTACATGTCTACCAGTTTAGAATAAAGCAAATGTTCGATTTCATCTGCTTTTCGATTGTTCGATAGCTGTACTGAGAACCATATATTAAGCTGTTAGTATCGTATATAATCATAGAAACAGACAAATAAGGGTCAGTATGTGTGGCAATTGTCAAAAGTTCCATGATCATATTCGTCAATAGTTTTAGTCGTTCTCTCATTTTATTTTAGTTTCGTATTCAGATTGGTATGTCCTAAATTTTTTTGTTCCGTGTATAACTGTTATTTATTCGTGTACTATTGTTTCTACAGATTATTCTTGTGCTTTGTCTAAGAATAATAATGGTCTGTTACTTCAAGGTCGAATGTATATTACCGAAACATGGGTTTGCTTTTATTCAAAAATCTTATACGAACAAAAGGTAAGTTTACTATTGTATTTAGTTTACTCTTGTGTCTAGAAGTCTATATTTTGTTTTTGTAAGTTGAAAAAAATATTAGAAATTGTGGTTAAAAAACAGTACAGCTTTATTCGTATGGATTCATATTACTATTAGGCTGTAAATGTTGATAATAAACGCTTATGATCTGTTTATCATTTGGTAAGGAGTGCAGTAGCTGATCATGTTGGGTAATTCACAAGTTCTCTCAAAAGTTTCATCAGTCCTAATATGTCCGTGTCTGGTTAATTCTCGCTACAAGTTTAGAAAGTTCTCTTGACTTTAACCAACCTACCTCGCCTCTGACGTGGAAATGTTTGTATGCAGACCAGCGGACGGGCACATTACACAATAGTTCCTTCAGCCTTACTGTATGGTTGTGAAACGTGTCTCTTGATATCATTTAATTTGTACTGTGACTGGCAAGTGGAATCCAGGACGCGCGTTTCGTCCTATTTGGGACTCATTGGCTAGATGTACCTGTCTCTTGATAGTAGATCATTTAGTATTTATTGAACAAATAAAACACACTGGACAAAAGCTCCACTATTTCACCAGAAATGACTCTGATATGAATTGTGAACATGTCAAAATAATGTCTCACAGAATGCATAATTATCATCTTCGTGTCAACAATGTTCTCCATGTTAAATAATAATAATAATAATAATAATAATAATAATAATAATAATATATTTTTTACGAAGATAGGATGATAAACAGTTGTCAATATTCGATCACTGATATCTTCAAAGTAAACTGAAACCTTTGAATTGATAATATTGCAATGACTTATAGATCATTATGTAACGATGGGATGTCAGTTGATTAGGTTGTGGACCCATCAACGACTGAGTTAGCTGGAACACATGCCACTACTACCCATACTCAACTACCGCCTACCTTAACTCTGACGAAGATATATCAAGCTTTTGAATCTCGATTCGTACCATTTTTATTGTTTGAAGGTTGATAACATAACCAGGTCATACTAATCCTGGTAGGTGGGAGGGGGAGGAAGAGTAAATGATAACTTAGGCCGTTTGAGCTAACACTTAATGCTTAATTCACTGTGGTTGATGAAGCTCACACTTTTCCGCATGATAAAAAGACAATTTTACGATTAACTGATCGATTGCAGATTGCTAATATCAATCGTAGACTACTTATGTTAGCATGCTAATCACTGCTTGTAACAAGATAATACATGGTTACTAATTTTTATTACACTAAACGTATTGTTTGGGGTCAATCGTAAGCACTGACTTGTAATCATCTGATTTTAACAGGGTTATTTTGATAGTTCAGCAATTAATTACTTGGTGTTTTTTCTACTGATATGTTAGGTCCTACAATTTGCTATTGCTGTTACTATTACTAATATAGTAATAATACTTTGTATGTCATTGAATCGTGTCATTTAAATGATTTTTAAATCGATATCGATTTGTTTGAAAGCAATCAATAATACTTGTACTCGGAATGGTACTTTTCAATTTGTTTTTTACTTATGTTTATGTACGGCCTTGTTCTTTCGGTTGTGTTTTCTCAATGACCCTCTTACTTATTTATTCATTCCTCATCTTTTTCAGATATTCTTATCAGTCAATGAAATTGTTTCAATTACCAAAGAGAAAACTGCTCGCGTTATACCAAATGCAATACAAATTTTATATTCCAAAAATCATGAACGATTCTTCTTCACATCATTCGCTTCCAGAGAAAGATCTTATGCAATATTACTCAAAGTTTGGGAAAATTGTCGTAATCACCAGGTACAGTGAGTAAAATAGAGGAAAGGATATCCGTTTAGCTTAGAGTATTTGGCATGTTGTAATTTAGCTAAAGCATGATTACATTTTATGTAAACTAGAATTTGGACCTTCTCGACTCAGTACGTTGAAATAGCTTAACAGCATGCCGGATAATTAAATTCTATGTTTTGATTAGTTTGTTCCAAAACTGTTTTCGGTTGTTTTATAACGTATAAGTTCTGTTTACTACTGTCTTGATTAAATTAGTTTATTTGAGTGTTAATGACTGAAATTCTCCTAATACACAAATGATTAACATAAACTAGATAGATCGACAACTAATGTTGAACAGCACTCCAATTATTAACCCCGTGCGATTAAAGGATGATCAGAGCGCTTGAAATTCTTTATATCCCAAGTGGTGAAAATTGCATTACTCTAGCTGTGATCGAGTAACAGTGAAATTTACCTCAAGGTTAAATTAAAAAATAGCAAAATATAAGAATAAGTGATCAATCAAATAATAGAAGAGTTCATTTAGGAAATACGAATGCAATTTCAAGTTGAAAATTGTCTATGTGAGCTTACCTTCATTCACTGTTCATCGTCACATGATACTTCTTGATTATTATTCCCCACTTGAAGAACGTTTTATACTTTTAGTATCTCATATGTATTGTATTGTTACATTATTTCAATGCTACTGGATCATGTTGTCGTACTATAATTTATTTATCCTCATAATATTTTAGCGCATTTTTCCGTTGATAAAATGGTACAGCTGTCTTTGACTTGTGATATTATTTTTCCGTTTATTATTACTGCATATATTCGTTATATCTCTCGCCTTCTTATGGTGTGTTGATGATGGTAGTAGGAATTATATTATTGGATGCTGGCCCAATAGCGTAGATAATTAAATGCTGTCTGTGAAACCTGGAGACCCTAGATTAAATCGTAGAATTACGGAATTTCAGAACTTCGCATTGAAAATCTATCTAGAAGCTAAACTTTAATGTGCATAGGATTATTCTGTGGCAATAAATACTTTTTTGATGAAAGATTTTCAGGTTTTCCCTTATTGTCGTGTGGAATGATGAACATATGTAGCTATGAATTAGATGATTAGGCTTATTTTATACAAACCGTTTACGGTCGCATTTATTATGAGTAGCCGAATCATTGTAAACCAGAGGTTATTCTGGAAGTATTTTGTCTGCCATACGTTTCGAGCTAAAAAGGTTTATTGATTGAAATATACTTATCTAAGTCAAACAATTGTATGCCTATAATATCCTTGTTCTGATTGCAGGATATTATATATATATATAAAGGTTTGTTGCTAAAGTATTTCCCGTTATTAAGTTTGATAATTGAAGCTAAAGATTTATTTACGCGGAAATACATTTATATAGGTCTTTTTTATTTAATGGGAAGCAGCCAAACCACTACGTAACTTTGATTCATGAAATTATGGATTATTAGTCTGTGGCTCGTTTATAAGTGCAGAATATGTGGTTGTAGTCTGTGATAAACAGTTGAAGGTCTTGGTTGATCTGGTGCCGATCCACTCACAGTTCTTCTCCCTATAATTTTTTCAGATTCACTATTTTTTACATACATTCTGTCTCCCCAAGCCATGGTAATATGTTAATTCTAAAAATATTATATATACCCGTATAATTTGTACGAACACTAGATATTCGTTCAATGTCATGTTACACATCATTCTTCGCTTCATTGAATTTACAGGTGGTCAGGGCCTTCTATTACAAACATATTTTCATTGTAAACACGAACACACATTTTATTGTTATTTAAATTTCGGACATATTTAGGAATAAATCCATTCATTTTTGTTATAAGTAGTCTTTTGGAAATATATACTTACCCCATAGTAATTAATATGAGATCTTCATTTTTTTCCTAACACGAACTTAAGACACTTGTACAAATAAATCAGGTGAGCCTCTTTTACGGTGTTGTTTTTGAATGTATGCAATATAATCAAGTATTTAACACTTTGTTTGTCTTCACACTGGGTGTTCCTTAATAACAAAACCGTTTTCCTCTCAACCACAATTTGCACTGAGTTCTTTTGGTGATGCTATATTTTCTGAGGTAAATCGTTTAAAGCTTTCATTTATCGTTTTGAATAATATCATCAGCACTCGCATCATAGAGTAGTGAGCTTGTAAGTTATGACGTGAATATTAAATCAGCAGATGCCAATGGTGTTATTTATTGAAAGTTCAACTCTACATAAACTAGGTCCCGATGTTGTCTAAAGTAACAATCAAATCATCTAATCCAGAGAAATAAGAATTATCAAGATTATCCACCTAGGTTCCAAATCTCTTTGTCACTTCTAAAGTCTTTCAGATTTATGCAGATGTTAAATTTTTAATTATATTTTTCAGGTATACAATTGTTCTTTGTTAAAATAAAGTGCATTAAATTAATTATATTCGCCATTATGCAACTCGTTTTGCTTTTATGTAAATATATGCATGTTCATGTGAATTTAAGGTTGATTTTATCTACATTTATCTGCTATGAACATATCAGTGCAGTGTAAACCGATGTGCTATATAAGAATCACGAACGTAGTTAAAACTAAAACTTGAAATGAAATCTACTAAACGAATGGAAGCATAGTCGAAAATGCATTAAAAACATCGTGGTAACCTCAGCCAATTTTATTATGGTTCAAGTTTTTCATAAGCTCTGTGTAATTTAATCTCCTTATTGTTTACTGAATATTACATATCCAGTTGTGCTGTGATTATAATTAATTTATTATAAGATTTTTATCCCTTTGTAATTTGTAAGAAGTTGTTATTTTCTAAAACTCAGTGATAATTATTAGATTGGATCTGCATCTTCAGTGAATCATTTAAAAATATTGTAATACATCTTGTTAATGTGAAACAATTTCCATGGGTATAGTTTTAGTCAGGAAAGAATTGAAATAAATGAACTATCGAATAGCATACTACAAATTTTAAGTGATATTCAGGCGATTATTTATTACATACTTGTCATTTTCATGTGTTTTACTTTCAGTGTTACTAAATAGCAATCAACCAGATATTGTTTCATCTATATGTGTATATTTGAATGAATTATTTTAGTTTCTTAGATAAAATGGGAATCCAAAACGCACATTTCTTCCCATTTACAATTCGTCGTCGCCGTTAATGTGCACACTAGGATACGAACTCAATCTATTCATGTTAAATGCCACCTCGTTTTTCACTGAACTACTAATTCCAGACAGCCACATTTGTACAAGTTATGTACATAAAATCTGGACATGTTTGTGTAAAAGTATAAGACGAAACGCTCTTCCTGGATCATACTTGCCAGCTACTGTCTAATTTTCATAACATTCCTGAATTGACTCTCTATGTAGGCTATCTGCTCATACGTGAGACTGTTCAAATTTCGTTTTCAGCATTATTATCCGTAATACAAACACATTCTGTTTATTTATTGTAGTTTGTAACAATTGCTACTTGTTTCTGGATTTTACAAATATGAAGTACATTTGATGTATAAGGAGGCATTACACTTTTACATCGTACTAGTAAATTCTTATAGTAAATGAACTTGAATACTACTTCATTTTATTTCCTCTTTCAAGATTTTTATAAATGATATATTTATTTACTATACCGTGGATGCCTTTCTGGGCGCACCTCACTGAAAATATAATGTCAAGCATTTTATTTATTTAGAAACCTGTGGTGGATTAAATATATGTATTTTTTTGCTATATGAATTAACCATTTGCTCGGAATTCTTGTTTACTTATTAATTCTATAAATCTATTTTCGTCCCACTGACAATTTTAAGATAATTCTAAATAAACAGTAGGTTTCCCTGATAAGTAATTTCATATGTATGCTAGTTGGCTACAGTTTAACCACAGATCTTTATATGTTACTGTCCTACTTAATTGCATAATTTTTTATATGGTAAATCATTTAATATCTGGGTCATTTCAATTGATTGATGTAGTTTTATTGAATTTATCTTACTGACAATTATCGGTATCGTATGTGCATAATTGAATATTGAAAAATCCTGTAAAAGTAGAGTAATTTTATCTTACAGCATCTTCAATAATGCATATCTTTTTAAAGCCGAACTCGAACATTTCAACACCTGATATCAATAAATATAATGATAAATCAATGATTGCCTGTTACCCCATGTGGAGCATAAGCCGCCAACTAGCCTTCTTCAATCAACTCTGTCTTGAGCTTTCCTTTCCAGCTCTTACCAAGTGATCTTCATTCTCTCCATGTCTGTCTCCAATTTTCGACGCAATGTATTCTTGGGTCTTCCTCTTTTCCTTTGTCCTTCAGGATTCCATGTTAATGCTTGTCTTGTGACACAGTTCGGTGATTTCCTCAATATATGTCCTATCCACCTCCAGCGTCTTTTCTTAATTTTTTACTCGATTGGAAGTTGATTTGTTCTTTGCTATAGAAGGTTGTTGTTGTTGATGATATCTGGTCAACGGATCTGAAATATCTCATCCAGACAGTTGTTTATAAATACTTGTATCTTCTGAAGGATGCTTTTCGTAGTTTCCCAAGCAGGTTTCAGCTCCATACAACAGAACTCTCTTCACATTTGTATTGAAAATTTTGATTTTAATGTTATCTGAGAGTTGGTTTGAGTTCCAGATATCCTTCACTTGTAAAAATGCTGCTCTTTCCTTGCCAATCCTGCCTTCATATCTGCATCAGACCCTCCTTGTTTATCGATGATGCTGTCCAAGTATGTAAATGTTTCTACATCTTCCAGAATTTATCCGTCAAGTGTAAATGGGTTAATGTTGGTTGTTTTGTATCGAAGGATCTTGCTTTTCCGTTTGTGTATGTTAAGGCCTACTGCTGCCGAGTCTGCTGCTACATTGTTCATCTTCACATACATTTGATGCTGTGTTTGGGATAGAAGAGTTGGGTTGGTCATCTGCAAAGTCCAAGTCATCTAGTTGCATCGATGTTCTCCACTGTATTCCAAGATTCCCTTGAGATGTTGCAGTCTTCATGATCCAGTCAACCTACCAGCAGGAAGAGGAAGGGGGGAGTAAACAGCCTTGTCTGATACCGATATTCACTTCGAATGAATCTGTGAACTGACCTCCATGCACGATTTACAATGTAGTCCGTTGTGAGAATTCCGTATGATGTTGACTATCTTTTCGGATAGGCCATAATGTCGTAGAAGGCTCTATAATATTCTCCTATCCACGCTGTCGAGTGCTTTTTCCTAGTCAAGGAAGTTGATGTAAAGTGGTGAATTCCATTCAATCGATTGTTCAACAATGAACCGTAGAGTAACTTTTGGTCAGTACACGATCAGTCTTTACGGAATCCGGCCTGTTGATCACGAAGTTGGGTGTCGACTGGATCTTTCATTCAATTTAGTAGAACTCTGTTGAAGACTTTCCCTCGTTTTAGAGGTAGAGTGATGCCTACGTAATTTTTGCAGTTACTAAAATCTCCTTTCTTTGGTATCTTGATGAGGTACCCTTCTTTCCAGTCTGCTGATGGTTAATCATAAATAAGTGATATATCTTAAACAATTACACATTACGAATTATTATTATTTTATAGTAAATAAAACTAAGTCGAAAGAATTTGTTCGACGCTGCGGACTCTGTAAGTACTTAATGCTGATGTCTAAACTCTACAGGTGATAAGTCGCAGCATGAATAGCCCAGTGGTAGCACTTGAATTTTTAGTATCATTTCCCACAAGTACTCCTTACAAACTCTACATTATTGGACTAGGTTTATTATGGTTTATATTTCTGAAGAATTGATCTTTCTTAATTGTTTGACGCCCATTTTTGGTTCCCATCTGTCCCAAATTTTATGCACTTTAGCAAATGAATGAATCATTATAAATTGACCTTGGTTAAATGACTACTGAAAACTATGAAACGCTATACTACTGGTGTATTCTAACGTTGACCTTAAAGCCTGAAAGTTCTGGGTTCGGTTGACGGTTGGAACATGGGAGCTTACTGCTAAGACATCTAATACTATGGCGAAATATGTGTCTAGTGTTTTCTAGCCTCCAGTAGTTATCTCGCTTAGGTCAGTTCGTGATGTGGAGCTTCCTGAGTTTCATGAAGAAAGTAGTAAAACCTTTTAGTGCTTACTTTTAGACGCTTTTAAAAGTCGCTCCATGTATGTAACTAATTTTAGGACATTACATTTTATACGAATAACACTATGGTGAATGTCCTTCCACAGTATAAAACTGCGCAGAAAAAAAAATCAAATAATTCAGAATATATGATTTGCTGACACCTTTTTTAAAATGCAGCTAAAAGTTTTATCATACAGCATTCATAATTTTGTATTCTTTCTCTCCTATAATTGATATTACAAGCGTTTAATTAACTTTGTATACAGAAGCATGCTATTTCTCATCTAGCGAATTTTTTATATTGAATGCTTTCTACAAGTACATTTATTATGCTAGTTAGTAACACTATACATTGATTGTTCTTTAGTAGCAAACTATCCTAGTAATTTTTTATCATCGACTGATTGTACTTGTTATAGATGGCTTCCTGGTTTGACTGATTTGAAGTGAAAATTATTCATCAAGTACAGGGGTATGTACACTTTGTGCTTGTGATAATACTTAGCTGCTCATGTAAAAGTGAATCAGTGGCTTAGTGGCCAGAAAATTAGTATTTAAACCAGTAAATCGCAGGTTAGAACGCCACTTCCTATTGGGTTAGTCAAACCACTTAGTATCACTAGTCTTCTCACAAGCAGTGTTACTTGGTAAATAAGTTACATTATCTTACATATAGAAACACCCTAAAAACCGTTCGTATCTATGATTTGCTAGTTTAATGATCGTGTTTTCTGAATTATACCGCCATTTCATAGTCAGGTGGCCTACTATGTACTATTTTTAAACGCATCTGATATTCTTAACGGTTTTTTTTTTAAAAAAAAACAGTTTGACCGTCATTTAGTTACTTAGATGATAGTTACTGTGGTTTAGTTAGTATTGCATTTTTTTTAATTTTAGTTATATATTTATGGGTAGCAATATGTATGTTACGAGCAAATATGCATTAAACTAAATAATTGAACAAATTAAATTAACGCAAGAGTTTATTTATCATGATGTATATTCATTTGTAGATGACGTGTGCTGTCTGAAAATCACTCAGCAACATGGTATTATGAACACAATTTTACATTCATGATATTTTATTATGAGTTTCTGAGTAGACGTTCTAGAACTAGTTCACTTAACTTAATGACTCATGTTTTTCGATTATTTTGAATGCTTTAACTAGACTGAACTCTTCGTCTTGAGTAACCACATTGATGTATGTTTGAACGTTGTGAAAGTCACAAAATTTGAAACAAGTTAACCTCTCCAAATTCCTCAAAAGTCAATACTAAATCAAGGTGCTGTTTTCTGTAATTCCATTGTCTACTCATTATCATCTTACGGATATAACACTCTCGTCTTCTAAATTTTCAAGAATTAATCTCCTACCAATAGACAAACTAATCAACTTAGAATACACGGATGACAAAGTCTTATTTCATGAACATACCAACAACATGCACTCTCTTGATTGCACTGAGCACTCATGTTAAATAAACATTTCCCTGCCTCTAAATGCGAACTGTTGCTTCAGGACTGATCTGCATCAACAACTTCGCTTATCTTGGGAGTTTAATCAGCGTTGATGGATTGGTGTCCGATGACACCTCGGCACGAATTCAAACAGTCTGTTTGAACTTTGCCAACTTACGTCACCTGTGACGCAAGTGAGATGTTAGTTCACCAATTAAAGAATGAGTATACTACCCTAATGTCCTGATTATATACTATTGTGTAGAACTGATACATGACCACTATGAGTAGGTAACATTCGTGGGTTGCGTTTATTGAAACCACCGGACAAGTAACGATGAGGTTAGATGCTAAGTATTGGGGATGGGTGATAAATCAATTGATGCTGTCGGGAATCTTTATCAACTGAGATTGTTGGAACTTGCATTTCGTTTGTCCAACCACATACTACCGCTACGTCAATGCATACTGGTATTAAAATAAGGTGCAAGAAAGCTGCAGATGGCTAGACCAAAACATGATATCAGTCTATGAAGTCACTTAATGTTGATCTAAGTTGTGTTGATAGATACAGACTACTTAGTTAAGTTGGTGAGATTGTCGTAACCAATGGTTTTTAGATTGGGTGACATGTTTTAGAATCGTTCAGTGGAACAGGTGCATTCATGCTTTAACCTCTCTTATTTTATAATTTTCCTTGAACTAATTCCTTCTGTGTGTATCATATTCTATATGTTTACACTTTTCTCACTTAATTGTTATTACTGATTTGGTACTCATCTTGCAGTGCTAATGAGGTGTTGCAAATTGAACTGATGCACCTGTGTTCCAAGTTCTATGTTGTACATACATACATACGGATACATTATTTTTTAAATATTATTCTTATTATTAACATTCAGGTTGTTGGTCAGTTTATTTTAACTTATCAAATCAAACATTAGTTTTATTACATTCTAAAATAATTAATTGGAAATTTCTGTTGAATAGTCAAATAAAGCTTCCACTTGTTAACACAGAAGATTAATAGTTTGTTTTTATGAATTATATACTAAGTAATTCACAATGTAGAATTTCACTTTCACTAATCTCTACAACGTTCAGTAATAATGATCATCATGTGTTCACCAGTGACTAACCTCAGGAGACGATTCTAGGAGTTCTAGTAAAAAGACGTAAACGATGCGGTCTAAGCATACTGATCGTGTGGCAGTTACACACCACTGACAGTAGATGAGACTGTGCAATATTGGGAACTAACTATAAGTTGAAATAAGATCACTGGATCTCGACTCCGTAGTCTAGATGTTAATCACTGGCTACAATATCCCAAGGTTCTGGTCTCAACCCCTTATGGGCAATCGGATACTTATGCTAGAAAGTATCAACTTCCTTGCTTCAGTTGTTGAGGTTGGTTAATTAAAACAGAGTATGATTCGAACTAATGGTTTATTACTCGTTGGTAGCTGGGATATGCCTGTATTACATTTCATAATCTACACTTGACTATAATTTTCATTGTTTTTTATTTTGTATGTTGCAATTTTAATCACTTAGTATTAATAGTCAGTTTTGTAGCTTTATTAGATATCGACACTTTTTTTTTCTGTAGTTCATGAAAGAACATGATATTAATTTGATAAAGGAATTTATTGTATTCTATACACACTCTTCATGCTATATATTCACACATCATTACTGTAACCACTTCATGCTATGCGTGTTAATGTATTAAAATACACTAATTAGATGCTTATACACGAAACAAGTGTAGTACTATACAATTGCAAAAATAGTAATAAATTGTTTGATTAATTCACAAAGCTTTTTTAAACTTTCTCCTATGCTAACATTATCTATCTTAAATTTAGACAATGAGTATTGAAGAAATATTACAACAAATACGTGATATGTATGGGGATTATAGTTTAGCTATGGTTGAAGATGAAGAAGATACAGACGGGGATCCTGATTTAGTGCCGACTACTTTTCCTCATAGGGTAAGTTTAGTCTTTGTTTATCATATTTCGTGCTGATTGTTGTTTATTTCTTGTCGATAATTGATATCACTTGGGTACTCATTTTCAAACGAGACGATACTGAATAGGTGTTCCATCTTAGTATGGTGGAACTCCTTTGTAGCAGTGCACGCCCACAACCCCTTCTGATGTAATAAAATCATAGTACTTTCCTGTCTACCGATGAGAACATATTCTTCAACCATTAAATCGCGACCCAGAAGTCTGCATTTTCAATTCAAGCCTTTTCTCAATGTAGTGTGATATCTAGTGCCATTGATGAATAACAGCCTCACTTCCAACGTAATACATCACTTAAACTTTAGAAATCCATTCCTATTGATCCCACTATTGATGTTTAGCTGAGAAATCAGTTGTAATTGGTTTTTTTTTGTCATGGGTTATTATCAGCTTAGATACAGTTAATAATCACTATGTACACTGCACAGTTGTTACGTCTTTGTAATAGGCCCATCACCAGTGTTCAATTTAGTATGCTTCTTCATTTTTCTCTGTAACCAGAACGATTACAACGTTAATTTTGCAAGAGTATATATACTTTATTGATATTATTCATACAATCGCCTTTTTCTTAGTAAGTAGCTAATGTGATTGATTGATTCAATTTTCTTATAATCTAAAGCAGATTATCTATAATTTATGCACATTTAATGATATTAGTTCATGACTCAGTTTCCTGTGCCACTCAGTTGTTGGTCCAGCATTCTATTTCAACTGGTAATATAAGTTATTCAGTATTCTTTGTATATTTTGAAACTGTCAGTTGATATGCTTTTTTATCCTCGGTCTTCAGATGATTGGGACTATCTGGATAACTTCAGACAGTTTTTTTTATGTAGTCACAGTTCAAATTCTTAAAGTTGATTTGTTCTTACTTTATGTAGAATTTTCAAAGTGATTATTCTTTTTTACCTGATGTTCCCAGCAAATACCAGCTATATTTTTAGGATATCGATAATCAAGTGCTGGTGGCCGATAAAAATGTAACTAGTATTCCTTTGTATTATATATGTTGCTCACCAGCGCTGACTATAAGTGTTAGAGGAGACAAAGATTTCTTGAGATATTTCACTCTGTTCAGTACTCACATTCACTATTTAAACAATAAAAGTTTCACTATTATCTGAAGGCAAAAAAATAAGTACGCTTCAGTTTAACTCTGCATTTCGTATACGCTTTTATGTTGGATATGGAAATTGATTATACTTATCACCGTGTGAAACAACTCGCTTTAATGTAAAACTAACTAGATTATTAGTTCAGTCTCATGGTTAGTCATAATCGACGTAGAACCTAGTAGAAATATAGGTTAGTTCAAGTTGCTGTATCACATCAGTACCATCAGATGAGATGTACAAGATGAATGCCGATGGTGCCATGATGATCTAATGAGAATGGTGAGAGGTTGAGAAGTTTAAACGGTATGGATGTTATAAGACTGGAACCCAAGATCTATAAGATGACAAAAAGTAAATACTTTTGCTCCACTTGGATCTCTTCTGAGACATTTCACCCAAGTTTCCAAACACTGATCGCGATTATCGAGCGGACCCCAACCAAGTAGTTTCTACTTACCTTCGTGATTCAGATCATCAGTTAGTGACTTCATGTATTAATCTTCTATCTTGGTTCTTCCACTCCTTGCTTTTTACTTACTCTTATTTTGGGCAACATTGGACATCAATGTACGCTGTAGTTGGAGGTATTTGTCCCAGATACATACGCAACAACCTAAGCTAACGTTTTCGCAACGAAATCTGTATTGTATATTTTTACTAATCGGCTAAACCACGGACAAGTATACACTGGTGGGATGTCTCAATTTAAATAAATACAATTTTATTTATAAAACATTTAGATGGCAGTTTTAAAAATGAATCATTAAACTTATGCATGATATAAGGTCACAGTAACCAATTGACGCTTTAGTTCACCATGTACAAATATATAGTCTCTATATTCGTTAACATAAACAAAACCTCGTTGTAATAAAAGGTTAGATATAAGTGTGTGCACTTATATTTGTTAAAACACCTTAAACCTGTTATTTCATTCATCAATTATTATATTGTAATGATTATCATGTTATTGAATTCTTGATACTGTAATCGAACACTATAAACAAAATTTGTAATGAATATGCTTGTAAAGCTAGACGTCTTGACATTGTAATTGTCTTCCTTTGGTATAAATCTTTATAGGTGACCTAGTGATACTTATCAATATGCATTATACCAAAAAAATTGAGCTGTTTAATGAGGGACTATAGATTCATTTGAAAGGCATAATCTTATCAACATAATATTTTTTTTAATAATCTGATCATTGTTTAGCTTGTTACGTGATTTATAAGGTCATATACATCGATTCAGTCTGTCAGTTTTCACGATAATTTAACGAAGAAGAATGATGCTTCACTGCACATCACTACATGAAATTAAAATATGAAATAAATTTTGTTCAAATAAAATAATTGATGATTGGATTAATTTTAAATGTTTTTATCAAAGATTGATTTTGAGTGACCGTCTATCACAAATCTGCTGCTACATTTTAGAACGTTTATACATAATCAGAAATAAAACATTCAGATCACATAATGAGCACAATGCTATTTAGTTAATAAGTTATAAGTCATCATTTGGTATTGTGAGTATGCTCGCTGCAATGTTCCGAATTATAGCTGAACATATTTTGGTGGCTTTAAAATTCATATCGGCCCATGATTAAACCTATCTTCAAAACTTAATTCAACCAGAAAGTGGTTGTGTATAATCTTATGAACTAATAAGTTTGTCAGACTGTAACAGAACCTCTTTTTTTTAATGACTAACCATTTCGTTTATGTAGGATCAATATGTTGAACAGTGAACTTGAGAAGAATCATCATAAAAGGCGTTAAGTAGTTCCAACTACTCAAACGTGAACAGATGACCTAAATAATTCAAATTAGTTTGTACTTATGGGATTTAAATAAATTCAGGCTGAAATGCTTGTTGAGTAATCTATACCGACAATCTTGAGTGACTTTAAAATGAACTTTTAAAATTGTTTAATCAGAATATAGGTCACATAAATGAACAACCTATTATAGAAAACTAAATAAAAGTTAAGATAAATAATTAGAGTCACTGAATTAAATCTTATTTCTTCGTTAATGACATATAGTTTTAGTTATAATTGGTTGTTATACGAAGAATATTGTAACAAGAGTTTCTGATAATAAATGAAAGTCGACTTTCATAATGTGATTAAATTGTTATTATGTAACTCATCTATCCATTATCAATTTATTTAATTAATCAAACTCTCTGTGAAAGATTAACGGTCCTACCCATCTACTGACTTAGTGGTGTTCAAACTTGAATGCCACTTAGTGGTCGCGGATCAAGTGGTAGTTTAACTGTTATGTCGCGTTCTCTAACTAGGTCAATGACACATATCATTATGTTGGATTTAACTTCCGAAGTAAACGAGTTCATTATCCAATAAATAACCATCCATCCATTTCATTAAGTGATGAAAGTTCATCATTCTTAGCAAAGTTACAGATGACAAATTACTTTTCTTCATAAAAAAAAGTTAAAACATACTGATTCACCTAGCCACTTTATGTTATGAATAACCTGTATTCAGTATTTTGTTATATCTATGTGTGAACTAATTCGATTCTAAACGAACATACCATTAATTATCGCTCAGTGATCAATAATGCTGTTATCTCAATCCACCTGGAGGTCTGAATTGATAACGTCGCATACTGTGAAAAGGAGTGACCCAAGTCCGAGTTTCTACGTGGAGCATCAGTTCTTTCGAAATCGTAGCTACATCTTGCTGACCGATCCCAACTAGTACAGAAACTAAGTTTGGAGTTATTTCCAAATAAATCTATTATCAGTTTTTAGATGTATATTGTTTACCTATGAGCTTGTAGAAAACGATGATAGCTATGTATTCGACGACAGTTAATCACAGAGTTCTTTAAGATATATTCTTCACTTATTTTTTCAACACACAACATAAAATAAAATTGTTGTTAAGTTTGTTTGTGATATGTCAAACTTCATGGTATCATTCATTTCAAAAATCATTTGTCTGTGATAAAAAGTCACTAAGTATTTATTTATCAAAACTCATTGCTTACAATTTATATGTAATATTCTGAGCAATGAGTTTTTACAAATAAAAGTAGCTTAGTTCACTGACCACTTCACTTATCTCAGAAGTCTTATCAGCCCTAGTAAGTCGGTGTCTGACTAAATGTCAACACGAATTCAGAATGCTCGTTTAGCTCTTGCTTACCGCTTACATCACTTGTGGTGTTGTTAGGATATCTGCCTGCCAACCGAAGAACGAGTATCCTACACAGCAGTCCGCCTCTTATTAATCTGTGGATACGAATATAGAAGACATACTCAGGCTGAAGGTTATTAATTATAATTGTCTTCTAAGCAACTCTCATATCACGGAATTACTGAGTAAGTAATATTGATGTTAAACTTAGAGTACTGGAGAAAAATGGCATATCAGTCCATTAGATTGTGAACCTTCATCGAGTAAGGCTGTTAGGGCCTCTACCTACATCGACACATGGTTTTGAAGTAAGATGGGAGAAAATTAGGAGTAACTAAAGTAAAACGTGACAACGAATAAATTCATTGATTGCTAGTCATAACTGCGTTGGTGGGTGCTAACTATTTGGCTGAAGTCCTTGCAGTAATCATGATTAGTGTTTGAAGACTAGGTTACGTAGTTCAAAATCGCACACACTGGTGTAAATCGTATGCACTCCTTATCTTCTGTTAGATCGTAAGTTCCATTATTCTTTCATGCATACCCTTTCGTCGCTTGTTAAATTATATTCTGATATTAATTTTGCATTTCGATCCCATCTTGCCAATACTGTTTGTGAACTTTGGCTAACTCCAGACTCTACGTTATGACTGATTGGTCGAATTCCAGTGTGGACATTAGTTTGAGTGACTCAACATCACGTACTGTGTTGTTGGTGATATTTTAATTTGAGAAAAGTTGGTCCCGAGTTTTGTGTCACTAGTTATCCTTGCAATCCTCATTACACTTCCCGTACCGCTTGCTGACTGACGACTGCGAAATCACTCGAAACGTATGTTAGAAGATCCCATCAACTATCCCATCCAACTGCCTAATATTTTAATAGTGTATATTTCAAGACGCGATTCATAAATTATTGTGGTTAGACTTTTATCATAGAAGTTATATTTTGCAAAAGATATGTTACATATAAAGTGCATAATTAGAAATGATATTATTGTTGATTACAGCAGTGTTATTGGATAACTGTTCGTACTAATCATCAGTCTTGTAAACAGAGTCGTGCTTAGTTAAATTTATAAAAAAGAACATAGATATGCTAGGAAAGTTTCAACTTTTTGACATGATTGTTGTCATATAAGAAGCTTCCGAAAGAAACTAGCTTCCTTATTTGGGTAACAGACTAATTTTTAGTAAATAAATAATGTGGCAAAGATCGATTCCATTTTTACTACATGGTTCACATAGTCATCTACAACTTCTTATTTCTAGTCTATAAGTTAAATCCATTCATTAGACAGTTATTACTCTTATTTCATTGCACTTAACATTAGCTTTTCCTAAAATAGTTAGATCGTTTATTGTCTGATAATAATGATATCAAGCTAGTTCACACTGATTTCAAGCTACTTATCTGTTAATATCAATTTGAAATGAAAATTAGTCACCAAATAACTGAATTCCTTTAAATCATCAAGGCAAACTGTAAGTACCTTTTCCCAACGATTTTGTAGCAGTCACTTTCAGGCTGTTATTCTATAGAGTTAATTAATAATAATATGACACTAGACATTGTATTTCATCCCTTGCCATATTGAATGATCAATGCATTCTCCTTGTATACTTAGCTAAAGTCTTCTACTACGGCTAGCGATTTCCCAGAATGCTAACAAGATAATCGCGTCTACATATGTCCTAAATCAATTCAAATAGTACTATCGCTATTAGTATTCTAAGGATAAAACTGTTGTATCTGAAGCAGGGATGGCCGATATTATGAATTCTGTTATCCGCAGCGCTTTGTCCCACAGCTAGCACCCAACCTTGCCTTAATCTATTGCTCAGGCACAATAATCCGACTGATTTACCAAAAAGCCAACTAGTCACTCACACGCATATGTTACAATAACAAAAACCAAAAATACACTATATATATATATATATATATATATATATATATATATATATATATATATATTCATACGTCCGTCACACGATCTTAACCAATCACATATCTCCCTCGAGACCTGTCGAAAACATTACTTATCACATTTCATCGTAAGCACGTAATCTGTGGCATAAGCTAATATCTAGCTTTTTTAAAATAGTTCTAATCTAGTGATTTGCAATTTATTTTTAAACTCTGTTATTAGGTCATCAGATTACAGTAATCGTATATCATTATAAAATGTTGCAGAAGCCTTTATTGTAAAGGTAGCATGTACTAAGTTAGTCCCTAGTCTTTCTTTGTTAGGCTTGAGAAGCCTAATACTTTTAATCAGATAAGCTAAACAAATTGCAGTGGGTTTCCCTATCTAAACAATTGCTGTTTATATTTCCTGACTGAAGTCCACTTGTCTTGGGAACCACTTTTCAATGCATAGTTTATGAACACCAGCATAATCCTTGTTAATTAAAATAACATATATATCATTTCTTTCGCATTTGTCACACTTAGCTGCGAAACTTGTCAGATTCATCTCTATCTTCGCACCTTACTGGTACAGGCCGATCAAAGTCGATTTCATGTGAGGATGTATGCCATTCAGATCAACCAGCCATTGCTGGCCGAACCTCTAAATGTTCTGTATTAGGAACTACAGATGATGAGCTAAAATTAGCATCGGATGCTGATATTCCTCTTAACTGTGGTCCATCTTTCTCAGATCCAAGTCAGTTTAGTACAACTGGCAACAATAGGAGATCTCAACAGCTAATGACTATCAAACGCTGCTCGACTCCGGATGTTAACTGTCATGTTATATCACGAAAAACGCCTAATGAAATTATGTCAGACAGTTTTCACGCGGCCAGTAAATCTGGGAAAGAGAAAAAGAAACGTGCACGGAAGAGACGTCTTGGATCGCGACATCATGATGAGATGTCGATTTCAAAGCCATTGCAATCTGATTATTTAAGTACTCATGATCCGTCACCCCCAGATACATCTATAATAAGTAATACGGAACGTCCTGTCGTATGTGGTCCAGGTCACGATCATCCAGGTAGGGTGTATGCTAACACAGAAATTCCATTGAGTGTTAATGCCTTGTTTCAATGTATCTTCACGGATTCGGAATTCTTTTCACGATTCAGTGAACAGCGTGGTACATTTGGAATGGTGCAAGCTCCATGGCCAATATTTAAATGGTCAAGTCCCGCAGAATGTTCGAATCAGTTAGACTCTTCTAGTAAAATTGAACGTACTATTACCTACACATTGACATTGAAACAGAAGCTCGGACCAAGGACATGCACTGCAGTAGAACAACAGGTAATATTTTGACATGTATATTTTTGTAATTATTAAATTATTTACGAAATTTCGACAACAAAGCAAATTGGATGCTAAAGTAATATCAAGTACTTTTCTATTAGAGTCGTTGACGAACATTTAAGGAATTCCATTAAAATTCAAAATTATTGTCCAGTGCTTACTTGTCTACAGCTTGTCAAATTGAGTGCTGTCTGTGGTGAGAAACTACAAAACTCATGATCACCAAAATCCTTTAAACGAATAGATCGAAAATATTTATTTATTCATTCATTCCTAATAATGACTGTACACTTTTTTCTTCAAACTGTTTATGGTAAACTAAGAAGATTATGACGATCGACTTCTCTTATTTAGGTGTTTATCCATTCCGTTATGTTATCACGTCTGTAAATGAAGAGTAAACTCACATGATGCGTAGTTAGGTGTCATACTACTTATTAGTAGTGAGTAGTATTATCAAATATACAATAATGTTTCCATAGCCTTTAGAAGCGTTTGACACCGGAAATACGGGTCACATGTATTTTTCTTCTTATTTCTTATAAGAAGTACACTTGTGAAGAAGTAAATTCTGTTCTGCGTTAAACATGTGTGTCGATTTTCAGTTACTTTCCATATTCGCTTTTGGTCACATGATTTTGTCACCTATCCTGATTCAACTAATAATGAAAACTAGCGTCTCTGGATCCATAATGTGGTTTCATAAATTTTCAAAGTTCATGTATGGGTGTGAGACTGGTGATTTTATTATGGAATCACTTCTAGAACGTTTTTACTTAAAGGTCTAATACACATGACAGTCGAACAGTGTCAAGATATTGAGTCTCATGGTGGTCGTTGATCACGGTAATTTCGTACACAACTCGTCTCCTCAGAATCCGATTTTTTTTCACTTACTGCAGACTGACTACCCACATCTATTGATCAGGTTTTAAGTTCATTATATCTGACTTACATTCTCTTGCCTCTATAAAAACACTTCCCAATAGAAGTCGTCCGTTAATCTTCACTGTCTTCATTGCATATATTACCCAAACGAGATTATATTTTTTAAAATTCGATAATTCAAGTTAAGAATACCTTTATTTTTATTGTTTTTTTCATCAATAATCACCTATATTTAATATTGTTATCAATATAATCCTACTTCAGAGTGTAAACGTATCTGATGATGTGTAGTGCCACTATGACCTTTCAAGAATGATGTTGCACTTATATTTCTCGCCGACTACAATTACCATAACCTCTTTCACAACTAACACGATACGTAGTTTCTGTGACTAATATAATTTTTAAATAAAAAGTTTTATGATAGCTAGTGATATTATCCAGTTGCTGTAGCCGAAGTAAATATGGATTCAAACCTGCGATTAAATATAATCAATTATTTCTCCACTCAAAAAAATTGTAATTAACAAATCATTGTTGTAATCATTTACTTTCACTAAATTATTCTTTATCTAATCAATATATTTACATAACCTTATACTTTTCATAATTTTGCCAATTACAGACCTATCTTTCAAGTGAATCAGAATCTGGAAAAAGATATGTAATTGATGCAAAAGTTACAAATCAAGCTGTACCATTATGTAATTGCTTTTGTGTAGTTAGTCGGTATTGTTTATTACGTATAGATCGTACAACTAGCCGACTATATGTTAGTTCACAAGTTATCTATGAAAAGCCTGTTTTCTTCGGCGCAAAAAGTATCATAGAAAATACTTGTCATTCTGGTCTTTGTGATTTCTTTAGTACTATCACTGCCCAATTAAAAGAATATGCTACAAATTTATCATTAGAAGAACGTTTAACTGGTGGTTGGTTAACACAACAAAGAGGATGTTTGAACAATATTACACCTTCGTTAAACCTACCGAACATTCGAAATAATCCAGAATTAATTCAAGGTGTTAATATTGTTAATCAGAATAATCGTAAACTTAAGAATGATGCGAATGCATCGATTACATGGAATGCAAACAATAATAAGGTGTCTGTGTCAAAATATCCTGACCAAACAAAATCTCCTGTTTTCATTAGTTGTATGAATAATGATAATAATAATAATAATACAAATGTTAAAAGGAATAATAAGATTGCATTGTTTGGATCTGGTGACATGACTTATTTATTTATGCGTCCTGATCGTGCTTGGTTACTATTAGTTATTATGTAAGTGATTTTTCTAAAACCCACTTCAATAATATATATATATATATGTTCCTGAGTTTTTGGTGAAACATTTACATAGTTTTCAAGCTAATGGTCTGAGCAGTGGCCTTCTGATTAAAACACATCCCATTTATGAAGTCATTAGTTCTGTTCTCTCTAAATCTACTCTGTTTTTAGCAGCCGAGTTGTATGCTGTTGGTCCTCATATAAGAAGTGTTGCTGAAGGTACAGAATAAATAAACTTGTAATTGATAGTTACTGAACACTCTGGGCACTATTCATGTGAGGTGATAAGCAAAGAGTAATACTACTTATTAAAAAGGATTCGACTTTTAGCCACTAAGTTGCGATTTGAGTGACTAGAAAATGTCACTAACACGTTTAATTTGTAGCTAAATACATGAAACTATACCTGGTAAAACCATTTTGGTGAAAAGTTGGTGATCAACACGTAAACTTAATTCCCTAATTAGTTGGTTGTTTAACTTTTCAAGTAGTTTAACGAACGAATATCATCATCTGTGAACAATATACATAATAACAAAAGCTGCTCAATTTATTATGCAATCCTAAATAATGCAAACAACTAATCTGTAATTGTGAAGAATTATTTATTTGACTTCAACGTATATACACAAGTTTACAAAGAAAATGAATTTACCTTTTAGATAAGTCGATTGAACTATTTTATATAATTCACTTGAAATGATAGTAAGAAGAGCAGAAATTTTTACTCATTATGATTTCCTTTGGACTTATTTTATGTTCACAATATTAGATAATTTCTTCATATATAAATAATCATATTATTATTAAAGGTCTATATGCTTTAGAGAGGCTAGTAGAGGCATGACAACTTAAACTGATGTACGCATGTACCGAGTTCTACGTTGTAACTGACTGATTGATATGCTTCAGAATACTTGAGACCATTGTATTAGTTCACACAATTATTTATTATGGAGTGAAATATTTCATTATGATTTATTGTAAGAAATTGATAAGTGGCAAGTTATTGTATCTGGACTTTACATCACAGGGCTGTGCCTCCCGGACATTTATGGATTACAAAACAACAAGTGAATAGTGGAACATTCGTGTCATTTTCCTAACTACCATACTTTCACAAGTATAACTGACTTGATAGGAAAACGAAACCGTTTTTGTGAGGTTACATTGGATCAGAAACTTCTGTTCATTTCATGTATTTAATTAGTCTGAAAGAGAATCAGTGAAGTGCAGATTTGTGTACTCAGTTATGTGATTTATGATACAACTCTCCTGACCAAATTATCATAGATGGAGTGAAAATTGAAAACCTAAATGATTAAGCCCGTAGCCCTAACAAAAGTGATTAATTGTGGGGTAAGTTAAAATCTCATGTACACTTAGTCAGTACATTCTAAGTTTTTAATGTATATACTGCGGATTTCCTGCAAAACAATCTTCTTACCTCGTTATGAAATATTTATGTGAGTTTTATATGTTTCTGTTTCTAAATATTCGGACATAGCATCTCCCATTTGTTCTCTTTTTATCTTTGTATAGAAGCTTGTTACTTTGTTTATTCCTATCAATGGTATATAATCGGTTAGTAGTCTTAGAAAAATTAGCGGAACAATTTCCTTCTTCATCTTCTCGTGATCGAAACCACTTGCAAGATCTGTTTGGATCAGCATATTCCAAAGAAAACTCATTTCCATCCCCATTCACAGTACAAGGTGATCGAAAATCAATGCCAGTTTACAAAGACCAATCACCTGAATGGGCAAGAACACGATTAAAAGTGATGAAGGATCTTATACAGCTGTTATCTAAAACATTAACACAGGTAAAGAAATATTCATATTACCCCAACCCTAGATTGTTTTCAGTTCAAGCAAATGAAATTCAGTTACATCTAAGTTCTCATACATAGTCTATTAAACGAAGATAGAATATTAGCTGGTATGGGAATCTGTATCGACTGAAGTGGTTAGAACGCATATCGCGTGTGGTTGACCACCGCCTACATTGACGCGCAATGTTAACTGGATTGGTTAAGTAGATTCGTATGATTGAATCTCCATGTGACAGATTTGGGCATTTAGATAATATAAAACCTAAACTTATCTGGTTAGACACCAAACGATCGAGTTCATGAGTTTTATACCACTGTTGCATCTTCCTCATGGAAATCCATAGTAGTAGGCAAGATGTTTGCACAGATATGCTGTATAACTAATAATTAGCTCGATCTTTATCCTAACTGGATTTCTCATTGTAAATCTCGTTAGAAAATGTATTTTATAAATGGTGCAAAATCCTACCTCTGATCCTAGCCATAAATACTAACACTAGCTATTTTTCCTAACCTCAGTTCTAACCAAATACTTTTATTCCGATATGCAGCTCAATAATCAACAGTTGCCGTCTCGATTCTGATCGACCCGGCCGTGCAAGTCAAACTCATTGACTGCTAATTTGAGTTATTAGTTGGGGTCCATGAGATCAATGATTAGAGACGAATGAAATGGCTTAAAACCAGTGCAACGGTGTTTAGTTTCAATATTCCTTCATACACACTTCCCACTCTCAAACTAAGTCCTTAATGTTTTATCTTTATTATTATCATTGCCACCATGATTACTTAGACTCGTTTTTTATTCTTTGTATTAATGTGGTATGAAAACTTGGGCAAGAGAACACTTATTTTAGGCTCTGCGTTTTGACGAACTAGTAATCTGATTAAATTTATGCGATAAGCTTGTTTTGTTAATAGAAAATTCCTATTTAAGCATTTAGGAAAGACGAAGGCAGCAAGAAATATTTTTCTTTCAACTGATTTTAATCAAAGCTGTAGACTAATATATATATGTAATTTACAAGTTATAAAGTCTTTACTAATAATTGTTTAATAATGGTTTATTTATACAGTTGTATATTTACATGCATACATTCCTTTGTTAAATTATAGATGCAGCAGACACTGATACACGTTCAACAAGGCATAGAACTACTAGAATTCCCGTCATCACCAAACTTGAATGATAATGTTAAAACGGGTATGAGTATGAAGACTCCTGCGAATACCGTCACAGATTGCCCAGATTCTTAAATTAAAATCTATACCTTAGTAAAGATGACGAACCCATCAGAAAATGTCAAATTCATTTCTCTTATTTTTCTACTTGACTCCTAACCAATATTATGTTCTTTATTAATCCTTTTGTGTAAAGTTATTTAATTTATTTAACCACTACTCTGGAATAGGAAGCATATTCTTTATCTTCTTTCCTTTATTTATGATATGCTTCAATCTTTCGAAACTGTGATAAATTAATTTGTCTATATGTTAACAATGACTAACCTGGATTCTTTTGTAATGCTTTCTTAGTGTTCATTCACTCTAGTGAATCGATTCGAATTCTATTGAAGGCCAATAATTTCACTATTGTTTTTTTTTATAGAACAAACTCTCCTCCTACGAATATTATCAAGCTTCGATTTTTTTTCGTTTTATTTGCTCTCATTTCACTGTTTTTTTCGTTCATTTCCATACTACTAATTATATAGTTACATATTTTATCTCAACAAAAATACACATCACTCGTAAATTGGTCAAGTTATTTACTAATCGTTATCAAAGAAAGGGTCACGACTTCTCAGCAATGTGCGTGGATTCTGAGGCTAATCATTAACCTTAAAAGTGCAAATGACAAAATCAACCTCTAGTCAGTATGTAACGATGGAAACTATATTTTACAGAAACTAAAGTAGGTGATTCGGGAAATTGAGGCCGTTTAGAAATGCAGTTAATAAGTAACTACTTATGTGGTTGAGTAGGTTATTAGTAAACCTTTTATAAATTCGCTCGCTACATTAGTGATGAAAACTGAAGTGTCTAATTAATTATCCAGTAGAATAGAGAATCAAAAACAACATAGATTATTAGAAGAAATCACTTTGGAAAAGTAACTGGTTACCTTAACTATGGATAATAAGCTCTAGCTAAGAAGTCATTTAGTAACAACTTCACAGTGTAACATTTACTTGAATATTTAACCAACTGGTTAGTTTAGTAATATTAATCCTTATATGACGGCAACGTTTAAGTTATTTTTTGTGTAGTGTGAACAAAAAGGTAGATAAAAGTGTTAATACCTTTAGATGTACTATAGAGAACAAATGATTAAACATATATGCAGCATAACGTTCTTATGCTTGGGATAATCTTAGGAAGGTAGGTTTAAGTGTATGCAAAATACACTAATATCCTTGTCAAATGATTTGGTTTACTCGTCAGATGGTTGTCAGTTTTGACAATTTGTAAAGCAGTATAGGGAAATAAAATACTTAATAACACCGAGAAAACTTCATGATGTTGAAATATACTGTATATCCATTTCGATTTAACCCAAAATATCAAGAAAAATAGATATGATTTCCTCACTAATTGTACTTTATTAACACTTCAAAATGAGAATAATAATAATAAGGCATTTAATAAATAAAGTAAAAGTCAAAAGATTCACTTATAAAAGGTTGTCATGAAATGCATTTTATTTTCATCGGGAAAATGTGGTAAATGCTTTCGGGAAAAAAAGAAATATCAGCATTCTATAATCAACCAATTCCAATTAACTATGCATCTGTGATACATTGTTCCGATAGGTATTTCTTTGCCTAAATAAAGGGATAGAGGAAACGTTGGGCACATTCTTAGTAAATCTTACAAATGATCTATAGAATATAATATTTTATTTAATTTTAATAAGACTCAACAGGTGGACTGATTTATGCCAACAAGCATACGAATGTACGAGTAAAATTAATTAGAAATTATATGCCTAAATGGATTGATAGGATAATAAGGAATGTATCACATTGATAACATAAGAATCGGGAACAAATTCGGCTTTACGCACCCTTAGACGACTTATTTTCACTACGTCATGGGAATGCCAGCACATAGCTGCCAGACTGTTATTACCAATTAGCAAAATACATCTCTACTATATTCTTGAATCAATCCACGTATGCAGTAAAAAACAGTTTTTAAATAATTTATACTGATTACGTTATCAATAGAATTAGCTATCTAAAAGAATTGTCTTGACCACGTTAAAACATAAAATAAACTCTGAAGTAGCGAAATATCTGTTTAATTCATCAATAACCGGAATAGTAAGTATATAATTAAGCTAATTTGTATCACAAGATAGTCATAATGGCTTAAAACATGCATAACCACAAATGCAAAACGACAGTGCTTTTGATATAACATGATAATACACTGTTAAACGGATGCGTGATAAATGCATCAATCAAAACAGCTGTTTTGCATGTTGTGATCCAATTATCGATATCATTTATATTTCATGAACCCAGTGCCTTAGAAATGACTAACGATTGATTGCACAGAATTTATACACATCAAGTAGAGAAATAATTCTTAAAGGAGAAAAGATGTAGGTTAGACAACTGTATGAGTAGACCGTTGAGAACTGTGCACAGATCGAATTTATTTTAAATGGTTGAAGATGATTTAATTGATAACGGCAAACAAGATAAACAATCCTATATGATTCTGCGGAATATTTTATTTTAGATTTAGGGGATTCGCATATCCGGATTATGACAAATCAGTAATTACTATTATAATAAATCACTAAGCTAAATATAAGTTTTAGGGCAGTGGCTTTAGTAGTTAGGGTGTTTTGAATTCCAGACGTTAGATTCCAACCCCACTTCACTTTGGTCTAAACAACCGAACAATATTACTAACCTTTACACTTACAGTGTGACTCGAAGTCAGGTACATGAATGTGTACTTGATAAATGAATTAAATGATGAGCTATGAACAAAAAAAGAACTAACCTGTTTGACGTTACCATCAGCAGCCAGTTTCATTAATTGTGTGACAGAAAGTGTGGATGATTTATCTGATGATGAGTCTGAAAAAATTGTAGATTCTTCAGAATTAAGAATTAGACATGCTAAGTTGTAAGCAGCTAATGGATGGGAATCTATTTGAACAGCACAATTATACCAATAACTTGCTTGTCTAGTATAATAGCGCTTCAAATTATCGTGAGAAAACAGACATTTAGACGCTTGTATTTCATACCATACGCCAAGATTATACTGAGCAGGTGAGTAGTTTAATTCACTTAAATCCAACCACAACTTGGGGAAGTGTTTTGCTTTGCTCTCTGAAGCAGATTTCAATGCATGCTGCATATAAAACAAACAACGGTATAAGATACATAAGGAAGATTTTGTCAATAGAATTAAATATCACCAGTAGAATTTCAAGATGAAATAATACTAGGATTCATTGGGATAATCAAACGGTTATTAACGAAAGAACTGTGTTTAGAATGCAACAACTTATAAAAACATTCAATAGTATAACAGTGAATCGTTCACTTTTCCATTAACAATTGCTTTACTGTAATGCTATATAAATGGAACAAGACAAGTTGTTTATAGAAAAACTACGTAGTCGGTAAGTGCGCTGAATTATACTGAAGCGATCGTCATGCAGTGGTATGTGAGGCGTAACGATAAGTTCAGACTGAATTAAATAGAGCATTTGGTTGCACATCGCAATGGTTAAACGATCAAATTTTGTGTCCAGGTTAGGTTTCTACAGAATACACCAAGAGTTTTTTACTTACTTAAGTTACTAGTAAGACGATCTTCAATACAAACTAAGGTTTGATAGGGGTTTTGTCCGAAAACTAGTATGGGATACAAATAGCTATTTCCTCTAGCATAAAACAATGTATCTACATTTAGATAACAAAATTTTATAATCACTGCAATAAATTAATAATATCACATGATCAATTTAAGGTAAAGCAAGTAAACAGATTAGAGAGTCTAGATGTTGCTAGGATTCATCATGTAAGTCTAACGACAGTTATAGAAAAGTGAAGAGCAATATGACTAAGAAGGGATTACTCCATGGAATTAACAATCCCCAAGGATAGGTCTTGGTTATTTGTACAGAGTTTAGATGAAATTTAAAGCTGGTTTTCAAGTATAATAAGTGAATTTATACAAAAGCAGCATCATACTGCATATATATATATATATATATATATATATATATATATATATATATATGCTACAACAATGTAAATAGCAAAATATAGTATTTAATAGTAGTAAGTGCTGAACTTACACAGTTTAACTTGTGAAACATCTGATCTATTGTTGAAGATAAACTTTCCAAGTCTGTTTTGTTATTACATATTTCAGTCTGACAACTTTGATTTTTTGTCTCTATAGCTTTGTTCTTATATACAAACGAAGAGTCCTTAGTATAGACTAACTGAGCGACAGCTGGATAAGTAACAGTGGATGGGAATCTGCTGCGACAGACTTCATGTAACTAGGAGTAATAAATATCAGAGATGCAAATTACAGGTTGAAAATGTTGAGAGCGAAGTTTCGCTGAAGCAACGAAGCTTGCCTGTAAACCCTTTGGTACTTCATACTTATTTTGCAAAGTAGAACATTGTAGAATTGAGTCATCGAAGCTAACAGGAGCCAGTCCACGTAGAACTATTAGATATAGGTTAAAGATGAAGACAAACTTACAGCGTAGTTTGGCACTTAACATCAGTTTGTAAAATAGGAATCTCTAGATCTAACGCCGATTGACTCCAATGTCACAAGAAATACGTCAGTGACTGGTTGGATATTGTTAACTGAAAGATTCCTTCCAAAGATCTTTGTGGAGAAGAGATAGTGAAAATTCTTTATATCCCAAGCCAATATTTTTGGAAGCCGAGTATATGATATTTTCAAGAATATACAAACTGAAAATAAAAAAGTAACTGAAACTCATCAAAAACAGCTATCTAAAGATTATTCCAAAAAAAAATCTGTGTAAACTCCCGAAATAAAAAACTTAAAGCACTTGTAGTGTAAATCGGTCATGACAATCTAGATGAAATTTAAAAAAAATTAAAATAGCTTCTATTAAATGACAGCAAAATGTTGAGCAGCATTGGTTAAAAATTTCTGTTTCATTCAGCTTTTTACAAGAATTAAAGTATTGTAGGTATTTTCAAGTATGTAATACACATTTAGTAAATTTTGGAATACGAGGACCAAAGTGAAGACCAAATATGTGTCTACAGAATGAGGTAAAATGATTAGAAGCCATTTTTAATGTACTATAAATGCAAATGATGTTCATTTACGCCTCTTGACAGCTAGCCTTAAATATAACTAAGTTTGATACTTTGTAGCAACGAGAACTGTATTCATTTAGAACAATAAATTCGTTATCCACCAAAGTAAGAAATGAGTTTGATGAATACAGCGGCATGAACCTCTCTACATATATATACATCGGTAGCTGACTGGAATGTGAATTTTTGAGAACATGCTTTGGTTGTTAAAAGAGATATCGATAAGCACACTGGAAATTTGCGCTATAAGATGATACCAGTCAAATATAAGGCAAATGACTCGTATTATTCATATGAGAAGCACAAACATTTGCCATGCAGGAAATCATGACACTAAAATTATAAAAGTACTATGAACTATGACATACGACAACTGCCCTATTTCTATCTTACCGTTTGTTTATTCTATCCCGAAGACCATGAAAGTAAGATTTTGTAGATAAGAAAATATCATCAACAACTTTATTTTCTTCCTTTAGAGGTTCAACAAAGTATGATATCATTGTAGCTAGAGAGTTGATAATTAGTCAACACAATACTTACACTTTGTTAATTTATAAAACCGAAAGTTAGAGATTCAAGTTTCCTTTGATGTTCCTAGAGTTATATACACTGCTCCCAGGGTCAGGTGTAATAACGTAGTGCATTATGGACTTCAAAGTCGATTTGATTTCCGATGACATTTTTGTTATAAATTTTGAGCACTGCAAAGTGTAGGTCAATAATACACACGATTACATCCCTAAAATGTTTGTTTTTTAAGGCATTGTCAAATAACGTCAACTTTTCCTCGGTCGCCAGAGAGTGACAGAGTGGAGACAGAGCAAGGACTTGCTCTGTAACAGATCTGTTACAGGTGGGAAATTCTTCCGCAATAAAGAGGAATATTCGCTGAAGAAGAAAAGGTTTTTAGCTGTCGCGACTTCCCCTTTATTTTCCCATTGATAATCATTGGCATTTACTCTGTATTTCGTCCTCCATCTACTTTATCTCACCTTTCTCGTTAGTTTGAGTATCGTACACAAAATAAAACTAAGCCGTAAATAAATCTTGTGTACATTTAAGAAAGTAAAATTCTGGTCTACGTTAATGAATACGCGTACTCATAAATACACAATACTAATGTGATAAAGGTGGACTATGCTATTCACTTACATTTCGCTGTCAGTTGTAACGTTCAATTACAAATAACTGCTGAGAAGTTCATGACTTGACACACATTCAGGGGTTTCAATACTTCATATTTAGATTCGCTTGGTGGAATTAAAATAATGTCGTTTTTAGAGATCAATGTGCAGGTAGTAGGTAAGCTTTAATTTATTAATATTACGATATTTGTAGCATCCTTCCTAAGATATAAAGAAAATTTGTTCCTTTGTGTCTGTATTGATCAAACATCCATCGAGCCCTCCTTATAAAGGATTTAATGGAAATCTCGAATACTACTTTCTGATGTAAATAATTTTTAAGTTTGATTATTCTACTTACGAAAAGTTAACATAAACTTCAGTGCGAGCTCCTTCTCGCTTTTATGCGAAAGTGTGTTTTATTAGGTTTGACTTTCGAGTGAATCGTATTAGTAAATTTTTATGGTAAAGAAGAGCATGCGCTACATGATTCTTAAAAGTTACACCATTCTCAACCTTTCTATATCCTACTAGATGCAAGTAAAATACCGTAAGTTGAGCTGACAAGCTTTTACATTTCATTCCAAATAGAGTTGTGAAGAGTACCCGGATATATGACCAAGTTGCGCTTGTCGTATAACCAGGGCCACTTCTGTCGAATGGACCCCACTCTTACGAATGAGAAATCAGAAGGCAACGAAAGATGGAAGTGAAATTATATTTGATCGTAAACAGAGCTTTAATGAGATAACAACGTCTAGGCTGGCAAACTAGAGACTGATGCTACCCACGGTGGTTCGAGTCCTGATCTGGTAGTGATGCGTGACCGCGCGCCTTCAACTAGTCGTGTCCGCTAAAACAAACGTGGTCAGCATCAATGTCGAGTGCTTATGCAACTATTTATTTGGGGGATTATTTACCGCTACAGTTTCATTGGCTCTTTCTTTAAAACATTCCTCAATATCAATGTTTCTCTTAAAGTAGGGAACTATGATATAAGAGTATTTTAATGATTTGGTATTAGATATGTACTTATAACATCAATGGATGATCTAAGAGTTAAGAACCCTAAAGTTTTAGTATGAAGCCCATAAGCAGGATGTGCTGTATTTGTTCCAGGATGCCAATGAGAAGAAACACCTGAATATCACAGAAAGTTAACCGTAGGTCTTTTTCTGATGCAGAGAGATATTAAATTTCGCAAGTCCATTCTAGGAGAACGCATCCCTATTGCATATAGTACTTAATAGTATTAAGTGCAATAAGTTACTGCCGGCTCTCCTGTTTTTCCGATTCGTGACTTGTCAGAAAGCGAAGATATTAGAGCAACCGTGGGTCTCCCTCTAATTCTTGGGATCGTCTGTAAATAGAACGGTTTATGATTCTCAGTTAGGGTAGGGTTCATTTACAAGCAAATCAAGAGAAGTGGTTTTCGGAAGTAACCGTTTCAAACTTTGTTGGTCAAAGAATTATGTAGGACAGAAAGAACTGCGACAACAAGTGATCTTTTAATTTATTTATTACTCAACCATTCTATTAGACACCGTTATTACTTAGAGACCTTACTTTTTGAAAAATAATTCTATGATCGACTTTGTCGATCTCTATGGAGAGATTTATGCTGCCATTCGCGCTGAATAGTTAAACTTTACTGATTGGATTCAAATATTTTCCATTTTGTCAACAGGGTAATCCTGTACGATTCTCCATGTATTAATCCATGCTGAGATACAGTTTGGAGATAGTTATTGATGACGTTGTTATGGTGACACTCGATGACGATTCCTTTTATGACCTGCTCTGCTTCAGAGAGTAGGGAAATCGACGACAGTAGGGGGCGATAAAATGGGTATTACCACACCCATCTGTCAATAGGGTTGCTAAGCCAAAGCTAAAATACAGTTGATGGTAGCTAGAGGTAGTCAAGAAGAAACTCACCCATCTTAGAAACTTCAAAATGGATTCCATCTAAGCCAGCAGGTTTGTTTAGGTTCAACTCCTTAAGAACTCTTTAGATAGTGAAAGACTTTAACTTCACGGAACTCCGCTACTGACTAGCAGGTTAGGGTTGATGACAAGTAGTATGAGGATGTAAGATGTTGCACTGAAATTCGTCGGCAATTAAATCAGTATCCACACAGCAGAAGCTGTAATTTATCACTGGATCCCAGCTTAACATATTTATAATCAGGTATTATTTTTAGCGAGACTGTGCAATGGTTTACTGTTTTCTATGCACTTTATAAGGAAAGTCTGATAGTCTGTCGAACGTTATTTGATTTTTGAATTGGCGGTTTTTATAGGCTATCCATTTCCTAAGTCAGTGAAAAGTCGCCAGATGTTCCAAACAGTTGGCCTACTTCACATTTTATGTGCGATAGATTTTAGCCAGGAGGTGTGGCTAAACGATTTTTCAGTAGACAGAACAACACACAATATACTTTATACAGACAAAACCTTAAGAAATTTTCGCCTAGTGGAAGCAAATCCTCAAGTCCCAGAAACAATACCCCAAGTAGGCGAAAGTTATGTTTCAGTCATTCGGTGTAAAAGTTTTTGAAAATTTCAAGTAATTATCGAGTCTTTAACTTATCGACTGTGATGAATTTGCTTTTAATAATAGAAACTGCATGGAATCACAACTGTTCCTTAACTTTTGCTTGTAATGTAACTCTGAATTACTGTTGGAGCTCCAATGTTCATCACGCTCTAACTGCGGTTACAATATATTCGTGTGTTTTCAGTAATGTTATATAAGAGGCAGTTTAATCAGACAAGAGGGTATTTTAGAAAATAGGTACATAATTTAATAGCGATACAGAATACACCACATACCAAGTTTCCTTATCGTGCTCAGTGCACTTGCCAATCTTGGTAAATTGTAATGATGTATTCAACATCTGTTGACTAAAACGTATTGTATTAGTTGGCTAAAGTTTAGTGTTGTCTTATTAACCCTACAACAGTTTAAGCAAATAATAATAATAGTTTATTCTCAGGTAGCATTTTGTACATGAGAGCATACCAGTTTACAGGCATGATCAGAATGATATAGATTGTTTTTAACAGGGAATATATAGAGAGTCACTTTTATGAAAATCATGCTATATGAAGACATTGATTAATATTTATAAAGTCAACTATAACAAGGTCCAGAGTTTGCATTGCTAAGAAATTAGAGATGTGTTATGTACTGTAGAACACTTCCAGCATGCGTTCGCGCGTTTTACGACTGTGGTGCTGTAATCGCAGAAAATGGCTGTGGGTAAGCAGAATGGATCATAGAGACTATCCAGAAACGGGAAAAGACTGAGTATTTGATATTAGGTTAATAGAGCCAATTTATGGGGGTTGGTCTAGAACGGTGAGTTATTGATGCGTTAATTTCGTTCTTAACCATCGTTTGGAGTAAGTTGCATAAAGAAGACCAATTCCATAGGAGAGCAGATCGCAAACTCGGGTCGACAGTGATTTAGAGGAATATATGAAACAGAAAGAATATAAACGAATTTTTAATTAGTGAAAGCAAAATAATCAGTATTAAACCAGATGTTTTTTTCCATCGCTTTTTTTAGTCACTATGTAGTGTTTGTAGTTTTAGAGCTTTAATAAGCCATTGCTGGTTGAATCAACGTTAAGTGGTAAGTCGTCAACGAATTTGTATAAGTCTATAGATTCTAGGTATATGGTGATCAGTCGTTTGAACCTTAGGATAGAGTCAGTAGTGCGAATATTTTGTGGTAGCTTATTCCAGAGTTTGCTGTAGAGTACTATAAAGAACTTACATCGTTGTTGTGCTTGGTATTTATTGATAAGTAATGTTGCCTTTTAGTTTCGTATCTAGGCGTTTGGTTCCATTGGGGAGAGAAGGCTGAGAATGATATTCCGGTGATAATTTTATAGAAAAATATTAAGTTATGTCGTAGTCGGCGATGACTCAAGGGTTCTAAGGAGAGTGTTTTACATCTAGCCGTGTAGTTGATGTTGCTGTTAGTTCCTAGAATTCGAAGTGTAAAACTTCTTTGTACGCTTTCTATACGTGTTCTGTCTATGCTATTCATGCTCGAGAAGATAAATGAGCAGTACTCGAGTGTAGGTCTTACACATATCTTAAACAAAGTTAGTTTAGCCTCTCTTGTGAAGAAGTTTCTAAGAAGGAAGCCTGTTAATTTTCTAGTTTTCGAGACTATAGAGGAGGCGTGCTCTGTGAACTTCAAGTTACCTGAGTATTTGATGCCCAAGTCGCTTGTTGATTGGAGTATTTAGACTTTAGACCCATTTAGATAAATTGTGAACTGGGGGTTATGGTTGCCTATGTGCATGATTCCACATTTACTATAGTTAAAAGGTAGTTGCCATTTTCAGGCTCCAGGCACTTAGTCCTACCAAGGTCCTTTTGAATTAGAGTCATGTCTTCTAAAACATCTGGTGTATAGCTATATACTATCTTGAGATCATCCGCATATAAATACGGTCGACCATGTTTTATAACGTTAATTATGTCATTTATGTAAATGATGAACTAATAAAGGACCCAGTACACTTCCTCGTATTACGCCGCTAGTAATTGGTTTAGGTAATGAGAGGCTATTATTATACTTTACTGTTTGCTGTCTTCCTTCTAGGAAAGATGCAAGCCATGAGTGAAGTGGGTCTTTGACCCCGTATGACTTAAGCTTAATGAGTAGTCGTTTATGCGGGACTTTATCGAAGGCTTTACTGAAGTCGAGAAATAAAGCGGATACTAGAAATCTTTTGTCTCGATGCGTAGTTATGTCATCTAGATAGTCTAGCATGCATGTATCACAAGACCTAGTTTTTAAGAATCCATGTTGGGAGGGGGAGAGCAGTTCGTTCTTAAGTAGATAACGGAGTAATTCCACCTTGATTATTTTTTCCATTACTCTTGATACAACAGAGGTTAGGTTGATAGGTCGGTAGTTCTCTATATTTCCTACAGGTCCGGATTTAAACTTGGGAATGACACATATAGTTTTCCATAGGGTAGGGTAGCATGCAGTGGAGAGTGATATTGTAAATAGTTTAAGTGCCAGGTGGAAGTCATCACCACCATATTTGAGTACATTGGCTGGTATACCATCAGGGCCCAAGGCGTTTGAGTGCTTTAGCGTAGTGATGGCCTTCATAATATTTTCTATAGTGAAAGTTATCTCCCTTATTTCGCATGGTAGTGGCGTAATAGGTTCGTTCCCCTCTATGTGGTTTTCAACGGTATGTGTAGTGGTAAAGTGCTCATTGAATAAATCAGCTATATGGCAAGGGTCATCATATATTTTATTGCCACAGATAAACAGGTTTCCACCCTTTATCTTGGTGCTACTGATTTTGTTCTGGAGGGTCTTGAGAAGTCTTGTAGGGTTATTTTGTATAGTAGCCTGTTTTTCTAGTGCGATTTCCATCTGTATACGATCCGCCTCAACCGTAATATATATTTCTTTCATAGTTATAAGAGAGGAATAATCTTTAAACTTGTAGAGTTTAAATGCATGTCTACGTAGGCTTCTTCGTGCAGTAGTGGTGATAAGCATGCATTTTGGAATTTTGGGTTTAGTATATCTCATAGGTGCAACTATGTCAAGCGTATTGTAAGTGTTGTAGTAGAGTATATCAGTCAGCATATCAGCATCATCTTCCATGAAATAGTTGTTCCAGTCAAGGCGTTTGAAGTAAGCCATAAAGCTCGTCCAGTTAGTCTTGTGGAGGGGTCTTCTGGGTATTGTAACCGGATATTTATACATTGTGGTTCCTAAGCTAAAGTTGCACCTGACGATATTGTGGTCACTACCTGGGAATTGTTTCCCTGTATGGACAGTACATGGGGTGAGTTCATGTGTAAAACTAAATCCAAAGTGTTTTTGTATCTGGTAGGGCTACGAACATACTGTGACCAAATCATTAACATTGTGTAGATATGGTAAAATATAAGATGGCAACATATGATAACACACTTTCTTAGTTTCTTGGTAATCAGTTTGCATTGCATATTGTATTTATGATTTCAAATTACAAATCTACTGCATAAGTTTTGACGTTGACACCTTTTCAAACGACTAGCTGGATTTGTTGCTATTATAAACTACTTCTCGTTCCCCTTTCTCAACGAATTAGTCGGTGGAATGAGAATATTCCGTAAAATCTACGTGATTCTATGACACCAATATGTTTTAGATTATACTTGGCTTAGCAAATAGCGTTTAATTTTGTTATCCTGGACCGCCAAAAAAGAGTAATAAACTCTGAGAACTGTTTTAGAACACTATTTCAATTATTCTAACTGTAGGTAATGTAAACATTTCGTTTCCATAAATGCTACGTTCCTCTAACCCTATCCTCCCGATTGATATATTTACTCTTAGCATATTGTCTCTCACTATGAACTACACTCAAATAGTTGTGTACAAGTTGTCCATATTGACTCCCACTATTTCCTTTGTTCTGTATTAATGTTAATTTCCTAATTGGTCGGCTGTGTGATCTGGTTTTATGTATGTATATATAAAGGAATGTATGAAATATAATTGGATTGTGTCTGGTTGGTCTATCGGCTTGTGTTCTTCTTATTCCGGCTTGGGACTGAGTGGGCGTAGGGCAGACGCGCAGATATTGACTAGGCACACCTAAATGGAATTTGGCCACTCTACCAAAAACTTTTCTTTTCACAACAAACTTATCTTGAGATAACAAAACTAACTGTTATGTCAAAAAACAAGTACAAGCCGCATATCCTGGTTCCTAATAATAGGGCTTACGACGTTATTTTTGAACCTCTTTGAAGTTTAGTTCGAAAAACTGAAAACTGATTAAATTTTCTAATAACTGAATGATACCCTCTTTAGGAAGCGTTTGTTATTAAGGTGATATTTCGTTAAAACTCTATAACTCATCAATTTGTGTGTTCTTGAGTTAAATGAGGACTGTCAAAGGTTAGGCCGTAGTAAAACCCGAATGGATCGATTTAAAATACGCTGCCAGTCTACTAAAACAAAATTATCGTAAATTTTTATAACAACAAGTATAAGCTACCTTATGACTCATGCATTACATCTTTGTATTTGTACTTCTATTGTCATGACTACTAAGTGCCTTAATGAATGTCAGTCGCTATGCATGTGATTGTGTAGATGCTTGTCCATTCATTTCCCTTATCACTTTGACCTTGTGTACTGATATATCCATTTGACCTTCACTTGTCGTTAATTCTTCGACATATCCACTTCCTAAGCTTATCTATGTTTAGACATGGACTGCTATATTCCTGATGTGCTCGTGTGATTACTTGTGTTTATATTGCCAGTGAATTTAATACAAGTTCCGTGCTGTCTGCAGTGTAAAAGCCGGATTATACTTCTGGTGCAAGCGTAAATTTCCTGTATGACGACACAGAATATTCAGCAACGTAATTCTATTCAAACAAATCAGTACTGACACAGTTTTCTGGTACAAATAGTGGTTCTATATTTAATATATGAGCATAAATATAAACTGCAAACCAACAGTAATTTTCCTCTGCTATACAGTTAATATGATCCAACAAATTATTGTAAACGATCTATGATACTACATTTGATAGAATGACAGTCAAAGTGATTACTTGTTCCTAAATTCTAAGTTCTTCTCAGTATGCGAATCAAATCAAGTCTACAGCCAACAAAATTAAACCAAATAATCAAGTGTAAACAACTAAAGACAGTCCACAAATATAGCTTTCAATAAGTCCTTGAAGTCTGTTAAAACAAACTGGAAACAACCATAGCAGATAACACATAACAACGATAACCAAATTGCAAGTAAAGTTCAATAACAATCATAATAAAGGCGAACTAACATATAGAGTTATTACCAAACAGGAAATCACAAGCTAGCACTAAATGCAAAAGAATGTGATGTCGTTAGATACACTACATTGGAAGGATTCTCAAATAAGTACAAAAACGATTTTCACATATAGTGTCTTTACCGTATCAATTAGTGACTGTCATTTGAACCACTTATTATTCACCTTCACACCTGCTTGTTGTACATTTAAGCGGAGTTTACTGACAATGGACACCATTTGACAACCGAAAGTCAAATGTATAAAAGTACATTAACAGCTAGTATAAGTATGTTAAGCATGTTTGTAAGAATGTAATTTGCTATGAAAAGCAGCAAACTTGAATTATAAGGTAGTACTTTGAAAGGTACATCACATTGCAACATCCGTAACTTAATAACTAAAGCCTGAGGTGACGTCACAAAGAACACAACAACGTCAAATAAGAGTTTCAGAAGGTAGAAACAAGTGATGCATAAGATGGAAGTGTTTGTTAAGACTATGATAGAAATCAGTTATTAATGCATGAGGCTGGTGCGAAAGATAAAATGAAGAATAAATTATATTGTACCCGCGTTCATTTGGGACTGGCGGAGAAAAACTAAATGAATTGCGGAGAAGGGCATTAGAAGATTGGAAGATTACGAAAAACATTATTGATATGCTAAAACAGCACTGAAAAAAATATATATCACCAAACGTATTAATAAATTATATTGATATGTTTCACAACAAAAATTAGTGTTACTATGTCGTATTCTACAGTAGACGATAGTAATCATATTCTATACCTGTTGTTTTAGACATAGAGTTCTGCAAAATACTGTGGCTGTTTTACTGTGTAATAAGAAATGAATATCTAAAATATTATTTCAATTATGTGTGAATATTAGACACAGTAATTTACTGATTCAGGAATCATCGTCTTAGTAACACATTCAGGTTAGCCAATAACAATTCGCCACCAAAACACCCACTTCCAAAAGTGTTCTCTGTAGAGTTGAAAAAAGACTAAACGAAGTCTTTAATAATAATAATAATTATTATTATTATTATTGTGATAATTTATTTCCTGATATCAGAAGTAAGCCGTTTTTACACGCAAGATCGACAAAAACATATCGAACCATAGTAGGGTTGAATGTTTACATAAACAAATTTTATTACGACAAATAGACTTCCAACATTAAAGTGTATAGTAACCGTAGTGAGACATTCGATTGTGTGGATAGTGACTAGAAATGGAAAGGTCTATATACATATGGATACAGTTATTAAACGTTACGGAATTCGGAATTTCAAACTGCTAGGAGCAATAAAATCGTTCACAGGGAGAGCAGTATTTCTGAAAAGGCATATATCGGTTGATAAAGTCCAATTGTTTGAAAGCGAGTGAGCATCAGTTAACGGAGGAGGGTTTTCTAAATCGATCTTCTCCAGAGGTTTGGAAGAGTGAGATAAGCCTTCTACACGGCTCCTTGTGAAGTTATAGGTTTTAATTTGGTTCGTTTGCCAGTTACATATTTGAGATACTAAAGAAGAAAGAGTGGAAAAGAAAAGACAGGCAGCAGAGCAAAAAAATAGGATACGAGATTAGATAAGAATTAGGATGGATTTATCATGGTATGTTAAATAATCAAATAACCAAGCAGCCAATTACTTTCATTTACTAGGAGCTACGCCATCGCTTAAGACTATCAGACAAACAACTAGTGTAGCCTCCAGTGGTGGATGTTTGTTTTGGCCAGAAATCGTACTGTATGTTAAAAACTCATGGGAATCATAAGGTGATGTATTGTCCGTGTTAAAGACAGAGATGGTAGGTGACCTGTCTATATGAAAAGTAAAAATGTATGAAGTAACTGGAGGAACTGATATTTAGATGAAAAGTTGGTCGACAAGCTAGGGTGTATATTTGTCCTGCTCTATGTATAAACGTGACACAAATGACTCTATTCCCCAAGCCTCTGAGACCACAGTATATTCCCTGGACATTAACGTGACCATATTCAGTTTTCACTAGACAATTGTGTACCTCATATATGTTACTCATGTATCACTCATGCACGATTTTAACATACTAAACTAGATTTTTCAATAACCCTAAGCAAGCAAACAGTGTTTTTGTTCTCATGTACAATGGCCCTGTGATTTCTCTTACAAATGTATCCTGACCTATAAAAGCTATGAGACATTTACATGACATTGATAATGTTGGAAAATTAATATCCTATTAGGAAATTTAATAGGAATATTTCGGAAATCATGCTGAGAAAAGTAGTTTGAAACACAATCACGATGTCTCAGGGTCTGCTGGTCTTGACCTAGAGATTTCGAAAGCATCAGTTTCTAAAGCCTATTTCACCGCAAAGTTTTGAATTATTAGATGTTCCTTTAGCTTATAAGTCAAATCTATAGCTCACTACTAACTATTCTACCTTTTATATTACATTATTTTGTTCATCGTACTAACAAATACACTTTTTATGATTCTAGGCTAAATGTCATAATCAACCAACTTACCGACTGATTTTCACATACTTTAAATTAAAATTTAGAACCATTTCCTGACTAACCAACTAGGTAGGTTAGTCTATTTCGATATTTTCTTTTCTGCTTTCAACAATTTACAATAAGAATCATGATATCAGATGCTTTTTTTAAAATTGGCTATTATTTCCTTTTCCACATAATGATTTAAGTTCCTATTCATTCAAGTACTGTATCCTATTACTTCACTAAATTGAGCTTGTTCAATTTTATTTTCCATTTTATACATTAATTTGAATATCAGATGATTATGTAACCAATTGAAATATTAGATCATTTAATTAAAACAATAATCTCTTTAAGTATTGGATAATACATAATTGCATTTTTAAATGTCATACACTATGTATGAATGTGCACATTTAAAATAAACATTAAGATTGTTTCTAGTCATTAAGTGAATTCATAAGATTAATTACTATAGTTATAATTACATAAAGGTAATAATCAATTTGATTGGTTATTTGTATAACTTAGAAGTACACATGATTTTAAAGTGAATTAAACGTATCCAACTATTGAACACATTTAATACTCATCTATTGTCTAATTCATACACACTAAAATTGATTTCATTACAATGTTTAATCATATAAATGTATAAAATTATTTATTTTAAAAATTAATCAATATTGATATTAATAACAAATAAACAATTTATTAAAGAAAACATAATAATAATAAAACAATGTTAATCAAATTGGTTTTTCCATCGTTAAGATCAAATACTAATCAAGAAGTTTGTCGTATTCATTATCGTCGATCATCTAAGTCACTCAATATGAATTGGATCGCTAAAGCTATTTTTCAAATTACTAATTTAAAACGGGATACACTATTTAGTCTTTATTATTATGGTAAGCAAAAATTGTTGTACTTCGTTTTATTAGTTTAAACAAAAAGGGTAAATTTTTCGTGACTGCTGGAGTTCAGACTCGTCGAGAGTCGCGTTATATCACGAATAGGTGGAAGTAGTAATTCTACGATTGCATGCTGGTCGAATGGTCCAGACGGTTAGGCATTGGTCAATTCGAATCTAGGGTTCGCACCAGTGTTCCTGGTTTTCAACGGTACCCTACCAATATCAGTCTATCACACATTCAACCAACTAAAATTTTCTTTTATTCCTATTCATGAATTCTTTATTTGTCTGAAATCAATTTTTCTTAAATCATTCATCAGGTTTGGAAAAAAATCTGTTGGTAAATTTGTAACTGTTATGTCGTGATGTTACGAACAATTGCTTGACATGATCATGTACTCACCAAATTCTAGAGATCACTTACAAATAAGACTATTTAGTCGATACCTAACATCTATCCTAATGTTTACTCAGTCCAAGGTCGGAATATGAAGAACACAAGCTGATAAACCAATTAGACATATCATATTGCAATTATTCCTTTATATATATATGTAACCTAACAGCCCAGTCAACCAATTAGAAATTACCATAAATACAAAATAAAAGCAAGTAACAGTGAACTGGAATAACGTATACGCAATTAATTATCTGTAGTTCATAAATAGAAAATGACACCAACGGTCAATAGATCAAATGAAAGGATAAGGAAAGCGGGACATAATAATGATAGACATAAAATGTTTACTTTACGCACAATCAAAATAATTGAAATAGTCTTCTAATACATAGTCTTGAAAGTTACTATTTCATCCTGAATCCCCATTATAACAGTAACATAAATAAAAAAGTTACACATTAGTGTAGATTGATATTATAGAATAGTGAAGAAAAGTATGAAACTGTTTCGCAAATGTTACGTAAAAGATAATCGGTCATACATGAACTAATCAACTGGTTGTGTTTTTTTTTTCACTAAATAAATGTCTATATCGAAAATCATAACCTATGATTATAATAATACAATTGATTATTAAGTATACTGGAATAATTGATGAGATCAAATTGATCATTTGTTATCTGATTATTTAAGTGAGAAAACTACTATCCGGTTTACTGAATGTATTGTAGAATTAAACCTGTTCGTTATATATAAAGAAATAAGCTAAAGTAAAGTACAGAGACAAGCGAATCAAAATAGAGCAAGTTCATTATGAGTACCCTGGATTAAGCTTCGAATTAGTGAACACCTAACCATCTGCACCACTGGGTCGACATCCAGTGGTAGAATTTTTACTTCCATCAATTTGTGACATATAGCCCAACGAATCTAAGATGTACACTGCTGAGGAGCCCCATTGTTGTGAATTAAAAAAGACTGCTTATGTATCGAACGCCATTGGGTGTGCCTAGTCGATCACAGCGCGTCTGCCCAATTTCAACTCAGTCCCAAGCCAAAGATAGAACATAAGGTGATAGACAAACCAAACAGAATTATACTGTATTTCAAACACTCCTTTATATATACACGAAACCAGGCCACACAACACACCAGCGAGGAGAATAACATCTATAAAAAACAGGAACAATAATGACTAAGGGCTAAAGGTACAGGTTCATGATTAATCGATCACAGCTTCCGAATAACAAGTAATATGACAACAGTTCATGAGTCTAATGGGAGGTTAGGGCGATGAGAACATGACAATAATAGAAATAAAATAATCGATTAACACATACTCATAATAAATGAAATAGTCTTCTAAAAAACGGTTTGGAAAGTTAGTTACTTTTCTTTAGGTTCCCTGCATATCACTCAAACTAGGACGAAACAGCTGTTCATTGTTTCTTGGTTTTCACTTGTACCTTACCAACATCTGTCTATGAAGTATTCAATCAAGTAAAAATACCAATCTTCTCAAGTCATCTAAATTTAATATAAATAATCATGTCTACAAGATATTTGTCTATTTAAAAGAGAGATAGGAATTACATAATGAGTTATTCGAAAATTTAATGTGTTAAAAGAATCACAAATGTACTAAGTTGCTGTTTAAATGATGAAAAACTGTTCTAAAATGAAATTAATTTACAAACTGAAGGAATGAGTGATAATTGTTAACTTGACCTAGATGAAGAGAAGCGCACCAAAGACAGTACTAATTATGAAAATATAGAAGAGGTTTATCAAATTGACTGCTAAGTATGGGAAAGTAAACAAAAACACACTGAAACAAGTGAAAAGTAATAATAAATAAAGAAGTATTTGGGCCAGAATAAATTCAGGGAGTGCACGTGCTGTCTACAAAATTACGTGATCTTGTGGACTTTGTTATACTGGCCGGCCAAAACAAACCTATCTCAAACTTCTCTCGGAGCATTACTCAGAATAGCTCCTGAAAGGTGAATGCAAATCCATTGCCAGCTAAATATAGCAGGGCCTTATCAACTTTGGTCAGGTTGAAACCCCCCTCTCTGCAATAGTCCATCAGTATCATTATACTGTCAGACCATTGATCTCAGTGTGAACAGATATGAGCATCTTTTGCACTGCTCAAACCTTCGCGATCCGGCAGTCCAAACTCTCTCTTTGCGTTTAGAAGCAGAACGTGCAGTACTTGAATTTATCCTTGCCCAAATACTTCTTCATTTATTTATTATTTTTTTAATGATTCTCGTTGCAAATTGTAACCGGTCAAAAAGAAAAATTGATGTAGAATAGTATGAATTCACCTTTATTTCATTTATTGCTCTCAGTTGTTAAGAAAAAAGTTTCATTTAATTCCCAATATAATAATAAATAATAAACTTTGGTACGTGAAATAATTTAACGATAGATATATAAAAATATAATGGAAATGAGGGAGTGATTATGTAAAATTATGAAGAAACGAGATGGACGATATCACGCTTGTAGAATGTTCAGTAGGCTTAATTACGTTATGAGAGTTCAGAAGGAGGAAAGTAGTGATTTATGAAAGATACTTTTAAGGAGGATGATTGTATAAGATATTATAAACAGAACTAATACTAATTAAATTGAGGTGGATTTATGTAGATAGGCACTAAGTTTGATTGATGGTACTCGTCATGAATTGATACTGGTTGGATGTCATTGTAAACCAAGGGAAACTAAACACATATTTTTTTCTGGTATGAAAATCCTCAGAAGTGAGCACTATCGACTCTGCCAGCAATTCAAACGCAAGTGCTTCATATTTTACTGTGAACCCATTACCATCTACACCACTTGGCCTATCATCATCCCCTTTTAAAGTCCCCACTTGCACTTTTGTTATACAGCTTGATGGTCATCAATTGTTATTGGTGATAACTGTCTTATTCTCGATAAGTCACAACTTATAGTACTTCCTCTGGTTTTCAGCGGTATTAAACCAACATTAATCTATGACGAGCTAAAACAGTACTAAATGGCACTGATTGCTTAGAAAGATTACTTACAATTATCAAATTTACTATAACAATAATAAATTGTCAACTGTTCCTTATTAGTGTCTTCACCTTAGTTTGAGCTGCTTATGTTTCATCAGTGCTTGATAAAATTGTGTTATTTTGTGTGTTAATCATTTTAAAATATTATAGAAATTTATTAATATGGTCACCATTGATTTGATGTCTAGCTGCGGTACTATTTAGAAATGTAGGCATCATTTTGATCTCTGATTCTTTGGAGTCTTCTTTGAAATGAACATGTGCAATCTTAAAACTTAAGTAAACTTTCTAAATCATTCAAAGTTATTATATTGCCACCTTAACGATTTTGAAGTCTACTTAGTCAATCTCCCATCACTTCAATATCGTCGGCGTATTTTCATATGACCTTACACATACATCTGAACAAATACTTTTATATATTGTTACGTCTAGTCTCTTGAGTTCTAGGTATTATCACCTGAATTTAATAACTAGTGGGCTAGTATTGTTTATAATTAAGTGTTAACACTCAAGTGTTGGATTTTAAATTACTGTGACTGATTGATCAGTTTTAGGTAACCATTATAAACCAGGAAGCCTCTGAAAATCTGCTTCATCCTATTATCAAGCATTATCATCAGTGCATACCCTCCGATGTCATCAAGGGAGAATAGAGTCCAAGACGTTCTTGTTTGACTGAATTCGGAAATGTTAATCGTTAGATAATGCCTATTGGTCCACTAGTTAAAAGTTAGCTATGATATCTGAAGGCTCTGATTGTCCCTTGAGGTTGTGATTACTAGCATTCGAGAAATTCTATATTAAGACGTATCGGCTGTCCTGTAATTCGGGGTTTTCAGTAGTTGCTTAATCTAGGTCAACTTATGATATCAAATTTGAATGCAACAGTCCCAGTGGCATTCAGAATTATTTTTACCTTATATATGGTAATTGGAGGTAATCATAGCGTAACCGTGATTCTTGGTTTCGTGCTAACTGATAATAGACAATAAGATCTACTAAAGATCACGAGTGAAGCAATGCTCTATCAACCACCTTGTTTAGTGTCAATTTAAGATAATACCATTGAGCTGTATAGGCAGAGAGCGAACTCCTTGTAACACTAAGATAATGTAATTGAATGACCACTGGTTGTCACTAAATTTTTTATTTAGTTCTTAGTAATGATGACAACGTTGTAATGTGGTCGTTAGTTTATTTACTTCAAAATATTGTTAACAACTTTGTAGTGTTTTCACTATATTTCAATTTTCAGTATATGTACATTAGCCTACGTAATTTATTAAACTTCTTGTTTTGTATGCACTTAACGGAAAACGGAGTCATAGCAATATGATGCATAGAGTTAAGTAATAAAAACATTGAAATTCAATCTTCTTTGTTTATTTTTATTCTGAAAATATGTGTAGTGTAAGTAAAGCCTGGATACGTATTTATTAATTGACAAGTAGCTCATGTTACTTCAAGCTAAAGCGTTGAGCACAAGTTCAGCAGGTATCATCAGTTCTTGTAATGAAGCAGGTATATTGTACTGATAATTATGAACTAGCATGAAACTAAAGTCTAAGATTTCCTTGCAATCATCCACCATAACGTCATATAAAAATATAGGGCACCTAATGGTGAATCGCTTTAGCTTATATCCACATTTAACCTTGTCCGATAGGACTCAGTTAGCAGTTAATACCAGACAATCATGAAACTGGTTACTGCTCCATAATTAATCAATGTGTTTATTTGTAATTTATCACATCAGTGTTACTGTAGTTACTTCATATTCATTGTTCTCTTTATTCATCCAATTATATCAACAATGTATGTTTGTGCAAAAATCACCACCGATATTAAAATCTTTTTTTTATAGGTGGGAAATTATTTAAGTTAAATCCATAAATGGATTACGTCAAGTGCCTATCACTTAATAACAAATCACAATATTGGCAATGTTTACTAAGTTAACAGATAAATACAAGAAAAATGTATAAAATGGTTGTGATACATATGAATTCTCAAAAAAGAAATCGATAAATGAGAATCAATTGATAAAGAATCATTTCCATGTTTTCATATTAAACTATGTTATCATTTGTTGTGAAAAACCTGCTAAGTTACCATTAATTATAAATTAATTATTCCTCCTCTCCCCCCCCCACACCACCCGCTTTCTTTCTAGAAAATCAATCAAAAATTAATTGACTGATATTTGTAAGCAAAACGATTCTAGGGTTTTTTTTAACAGTATTTAACAGTGACAAATAACATGACTTAAACAAGATCATACTTTAGATGGTACTTATCATTGAATTTGTATAATTTATATAATGTTTTTGTTTTAATTATATTTTCATGTATAAAGTACTTAAATGTAAGAAATCAGTAGTTTTAGAGAAATTTCCATCACCGGATTGATTCAAGTGTTTTGTAGTAATTACCTCTTGCTACTTCAAAGGAAAAAAAGATGCAGTGGACTATTAGAATTTCCATCATCATAATGTTATGACGCGAGAAATTTTGAGTTGGTGGATCGAATGCCAATTAGGTGTGCCTAATCGATATCTGCGCGTCTGCCCTACGCCCACTCAGTCCCAAGCCGGAATAAGAAGAACACAAGCCGACCAGACACAATCCAATTATATTTCATACATTCCTTTATATATACATACATAAAACCAGATCACACAGCCGACCAATTAGGAAATTAACATTAATACAGAACAAAGGAAATAGTGGCAGTCAATATGGACAACTTGTACACAACTATTTGAGTGTAGTTCATAGTGAGAGACAATATGCTAAGAGTAAATATATTAATCGGGAGGATAGGGTTAGAGGAACGTAGCATTTATAGAAACGAAATGTTTACATTACCCACAGTTAGAATAATTGAATGTAGTGCTCTAAAACAATTCTGAGAGTTCGTTACTCTTCTTTAATCGCCCACCATAACATATACTTCTTGAATCTTTTAGTAATTAAACTAGGAATAGATTATAAATAATTTACGAAAAGGCAAATTTATCCTAGGTTGACAGGTATGACTATTTGATTAAAACAAATCTAAAACATGAAAATTTGTATCATGAAGTACAAGTTTGAAAAGGTGTTTGATAAAGATGTCAAGTAGTTCATTGGCGAACCAGCAATTGTCCCATGAAGAAGTTGTGAAGTAAATTGAACGACTTCCCGACTTCCGTAACAAAGGTGTAGATGCACAATATCAAACGTTTCCAGACTAAAACTAAGCTACTATCCATGTTTTCATGGTTTTTGTTGGCTATCTGTTCGTTGCTTATCTACTAAACCAAGTTTACATGTTAACAATTATCCACCAATAAAGATTAATCAATATAAAGCACTGCTCAACAAAAGTGAGTGTTTTGCAAATAAATCTACTCTGTTCTAAGACTATTAGTAACAAACCAACCTCAGCGGAAGAATCATTTAAGACGAGGAAGCAGTGAATAATTGTTTAACACAAAACTGTTTTTTTTTCATTATGCTTATGAAAATCAATTCAGTCTGAAATATACAAGCCATTTGTTAGATTGTTATAACATCATGGTAAGTTACTTCAGATAAGCAATTAATAATGACTAGAAGTAAAGTTTAAGATTTTCATCTAATCATATTGTTAGGTGATACAATGAAGTCAATAATCAATTATTTTGGTCTTGTTAACGTTGATTACATTGTACGATTGATTAATATTCTTTGATATGTATGCATCATGAAACGATATTCCCAATACAGCCCTTTTTACCATAAGTTTTCCATATATTTGATATGTGAAGTCCTGAATTTACATCTCCTCACTATTTGAAACTCATAAGCTAAATGTACAGAATTGACATTGGCGCTGAGACTTGAAATTAGCATTTTTTTTTGGCTTCATTTGCTAACAACATGCATTATTGATTAAACTACTGAATACATATAGTTACTACCTTGTTCAATATGTATGAAGTTAAACAAGTTTATGTGATAAAATGTTTAAATATAAATAATATGGTTATTTTATAATCAAACATGTGATTGGAAAACAATTCATTTCTTTGATTATCGATTATTATGTTTCGTTTTGCAAATTATTTTGGTTGTTTTAGTTTAATTGGGGCTGGCAATCGAAACCCAGGACGCGCGTTTCGCCCTATTTGGAACTCGTTAGCTGAATGTACCTGCCAGCTACAATCCAACTTAAACAATACTTGTGAACTATCACTATATCTAGACAATGGGCTAAGGATGCACACATGCCAACAAAGACTGACTAATTCCGGCCCATGATAACCCAAAGATCCATAAACATTCTAATTAAATTATTATTATTAATTAAGAAAAATAATGAAAGAAAACTCGAGTTTCCCAAAGTAATAAATTAATTACACATAAAATATCTGGAGAATTCCGATAAGCATTTCTGTGTAAGATAAAAGTGATAATTGCTTTACTTAAAGAGAATGCCAAGGAAATTGATGTATAGTTTCCCTATTAATCAAATTAAAGCACTTACTAAATACACTAATCTATATTGTACATTTTATGATATCATATTCATTGAAGAAATGATAAAATAAAAGAAGTACTATGATGTGCTTATTAGCACTTAGAATTCCGAATCGCAGTCATGTAATAACACAGTAAAAACCCAGAAGTAGTTGTAGAATTGTAATGTATTAACCAGTAATAGGATGAACAAGCAGTCAGCACATAACACTTTAGGGACCAGTGATCAAGGAGGCCAGTCATCACGCAATCCAGTAATTCAGGAAATAAGGAATCTAACCAGTAATATATATATATATATATATATATATATATATATATATATATATATATAATGTCCGAAATATAGATATTCACAAAGGGATGATAACTGAACAACCAATAACAAGTAACAATTGAGAAGATCAATCTAACAACGTCACCGATACAATGTAACAAAGGTATAGGTAAGCAGACACACACAAGGTGGGGAGGAATACATAAACTACAACACAGTAACATCTTAATACAAACATCAGGAATAAAAGTACACATGAGTCACACGATTGACTAGATTGACCTGAACTAGATATCAGAGGTTACCAGAAATAAATTTCTTAATATACTTCTATTTAATAACATCTGATGAGATTCTAAACTTATTTTATAAATTGAACAAATCTGTAAAAAACGTATATAATGAATTGTAACAGAAATATTCATCTTGTACATTAAAAATTATACTCATTGAAGATTTCTTGAAGTGTTACTAAGAAGTTATGATCCGTGAAGTTATTGATTCTCAGAGTAAGAGAATTGCATATTTATTATTCAATTAAATGATCATTTTGGACTAATAGATTTAGATTCAATCACTCAATAGTATTTTACTAGCATGTAAACTAAGGTATCATTGGTTTTATACTTTATTGAACTGTGAATATGACAATGAGGATGTAATAACATTGTAGTGTTTATTCGTTTGTAAGGGACCTTCGGGCGATATCAGTTTGTAATTGGAACTATTTTACTAAAATTATGAGGTATTTTTTCTACTTATCTAAAGTATTGTAGTTTATAAATTTCACTGGTGAAATTTCTCCTTATTTCAACGACCACTGAAACTCATTAGCTACTCGTTAACTCTTTCATTCTAGTATGCAAATCCTCAATAATGATTGAATCTACAACTTACTAAGTTTCATGACAAGTGTCAAATCTTTAAACCACCGAGCCATTGTGAAATGGTCTATATTGCTAAATCCGTAATAGTGAACAATAATCTAATATGATGTGAACTACGGCCGATCACTAAAAACCGAGACAGTAAACTTGGTAGGAAAACTATCAAAAAACCCATACACTAAGGCTGTTCTTCTATGCATGTGCATGTGACCTGTGAGTTGATGTCCATAAGCCGGATGGAAGAACACAAGAGAAATGTGTCAATAAGTAACCTATCGGACAACATTTCACTCACTTGCATATATACGCATAAAACATGATCACAGAGCAAGCCAATAAAAAGGAATAACATTTATGTAAAACAAGAGCTGAGAACTGAGGGAACAGATATGTAGTTAATTAGCAATTATTACTGAATAGAAAGTACTAGGATAACAGTTCATGGGTCTAGTGGGAAGTTAAGGCGAGGGAAACATATTAATAGTATAATTAAAGTAATTAACCTACATGTAGTCAAAATAAATGAAATAGTCTTCTAAAAGACAGTTCTGTACGTAAGTTATACTTTTGCATCGCCCAATATAACTAATCATGAGTGACATTAATGACTAAGTACCCCACATCCGATAATTTAGAACTCTATTAGTCCCTGATCCCTACAATAATAATAATTATTTTTATACGATTGACTGACATCAACAGGTAATTCACAAACTTTCCGCTTGAAGGTGTACCGAGTGGAGTCCAACCGCATAAAGAGTAGGATAATGTTTCTTATTGATGGCATTGGATAAAGTTGCACAACACTTTACAGTAGCATAAGTTTGTCATTTAAAATGGATTTAGTCATTTCTTTTCATGATTGCTTATCTAAACTACAGTGAAACGATTCAATTGAATACCTTCGAATTTAGAGATTAATACTCAAATCCGTACGTATTTTGTCATATCAGTTCATCTGACAGCGTTGTTTATGATTAATTGCTGTCATTAGTGTTGTTCTCTTCACTTTTGTTGCTATTACTGATGACTATGTAGTTGTTTGTCCATGTGGCCAACTGAGCTGTTCTGTATAAGTTGTGTTTGTACGGGAGGCCAACTAATGAAAGTATTACGTACATAATTCTTCATGTATACACACTTTTGATCTCATAAATTTGTGTATAGAAAATACATATATGTTTAGCCTGCTTATTAATAATTCAGTAATTTATGAATTACAGAAGGAAAACTAGTTCAAACAAAGTTATTTATTATTATTATAACAACTGACTTTGAAACAACTTGTCTATTTGATAAATATAGGTGGGGCAATGAGAAGTGAAAGTTTGCCGAAGCTATGCAGAATGTTAGAGGATTAGGTTTCGAACAATCTGATCACAATAACATATATATATATATATACGGTTGGGTGTGTTCACCGCATGACCAGAAGCCTCCGAGTTCTATTTCTTTGTGGAATCAAAGGTGCCCAGTGTTTCCAAGCATTCACTGGCACCCAGTGAAAATCAATCTCTAAAGAAAACAAATAACATTCTAAAAACCAATTTCTATGAAATCACCTCAACTTCAGTATACATATGATGCTAGTCAGATAATTTAAACATAAGAATATCATAAGATAATAAGGAAAGCAATTTAAATCATACCATTCTGGATAGTTTCAAACTCCCTGACATACAGGTAATTATGCATAAGTGCTTCAGTAAAGAACTGTACTTTCACTTCATTTGTAAGGTTTATAAAAGATTTTTTAATATAATTAATTAATTAAGCTTACTAAAGTGATCCAAGTATATTAACTTACTCAAGAACATGATTCTTATTCTCAGCAGAATAGACTCCGGAAAAATAAAACCAAAGTAAATTATTAAGTGATTAAAAATAACTCTATATATAACCTATTTGTTAAAGTTAATATAATTTGTTAGTTAACATTTAGTTATGAAGCATACAGTTCGAGTTCGTATCTTCTGATCCTCTCATAGACTGGTATATTGCTAATCAGCTAGCATAGAGATAAAATAAACATAAAGTTTGAAATATTATCCGATAACAAATTACACAAAAATTAGTGTTAATCACCTTTACTATTTTATAACTTTCAGTATGATCTTAAAGTTAGTCAAAGGTGTTTCAGTGCAACTCTTGGAATACAATACATTTTTATATAAAATAGAAAAAGATGAAATCTCTCTACTAGTGATATGATTTAAAGATTCCATTAAGTTTTGTATGACAAAGAAAAAGTATTCACAAGTGTAAATATAATGAAAAAATTAAACTAAGGATTTAAAAAACATATACTCTAAAGCTGACTACTACTAATACCTTCATATTATCACGGAGGTCCACGGAGACATCTATTACTTACTAACATTATTTTCAATAATAATAAAGATAATAAATTCTTTTCAATTAAACATGTTTTCTTTGAAATTTTTCCTCCCCTACCTCCCCCCTTTTTTTCACCAAAGATAATAAAAAATTCATACCAATTACAACAAAATCATGTTTTGAAAATATGATAAAAATGTTTATCAATAATGGTCAAATCTGTCGAATCTATGCTATTCCACATCTATATTCTGATTCAAAACCAATGAATTCATTTTTTAGTTATTGTCGAGCTGATGAATTACCAAATATCTTATTACAATCACCTACAATTGTACAGAAATCAATTAATGATACATGGTTACAAATATCATGTAAATTATGTGAAAAATCTAATTGGTCAGGTGAACGATATACATGTTTATTTTGTTCAAATATTGTTTTATGCAAAGAATGTTTTAATACAGGTTATCATAATGAACATCCTATTCTATGCACACGTAATACAAAGTTATTTTCACAAAAACTATTACAATTTTCACGTTTAGCTGTAGCAACTGTACCATGGAAGAATGTTTTACCGAAAGTTAATAAAGATTTAAGAATTGATGAACAAATTCATCAAGCAATTACTGCATCTATCAATATGATACAAGATGAAGTAAGAGATTATACAATTCAAGAAGATAATATAAATAATAAGAAAAGAAATAATCGGTTGACATTACTTTGAAAAAAATAACTTAAACAAGATCTAATGAAATACTCCTTTTTTGGATATTCTTCTGTTTCATTTGATTTACAGTAAAGCAATAGTTTGAATAATGCATCATAATCTATTGTTCCATTGAAATAAATTAGATTGTTAAATATGTAATTTCTCATTTTATTGATCAAAGTTTCACTCTGATTATTTCTCATGAATGGTAATTATTACAATTATTTAATAAGTAAGTGAATTTGGTGTCAAAGTTTCTAATGACTAACTTCAGAGAATTAAGATTGAAACACAAAGCTAACGATATCTGGTTACTGAAATTAGGGAATATGTTGTAATCTGACTAATAAAATTTTATCAGTACTTGTCACTATTCAGTGTAATATTTTAGTCCTAAACTCAATCTGAGTAACTTATTCTTTATCATATGTAAACTTTGATTTGTAAAAGGTAGGCTAAATTAAGATAATGATCAAGTTATAACTTTTAAATACAAAGTAGGTCTAATGTAAATGACGATATAGACCTATATCAAAGTACTTTTGAGAGTTGCAAATGTCATGATTACCACTTCCTTTTTAAGCACAGCAACTTTTACACCGCACATTTCTTTGTTAGAATGGATGTTCAAAGTATGTTTAAACTGCATAGGAAAACACACTTCCTAGCGAGTTTATTGGATCACTTATTGGATTCATTCTGTTCCACAAATGTTATTCCTGTCAATTTCGTCGTATCGACTTCTTAATTCGCGTCTATCCAATCATCCATATATGTGCATGAAGTCAAATTGATATGCAAGAATTAATGTACACACAGGGGATATACTTAACTTAGCCTACAGCAACTACTATCCAACGTTGACAGTTTCAACATCACTATCGATATTTCAAGTATTCATCTAGACACACTTGTTGTACCAACACAATATACACTGTCTCATGTGATGTTCTATCGGTGTTAGTCACATGAATAATAAAAGTTCAGATTGTAATTTACATGTACAATACACAGGCTAGACTGTTACCTGATAATCCTATCAGCGTTCTCACAGCACATTATTTGAAAATCTACTATCGTCAACTGAAGCATACATATGTTTTTTTCAACTGGTACATGGCAATTACATTTTTGTTTTCCATCAAAGGTACAGATAATGGTATTTATCACTTTCTAAGATAAACCTTGTTGTGTTAGCTTTTAATGTACAGTTATTTATTCTGATATCATATTCTTTCTTATAGTTTCTCTCGTAAACCAAGTTATCTCAAGGTCTAGAGATGGTAATTACAGGCAAATAACATAAATATATTGAATGGTTAGCTTTAGTAACTTCAATTGTAGACTATAGTTTTGATTGTACATTAAAATGGTTATAAGAAATAAATACCATCTTGATGACCATATTGAAGGACGGTAACTTTATTATAAAAAGCACAGAGTATTTTATAGTAAATTTGCAAACATAGTTAGGCTAGAAAAAGGTACGAAAAATTCGATATCACCTAGATAAAAACAGGTCGTTTGTTTAGATGGAGTAAAAACGTAGAAAAGTACATAAAGTGAATATGTTTAAATAGTAAACACGAATTTCGATATATTTTCTTCATGAAAAACTCTTAAATATAACTGAATAAACTAACGACTCGAAGGAAATGGAAAAAACGGAAAAAGATAACCAAAATGTGTCATGTATCCATTCCGGCATTTTTTGGAAATTACACATCTCTACCAGAACATGGTACTTCTGGCTTGTTGGAAAGATATGCATTTTTACTGCACCTGTTAATTGCTGATTGTGATGTGGCAACTTCTCCTAAAATCTAAGCTACAACGGAAGAATCTCTTACAAGAAACTGATTACCAAGCTGTACAACAGTATATATATATATATATATATATATATATATATATATATATCAATGTAATAAAATCGTTTAGAATACATACAAACTGATGAGTTCACTTATATAGATAAAGATAATTAAAATGTTTACATCTTAAAAAATAATTAGAGGTATTAGGTAGATACAATGAAATTCTGTAGAAAATACTCATGAGTGAAATTCAAGTAAGGAACTGTGAAAAATTCTCTAAATCAATAAGGAATGGAGAGGAAAACATTTGATCAAGATAATTACTGCTACTAATAATAATAATTATATTACTGATTTTAATAATAATAATAACATCAAGACAGATTTTAATACCATAGTAAGGACAATCCTAATACATACTTCTTTTGTACACGAAGCTCAGGTCTCATATCACAAATAACCAAGGTTACTTCTATTTTAAGGGACTAATTACGAAAAAATCTAGGTAAATGGGAATTTCGTAAACTTCAAAATTGATATATTGATTAGCTGAATGATCATAATCAACTAAATGTTTAAAGGTAGGACTTTAGCTGCTTTCCATGAGTCTACATAGAATCAAACTGGGATGTTTTCGTATTCATATTGAAAACGAACGTTGGCTAAGGCCGATGTACCATGCACTACAGGAGCAGGTGAACTGATAAATATACATAGAGGCGACCAGTCATGGGATCTTATCGTTTGATGATATTGAGAACAATTTTCTTCTAGTGAAAGCTAAACTTTGTTTAGAAGTATAAAACGTTCTATCGATTGGTGTAAACAAGTGGGTTTTAAGTGTGTTAGAAACTTGGTCCTCCTTTACATTTTAAATACTAAAATATATACTTTCTAAGGATCAAGCCAGTGAACCTTTTATTCCTTTCTTTTATTTCATATTCTTACCTATATAATCCATTGTGTATCCATTTTCTGCTAGTGTTTTTCTGATGAATCCAAACCCATCATCAATACATTGATTACTGTATATTTTTCATATGTAATTACTTAAAGAATGGGGTATTTTAACCTTGGCTATTCGTGATATAAAGCCAGAACTTCGTGTACAAAAGAAGTATGTATTAAGATTGTCCTTACTATGGTATTAAAATCTGTCTTGATGTTATTATTATTATTAAAATCAGTAATATAATTATTATTATTAGTAGCAGTAATTATCTTGATCAAATGTTTTCCTCTCCATTCCTTATTGATTTAAAGAATTTTTCACAGTTCCTTACTTGAATTTCACTCATGAGTATTTTCGACAGTATTTCATTGTCTCTTCCTAATACTTCTAATTATTTTTTTCAAGATGTGAACATGTTAGTTATATAAGTGAACTAGTCAATTTATAAATGTGTTAAATGTTTTTTATCACATTTTTATTCATTATTTGTATGTTCTCATTAAACCGTTTTGTGTAACTTGTTCCAAGCCAGGTTTATAAAGTGGTGTTGTCAGGGCTAGATAAGTACATATTTATAGTTTTTTTAATGAGTCGCTTTTTTCTATTGCAAAATGAATCTACTTTCTGTTCAAACCTTATATGGTCCATCATAGGTTACATCGTGGTGTCGGCGTATAGAACCACGAAGTACAAAGACACTTGTACTACAGTTTAAAGTGGCCTGGATGAAAACGTCCTTTAACTGTGGTCGAGACTAAACTGGCAAAACTGAATGCATAGAGTTTAGAAACCGGTTTATGTAAGCTTTGCAGTTGAAGTCCATTGAATCGTAAGAAGACTCTACTAGCTATTCTCATAGTGGTGTCGTCGACCCACAGACTAGTACTGCTACACAATACCCTGCGTCAGGTTTCAAATCACAATGGATTTCTAATATGACTAATGACAGAGCGTTTGTTCACTGAAGTGTGATTGTGACTAAAATGGATGCCTGTAGTTGTCGATAAAAGCATTCTACCAAGTAGTTGAATTTTGGATGATAGACTGTTGTTTCTATGAGCGCAGAATCATGAAGTTTGTTTAAAGAGCAGAACAATACAGATTCAAAAAGACATTTACGGTCTGTCTTAATTGCAGATGAACAGCCAAAGTTTGCTATCCAGCTTACAGAGCAAGTGTATGTGACAGTTTTATTTGTGTTATTTCGAACTAATACAGCTTCTAGCCAGAGTGCGAATCCATTCACACATGTTAAGCTGGAAAAAACCCGCTCGATTTCGGTAAAGACCCTACCATATCAAAACTGACAGGGTTGAGTAGAGCAGCTTAAATGTGGAAGGATCAAATGAAACATTTACTTTGTTAGTCATAGTTTTCTGGTGTTCTTATCATCTTATGCCAGCGAAATTGTTAAGTGGTCATTATAATAGCAACATAAACTCCTGGATCAGATAGGTTATGCAAATATGCTAAGAAGGATACGTCGATAACTCTTTGGGAAGATTAAACTGAATGTATCTGTAGAGGAATCAAAAAGTAACGTGTTATTACCTGTTTCGAACATTTTTCTTCGTGTAGTTTAAACGGCGTTGTCTGTGGTTTTTAGTGGAAATCATTGTTTTCCTATTGAAGTTCTGAGTAATTCTCAATTGGTTTCTATGGAACTGGTAAGCGAATGGTTTCATATGCGACGAGCAGTTAGGTGCAGAACGGTTAACAAAGCTTAATAATCCACTGAAAGCTTTTGATTACGCGGCAGTGGTCAGTCCCGGGTATTCCAGGTTAACCTCTACAGTGTTCTTTTAAAGTCGAACCTCACTACCTTTAGTGGAGTGTTCATAACAGTTCAAAGAGTTTGCTTTTATTCTGAATTTTAGTATGTGTTTTACAATGTTATTTTATTAAAGTCTTCCAAGTGCAGTGCCCAAAACTTTCATATGTGTTTCTCCATCTGGGTATACTACTAAGCAGTCGTCAGCATATGCACTGACAAAATTAAAGTTTAGTGACACACCATCCATGAAATACTAAAAGGTTTGTGTTACATTGCTTAATCCAACGGACACTCTCAGGAAATTCGCATAGACCTAGTGACGTAAATATAGCTTTTTTGAGGATCTCTTTCCACCATAGGTCAATTGATTATAAGCCTTTACCAAGTGGATTTTTGAAAATACAAGTCATGCTTTTTAGATAATCCGTTAGGCCATAAATGTGTTTCAGGGGGAAATAGTTTGGGCCTCAAATCGTCGGTAATCACCGGTAGGACACTAATCATCGATATCCTTTTTGGGGACTATATGTAACGGAGATGACCATAAGTTGGAGAACGGATGGATAATTCTCAGTTCTATTATATGGCTTGAACTCATTCTTGGATATTTTTAGTTTTATATTCTCAAGTCGACATGCTGTCAAAAATATAGATTGACCTATAGTATTGCTGTGATGTGTAGCATCTCTGGTTGCACATGGTGACTTCGTCTTTACTTTATTCAGATAGAGATAATTATCAAATACCGGCTGAAAATAAGAGTTAATTAGATGTTTTATACGAATACAGCACAGGCTATTAATTTGTATAGAAGTCAATATTTAATATCAATTAATGAATATCTACCATGTTGATTGAATCATGTGATTTACATTAAAGTAAAAGCATTTTGAAAGATTTTATACTGATATGTAATTGATTACTTATATCCTACTGAAATAGAATATTTGTAGTTTCAAGTATACTACAATGAAGATAACACTAACTCGTAGATAAGTGTACAGAAGAAGAAAAAGAAGAAGAGGATTTTCACTTCCATTATTACAACTATTGAATTACAATTGAAACATAACTAAACTGCATGTGGATTTAATCACGTTGAAAGAATTCATGATGAATGATATACTACAAAGAAATCAATATAATAATTTTCTTAATAAACTTATGAAAGTAATTTGTATAAAGAATCGCCAAAAACAGTGTAAATCTATTTCAGATTGGCTGCATGGAACACCTTCAATAAGTCAATATCAAGAGGATTTTGTTCAAGAAAGAAGTAACAATATGCATTCATATTGTTTTAATGTTCCAATACAAACTTTACAGCATAACTCTGTCAATTCACATTCAAGAAAACGTGATGTAATTAAACACGTTCTAGGAAAACCACAAGCTACAATAAATAATAACTTCATAAATATGATGAAAGAACATCATGATGGTAAAGAAGACAGGATGAAAAATGTATTACCTGTTGAAAACAAGGGAAATGTAAATATCTGTAATGCCGTTTTACAAGAATTAGAACGTACTTCAATGAATGATGATAAACGAACTAAGGAGAAAGTCAAAGATAGATTGAAAGTTAAGCACAGTGAAAAAGATAATCTAAGTAAACCAACGAATGAATTAAATATTAGAAAGGATATATCAACCAGAAAAATGACTACATCAGTAAATAATTCAATAAACAGAATGATAACGACAGAAAACAAGTAAATATAAAACAAGCTGATAAAACGAAGACGAAAGGGAAGATGACAAAAAAGATCGTAGAGGAGAGGATTGACAAATCAAAAAGAATATCACATAGTAATAGTAAAAATGAATTAATCACTATAGATAGAGTACAAAACATCCAAGTAGATAATAAAGAAGGTCTAAATATGGATTCAGTCAAATCTGTTGAACCATCTAATACAGCTGTACATTCTATGAAGAAAATTGATATTACAAACGTTCCTTTGGAGGACAATACAAAAGAAAACACTGAACATCCTGACAATCAGTTACATTATTTAAAAGCGTCTCATGGAACTGACAGTCATTTGGATCCAAAAGATAGTGAAGAACTTGGCGTTGTTCATGATTCACAAAACAAACCAAAAAATATAATCGATCCTGAAGTCGACAATGATGCTGTCTATAAACTGTCAAAGAGGGCTGCGAAAAATTCTAGTCAAGAATACAATGCAATATCAGTCTCTGATATTAAAAACGAAGTTGAAATTCATCCGAAGGAAAGCTGTAGTAATTTAGATATCAATTCATCTATGACAAAGAATCATGATATCAAACAAAGATATAAAGTAAAGGATGCAAATGATCACACTAAAATCATTTCCAAGAAGAGATGTGAAGTCTGTAGTAATCGCAGGTTGTACAGACCATTAAGTCTAGAATCTTCTACTGACAACGCTTCTACACATTCAAGACACAATCAGCCAACAAAAAGCAGTGATGACTATAAATGTGACTCTAGGCAATCACACTGTAGGGAGTGTAAAATTCATAATTGCGAAGATAACATCTATCGTCTTTTTAGACGTTTGATGAAATCTCTTCGATTACATCCATATACTTGTAAGCATTTTTTAGCGTCAAAACATTTAAGTTCATGTGAATGCAGAAATCAAAGAGAAAGTTGTTATTGTCATTATCACAACCCTTCTAAACAAAAATATACAAATGAAGTCGGCTTTAATAATCTAAGACGGCATTTATCTCCTCGAACTATTAGATTGTTACAGACCTTACAGAGACCTTCGACAGTGAATAATTCATCACTAAGGATATATTAAAAAAGGATCTACGTATAGATTGCCTTCTGGGGATAAACTTGATATGGAATTAAATGATACAGGTAGATGCTATAGATGTACTGCTTCACATCCACCATCGATAGAGTATGATGATCCGTTGAATTTATACAATTCGACTAATATAGCAACTCAACAGTTCCATGAAATTCCGAATAACTTACATCCGTGGTATCCTACAAATCCACTAATACCTTATCAACCACGTCTTATTGTAAGAAATATACCAATTCCAGTAGTTCTTCCAAATAACACTCCACTAAATCAATCAATTTATTCACATCAACTACCAACAACAAATTCTTTTGTCCATCCTACCTACCATACTTTAAATACATTACAACAGATACCTTATATTCCACCGTACTATATCTATCCATGATATTTACATTTCAATATATTACATCACTATTACACTAGTTTTGTTTTTTTGTTATAGTGTTGTTATTGATGAAAATTGATAGTATTACCAAATGGGAATGTTTGATACACAGTTACATCTTTAATTTGATCAAAATGTACACCAGAATAATCGATACAAGTAAAAAGTAGTCACTAATGGAATTAGTAGGGAGTAAAAGTGGAATATAAATAATCTGATATTTATAGATCTAAATTAGTCTCTAACTGTAATACATTCCAACTGTGGTGATTAAGCTTGTCTATCGGGATGATTCAGTCATGCTATAATGGCTGAACAATCGTTCCTTAAGGTTCTACAATGCCAGGCAGGTCAGCTGAAGAGCAATTAGGCCAAAAGCAACAAATATAAGGTCCTCGGATGAAGTCGTACTGTTGGCTGTACAGATGTGTGACTGCAATAAAGTGTTTTCTTCAGACAACTACCATAACAGTGATGATACCTTCCTATTAGGGAAGGCGGGGTTACGTAAGGTCCACCCTAAAAAAGGCACGCTTTACCTTACCCCACGGATTTCCATCTCTAGCACCAAGGTCTCAACAAGTACAGAGCTACAATAACAAAAGCCTTTCTTAAAAAGGCCATGTGTGACCGGCCTCAAGCAGTTGTTCCTTGGGCACTGTGGTCGCGCTCCAAGGTCTTTAAGACCAACTCTAGCCCAATTCAACTTTCAGGTACATCAAGATAAACCCTTCCAAAGTATTGAGCAACTGATATGTGATAACCACTTCGATGCTTCTAACACCACACAAGATCACAATTGATTTCATCATATTCCTTCTTCCATTCGTAAAATTTTCTCTTTTATGTATTCAATCCTAAATCCTCATTTTCAACTTTCTCATATGCCGTCAGTGCCAACGACTCTCTTTCATGACTAGGTCTACTGAGACCATACTCTTAACTTTACATTGGAGCATTCAATTTACAAACCCTATGTCAAAGTAAGCAGCAAGCCTTCCTAGCTAAGACATTAGAATCCAGCGCCAATGATCTATTTGGTGCCTCCAAAACACGCATACTGGATTCTGATTTGGTCATTCACTTGACCTCCTCTAGTCACTATAAAGCACCTACGTGCTACACCCTTCGTTTGTCTTGCTACAGCCTTGTCTTGACAGCCACTTCTAGTAAGCTGGCCGGTGTAGGTGTTACGTACAAATATGATAACAGAACGGGCACTTCTTGGAAGAATTTCTATTGACAATCACCAATTCATCATCCAATCAAGTGGTTCGGTAAGAATTCGGAAACATAGGGATATACACCGTTGTCTTTTCGTTGTTTCTGCCTCCGCTACCAATAACTACAGCCTGGATGAAGTGAAAGATGAATTTTATAGAAAACTTTCTAAACTTCTTCAAAGGGCCAAACACTTAGATTTGGTACTCATGGGTGGTGATTTTAATGCCCATATACGTAGGTTGAATGAGTCTAAAAAACATTCAGGTTAATGCTGTAGTGTTCCAGTTCAGAGAACAGATAACAGAGACCGTCTGCTACAACTTAGCTCAAATAATCGTTCATTTCTAGCAAACACGAACTTCGAGCATAAGGAACGACATCGTCTAACATGGCGACCTCCTGGCCTTACACAAACGTGAACTCAAATAGACCATATCGCCATTAGTCATCGTTGGAGGAGGGGCGGTATAAAATTGCTGATCTTTCTGGAGCACATGTTGATTGCACATTATGATTGTATCGGTAAATAATCCCCAAAATAAATAGTAGCATAAGCTCTCGACATTGATGCTGACCATGTTTATTTTAGCGGTCACTACTAATTGAAGGCGCGCGGTCACGCATCATCATTAGATCACGACTCGAACCACAGTGGGTAGCATCTCTCTAGTTTGCCAGCCTAGACGTTGCTATCCCATTAAAGCTCTGTTTACGATCAAATATAATTTCTTCGTTGCATTCTGATTTCTCATTCGTAAGAGTGGGGACAATTGGATAGAAGTGGCTTTGATCATACGACAAGCGCAACTTGGTCATATACCCGAGTAACACTTCATTGGTGAACAAGACGTGATCTAGACACAATCATCACTGTGAGTTCGTTCCTTTATATAATTTTTAACAGAGCTTTATTAGTGTTTTTTATTTTTTGCCCACATATTTATCACAGTATCTCTGTATTTGCATGCATTACTATCTTTATGATATACGATCAGACTCTTAAGCTAATTAGGATTAAAACCCCTACGCCTCCAAGCTTTCAGCTGATTCCTTTTTGAGCAGATAATGTAGAAGCTTGGTCCTGCTACGCAGAAGCAGAATTTTGAGACCAATGTGTGACAGATCCATGCGTTCAATTTCTGGCGGTTGTAAGGTCACTTCCGCGTGAATTGAATAGGTACGTTACCCCTCCTCTTTTCAGTTCCGACTGCCTAGAACCGTACGAACAGCTCAAAAGATCAATTCTCAAACGTGGAGACTTATCCGACAGACAACGTCTTGATGAGTTGTTTCACACCATTGATCTTGGTAACGTTTCAGCGACCGAAATGTTATTGAGTATGAAGGAGGTAATTGGTCAACGCACTTTTGATGATCTCTTTCGTCAACTCTTTCTATCAAAACTGCCACAACAAGTACAAGCAGTATTGGTAACATTTAACAACAACCCAGTAGATGAACTAACTTCATCTGCAGATCGAATTCTGGAGATCACCAGAACTCGCCACAATGAGGTTTATTCCGTTACAGAAAAACCCCTTGAGACAGGAAACGAAATAACCAAATAGTGCAATACTCTTTTTCGTTTCCTCGATCTACAGGAACAATGCCGACCAAGCAATCCTCGACGACGAAGTTCATCGTGCAAAAGATCCTCATCTCGACCTCGACAAAGGGAAAATCCACACAGGTATTGGTACCACAGCACCTATGGTAAGGACTAATAGAAGTGTAGAGACCCCTGTTGTTTCCCTAACCACAAACCCACAGTTGATGCATCGGGAAGCTATTCCGCCGGCAGGCGTTAGCGGCAACCGTAGCCGGTGGAAACAGCCGCCTCTTATTCATCTCTGATGTGATAACGAAGGTTCGCTACCTCGTCGATACTGGCGCAGAAGTCAGCGTCCTTCCTGCAACTTCATCTGGTCGCCAACATGAAGCTGCATTTGATCTACAGGCAGCCGACGAAAAACAAATAGCCACGTATAGAAAAAAATGTCTACTTGAGCATGGGCTTGCGCAAACCCATACACTGGATTTTCACCATTGCCGATGTGAAAATACCTATCACAGGCATAGATTTACTAAGCCACCACAACTTGCTTGTGGACGCTAGCGAAAAGAGGCTAGTTGATGGCAACATAAAGCTGTACGTGCGTGGAACCACTGCTACAGATTGTAGCAGTTGTCCTATTCGCTTTAGACATTTAATTAACCCTTATTTCCAGCCAATACTTGATAAGTATCCGGACCTGAATAAGGCGACACCAAAGTTATCATGTGTAACCAGCAATGTTACACATCACATTATGACTATAAATCAACCTGCATTCTCCAAAGCACTTTCACTAGCACCCGAAAAATTAAGGATCGCGAAGAACGAATTCGATCATATGATTGACCTGAGAATAGCCCACCCATCCAGTAGCCCATGATCATCTCCATTACATATGGTCCCGAAGAAAGATAGCAATGATTGGCGTCCCACTGGTGATTACCGACGTCTCAACGCGCAAACTACGCATGATCGTTAACCTTAACCACACATCCACGACCTAACGGCCACGTTGAAGGGAATGATAGTATTTTCAAAAATTGACCTAGTAAAGGCATCCAATCAAAACCAATGGCCGAAAATGACATACACAAAACGGCTATTGTCACCCCATTCGGTCTTTACGAGTTTCTCCAAATGCCCTTCGCCTTGAGGAATGCAGCACAAACATTTCAGCGTTTCATCGACGACGTGTTTCGCGGGCTCGACTGTGTCCATGCATATATCTACAACTACTTGATAGCAAGCCCAGACGAGGAAACACATATGAAACATCTGGACATAGCTTTAAGAAAACTGCAGCAATACGGAGTTATCATTAATATACAAAAATGTCAAATCGGAACAACTTCGTTAGACTTCCTGGGGCATACCATTGATGCTAATGGTATACAGCCTCAAAAACACAAGGTGGCGGAAATTCTAGAGTTTCCGGAACCAACAACTATTGAGCAGTTACAAGCTTTCAACGGGTTGGTAAGTTTCTACAGACAATTTATCCCCGACTGTGCATTTATTGTGGAACCACTAACGGATCAGCTTCGTGGGAATAAAAAGGTGGTCACAATGGATTCAGAATCAAAGAAAGCCTTTGTTGCAATTAAAGAGGCAATAGCCAATGTAACTATGCTGGCACACTACAATACTGAAGCTCCCATCAGCATTGCTTTCGACGCTTTTGACTCAGCCATTGGCGCAGTCCTGCAACAGTGGACTGGCCAGACTTAGCAACCTTTAGCATTCTTCTCAAGACGATTAAACGACACTGAATTCAGATACAGCACTTTGGACGTTAACTACTAGCCATGTACTGTGCTGTACGACATTTTCAACATTCCATCGAAGGCCGGGAATTTACAATATTCACTGTCCATAAACCACTGACATTTTCGATGAAGTCATCTTCAGATAATTACTCTCCACGAAAGTCACGTCATCTAGACTATATCTCCCAATTCTCTACTGACATACGACATATAACGGGAGCTAACAATGTAGTTGCCGACGCCTTATCGAGAATACATTCTTTGAATCGTATCCAAGGAATCGACATTGTTGAACGAGCTCGATTTTAAAGTGAAGATATCGATTTTCATCACCAGTTAGCCACAACAACGCTCCAACTCCAAACTAAAACGATTGAGAAAGGTAAAAACACTTTTATTTGTGATTCTTCTACAGGTTCAGCCCGTCAAGTTATCCCCAGGAGTTATCGACGAATCATCTTCGACACATTGCACAACCTTTCTCATCCTTGAGTTCGTGCTACAAGTAAACTGATTATTGAGAGATTCGGCTGGCCGAAGATGAATAAGGATACCAAGGAATGGGCGCTCAGTTGCATGGCCTGCTAGAAGAACAAAGTAATTCGCGAGCCATCGAAGGAACGTTTACCAATGTCGAACGTATTGGGTTTTATCCTTTGGCTGGTACGTCTGAGGGTCCTCAAGAACCCATTAGGGAGGGAGTGAGCTGTAGCGCTAAATAATCCCCAAGATATACAGTTGCATAGGCTCTCGACATTGATACTGACCATGTTTGTTTTAGCGGTCACAACTAGTTGAAGGCATGCGGTCACGCATCACCACCAGATCACAACTTCAATCACCGTGGGTAGCATCTCTCTCTAGTTTGCCAGCCTAGACGTTACTATCCCATTAAAGCTCTGTTTACGATCAAATATAATTTCTCTTCCATCTTTTAGTGTTTTCTGATTTCTTCTTATTCGTAAGAGTGGGGTCCAATCGATAGAAGTGGCTTGGGCTGTATGACAAGCGTAACTTGGCCAGATACCCGGGTACATTTCAAGATAAACGTGTTGCTCACTACATGGCGCTTTAGAATTCATGGAGTCATGTGCTACTAACAGTCACCCATCAGTAGTTAACAACCTATTGATGTAATCATAGAAACTGTGTTAAGCATTGGTCGTGGATCAGCCATATCGGTTATCATTATGTTACTCCTAGGTATCGCAATTGAAGTACCAACTAATACAGCATACCTTACCCACACTCGGGGCTATTAGTTAAGAAACATTTTCTTTCACAGACCTCTCACAAGAGTATCGTCTATAGCGCTTAAACATTTTAACCCCAACTTGACGCTGAACGCAGGATGACAATACATTAGCATTTCGTATCCTAAATAATTATTTGGGTATCAGTATGCCTTATTTCTATACTTCTAGCATAAAAATTCACCTGGAAACAATTTCAAAACGATTCAAGAGTTTATATTAAACAACGTAAAAGTAGAGATCTGTTTACGCATTGAGCAGTGAACGACTATTTAGCGATTACTGAACAACCAGTATCAACTTCATTGGTGAGTTCTTTCAAGGTTTAGTTAAATATACATTGCGAAAAATACTACAAGTATTAACGTTGGTCACTGGTCGTTATCTCTATATTTGGAAACTGAATTGAGTGTTTGCGTTACACTTTTTATAACAAAAATCCCTTGTTAGTGTAGTTACTGTGGAGTAACAAACTCTATCCCAGAATTTAAATTTAGCTCCATTTTAGTATATCTTGTGCAGAAAAGGCCATAAAGTCGCCTTATACATATACTGTAGTTTTCTATTGGAATTAGGGTTGAATCCGTTCTTTTATCTATGTTTTTGGAGTATATGGGTGAAAACGTCAGCTCTAAAGTCCGAAGATCGAGTTTCAGAATGAAATGAATTCATTTCATTAAGGTTGAAAAGCTTACGAGCTGTGACTCTGAGATTGTGCTCTTAACCCTAACTATTTGGCCAGTGTTGTTTGGCTCTGTTTAGGATAAATTTATACCGTTTATTGTTTAGGATTTGTGTTTCACTGCTGCACTTTTAGCTGACATTCCAACAGGTTTGCATGGCTTTACAAATGTTTCTGTGTGACCTGTGCGAAAGCCTTTGCAAGTTTGCTTTAAGAGAGGTATGATATATATATATATATATATATATATATATATATATATATATAAGCATACTTTTACAGTTATTACAGGCAATCCAAGACACTTTTCATTCTTACTTACCTTGAATGCCGGTTCGTCTTGTAGCCTAATGTTTTCTTTTAAACAACATAGGATTGTTACTTTTCCGTAACTTTAGTCTGTTGATCCAAAAATAGCTCGCACGGTTTCTAATTTCCACAAGGAATAGTGAATAAGTCTATCTCTGCCTATTTCTGTTACTCTAGTTGTCGTATTAGCCATGGACAACCCGAGTACGACATATCTAACCTTTATATCTCTATGTATTTGTCATAGTCAAATCGCGAAATGCAAACTTACTGTGGTTCACAGGTTAATCCGCAGTGGTAAGCTACATCGTTGCAATATGTTAGCATTGATGAACAGGTATTCCTTATGTCACTCTCAAGCTCATCGTTATCTCGTGACCTGTTTACTTTTACATAGCTGCCTAGTTTTTCTCAAAGTTCTTATCTTTGTGTCGTGCTCAACTTTCAGTTTCCGTCTTGAGGATTGTAGCAGTATTAATCCTTCCAGTATGCTTTCCCAGTGGAGATCCGGTTTCTCCTTGAAGATGTTCAACGACAGTGCTAATACCACTTGCTCTGATAGGGTGTTCTTATTGTTAACTTGATGGGAGAAACGGAAGCTTAACCTAAGTTTATTCGATCGTGGTTTTGGGACCATTTTATGATGACCTCGAAGTTGATTGGTCCTAAAAGGAGTAAAACCCAGCCATAGCTGCTACTTTGACGTGATGGTTGGGCTTGCCTATCGTGTTGACCCAACTGAGCTATATTGGCTGGAAGGCATGTTCCTCTAAGTCCTACCATGCCAAGCAGGTCTGTTGGAGAGCGATAAGACTAAAGGCAGTAACCTAAAATCTGAGGGCAAAGTCGTACTACTGACTGCAGCGAGGTGTGACAGCAGTAGAGTGTTTTCCTCGGATAACTAGCATCTGCAGCGATGCTGCTTTCTTAACGGGAAGAAAGGGTTATAAAAGGTCGACCTTAAAAATGTCACACCTCACCTTACTCCACAGATTCCCGTCTCCGGCAGTAGAGCCTTCTAAAGAACGGAGCTAACACTTCAAAAATTTTCCATAACAAGGCCGTGCGTGATCGGCCTCAAGTAGCTGCCCTTTGGGTTCTGCGATCGCACTCTCAGGTCACTGTAACCAATACAAACCAGTTTCTTTTTCAAGTGTCTCAAGAAGTAATATCTTTCCATGATATGAGCAGCCAGGAAGTGATAATTACCTTCATTTTCCTAACAGTACATGAAATCATCTTGTTTGAGGTCGAATCCCACCATCAACTCTTAATAACTTTTATCCCCATGCTTGATCCTTCTAGCATAACTTAATCACCTCACGCCTCTAATGCTAATGGTTTGAGTTCACGAAACGCGATTTATAGTCTCCTGAAACCTGGCACTAAACTATATATCGGATCTTTTAACCTTCGAAACTTATACCAAATAGGACGACTGGCTTCTTTAGCTATGACTCTAGAATCCCGCTCCATCGATGTCTGCTGGGTCTCTGAAACACAGGATCCAAGTACAATCATTCGCTTGACCTCACCTTGTGAAAATAAAGAACCGGCTCGGTTCACCATTTGTGTTTCTGGAGACCCCACCTCTACCACTCGAAGCCTTGCCAGTGTAAGTATAGCACTAAGTTCAAAAACTGAACAGGCTCACCTCAACTGGATTCCAATAGACAGTCGCTTATGCGCCGTCCTTCTAAACGGGACGGTAAAAACTCGGAAAGATAGAGACACGCTGTTGCCTCTTTGTTATCTCTGCCTACGCTTCCACTGATTGCAGCTCAGATAAAGTAAAAGATTAATTTTACAGAAAACTTTCCGACCCCCTTCTTAAAGCTAAGCGCACTGATGTAGTTATGGCGGCTGGTGATTTTAATGCCCATGTAGGTAGACTAGGCGAAACTAAAAGGCACCTAGGTGGATCCTACGGTGTCGAGGCTCAACGAACAGATAATGGCGACCGTTTACTTCAACTATGTTCAGGTAACAGTCAGTTTCTCCCAAGCACCAACTTTAAGCATAAGAAAAGACATCAGTTGACATGGCGACCTCCACAATTAACGCCACGCTAGACTCAAATAGACCACATTGCTATCATCCACCGTTAGAGAGACTCGATAGAAGACTACCGCTCATTATGAAGTGCATGTTTAGACTCAGATCATGGTTTAATACGTGCACGCATAAGTTTGCGTCTCACTGGACGTAAAAGATCCACGGTAAGGATTCCCTTCAAAGTTCGACTTAATGATGAAAAAGTCGAGAATTCATTTCAGGAACAACTAGAAAATCAATTAATCAACTGCGTAAACTGTACCCATCCCGAGTAAACTTGGAATGATATTGAAAAAGCTGTTGAAACAGCAGTAATATCTGCTAGTAAACTAAACCAAAAGGTTAAGAAAATTCAGTGGATTTCAGCTGCATCTACTGAACTGATAGATGCTTGACAGCACACTCTGTCTGGATCCGAGCACGATGAGGAGCGAAGGCAGCTTAAACATAAGCTGATTAAAAGCTTATTTAATGATCGTGAACAGTGGTTGGTGGCGAAAGCTAAAAAGATGGAAAAGGCAGCGGTGATAGGTAACAGTAGGCAATCGTAAGTGAAACTATCTTAGAAAAAGATGGTTCCACTATTCACTGTCAATCCAGAAGATTAGACCGATGGGCAGAACACTTTAGGGAATAGTTTAGTCAGTCAGTTACAACGTAGAACTTGATACATGCATACATCAGTCCAAGTTGCCATTCCTCAATTAGCAGATAGAGATTAAATTGTCGGACCAAATCCCCAGAGTAGGGGAGGTAGTAACAGAGCAAGTACTAATGGAAAGGTATAGAGATCAGAGATAAAGTTTGAAACAATAGTTCAACTGGCCCTCGGCTTCATTCCAGTTGTCCACCATCCCCAAGCAATCTGAATGGAGAATTAATATTGGTCCGCCAAGTCTTAATGAAGTTGAGAAGGCTATAGGGAACCTAAAGCGAAGGATAGTAGCAGAACTTGATAGATTAAGCCCTGATATGTTTCAGGAAGGTGGTCCAGTTTTAACAACGAAACTAACCGGGATCTTGGCTAGAATTCGGGAACTGGAAGTAATCTCATCTGACTGGTCTCGAACACTAACTGTCTCAATCTATAAGAAAGGACAGAAGTCCTCTTGAGACAATTACCGAGGAATCAGCTTAACGAATAGTGTCCAAAATATTATTTTCAATAATACTTCGACGTCTAACTAAAGCTCGTGAAGAGCAAACTCGAGAAACCAAGGTGATTTCAGACCCGGATGTGGTTGTTTAGACCGAATATTCACACTTCGGCAGGTTCTGGAACATAGACACACTTTCAGACGCCCAACAATCGCTATATTTCTTGACCTTAAGGCGGCGTTTGACTCTATAGATCGTAAGGTTATGTGGCAATATCTGTCATTGAAAGGCGTACTAGAGAAGTACATTGACCTTATACAGGCTCTGCTCAAACACCACATGTCAAGTTAGAGCTTATGTTCGATTGTCGTCGGAAGTAATTACCTTAAGTGATGTTTGTCAAGGTTGTCCGCTTTCCCCGTTTTTATTTAATTTTATCATGGACATACTTTTAGAGTTGACATTGTCATCGTCTAGTTTCTCTGGGGTCGACCTCCTTCCAGGAGATAAACTTGCTGACTTAGAATATGCAGATGATGTAGTTGTATTGGGTGAAGATACTGATAAATTGCGGAATCTTTTGACTCCCTTAAAAATTAATGTAAGCATGTTTGGGATGTGATTCTCTCCATCCAAATGCAAAATGTTGCTTCAGAATTGGCTTGATTCGACCTCAAAGTTAATGATAGGGAATAAAGCAGTTGAGTGTGTTAACCGCCTCACTTATCTTGGGAGTCTCATCAGTCCTGACGATCTGGTGTCTGGTGAAATCTCGGTTGGTATGCAGAAGGTTCGATTGGCTTTTTCCGATTTGCGTCACTTGTGGCGTAGGCGAGACGTTCATTTACTGACGAAAGGATGCATTTACTGCGCAGCATTTCGATCCGTTTTACTTTATGGATGTGAAACATTGCCATTGAGGATAGGGGATATTCGTTGGCTTCTAGTATTTGATCATAGATGTCTCCTAAACATCGCACGTGTTTGCTGGGACCACCGAGTAAGCAATGCGTGGGTTAGGAATAGAGTACTATGTAAATACGGTAAGTCTATTGATTAAGTAGTGAATCTTCACCAACTGAGGTGGTTAGGATAAGTGTTACGTATGCCTGACCACCGCCTACCTCGACAAGCAATGCTGTCTGGTGTGAGAGTAGGCTGGAAGAAAGCTAGGGGTGGCCAAACGAAAACATGGCACCAATTAACGAAGTCATCGACAATTAGACTGAGCTACGTTAATAATTGCAGGCTGCTTGATTGGGGTTCGCGTGATGATCGTAACCAGTGGTTAGAGACTATCAATAGGTTTTCACTCCTACAGATCACCATTCACTCTGACATCGACTGGATGAAAAATTCCAGATCTGAATTTACGTTTTACCTGTTATGCTTAGGTTTGACGGTTTGTACAGGAGTCCCGCGTGAGGCTTTATCAAAGGCTTTGCTGAAGTCTATAAATATTACATCTACAGGTAGTCCCTTATCGCGCAAACAAAAGCTTCATTTGTTAATTGTTTGAGTTTGTTGAACTTAGGCAAGACTGAATTCTATAAACATACTTCAAAAATGGCAATGCCCACCGGTTTTTGTAATTGTTGTTTGCACTGTAATCTATCTACCTTTTGAGTTTATTTCCATCGAAAATTAGTTATGTATAAACGTAAATAGTTTTTTGTATAGTTTTAGCAATTAGTCATCATCTTATTGGGGTCGAATCCTAACAAGACTTTAGGGTCAGCGCTAGGTCGGGAGAATTAATCGCAGGAATAAAGTAAGATGTAAGAAATAACAAATATAAAGCTAATGGTGAGCGAAATCGACTTGTGCGTTGCGTATAATGTATGATGGATTAGTTCTTTCTGATTGATTAAACCATTCAAAATTATTTCTAGCAGAACCTGGTAAATAGTTGGATTGCTGTTAGTAGTTTTGTTGGCTTGGTCCCGTTTTTCCTAAGCTTGTGTATTGGTTGCTCTATAGGTGTTGGTGTCGTTTTCAGAAATATTTGACTTTAATTTTGCGTTATTGGAGCTGTAGTCTTTGAATCTTAGCACCATGATCATCAGTACTGTGGATGCAAGAGGTATGGTAAACGTAAAACTGAGCACTTATAACCACTTCTCAACTTTCTGAAGTCGGAGTATCTAATTTTGATCGCTTTTTAAAGCACAATTCGTCCATATCCTAATAAAGTTAACAATAAGTCTTCTTACATGGATTCGGAAGTTGCTGTTTCTCAGCACACATTTTTATCGTTCAGAGTTGCATTTAATGATTAATTCACTTTTGGGAAATTCGGCTTTAACTCAAGGTTTTTGATTGGAGTCTATAAAGTTCATTGTTATTATTCTTCAGAATGCTTCTACATGATCATCAGTGCAGCTAAAGACTACTTTTACTACGCTGTCGTTCGGCCCTTTTCTGTGCCCTAAGATGTCTTCAAACATAAAGATTAATCCTATCATTTCTTCTACCGCATTTAGAAAGTTTGCACTTCCTACTTGTTATTAGTTACGTCTTGTGGTCTTCCACCCATTCTATTCCCACGTAAATCATATTTACATCGTTGTCGAAGGTACTCGTGATTGTTTTTACCAGTAAATTGAGCTGTGGCTTTACATTGTATTAAATTTAGAAAACATATTATTTACAGAAGTGATATTTTCATAGAACAAGTACAGGAAATGCATTCAGTCTGTCGGGAGCGTTTGCCATCTATCCCGTTTTTCACCCTGTTAATTCTTTTTCACATACCGATATTAAGTGAGGTAAATCAGATCGATAACTTATATTTGCGAATGACTTTTTCAAAGTATTTTTCATACTGTTGTTTCTAGTTCAAGATACACTTGTTTGTTTTCCGTGCAGCACATACTTATGAAATATGAAAACCGATTGGAAATGCCCTGATTGGAAGAGTTATACTCTTGATCATCCTGCTTTGCAAGAGCATGTTAAAAAGCTGGCTAAACTAGGTTTGAGAGATCCATGGATCCGGTAGGTGTTGTAAATCTGATTAATTTTTCATAAGATTTGAGACGTATTGCTTCACTCTTACTAAAATGAGTAAACTGGACCTTCGGTATGATGCTTAATATTCAGAAGCTAAGATTTTTAAATAGTGGTAGTGTAATCATATCCTATGGTACATCTTTAAAGCACAATTACTAAAAGTAGTAGATACGTATAGGTTACAGGCATTGTCACTTAGGTCTTCGAAACCTTACTTCCACACAGCAAAACAGAAATAAGTACTATTTCCTTCTATCTCGACAAGTTCATATAGAAAATGTAGATGCGTATTAGCTATCTTCGATTTTTAACTGTCTTTTGAACCAGGATGATATCCTTTATACTGTGAAAATCATTGGTCCTTTCTGGTAGAATCTGTAAATTGAAAAATGCGTTTTCGGGGCGTCGATTTAGATGTTTAATCTACAGTCACTAAATTTTAATCTAGAACTTTGGTGTATCTTTTACAGTTTATTTCATAAGGTAGTATCACTAGCCCTTACAATTAGACTGTAGTTGGAAGTCGAGTTCATGAAATTGGCGAATTCGACCTATATTTTTCTCATAAATCAATATCTCTTTTAGGTTAAGATTTGTTTCTTGTAGTGACCTTTTGTGGTTATTGTAGTTTATTAATGCTTATTTTTTGATGTATTGAATTTCCGAAAACTTTTTTGCAGCACGCATCTTTTCTTCTAAATTTGTTTTTTTTCTTTAGTAATTACGCTTGGCGTTATTCACCGAAAATTTATAAATCTCGTCCTGAATGGTTTAGGGGAATCTATTTTAAGAGACTACCTCATGGTATATTTCTTGGTATTGTAGCTTCATTTTGTATCAATAAATTTGATCAGTGGCGGAAAGGCGAATTCAGTTTAAAACAGCTTTAAAAAGTTATCTTACTGTAACTTTCTTACATTGACTTGTTAGTTTTCATTTGAATTGAATGTATGAATTTCAGTTGTAATTGTCAGTGTTAAAAAAGTGGATAGAATTATTCAGAAAATAAATAAAATTTAAATTAGAATTACGTGTTCTATATGAGTTCGATATGAGAGGAAACTAACTACCGAAGTTTACTAGCTATCTATTCAAATGTGACTGAAATTACTCATTTTAAATTTCCCTGATCGGGTTTTGTTTGAGTTGTCCATCGTAAAATTATTGGCTATTTTTATCAATAACTTGTTTAGCAGATATTGATTCGTGTACGTGGCTTGGGGTCACACTGTAAATGCAAACTACTAATGATACTACCTGGCTTCTCGAACCAAAGTAGTCGGAGTGGGGTTCAGGCAGGTTACTCAATAGCTAAAAGTCGAGCAACTTAGTTATTAAGACATCTCTCCAGGTGTCAACTTAACGAATTCGTACACCGAATCGGAAAGTAAGATCACAAAAAATAATTTAAAGACGATTCATCTAACCAATTGGATTTCTAATTATGCAATGAGCATTACATTTACTTCCTCATGGGGTTTTATTTTATCAGTAAGCGATTGCATTTAATCGTGAAGATTAATTCCTAACATTCTTTCGTGAATTGTATCCTTCATTGGCCTAAAGTATCGCTATTTTAGTAGTTTTTAAGTTTACAAATTGCTTTATTGCATTTACGATATTTAATCTACCAATAAAACGGACTAAGTCGTAAGTCAGATCAGAATATGATACCAACTCGTGATGCAGTTTGTAGTTAACTGGTTGTTATATCTTGTCCTACCCGCTTAGTATTCTAGGATTCGACAACGACCGCGACTGGATCCCAAATCAGAACAAGAGAGAACAGGTAGCAAGATGTATTGAGAAATTAACGGCAAAAGGCAAAGTCAAGAAAAATGATTTACACTAGGGTTTATATAAACAATGGTATCGAGTATTCTAGAAACTTCCCGATTGGTCGTTGGCTCTAGTTGGCTAAGAATCGACCAATCACAGCACAGCTTTGTGAGCATGCTTTGAGCGTGCTTTAATCAGGCTCGTCTCGTGCCAACACTGGTATATGGGAATACTAAGAATATATGAAGATAAACAAAATATGTTGTAGATAAAGCACTCTTCGTTTTGTTAACTTGGTCAAGCAACTATTATTTTCTTAATTTAGAACCAAGGTAAAAGTAGGGGCTAAGCAAGTTTATTTTGGGTACATAATTCTGGTTTTTGTGGGTGTGTATCCAAAGCTTCAGCAGTTGAACGCAGACGAAAGACTACTGTCCTTGGTAGGCTTTTGTTGATTTTATAAATGACTTTAAACGAAGAATCTGTGTTCGGTCGAGTTGCCTGTGTTTACAGGATGTAGTTACGCTTCTTATTGACCTACTACCACTTTGTAAACATGCTGCGTGATGATCTTGAACCCTTTTGGATAGAACCTTCGTTGAATGACCTATGTAACGAACTCTACGGGAGCAAGTGAATTGATAAACGCACATGGAAGCGGTCAGATGCTGGAGTTTATCATTCAGACTGTTTTCAAACAAGAGACGAATAGGTAACATTAATCCTAAAGTAGCTGCAAAAAGCGTTCTTTTAGTAATCCTTTGTGGAGTACCTGGAGCTTTATCACTGTTTAAATCAATATCCATTTAAAGTGTTTCTTGGTTAGGAGGCTTCTGATATTTCTAGATTTTTGGGATTCGTGGTATCATGATTGCAAATTCTTTGGATTTGGGTAAAAAAGGTTATAATTAAATTACTATTTCTACTGATGGAGACCGAGCTTGATAACTGACCATTCTAAAATGATTTTCTGTAAACAGACCTTATTAAGGTTTCATTGCATTTCCTTGTCATTAGTATCTCAAGAATTAAGTCCATTTTCCACTGCAAAAAAAATTTAATTACACGATAACAGCTTTGAAGATACGTAGAATATTGTTTAACTCATATTTACTAAAGCTAATGATAAAAGTGTTGTTTACTTTTGCATAAGTAGAAGTCTTCGATAGTTGCATTTAATTAATTGTTTTCTAAACTGCTAGTAATAAACCTAGAGGCGATCCCATAACCATGCTGACTTTTTGTCTGTATAAAAATCGTTGAATGCAAATTTTGCACTAAATGTCGATTGTAATAGTAATTTATTTATATAGGTTTTTGTTATTTCAATATTTATCATTTATGCATTTACAAATAAAATAAACTGTCCCTGTAAGTCGTACATTAGTGAAAACTTGATTCGACATCTAGTGAAATCATGTCTGTCTTTAACATTCACTTTCTTAATGCTGTTAACGAATTCAAACGTGTCTGGTAGGAAGTGAATGGAAATGCGTATTCTTACAGGTTTTGGAAGATATGCTAGTCGTTTTACTATTGTGTAATATGGAGAACTGGACGATTTGTCGGAGAGGTAACCCAGGTTAATGTATTTGAAAATGAATTTGCCGAAAGGAAAACTCCCCTGAGAAGCATATTCTTGTTTTTTTCTTGGTAGATACCACACCAATATTTTGTCACCATTCAGAGAACGCTTACTAATACGACTTGACACCAGTATGAAACGAAGGTGGATAGTTTCTATATATGTTTCTCTTAAAATTCCATTTGCATTGTTTATATCGATAATTAGATGTGAAAATATCTTGTTTTTATGTACTATACATTAATTAATACAAATTCCCTTCCATAATTTACTACTGTCCATGTATCCCGTGCTCGTTAATCAAACTTTGTTCTCACTGATATTTCTATCACACTGCTAGATCCATAATGAAACTCTTAAATGAAGCAAAAACCACATGATTTACTGACAAGAATGGATCCATTATTTTTCATCACTTTTTTTTATCAGGTATAAATGAAAAATGTACAAAATCTAAACAAATGAATGATTATGTAATTAATCTAAATAGTTAATATAAAATGAGAATTAGAGTCATAAGTGATTGTCAGTGGAATTAAATAAGATTATGATATTATAAGGTAGATAACAACGTATCAGTGTAATAATTTTATAATTGGCAAAGATGTTTACCATGCATTTTTCTGTATGCAGGTCAGGTGTTGGTAGTGCGAAGTAAAAGTGTTGTTCTATGTTTGTTACTTATTTTGACATTTTTTGACAATGTAGCAAATGTCTACTTCCCATTAAACTTTTACTTATTTCAGTTGTGTATACTTTACTTTTCTTGCAGCTTTGGTTTGGAGAAATGTGTGTAAAAATCCTTGTAGATACTCTTCTTTCGGTCCCTTATGTATTTGACGTCACGAATACAAGTAAATTCACAAATATATATATATATATATATATATATATATATATATATATATATATATATATATAGCTCACTATTGCCAAAAGCAATCAGTATTGTAACGATTGAAGTTATCTGTAGTGTATTCACTACTGAATGAGTGTATCGTATCCAGTACTTCCATTAGTTTGTCCGTTCTTTTAGTAGGTGTACTGCATATTACAATATGGTTTACACTGAAGACTTCATCTGGAGCTTCTGTGGTTAACATGGTGCATCCATTCCTTGTCCTCTTCTAATTTCTAAGTTTCTGAATTCATCATAATTCTCTTTTTACTGAATTGTAATTTTTAAAATCCTTTCTTTGATCCCTGTTCCTCTCCATTAATACTAACACTTACCACCTCCCCTACTCTGGGATCCGGTCTGACAATTCTATATGTATCTGCTAATTGGGGTGTGGCAACTTGAACTGATGTACACATGTGCCAAATTCTACGTTGTGACTGACTGACTGACTGTAGTTAACAATATATACGTCAAGAATATCTCACTGTAGCTCAGCTTGACATATCGAATCAAAAACAAATAATGCGATGACTTGAAATTTTTTAAACTAAAATTTACATTCGGATTTACAGCATTCACTAAACAAATGAATAGAAAACTACTAGAATAACATACATAGTGAACATTGAAAACCTTGCATACAACTTCTGCTCATTGGGACCATTCTATGGTTTTAAACGTTGTATTTTATTGAATCAAAGTGGTTTGTGGAGATTTGTATTAAGTTTTACTTGATTGAATTTTTAACAGATTGGTGTTGGTAGGGTATCAGTGAAAACTAGGAAGTACTGGATATCTGTTTTGTCTTAGTGCGGGACTCCTCGGCAGTATACACCCATGATTCTGTCCCATGGGCTGTGGTTAGGTGAACGCCTAACCCTCTGCATTACTAAGCCGGCATCCAACGGTAAAATTCCCACTTCAATCAATTTATGACATAACACGATGATCATCCATTATCATCAGTGATCACTGTCTCACTCTGGACATGTGTGAACTCCACTAGTTACAACTTTTCACTAGAACTTCCTGAAGTTAGTCACTAGTGAGATGAATATTGTAACTGAATTGAGGTGGTTTGTGGAGTTTTAGTTGATTGGATTTGTCACATTCATGTTATTATGACACCATTGAAAATTAGGGAGCACTTGATAGTTGTTTCATCCTAGTGTGGGATCTTTCAGCAATGCGCACACTACCAGTATCAATCTGTTACGTATTCAATCAACTAAACTTGTATTCTATTGTTGAAAAACATTTATATTAATTACTAATAAACATTTTCTGCATCTGACATCTACTAATGTTTACTTCAATAAATAAATATATTTTTGATTTTTTTTCTTGTTTAACGGAACCTTAAAAAATTTATAGTAGGGGATTAGAAAAATTCAGTTTGTTCTCAGCATAAGCAAATTGTTTATTCTAAACGAGAAAAACATTTTTTCACTATTGGTTTATCAAGTATTTACTATCTTTGTGGTTTGTATGTATACTTGTTTATCTATAAATATATATAACTTATTGAATATTGAATGTTTGTTTCAATCATTTATTTACGTCTATTTTATTTCTCATCGTCTGACCTTAATAGACAAATGTGCTCTTGAACTGTAAAATTTCCCTATAGATATTTAATCAAAGAATAGTAATATACTTATATTAATTTTATTTCTGTTTACAAATATAACTGGGTCAAAGCTAGTTAGTGTGTGAAAAAGGTGAAAGTAGAAGAAAAATTTTGAAAATGAATTTTATAAACTACAACGCTAAGAGTAATATCCTATCATATTATGCATTATTGTATGTTATCATGTGGTTGAAGTTATCTACAATGTTTTCAGTATTCCATGAATTTGCTTTCACTAGAATTTCTGGTCATTTTTCAACTAGGGTACAGCATAAGAACAAGTAAACGCGATACTTGGAATACCGGCGCTCAGTAACTGAATGGGTCAACCATCGTTTCGATTCATTAATTACTTTAAGCTAATGAAAAAAACAGTATTTATGACTGAGTAGTTTATTGGGATGTAAATATTTTACTTGAGTGATGAATAAATCATAGTTTTATTGTGGTGTTTCTACTGCCAAGTTATAGAAACTAGAAGGAAGAGATTCATCTATGCGTCAGAAAAGCTGTCAGGTCAATTTTCAAAGGATTCGATGCGAAGATTAACTGCAATATACCTGCATTACGAAGATCTTTAATAAAAACGAAAGATTCGTTCATAGGTAGATGCACACCACTGTGGTCCCAACTATATATATATATATATATATATATATATATATATATATATATATATATATATGGTTCTCATTACAAATCTCGTTTTACTCAAAGTTTCAATGGGGAGGGAGACATGCTGTAATGAGCTTTATTTGATTAACGAATCAGAAACGAATTACTAAGTAAGATATAATTATTCGCAAGTGCTATATTATATATCAATCAGGATATCAACTTATTTGTAACTTTAAATCTTAACATTGCAACAAATCAGTAACCCTAAATACTGATTCTGTTGTTTTATTAGTTTTTTCATAGTCTCATAGGACTGCTGAACTTACATTCATAAATAATATTGAAACTTGAGACTGGAAAGAACATTTGTCGTATGGATTAATATTAGCAATAGGATTTAGAAATCCAAGTTAACACTAGACTGGGGCAATCGGAATACAGGGTAGAGCAAAACGTAGAGTAGTCTTGGAAAATAACTTAATGCAAGGTTGGGTGAAAAGTTGGGTGAGGCGCTGTAACACGAAAAACTTTAGGCAGTGTTACGAAGCCCTGTGTTTTCCCTAATGCTTTACATACTGTTTTCCACAAGCTTGCATGATTTGACACCAATCATTTTGGCTCACTTGGTTACTATAAATTTCAGTGTGATAACGACAGATGGCTGGATTAGGTTGTATCAGTTCTGATTATAGGAGTCTCTTTGTTGATTCAACTTCCTTTTGTATTTGTCAACAAATGAAGCAGGAACTACATGATGTGGTGATGAATTCAACTCGTTAACTATTCTTACTATAAAACCTATTTCTTACCTTGAAACCTGACACAAAATCATATTGCCAACACTAAAAGCCTAGTTCTGACTACAATTTCTGATATTTAGTCTAAATACTAATCCTAGTTATCATATGGTGTCTATAGTATGTATTTCTAGTTCAAATTCGCAGCAACCTTGAAATCAGTAGCCCGTCTCACATTGATTAGTTGGGAAAATTTGAGCTGTCATTTGTGTACTGCGTTTTCTCGTTCTTACACTGTACTCTAGTCCACTTTCTCATTTCTTGGGTAAATATTGAATATTAAAGTGTGGTTCCCACTAAGGACTTCATCTGAAGCTCCAAGAGTTATCATCAACCGCTATGAACAAATTGCTCTAGCCTAGTCTAATATGTCTTATGAAAATTCCATATTAAGTAAAAGTTATAGCTTTTCAATTATATATTTAATGAATTTATTCATTAAACTAACGGAATATTCGGTAGTACCAATTAAAACACACTAAGTGAACATTGTTAACGTTGCAAATAACCTTAAGTGCATCGGACATCTCAATTATGAATAAATATATAAACAGGAACGGATATGTTTAAGTTGGATTGTGAATGGCAAGCGGAATCCAAGACGCGCATTTCATCCTATTTGAGACTTATCGGCTCGATGTGCAAGCCCAACCTAGTTACAGGAACGGATATATCTATATTAAGTATGTTTCTCATCATTCATAAATAATATGGAGGATGAAACATATTTATGGTGAATTATATTAAGTATGTATTACAACGAGGACTTACAAACTACATCTTCTCTTATTATTTTATATGCGTCATCTATAACGGAACAATTCAAAATTAAACTGAATTGCCAAACAAACCGTTTTTATGCCCTGTTTTAAAAATTATCTCTTACACCAATTAGTGATCATACTTTATATGAATAAAATTATCCCATTTATTTTAGTGACTGACTTGAACTTCTCCATATCTTATCCGATTGCGACATACATCCAAAGTCAATCTGAATTCCACTGTTAAAGTGTTTCTGACTAAGTACTTCTAGGAAGCTTAAGATAGTGCTCGGCATAAGGTGGCAGGTAGTGTAGTAGCTTTTGAAAAATATTCAATATGTAGCAAGTAGGTACACTAATCGACTGTTTGACAGAAGTTGATGTGGCTGGATTCAAACGTGAGACTCATAATTTGTGCTTAAGGTGGTTCAAAATTATTTTTTTCCTTTTAAGGGTCAAATCATCATCGCGATACAGAAGACTATCTCTTAATATGTTATTGTGATCTAATATTCGGGGTGAATTTTCTACTATGCCTAGAGGTATGTCAAGTAACAAAATTCCTTCTCATTGAGATGGTAAATCCTGTATTTGCTATTACCTTGTAAAGCCGTAACTTGGTGGTCACAGTGCTTGACTCTCAGTAATTAGGTCACAGGTTCGAACCCCGCCTGGCCTATTTCGATTTGAACAACGAAATATTGACATTACTCCTATATAAATTTTAACGTTGTGAGTAAAGGAGATCTGTCTTATTGGATAATATCACTCATTATTATTTTAGTCGGTGAAGTAGTATACTTAGAACAAGGCATAGACGTTTGAGTCACTAACTTCTCTTACATATGATATTTTAAATACATATTCTTTGCATTAGATGTTGATAACTTGAGCCTGACAGAAGAATATCCTAGATTCGGAACTAATATGCTTATTTAACAAGTTATAATTGTACGTAACATAAAATTGCCCTGAAATACTTTCTACATGTAATTTCCCTTGTAAGTATGAAGATTTCATGAATAACATATTCTGAAATATCTTATCCCAGTCAATTATTTTTGAATATTAGTAACAGACATTATAATAAATAAAACTGAAATAGTCAATCATTAGAACTTGTTTAGGTAAATTCAGATATAGCTCTATTGTTCATTATGATTGATATAAGTAAGGTTATTAAAAAGATATTGTTGCTCATAGAACTGATCTTGCATTCCTACTGAAATAATTTTCACATTGCAAAACCATCAATAAACTGACTGACTACATAAATACGTGTGCTAGGAGATTAAAGCTATTACTTAACAAATTAACTAACGAACACAATAGAACTGAGTTAATGGTAAGTTGACAAACAGATAATCAATGATGAAATGAAAAATCACAAAGTAACCCTTAGTTTATGCCCCATCACTTTTAAAATATTCAGTAATTCACGCGGTCTACGGATTTCCAGAATCTAATAATGATCTATAAAAGATACTTTTATAAGTTTACTAACAGTCACTTGAATTGCACAATCGCATAGTAAGGTAACCAGTCACTTATGTGAAGGATAATGTATACTCAAAAAATATGATAAATTGATTTTTCAAGAATAAGTTTATGCAATACTGTTTTTGTGAGGGTTCGTGGATTCCCAAATTGAAGTTGTCTCCGGATCAAACCAACGATTTTATAGACATTCGTATGCTTGTAACATTAGATCGGTAATCACCAAGTTTACGGTATTATAGAAAATGCATGTATAATAAAGAATATAGATATAAGCTGAAAACAGTTCATGGATATATGTTTACGAGCACAGGCAGCATACTGTATTTCAGTACATGGACGATATTGAAAATCATTGTCATGATTTAATGGTGGACATTTCATCGTGTTAACGCGGTACGATAAGCATAATCTATATGTGTCAATTTAGAAAAATCTCTTGCATTCTACTTAATGAGTATATCATTGTTCTTTGCCATCATATGTTGAACGAGTAAAACAATGAATAATAGAGGAATCGTCTATTACACTGACTAATAGCATCTATTGTTAATCTTCAGTTGGGTCAGTTGCCTCTATTTGATATTACAAAGATAGTTGGGTTTGAGTGTTCTTATTACATACTGATCTTGGTTAGACAGCCATTGGAAACCAGAAGGCACTGGACATCTCTTTCTATAAAATGTAGGACTTCTCAGCAGTGAAAATCCATGACCTCATCATGGACTAAACTTTTATTCAATTGAAAGGGCAAATTCTGTATTCCACTGGATACTAACTTAGAAGTTTAAAAATTAAGCACTGACTATAAGACTTGAATGTCACGGGTTCTATTCATAGTGTGATTATGGGAATATACTACTGAAGAGCTTTACAGTAGAAATAAGGAGCCATCTATTGGTTCCTGGTTTTCAATGAATATTCAAGATCAGTTAAGGATGTGAAGTTTCAAGTAATTTACTGCTACTTTTATTGGAAGTGCATTAATTCAAAATAGGTATATAAAAATATCTTATTTCATCATCCACTAAGAATTCACATCTTCCTCATTATTCATTTGTTTATCTGATAAAAGATTAGCATATTCAACTACTTTCTAAAAATGATTGACAATTATGACATTCAAATAACTTACTCAATTGATTTTCTATTATGGTAGATACAATTGTCTTTTATATGAAATATATTGATTAGTATCAATGAAATAAACTGCTGAGAAATATTACAGCTGTTAACTTTAGACTGTAGGAATCACTAATGTAATCCTTTGTTACTGACATATACACATGTTTTCTTGTTCAGTATATATATATATATATATATATATATATATATATATATATATATATATATATAACCAACTTATTGAACTTGGTGAATGGAGTACCGTGTAGAATTTATGTTATCTGATTAGTTAAGTAATTTATAATCCGAAAATGTTTGTATCTTTCCGTTGATGCTGTAATAAACTGAAAGTAGCTTGTATCGGTTGCTATATGTACGTCTTCAGTTTAGTGGTGAACACAGTGTCGTTTAACATAAGCTAATTGAGCTTCAGTACATGTGTGAACATCAACACAGATACACGTGCATTAAGTTGACGCATGTCAAGTGGAACGAAACCCGTGATCTGGAATCCAATTACCAGCTACAATCCAACTTTAATAATTAAACAATTTAGTAAGGACGCAATACGTGGGAATTAGTAACAAAAAGAATTCAGCCACGACAGATATGAAATAATTATTACCTAGTATACAAGATACAGATGGCTTAATATCGAACAAAATATTAAAATGATAACAATCAGACTTGTTGTCTACGAATATTATGCAGAATACGAACCTTCTGGGTTAGATCATTCAAGGAGTTACGTGTGCCTTGTGCCCAGGTTTTCCTAACTAGGATAACAAAACTGCTTAACGCCTTCTGTTCGTCCGTGGTTAATAAGCTGGTACTATTCTGTGGTAAGTACTCTCGTTATTGATCGGTGATGTCTCATTAAAAAGTTATGCTAAATGTAAGCGAAAGTAATTATCTGTTACTTACAGAAACAAATTTTTGTACCTTTTAATGGTAAATTGATCTATGGGCTTAAATATTTGAAGATGTAGGAAAGATGTAGGTGATTCTGACGAATTTTCATTCCTACTACGGATATTGCACTCAGATCTCCTAATCTCACTTCGAGATGATTATGCATATAGCTTGTAACTATTTGTTTTTTTATATTTTCTGAATTGGGTGATTTAACTGAAAGATTTCTTTGTCATTCTGGACAACACCTTCAGAGCTTCATATAGAAGTGAGCTGTGTGGTTTTTCTGATGGCTTTATACTAGTCTATTCTAGTAACGTTTTCATATAGTTTTAACGCTAGTTAGTCTTCGTGTATACGTGTGATTATTTTCTAATTAGAAATTACTATTCAAAACCAATGAACGATAAATAGAAATATGCATGCAGTTCACGCCCACTCTGATACTAAATATCAGTCTACGTAATTATTTAATATCGATTGTATTCATATGAACATTTGTTTGAATGGATATTTCACTAAATTATGAGCATCAAGTGTATCAAAGACACCGCATGTTGCATTTATTTTAGAAATAATCTCAGTGACTGAAATGTAAATAATTCTGACGTTTCACCGAGTAATGTTGTTCGTGCTTCATGAACAAATTAACTAAAATTAACTAAGAAAATAGTTGTAATGTGTGGAGTTCAGCCTTATCCGGAAAGCAACAGTTATTACCAATAAAAATGGATGGTCTTGGCGTTATTTTATAAATTAATGGAATTGGCGTATTCTACAACTGATTTCCAGACGGTCCAATGGTATAGCTGGTAAAACTTCCACCATGAGATCTGCGAGTCCAGGGTTCAATTACTTGATAGAATCGGCGGAGAGGGTGGTAAGCACTTCAGAGGAGTACCATACTAGGACAAAAAGCCATACACTGAACCGTGTTTTTCAGTGGTTTCCATAAGACATCAATCTGCTGTGATCATAAACAACTGAACCTGACACCTATTTCCACAAAAACTACCTCAGTTCAAAGTTTATTTTTATTAAAATACTGACATTTTATCCATTGATGGTCAACTAGACTCATTTAGAAGAGTATAATTTGACTAGTTATAATGAACAAAATTATAAAATGTGCTGATATTAATCACAACCAGAACTTATTTTCTATTACATTCAACTACTTCAGAATATGATTAGAAAGTAATTTTATCTTCTTGTTTATGTATCATGAACTAAAATTTATTAGTATGTTGCCATATGTGCATTTTTAGCAAATCGCTTCAGTGTAGCGACAGTTCACAAGCATTGTTTGAGTTTGATTGTGACTGACAAGCGGAACCCCTGACACGCCTTTTGTCACATTTGAACCCCGTCAGCTAGGTGTATCAGCATCCCAGTGTTGATGACCACACCGGGACTCGAACTTGGTTCGTTTCGTACCAAACGCTACTGCGTTTTCCACGGAGCTACTCAGTCTAGAAAGCCATGACAAATCAACGGAATGTGTCAAATACATTCTGATTATATACACATACGTTGTACAAGTGAGGCTGTCTGGACTCAACAGGCTAATGGTGAACGCAATAGAGCATGGCACGAAACGAGCTGGGTTAGAGTCCTGTTATAAATATCAACACTGGGTTACAGGTAGATCCAGCCAACGAGTCCCAGATAGGACGAAACGCTAGTCCTGGATTCCGCCTGCCAGTCACAATCCAACTTAAACAATACTTGAGAATAAATTCGACATTTAAGTCAATAAAATAACAAGTTGCAAAAATTAATTCTGTATTCTTGCAATTTTCCAATTTATAAATCTGAATAAAGAAAGAACATTGAACATAGGAGAATAAGATGCATCCATTTATTTAGCAGCTTGCCATCAACTACTTTACATACTGATAAACAATAGTAATAATTATTATTATAAATTACTGTACGTACTTTATACGACGTTAACCATAAAGAATTGGAAGGAAGACAATAATTATCATAGAAGTATAGGTATGTTTTAAAAACACTTGTATGTTAAGTATTGTGAAAAACCTAGAATGAAATTTCTGAGAACAAATGAATTACAACTGTGAAGGTTGGATAGGTTAGCAGGATAATAATGAGTAATGTTCCTAAACTAATTAATTACTTAGAGTATGAGTCAAGTTGTTATACAGTTATACGCTTGACATGAAAGTTACCAAGGGAATGCCAAAGTTACCCCTATATCTTCTACAATAAATAAGTTTGGTTTCAACCTTGTATTAGTGACAACTTCTATGAAATGCCATAGATTAGATGATTATTGGACAATGATTATTTCGAAAAGTTTTGAAATGGAAACCTCATTGCCACTACAAAAAAGATGACAAACAATAAAATTATTGAAAATAAATTGATAGTTCAATTGTCGTGGTGTATTACATTTTGCTGAAGCTGTTGTTATTAAATGACTTAAACTGAAATTGTGCTTTCGAAAAGATACAGTGGTCAATTTAACATTGTCATGGTAAATTTATTTTCAAATGTTTAGCTGCAATAACAACTTAACTCATACTTGAAGTAATTTAATTTATGAGCATTACTCATTGTTATCCTGTTAATGTATTCACCCTTTACAATTGTGTTACCATAACTTTAGTTCGCATACTTTATTAGCAAATAACTTGTCTCTATGTGTTCTACAAAGAAATTTTTCTCTAGAATTTTCGTGAATATTTTGAGCACATGATTATAATTCTTCTATAACTCTAATTCATCAAGGTTAACATGATGTAAAGTATGTTTAGAGACTTAAAACAATCATTATTTTCTTTCGTTTATTAGATCGTAAAGCAGCTGGAAAGAAACCACTGAACAAATGAATTCATCTTATTCTACTACATTCGTTCTTCTAATATTTTTTTGTATCACTAGTTATTTTACCTTCTTTTTCTGTTCACTTCGGCAGTGTATCAACATGGATTGTAATGCTTCATTCATTGAACTGTTTTCAATCATTGTAAATAGTTTATTTAAGGTCTGTTGCTTTTAATTATCACTTGGGGAACAACAACATTCATATGTGTACTACAAAAATGTATCAATAAAGAGTGTTTATCATCTTAACAACAAGATTTAAAAATCTCCTGTAATAATACCTAAACTTTTGATCGAATCGATATTGTCAAGTTGGTAACCAGTAAACCAACTGTCACAGATTGGAAAGAGGGGGAGGGGAAGGATTTGATTATTATTATTATTATTATTATTATTATTATTATCAATTTCATCCAAATACAACGTTTGGTTATTATTTACTCATATAAAAACGCGCATTAAACTAACAGTAAGTTTTATGTTTTATTTAGTTTAACAATAATACCTAAAATAGAATTCATATATTTTTATATTTATTTTAACCCTAAAAATCATTGATTAAAACAAAATTAAACTGAAGAAAATTGAGAGGGGGAAGAGGAATAAATTAACAATTCAATTAGTTAAAGATACATCTCAAAAAAGACAAACTATATACGGATTCATACATATACATAACCTATGTATATCCCATTGTTTATTTGTTTTAAAAGATATTGTATTCATCATTGAATTAATTCAATTAACATATTTTTTTAAATGATTGACTAACCTTCTAACATGATTGTGCATCACATAGAATTTAGGTCGATTTAATTAGAATTATAGTGATGCTTAAATTCACCTATTCTATACACATACAAATGATAAATCTTTCGTCAACTGTGTCATTTGTTTAAAAGTGACCTTAATCATTTCAGTAGTATACATTAGAATAACATTATAAATTATAAGTATGATTGGTTATATTTATTACATATTCTTCTGTGTACATTTTCTTTTATTTCTGTTTTGCAAACAAACAATCACTAGTTTGTTTTGTTTACATTCATTTTTTTAATAAAACATTTTTCAGGGTTAATTTGAAAATTCCGCTTGCTCGATTTTTTAACTATCATCTCATTATTCTTTTCTTCTTTGTCTCTCTCTTCCTGTCTCTCTCTCGCCATCCCACTCTTATTTTTAAGGTCATTAAGTAATTTCCATTTTATTTAGGCAACAAGTGAAGTGTGAAAATTTAATTATTGTACTAAAATGAGGATCAGTGGTATTGGTATTTCTCCCTTATAATAATAATAATAATAATAATAATAATAATAATAATAATAATAATAAGTATTAGTACTGTCAGTACTGTCTCCACTATTTGTGACGTACATTATACAGTGTGTTTGTATTTACTTCTCTTGATATGTTTGTCGTTTAGCTAAGGTTCTCAGGTAATTAGTTCCTGTGAACTACTGGTACTTCCGACATGCCTTTTGGTAATATCTGCGATTGGAGTTAGTAGAGAGTGCAATACAGTTACATACCAATATCAACTAATGAGGTGGCATGACATAGCTAATTGGCTGAAGTCAGAGATGTAAATCGATAGTTACTTACTGAATAGTTTAAAGACTACGCTTCAGCCTATAAGTCTGAAGGAATGTAATCGGTTTAGAACATGGTGGGTTATACATGAATACTCCTAAGGAATCCTATTCTAAGATGGAACAACTTACAAGTATTTTCTCATCAGGGGGTAGAAGTTCACCAACCTGAAGTTGCCTGAGTTAGATTCCTATGGTAGAATAGACTGTACTTACTGCTGAAGAGTCTCGTGCTAGAAATAGACAGCTCTCTGGAGCTCTCTAATTTTTAGTGATAACCAACTGACATCAACCTGTGACAAATCCAATCAACTGATATTACTTTACACATTAAACCAAACCAGTCACCGAAACATTAAACGACAGGATATTCAATCCTTAAAAAAACTCATAAACTTTCATTGGAAATCAAAAGTCGTCTCATTATGAAATAATCCAAGTGGATATTTTATAATTTACATGTATAATACTTTTTCAACATTTCGCTATAGCATCTAAATCAAAATATCCGTTCTTAATGAAGTTTGACCAACATCTGATTGTGAAATTAATTATTAAGGGAGTAATAATGCAGAATGATTGATGGATTAATTAACGTTATTTATATTGGCCTTTTACTTGAATCCGGTAGATTGTCAAAATAATGTTATAAGAAAGTAATGATTGTCTAACCCCTCCAGTTTTCATTACTGTTAACAGAAAAAGATCAATCAGGTAGTTCACTGAAACTGTTATTTAAGACGATATGATATCACAATTTACCGTACGTTTTCTATAGCAAACGGAGCAATTAAAGTTAATTGTTTAAGTTCTAGTTTATAAGTCATGTCAATTAATTCCAAAAAAATTCATTGAAGGGCGAACACATGACAATTTAGTCACAAAGCAAATGTAAACCTGATTATGCATGTAGTATACGAATTGTTTGAGTAGTGAGTGAATCGTTTGCTACTTACTGATAACATTGAAATTCTTGATTGATCTCTTGGGAAGAACTGAAAAGGAGAGCCTAGGTTAGAGTTAGCTGGATAATTTTGGTCACCAGCTTATGGTCCACGAGAGATGACAGGCAATGGTTGATTAATTTTTGTTTCTTTATCATAAAGTATGTCTTATTTACTTGAATATTTCTGTCGCTGGCAGACTACTTAAAAAGGTTTGTAATTATGTAAGTAAATAAACAAAATACTACATAAGTTGGGTAGTATCAGATAGTGGCTAATCACAAGGGTGAATTATTGATACAAGCACTTAAAAGAATTGATGGGAAAAACACAAGACTACTTACTATATATCTGAACAAGTGTTCGTTTGCATAGGACTCCTTAGCACTGCGCCTGAGGCTTTTTGGTCTCACGGTAAACACCTAACGGTTTGTCCTATTGTATCAGCATCTACTCGTAGGATTTTTGCTTCCATCAGTTTATAATATAGGGCAACAAACAACAATACTTAGTATCCATCTCACCAAAGCCACCTCATTTCAATTATATACTTGTTTGTATATACATATGTTAAGTTTCAAGTGCCATAAACGACTAAGGATGTCACGTTTAATTACTGATAAACTTAAGGAAATACAATTTAGACTCAATCCCTACTCATTAAAAGAAAGAAAAAGCAGTACTATGCGAGTGCTCATCAATGACAGTAGTTATCAGCCCACTCAATACAAATTATTATAAGCGTATTTTGATCACATGAATGTTAAGATCAACAAGTATAACTTTTGTTAAAACACAAATCAGCTGAGGTTGTATTCAACAGTTTCATTGTTTAATAAATAGGTTGTATTAAGCAATTTCGTCAATTTCTTTATTCGTCTATTAGGGACATACTAGATATTAGATTGTAACCACTATTATTGCTTTCATTTCAAGCATCTTCAATTATCTTCAACTTTTTGACATGAGAGTATTTAGCGTAGTGTAATCAACATGCAAGATGAAAAATATGAAAACAATAAAGGCTAGAGCGTTAAATAAGATCCTCGTTGAAAAATCCGTTGTAAGATGTAGGATTCATCATTTAAGGTTACTAATTTTGTTTTATATTAGCTTGATATCATCAACTAGTCTGGATTAGACAACCACTGACCATCAAGAAGCACTGGATAGATGTTTCATCTTAGCATACAACTCTTGAACAGCGCATATCCACGACCCCATAAAGAATACAACCTATGACTTTCTGGTTCCGCGGAGAATGATATACCATTAGACCACTATACCACCTCCCAACAGTCGATATTTCTTCCTCGTCAATTCGCATTATATTTGTACTAATTCAGATAAATACAAAAATACGTGTGCTGTTGTTATTGTTATTTTTCAGTCAAACAAATTCTATCGAAAATGAGAAGGAATAAAATTATGCATTTTATTTTTCAATTTTGTTTTCTACATACATTTAAATGAATTAATTACTTTAATTTTCATCAAAAATTACTGGAGAGTAGGGGCGGGGAGGTGGAAACAACAAAAGAAACAAAAATTTCTTTCAGTTATTTATGTTTTTCTTTATTGAATTTCAACAAAACAACAACAAAAAATACACTTTTTTTATTTTTCTATTACACAAGGGAAAATATGTTAGAAACTAAACAAAAAGAAAATGGCCATTAGAAGTTTAAAAGTAAGAAGAAAAAATGCCTACATTGTGTGAATACGTTGTCATTTGAAGTTATACAAACGAAGAAAGAAAAGAAAAGAAAAAACACGAAGAAGCAAAAAATATAAATGTGATTTCTTTTGAATTCTTTTATAGAAAGAAATTATTCATACTATTCACACATAATATGGAAATATTTGCATGAATTGTAAATTGACAAAGAATATAAACACTACGAAGATAACAATTATTGATCATTATGTTAGTAAAATGTGAAATCAGTTCATAAAACAATAGACTGCTAGTCTAAATCAAACTGACTGATCAAAACTACTTGACTGAGATTTTCGCGTTCTCTAGCGTTCTATTCATCCTTCATGTCTAATCATATGATTAAAAGTTAGCCATATTGTTTAGTACTGCCTTTAGATTATTTCTTCCTCTATAGTATTCGTTCTTGTTAATTTAATTGCTTCATTATGATATAGTAGGACAAGTTAGGATAATCCATATGTTGGATCAGGCTCTTAGTTTATTTTGGTTGACTAACGCATAGAAATAACCTTACAATGAGAATAGTGAAGCACGATTAGGAGATGTTTCAATATTTCTTGTTACTGAAATGAATCATAATCTAATACATTTCGTGATAATTCTCTTCAGAAGTCTCAAAGGTATTAAAAAATCACAAGTCGTTTACTTCAGTTGAAAACCTTAATGATAAATAACAACATAAAGGGCTTAAATTGTTAATAGCAAAGCGTTCCAGTAGCGCCAGAACAACTATTATGATTATTTATAAGTTCTCAGTGCTTAAATTATCTTGCTGATATCGTTAGGAGGTTTTAATGTAAACATCAACAGTCGGATACAGGTATATCCAACTAACTAGTTCTAAATGTGGTGAAAACCAAGTCCTAGTTTCCCTAATTGTTTCCCATTTGTTATAGTTATTATTTATCGCTCCGCAAAATACTAATTATAAACATGAAAAACGACGGACCAAGCCCGTTTTTATGGGCAGTTGGATGGGACAGAGTGGGAAGGGTAAACAACGTGACTGTAACATTTCTTGCCATCCTCCTTAAATTATAAATCAGGACAAATCTTCACCGTCTCTTTGGTTCTCTTTTGTAAATTAATATACTCTAGAGAGTTTTTTTACGACATTTACATACTATTTAAGAAATAATAAAAAGGAAAAAGCAATATGCTTTTTCAAGTGAATTGTTCCTATAAAGTGTAAATAAGCCATTAACATGCGTCGTAACGATTCAAATATTTTTGTTACTAAGATGATAAAATTGTTTGTTTTTGTGCAAGTGTAAAATAATTCTTTTGTTTAGGATGGTTTAATCGTGATTCATATTTAATTTTACAACTTGAATTTGTCACAGATTGATTCCAGATTACTTTACAATTATTTCAACTTAGGTTCGATTTTCTGATGAGGTCAAGAATGAATACTACTGACTAGTCCAATACTAAAAAGGAACATTTGTCTAGTGTTTCCTGGTTATTAATGGTACTCTACCTAGATATGTTATGGGTACTAACTGTAAATAGTCAAATGCAAACAAAAAGATTTTCATTGTATCTATTGGCTTAAAAAGCTAACTATTCTGATTTAGAAGCCAGTGCGACTGAAGCTACTTACAACGTCTTTAGTGTTCACTATGCTACATTAAGCATGTTATGTCATATTTTTAATTTATTTAGTGAGTAAGTACAGAATATTATGATGCAAAGTTAATTACAGTTTCATTTTACACATCAAAAGTTATCCGTAACTGCATTCAATGGACGTATCAAGTGTAACGCAGTTCAAAATAACGAGTTAAAAGCATGAACTTATGAAAACTTTGGAATTTAAATAAAATGAATAACTTGATTTCCATTGTAATAAGCATCAATTATTCATTAAATAAATGAAATAGTAACTGGAGTTGTAGAGATGAAAGGTGGTTTGTTGATTCTTACTGACTACGCTTCCCCGAACCAACTTTCATCTCTACGTAGTGCCATTGATGTATAGTCACTTAGATTTGTGGCCACATTACAATTCGATTCCTAGAATTCGATAACCACTATAAAAGACTTGACAAATATCTAACTAGTATCTATACGGTGATCAACCAATGAATAACTAAAATTATTAATTATAGCATAGTGAACAATGAAAAAGTTTTGGATAACGATAGAAAATATTTCTATTCGAATGGAAAGTTTATGAGAAACTGTTTAGCTTGTAGATTGTTGATATTAAACATAATTAATAATAAAATTAATATTTCATGTATAGCTGTTTCGATCAGAGTTATCAATAAATTTGAAAATTTAAAAGAATGATGAATATTTATCACTAATTTATTTGTACTGTACAGATATGTTGTCCTAGTATGAGACTCCTCAGAAGTGTGTGCCCTCAATTTCGCCAAAAAAACAATCTACGGGAAATCGGGTGTCACAGCGATTACTTAACCATCTGCATAAGTGGACCGGCCGGGATTCAGATAAAGAATTCCTACTTTCACTAATATCATGATACAAAGCGAAACGATCATCTATTATTATTTGTGATAACTGTCTCACTCTCAAAATGTGTGAATTTTCACTAGTCCGTTTCTCCCTGTTCTTCAGTGGTATTCCCCCAACATCAATCTATGTGCAATGCAAACAACTAAACTTAAAATTGTCTTTACAAAATCACCTTAAATCATTAATTATAGTTGTTAAGTTAAATAAACTACAAAATGTAATTTAACAAACTCAGTAAAAACTACTTATAGAGATATTTTTTTCTGAATTATTTAATAATAAGCCACATATACTAGGGAGCTTTGTTTCTGAAATGTCACGTAATAATAATAATAATAATAATAATAATAATAATAATAATCAGCTACTCGTTTTACAAGTCTACTGAAGTTATCTGTACACTGGCTTATATCATATAATTCAAACTGACAATTATGATTAATCCTAAAGGTGTTTATCTTGTTATTTTTTGGTTTGATTGAAATCGTCTTAATTAACATGTTGCCACTGACAGTATTCAAGTTAATAACCTGTGATCAATCGAACAGAAAACTATAATTCACACTTTTCTTTAGTATTTGATTGAATCATACATAAGTATAATATCAGTTCATCTAATTGCCTCTGTAAAGACATACAGAACGTTCTCGATTTCAGCAATCAAAATTTTAGGAAAAGAAGTGAATAATTTTGTTTATATCTATCTTAATTTAACGTTCCATCTGTACTTCGACGCAATAAATCACTGAGTCAGTGATTTCGTGGAGTTTTCATTATCATGCAAAACATACTTCAAACGAAAACGAACTACTCCTCTTGGGTAACATGTTATTTCCATCTAGAATCTGAGTGTATTTTGTCGATTAATAAATTTCAGGCGTATGAATAGAAACCAACACTGATGCAATATACCTGCTGCTTACAAAGATATAAATCTACTAGGATAGACCCAACATCGATTTCAAAATTCATTTGAGTTTATCACCTTTTTTTCCACAACATGCTTCAATTCAATAAGTATAAGAAATGTTAATCAAATCACCGACGTCCAGATCGATTGGCGAATCGGCAACGCAGGCGAACGGAAATGTGGTTTTACTAACTTTCAGGCAATATGTATTGGGTATGCTAATTGGGCAATACATTAATTGTTAACAAGCATATCAATTAGACAATTTTCGCGTTTTTAATCAACAGTCTATTATAAATGATTTGAAATTGAAATGAAAAGCTCCTATTTATGAATATGTTGATTACTAGAACTCATAAGGATAAGCATGAGATTAAATTATACAAAAAAGTAATCTATACTGATTGAATCTTCAACTATCAGAATATCAACTACAATTCAATTGCGCATAAATTGATCTGTGCACAAACTGTGCTCAAAATGATCCACGAGATAAGTCATTCACCTCATAGAACATACCACCTTTTGGCCAACTAATACTCTTCATTCATCTCATAATGAAACCTGCATTAAATAAATACATGAATACTATGTCGGATAATGTAATTAAGTGAATATTAGTAACCATTCTACTTTGGAATACAATCGACAACATTTTTCAACGTTGTTTTAATCTTGAATAAATTTTACTTTGATGAAATTATAATAAATTTATTGAATATACCTAATGGTTTTGTTACAATGGAGACGTTTAATAAAACCTTTATCTTAGTCTCTTTTACCGTACATAAATGGCATAACTGTACAATGACATTTAGATGAATTTAAATGATGTTATGCTTCAATGGACATAGATGCACACACACACACAAGTACTAAACAGGTGTTTATTTCTCCCATAATATAGTTTTAGGCATAACCCCTTCATATCTCTGTCTCATATTTTAAAACACGTATATCAAATATATATATATATATATATATATATATATATATATAAACTGAAGGGACTAAAACATTAGACAGTTTGTAAGTAACATAGATTATCATCAGAAATTTCGTTTAGTTCTGTAAGCCTAAAGTTCTGATCTTGCCAGCATCATCATCATTAGGATGGTGTAAAAAACACAGTACGCATTTCGTTACTCGGGTGACTATTGCTGATAGGGCACGAACACCAATCAGAAGTCAGAATGAAATATGAACGTGACTTTTTTATTCAGTAACCAATGCGATTAAGTTCGAAAGTTAAACCGTTACAAGTATATCGTAGTCTTGAAGTGATGTATGAAAGCAATAAAAAATGTTCAATGTTCCAACAACAATTTAATGTTTATGTATAGAAAATAGCTACCTTGATAGTTGTTAATGTTTTATGAAAATAAAACATACAATCAATAATACTACGGTTCCCATTATTAACAGATTGTAATCGCAGAGTAAGTAAAAGCGAACCAATAGCAGATGAATAACCTTGTAGTTGTACAGTCTTGCTTAGGATCCAACCGATACATAGAAATTGTATAATAAGCTATCTAATGATTTCATTCTATTCTACTAGTTTTATTCTTTATACATTGCTCAAATTATTAAAATGATCAGATTATTTAAAATATACTTAAAGACATCATTTCTATTAGAGTATCTTGAGGATTGACGACAGTACCATCTATTTCATCTCATGAAGTGAATCATTATTCGGGAAAATGTGAATAATGTCTATATGTGCATATATATATATATATATATATATATATATATATATATACTATTTTTTGGCTCATTTAATGTCAACTTAGATTTATTTTGATTGAGAAATCATATTATCACTAATTTAATTAATGAATGTATGACTGAATGAAATATTAACATATTTATTTCTTTGTTAAATGTTCAATTGTTCATTTTATTAGTTATGATTTATGATGATATAGTTTGTTTGCATTAAAACAAAATATGGAGGGGGAGGGGAGAGAAGATTTTTAGTCTTTCCACTTGTATTACTTAATTTCTATGATTTGTATAAGATAACAATAAAGTTTACATTAAAGATGATAATTATTGTTTATATCAAAACGTTCTATCATTACAAGTGTTCAATCCAAGTAATTATAAGAATTGTTAGTGTTTAATGTTATCCGTAACGTTTTCAACGTTCACCAACTTTATATTATCCTGGCAATTTGGCTTATTTATTCAATCATTTAATTGTTAACGTTTGTGTATTACAGTGTCATGACAATTGAAAACTGTATTTCAAGGCTTAATATTGAATATATTTTCTTCAATAAAGGAAAAACAACAATTGTAGCAGAATAATATAAATTCATTTTACTTCAGAGTTTCACATCAGCTGCATACAACCTACAATTAATTATATTCATAAAATGTATCAAAATGGTTATACCTACTTTATATCAGGAAAGCTTGAGAAATTTTATTTTAACATGTAAATGTGAATCAATTAGAACATAACATAGCTGCATGAAAACTAAATATTCATTTTCATCATCTTGGTATCTGAGGTATAATAGATGGTTTCGTCCGAAGATTTATTGATTAAGAGGAGACGTGGAATGAATTGTGCTTAAATTTCAATAGGCTCTGTTTGATAAGCTACAGAAAAACTCGATTAAAAAGCCATTTAACCGTGTCCAGAGATCAGGCACAAAAGACAGAATTGATAAGAAATTAACGATATTGAAACGTCGTATTGGTTATTCGCAAAAATTCATAAGTAAGTTCGAGGAGACTAAAAAAGAATATAAGTATGATACAGTTGAAGAACCTCTATCTTCTTAAAACTCGAATTTAAAGAGGAGGAAGTAAGCAGAGTCGCCGATTTCAAAGTAAAATAGTAAAATGAACCTATCCGGCTACTAAATTAATTTTTTTTATCGAACTAATTGTCGTTTATGACAAACACATGCTGACAAGTTCCCGACATTTGTCACCTTCAATTGTGTATACTAGTTTACACATACGTGTTAATGTACATGCATTGGAAGAACAGAAAGAACGGTCAATGTCTACATTTCTGAATATATGCTGTATAAACTGTGCTTAAAAAAACAACGTCTGACTTCAAGTGTCGTTGTCCGCCTGGCGGTCTGTCCTATAGTGAAGATATTTTGGACGTTTCAGTATCATTCAAAATAATAGATAAACAGAAAAACCCAAATCTCTTTAGCTTTGTTGAAAAAAACCCATCAAACGATTTGAATTTAATTAGTGCCCATAAGAAAACTGTAGTGAACCTTGGTTTGCTCTGATGATATTAGTTCTTAAGATTCGGTTACGTAACAGTATTGACGCTAATTTTTAATTCCTTAAATCTGAACTATACTCAGTTAACCACTATTTACTACTTGCATTTATTATTATATAACACTACGATACATGCATTTATTATTATATAACTTTCGTTACTTATATTTTCAAATATGTAACCATGTTGTACTAATTTAAGTTGGATTGTGACTGGTAAGTGGAATCCAGGACGCGCGTTTCGTCCTATATGGGACTGGATGTACCTGCTAGGTGAACCTGCATTCAAATGTTGATGTTCACAGTGGAACTTGTGATACTTGTTAATCATCGCTATATTGAGGCAATACACTCAGGATGCACATATAGCAACAAAGACTGACCAGCTTCAGTCTATAACAAATCAATAGAAATATACAAATTCATCCTAATGCATGTTATACTCAGTTCTATTTCATTTTCTAGAATTTTGTAATAGTTGACGTATAAGTAGACAACTGTGTTTAATGACATTTTAATTCTAATACAACTGTTATCTACTAATTGATCCACATTTACCTGTCAACTTAAAAAAAAGTGGCTAAAAGATTTTTTGATATAAAGTAGGTGTAACAGTTTAATATGTTTAATGATTACAGTAAACTGTATGTTGGATGCAGCTGATGAGAAACCGTGAAGTGGGATGAATTTATATTATTGTGTTACAATCGGTGTTCTTATCTTTTCTAATACATATAAAGAGGAGGAACTATATACAGTGAATTTTCGTTCTTCATCCAACTCTGACATATTAATGACAGACTGTCAAGGATAAGTTCAGATATATTTAATGAGATTTTTAATAAAACCACACTTTAATGAACTGCAATCACCTTCGAAATGAACGGATCGAACACGCTTATTGACTAGTCTTACTCATAGTGCCACTTAGAAACACTTTTCATCAAAATAAGGAAAACGTTAGTTGAAAGGTTATAGTAATTGATGTAGGCAGGTAGTTTAATCCACTTTCAATTTCGAATTTTTTCCTGAAAATACTGAGGAAGACAGTTACTTAAATTCATTCTTAATGACAACTATGGGTATAGCTTTGCAATGATTAATTTTCCAATACGAGCAAATGGTTTTTACTGACGATTTTGGATGGAATGTTATTGAATAATGTCATAACCTTAGCTCAGTAAAGATGAAAGCTGATTGTAGTGACTCTCCTTTTTTTATTTTGATCTGTATCATCTAAAACATTGATTACTGTCACTTAAATGAATCAGTTTGCGAAGATTACAACTTTATACGAGCCCCAAAATAGTGATCATTGTTTCCACCAATTTATGTACAATTAATTCTGAGTCACCTTTAATTAACCTTCAAGATACTGTAGTATAGTACGATGGGAAAAGCGATGGTCAAATTAGAGAAGATGAACTCTGGCCATCTCATTCAATAACACTCCAAAACCTTATCAGTTTACCTAACACTTACGATTAGACATCAGTGATTAACATTAGCATTACTTGGTTAAAAAATACCACGTATGTGTCTTTAATGGATGGCTAAGTTACGTTACATCACAAAGTGAAAACAATTAGGTAGGTTTATTGAAAACTATAATCATAGAATGACCGAATGCATTTTCAGCACTTTAAGATCAATGTTTGCCTAACGAAACACTATTCAATAATTCATCAATTGACAGTTTTCAACTTCAGTAATTTCTGCAAGGTAAAAATCGTCGATTATTGATTGCTACTTTTTTAATGAATTGTACTACTACACATCATTGAAAGACATATAAAGGGGATTAATTCAGATGTACTTAACACATCATTTTGTCAACTGTCGATATTTTGTACAGACTGATAATATTCATCATCTCCCAACATTTTTTTCTCTGCATCTTTATTCACTGAATGATAATCGACTAATTATTAGTTTGATTTCATCCATTAAGTAAATTATGTAATTATCTATTTGAAATTTAGTGGGACAAAACTTATTGTACTATATTCTCCATCAAATTATTCATAACTTTTCACTTGTTTTCACGAAATAATAATCAAATTACACGGAGATTGATGTACTTTAAGTAAATCTTCATTGAATACTTGTTCATTTCGTCTATTTAATATGCTTACTCATTTATAAAAGTAACGTAAACAGGTTTTATAGATGTGTATATATTACAATAGTTTAATTAGTACTTCGTTTGTATGACTCTGTTTTTCGAGGATTGCATAATTATATAACAGGTTTTAATGTTAGGTGTTTGGCGGCCGTCTGCATAAAACTGTAGACATAAGTTTCCTATTATTCAGCACTAGTTAACAAGGTATGTCTGTAATCTTTAACGAAATAATGCATGATGAAGGATCCACAAAGCTTACGTAACCACTTAGCTGTTAGGGCTGATATTCACCTATTGTATGACTGAGATATTTAAACTGTTTGGTGAACGTTACGCTTTCCTATGTCTTAGCAACGGTTGAATTCTGTTGATTAAGTTGTAAAGTGGTTACTAGTCTAAGTGAATCCTCAAAGTGTTCACTATACTTTGATATTTGGAATTCATGATAAACAAATATTTAAGTATCTATTGAATTTTTATTAAAATAATCTTAGTTTGATTTTTAATTTATGTATATTTATGCATACATAATGCTAAACTACTTATTATTTTTCCTCACCAGCCTACAATAGGTGGTAGTGTGAATGATAAACTACTACATTAAGTAATATCTATACCTATCTATGAGTTAACTTGTTTTTCTGGAGTAAGGTTGATTGACTGCACAGAACAAGCACATCCCAAATAAGTCTTTGAACATTTCCCGGCTTTTAAGACGAACATGCATGCAAAAATGGCTACATATTAGAACATATAATAGTCACTGATCACTTTGACCCACTAGACTTCCTAAAAGTCATCTGTGTAGTCAGACGACTGGAGTCAAATAAAGTACAATTCATTAACTTAAGTACTTGAAAAGAGCTGGTAATCCACAGTTTCTAACATGTAATTTCTGTAAAAGTGATATATCCAGGCTTTCGTTTTAAAATGGCTATACGATATCTGAATTGAAACTTTAGAGTTTTTAATTAAGGATGTTTGAATATTAGGTACAATATAGGGTTCGGTTGATGATTGTGCATTGATAATATGTGAAATGATGAAAATTACTAGTGTTAACGAATTATTTTATCTACCCCACCCATGACTGATTACATAACAGAAGGCAAGTTAGATGTCTAGAAGAGTAGATTTATTTTATCAAACTAAATACCATGCTTGTATATAAAGTGCTATAACAAAAATAAGCATGACCGTTCATTATAAGTAACTGAAGAAACTCAATTTTCATGGTTTCTCATTCACTCGTCAATCAAGACCATATCTATCATATCATTATCCTATTAACTTCGTAATGTTCTGTCAGAGTTAAGTAATACAAGCAAAAGTTTACTGCTTAATTTTTCAAAACACTCAGGAGAAAAACGATAGGAAATTACTAAGCGAATTGTGAACTAACTAATTTATTTTGTTTTTTTTTTGATAGAAGTTTCAGTAAATAAGTAGTACTACTTAAATAATTGGTCTGAATTTTCATTATTTTCAATAATTTCAGTCTTATTATTCGGTATTGTGGAGAGTATCAAATTTCATTTCAGTGTCAAACCTCGAATTTCGCAATCTTTACAATATTTGATAATAATAAGCATTATTTGGTTACAAGTGACTATCATTAAGATATAATTCAAAGAATATAGTAAAAAGGTATAATTAGAGAACTGAGCTTTGTCGAATGTTAGACAGTTACTTATCAGTGACTTTGGACAGGTCGAGCAATATCCTGAGTTACCGAAGTTAGTACTGTAAATCACTAGATACCAACCTAATGGCCCTTAAAAATCAAGCAATCGTAGTACAGTCCAAAGGTCTTTTGTTTGTTTCCTAAATAAGGTTATGAATGTACGCTTCTGAGGAATTCAGTATTAGGGCGAAACAGAAGTCCAGAGTCTCCTGTTTTGTAATGTCTTTTTGGATAATACCAAACTTTAAAATAAAACTTCCGAAATCAGAACCTATTTCGATAGTCTTTACACCAAATAATGAATCATATGTATGTGTGTGTAGCACACATAGTAACAGCCAGTAGTACTAAGTCAAGCGTGTTATTGATAACATTGTTGATTCAAGAAAACCTCGAGATATCGACTCCAATTCAAAAGTTGATAATCAATGCATTTAACACTAGTTTTAAAACATTGTCATAAGGAAATACACCTTTTCGTTGAGAATAAGTGAATTTTTGAGAAATCAGAAACAGTAAATACAAAATCAACAGGTTTCGTGTATCGTCACTGAAATCGAACCGGAAGTGAATGCATGATTGACAGTACAGAAAGTCAACAGAACAGTAGGTAACACTAGAAGATCCAACATGATTGAAGTGCAATTTTATGGAGAAGAAAACATAATAGTGCTTTATAGAGAATCGAGAATAAACAAGCAAATGTAGAACCAAATCTCAACAAGAAAACTTGTTTACTAAACAGTTATGTTATATTCGCAGAGTTTTTTTAAATAGTACTTCTTTTGTGATAGTTTGAATTTTATCTTGTAAACAAAAGCTCTTATAAAGCCTAATTAAATACATAAATTTTCTTTTTAAAGACCTAATTTTCATGAAGAACATTTACTGTAATGGTGCATTACAAAAATAAGTTTTGTTGTTGTGCTCGTCACAGAATAATGTCAGTTGAGTACCACTGGAAACAAGAAAGGACTACATAGTTGCTTTGACCCAGTAGGGGACTCAGTGGTGAGAACCGTCGGTTCTCCTTGCAAGTCGAAACCAAGGCATTTAAGTCTTCCCCATATTGATCTGCCCCAGTGTACCGGCTGGTGTTCAATTAAAGAATTCTCACTCCCATCAGTTCATCATATACCTTGAAGATTATCCATCGTCATTAGTGACAACAGTCTCACTCGTGGTATGTTAAGATTCTACCAACCACAAATTATCACTAGAACTTCAGGAACATCCTGAAGTTGGCCACTAATTAGTTGACTATAGCAGTTGTATTTGGAACGAAACAGCTGTCGAATGCTTCCTGGTTTTTAGTGTTTTCGTTTAGATTTTGGATTGTGGCTGGAAAGCGAAAATCTAGAATGCGCACTTCGTTCAATTTGGGACTCATCAGCTGAATGTGCCTGCACCGCAGTGTTGATGCTCACACCGGGATCCTAACTCGGCTCGTTTTGTGCCAATCGCCACTGCGTTTATCACTAACCTACCGATTTATTACAGTCAAACTTGCTTAGATTCAACAGTTATTCACAAGTACTGAGTTTAAGTCCCGATATGATCATCAACACTGGGGTGGAGGCATACGCAGCTGATGAGTCCCAAATAGAACGAAACATGCGTCGTTGATTTTACTCTCCAGTCACAGTCAGAAATCAAAAAAGGAAACAGCAATACTTGTAAATAATCGCTATATCAAAGATATACGCTTAGGATGCACATGTGACATCAAAGGTAGATCAACTTCCATCCAATTACATCCAATTACATTCTAACTCATTTTTAATAGTTATCAAACTCAGACCAGTTAGTGATATCAAATTATAAAGTTAAATATCTGCACTGAATACTGAATAAATGAACAACTTACATTCAATAATTTCAATAAGCCACATTAAACTCAATTAATGTAATGTATTTTTTGTGAAAAATAAGGAACAACATATAGCCATATCGTTCTCTTTTTTAGCCCGGTATATAATAAACATCTATGATTAGGATCTTTCAATTTCACTACACTTCATATATCTGGTTGAATTTAGTTCAAATATTGCATAGAAGCAAGTGTACGATTTATGAATTTATGCAATAATATCGTAATGAATTGCAACAATGTCTACATTCAGAATATTATTCTCTATCTTTATCTTTCATCTTCTTTTTAGTTAATTTAAGTGTCAACATATAACTATGAAATAGTTTTCCTCATGAATAACAAACAATATAATGTGATATATTCACCTGATTAATTAGATATACAGTCAATGGTTGTCACTGCCTTCTTCTATCATACTCTATTATGATTGTTACTTTAATGAGAAAATATCAAGTTGTTGTTTAAACATTTTATTAACTTAAAAGTTATCATCATTAATTTTATTAGTTTGTGCTTAGTTTCCCTCCATCTATTACACTATATTCACTCTCCTCCCCCCTCTGATTACATTTTGTTACTATGTAAGTGTATAAATGTTTATGTATATATAGATACGTGAATATATTATGGTAAGTGCTAGATAAGCGTAAAATACTCAAAAATACAATATATATATATATATATATATATATATATATATATATATGTTCAAAATCAATAAGACATTTTCTACTCTATTGCACTGTTACTCGTTCATGCATATCAGGATAGTAATTATTAAAATTTTCAAGTAAATTAAAACATGATAGATATATGCGTATGAAATGAGACAAAGGAGTATAAACGTAAAGAAATACTAAAATACTACTTAATATAAATTAAACGAACTAGTAATGTTTGCATATCTAAGTAAAGATTAGTGGTCTTCGTTATATATTTCAATAAAATTCATTTTAGACTTTAATTTCATCAATACTAAGCATACAATGGGAAGTGATATTTAACATAATGAATGATTTAAATGTATAATTATTATATATATACAGTATATTGTAAGTAATTGAATGGGTATTATATTAGCTTACAATTAAATGGGGTTACTTAAACAAGTAACGTCGAATTCCCCTATTCGTTAATTGAACTGAATACAAAAGAAATTATGACTCATAGTTTATTCAACAATTTGTAAATCGGTATTTCAGTGTATTCAAAGAGTGTTTGAAATATCATGTATTAAATCTATTTTAGTGAAAAAGCAAATATTTTCATACCATTTATATCCATATGTCAATAAATTTACGAGAAGAATGCCATAGGTTTCATGATAACCTAAAGAAGGATTAGAAGCAAAGGTGTGATGAACATCTGTTTCAATTTTATCTAAGATAATGTTTATTGTAGTAATGATAGTTGTATTAAACAAAGTCACTGAAAAATAGTCTTAATTGACTAAGTTAAAATGGAGATTGTTATTTAGTTTAGTTGTTTACATTCGTCAAAGATCATTCTCGCGATTGGATACTTCTTAAAACTATGGGAATACTGGTACAACCGTTTTATCTTAATAGAGAACTGTTCATCGGTTCTCATCTTTGATTCTGCAAGGAAAGTGAGACTAGGACAAATGGGTCTTCCAACAAACGCTTAACCATCAGCGTCACTGTGCCGGCGTCCAGTGATATAACCCGACAGTAGATGCTGCTAATGACAACACATACTTCCATACACCATGATATACGATTCTGTGAAAAAAAAAACCGATGGTGTTGACTACTGAGTCTTATTCTATGACACAACGGTTGTTCAGTATCTCCTGACTTTCAATGGAACCTGCCTAAGATCAGTCTGTAACAAAAATAAACAACAGAATGAATCTGGGTTTCATTTAACAGCGTTAAATTTGACATTCATTAGCTTGAACTACCTCTAATCATTAAGTAGTAGTTAACAGTAAAACATTAAACAAGAGATTAACACTAAGCATTAAATCGTGTCGAATCTATTTTAAGTCCATGAATTCGGAAATACACAGCTATTTTAAGTGAATTTCGAAAAATCTAGTGAACTGGAATTATATATTTGAGTAACTTAGATGTGACTGCAGGACGTTTGGAATAAGAGATATTCAGCTTTTCGTTGTCCAGACACACAGTCTAAGAGACAGCATGAGGGAAGATACGAAAATCATTGTATATTGCTGTGTTGTACCTTCCAGGAGTTTTAGAACTCTTTGATCAGCGGTTAAAACCTTCAGGCAGTATTGATTCCAAAACATTTTTGACATTGCGTACTATCTTTGTTTAACTGAAATTCCAATACCACATACATGCAGACAGCCTCTTATCTAAAAATAAATTATTTTGTTAGAGAAGATTCCAAAAGCTGTAACTAAGCTTATTTCTTAGAAGCTCGAAATTTCAATACGACATACAACAAGCTAAACTTAATCAAATTCTTTTGTTTTATGGAAGAACTAGAGGTGATCTAATCACAATTTTCAAATTACTTAATAATAGATTTGTTTTCGACATGACGTGACAATCAAAATTTGTGCTAAGTTAGTTACATATCTCAAAGTTTACAAACTACTCTCAAATTGTATGCACCAGTTTCAACTGCACATTTTCCATGTTATTCAAATTTGTATTTAGATCTATGCATTAAATTTATTTGTAAAGTGTACATAATATTATGTTGTATCCATCAGACTGTTTGTTTCTCAAACAATAACACCTGTCGAATTATTGAACAGTTTGATCTTACATATAAACTGCCTATTTTTCATATTGTTACTTGTAATGACTTGAACAAAACAGAAAAATATATATCACCGATGAAGTATGTTATGCTAATAGTTAATAAGTATTGTCAATAAAAATAAGAATTAATGTTGCTAACACAGTTAATACGGTAATAAGCGTATTCACTGTGTAAGTTAGACAACAGCTTTGGTGTTCAAATTCTTTCTTATTACTTTTTTTAATATGTCGAGTAAAAATATTCGCTACATAAAGTATACTAACATGATAGTACAGATTCCTGGATAATTAAATTGACTGAATTAGAAATATCTACTGTTGGAAGCCTATTCAGTGGATTGATGGTAAAGCGTTCACCGTAGAGCCGGAGTGTCCTAGGTTCGGTCCGTAATAGGGTGGTGGATACGCACTGCTAAAAGTCCCATAGCAGGACGAGATAATTTTCCGGCTCCTCCTGGTAATCAATGGTTGTCTAATTCAGACCAATTCGTGATATCAAACTGAAGATTAGACTAAAGTTTGTTTGAAAATAGCGCACATATTAATTCTTGAATTCAGACGCGAAATGAATGACTGATACAATCTCGATCTATAAAATATAGTAACTGAATTAATACCAAATAGATAAAAATTCAGACAGTGGGTATTTACGATGCAACATTTGATGCGTAATTAAGCGACACTAATTTCAGAGGTACATAACAATAATAACAGTCAACGGCATTATATTTCAAACAACAGGAGTTTTGTATAGTTGTAAATGCACATCACTACCACCACCAATTCCAGCTTAGATCCTTTAGGCCTCATGGCGAAAGCTTAACCGTCTGCATCATAGAATCGGCAGATCGGAGTCCAGTGGTAGAATTTAAACAGATTTACGTGTGTCTACAAAAGGAATTCGATTGGCAAAACAGAACCAAAAGCCTGCCTACGCTTTAATGAACACAAGACACCAGATTGATATCACGGAATCCCTTAAAGTGCTCAACAGACCAAAAGCTTAAAATCTTCTGGAATGTGCTGAAGTAGTTGCTACTAAACGCTTGAAATCAAACTTGTGTGTCCGAAAAACAATAGTTACAAGCCTTTCTCTGCCTTGGTAACTTAATTTTTATATCATTATGTCACTGTTATTATTCTTTTTCCAAATTCGATTTATTACGTCAATATCTTCTCTCTTCAGATAGGATTTAACAGTTTTGTTGCAACACCATGTTTATATTAGTAAGCCTAACTTATTTAATTGTCATCATATCACATTTTCAGCTTAATAATTGAACTTGATTCAAGTGATTCTAACCCTCTCTTAATTTCCCTATTGTGTAATCGTTTAAACTCTGATCATTATTTTGTTTTCTTGTACTTTCTTTTATATTGGATGCATATTTTCACTGTTCTATCCAACGTATTAACTATGTTTGCATATCTAACATGTTCTACATAATTCTGATTTCAATCAAGTACCACCATTCTCATGAGTATGTTAAACTTTGTTTCAAATATTCATTCTGTAAAATATTATTCTAGGTTGTATACAGCTGATGAAAAACCAACGAAAGTAAAATGAATTCATCTTATTCTGAACATATAGATGCTATTGTTCTTTTGAAAAATGTGCATAAGATTTATGATATAGCGTGAAGATCATCTATTATCATTGGTGATAACTGTCTTACTATCAGTATGTTTGAACTTAACAAGACACTAGCGAGCTACTTATTATAAATGAATTGAGGTGGCGTTTAAGAGATGGTATTAAATTTAGTTTATTGTATTCATCACAGTTCTATATCGATTGAGTACCAATGAAAACTTAGATCCTGGATTGAAATTAGTGATGGAGTAGTAAACAAAACAGTTTTCTTGTGCTTTGATGGTTTTCAGATATACTCAACCAATATCAATCTGTGATGAACACGAACAACTAAACTTTATACGTTATTATGATACAAAACTTTCAGATGAAATGAAGGAAATTTAATGAAGAAATTATCTCTTCGATGATGTCATTTATAAGGCAATGTATAATTATATTTACATACTTCTAATGTATATTCCTTTTTCAGACAAAGTGTCTAATCTTAACACGAAATATTCTAGTAGCTACTGCCTAAGGATCTGCATAACTAAAGTTAACTAAGTGACTAAAAATAAAACTCTCATTTGTTTTATATCTCCCTTATAATATTTTTGCTGAGTAATGATTCTAAAATGTTTACGGAAAGTGTATTCATTATGTAATCATATAGAAGAATAACATCGAACTTATATTCATTTTATCTCTTTAGAAAATTATTATTTCGTACATCATAGAGAACTATTTTCACGTATAGATGTGTATTTGTGTACATTTATCGGTATGCTTTCTTTTATATTCACAAATGAACTTGTGAAAGACTCTGAATGAACAAGGGAAATATACAGTTTGACATACAACAATTATAAATTTTTCTAAAAATAAAAGTTTACTAAAATAAAAGAAGGAGAAGATAAAGTAAAAAAAAAACGGAAACCGAAAACAAATGAAAAAACTGACAAAACTGATGGGATATATAATGTTTAGATGTATGTTAATGTGTATACGGGAGAATGTTGAACAGTGTATTCGAGAATCAATTGAGAATTTGAATGTAATTTACAACAATCTCTGAAATTATTAACATACAAACTAACTAACCAACTAACTGTTTGATTGACATTTTGGAGAGGTATTATCAAATAAGCGTGAATAAGGATACAATCAAGTATACATAAAGGTTAGTTTCTCATTTTTTTTATTCTCTCTTCCACTTTCATCATCATCATCATCATAATGTCAACAAGAACATCATCATCATTACAATCATCGTATATTTTTCTAGTTATTTTTACAATTCTTCTCCCACTCTCTCTATCTATATTTTTCACTCTCACTGTGACTTGTCTACTTTCATGTTTAACTTATTTTTAAATTTCACTTAAAAGATGTCATTCATTCTTTGATGATGAATTCATACTCTACTTATGTTTCGTTGCATTCACTGTCACTCTTCAATGTGTATCTACATTTACCATCAGTTAACATTTATTTTCTCTTGTGAAAAAAAAAATTATCAAATGCACTTGTTTTCTATTATATATAGATGAATAGATAGGTAGATAGTTATGTGTAAAACTTACTAGACAGTGAATATTCACAGTGAATAGAATACTTCTTGTATTCAAGTGTATAATTCAGTTTTAATTTTTCCCTCTAAACTGTAAATTTCAGTCAAGTGAAGTTGATTGGAAATATTGACAATTGACAAATGTTATTTTAAACGTTTACTGTATATTAAGTTGGATTATGGATGACAAGTGAAATGTAGATGGTGTATTTTGTTCTATTTCGGACTCGACGGCTGGATATATTTGGATCCTAATGTTGATATTTAGGATTCCAACTTCATTCATATCGGAGAACTTTGGATGTAATATTACAACAGCGACTTATCAGTTTCAATTCCAGAATGAATCAATCGAAAGATAAAATTACCTTCGAAATTTTACAAGTAGATTTTTACAAATTTAGCAAGTGTATTGAGTAAACTATTCCTAAGTAAATGAGCACTTAAATCGTGACTAGTATTAGTGCAGACAGTATCAGGTGTGTGACACATCACCAGTGATAATAGGTGATTGTCCGTGCTGTATTACAAAATTGATGGAGGTGAGAATTCTAACCACTGGACTCCTAGCTATCAACCCAATTATACAGATGCCTATGAGTTCACCATGTGACCTGAAGTCGCTAGGTTGAAATCGGTGGAGGGAATCAAGAGTAAGCATTACTAAGGAGTCGTATGCCTACGACGAAACATGTTTCTTGTACTCCATGGTTTTCAGTGGTACCCAGTCAATGTCAATCTGTGACAAACACGAACAACTAAACTGAATACCATTTTCTAGAAAACCACCTCAATCCAGTTAATTATAGGATATTTTACCCAATATATTAATATATTTCGATATATGTTGTTTAAGGCATGCTGCCATAGTATCCATAGAGAATCTAATAAGAAGTTAAGAAACATCTTCTCTTAGAGATTCTATTCATGAATATTTCTATCTTAAAGAATTGAGACGACACAGAGGTATTCCATTTTCGGTAGCTTAATTAGAATAAACTCATTATTCAGAATTATTTACTGGTTTAACAAAGGATCAACGTAAGACAGTTCTATATTTCCAAATGCCACAATCCTTTTTAACGAAAATCACAATCAATGCAGAATACTGTATACAGTTTGAAATAGAAGTTTAAATGGAAGCCATCTGTTTTAATTTTATGGATTATCAGTAGTTCGTCTTGGATATAGAATATAGAGGCTTCACTAAACTGACCCTCTAAAGAAAAGAAATATAATTTTCAACGTCAAAAGTTTCAGGTTTTACTATAAAAATGTCATTTGATAATGACATAGCAATTAACTAATTTCAGTTTTTTGGGTCTTTATCATTTGTTCTTGTCATATTCAATTTTCCCCGAAATATATAAATAAATAACGTCATCAGATAGCGAATTAAGACAAATTATTCATGATATTCCATATATTTTAGAACTGATAAGTCTCCATTGGCATAAGTGTCCTCTTCTGTGGATTTCATGTGCAGAACCTTTAATTTCTAGGTTTTGTGTAATGTTAAACTCGGCTAGATATCAATGTGGCCTAGTGGAATAATGTGTCAAATTTCTAAATTTAAAGAGGATAGGCTCAAGTCGCAAATGGAGTTATATACATCTGATGAGTACAAAATAGAATGAAATGCAATGCAGTTCAACATGAGAAAAAGTCGTCTTAATTTATCTATTATTTACGTTAATCGAAAATCTCAGAGTCATTTATGCCTTGTTTATCACGACTACTCAGCTGGTATCTCCTAATGTTTTTTCACATTTTGTATTTTAAGATTTATAAAACATACTTAAAATGTTTCCATTCACTAACACTGTAGATAACTTAGATGAAAGCAATCTCATATGAGCCATGTATACACATTATTGTAAGCATGAACACTAAGTATGCCATGAAACTAAGTGAGTTCATACTATTTTAAGGACCCTTATTGTTTTATGTACGCACTAAACCAAGTAATTGAGGAGAATGTTTTACAAATGTTGTGGTGTTGAATGTAATATGCATATTGTCATTTACTTTCATACTTAATTACAAGTTTAATTTATAATTAAATAAAATTAGTGTGAGGAACTGGGTCATAATGTAATCGACTATAAGAAACATTGACTGATCACTGTGTAACCACTCGAACAGCGCAGTGGTAACAATCACAGACTGTTGAGCTGCGTGAATTGGGACTGAATTCACAAACGAGCATTAGTTCCCTTTAAGGACTAAAGGTAGGCCTTCCCGAAAAGTGCCAATTAGCACGAAACTTAAGTATATGTTTTCCCTGTTAACTATCTCTCTAAACCACCTTCCACTATCAGAAATATACACCAAACCTTATATGCCTACTGGTCAACAGATTGATATTAATTGTTAAAATTAGAAATGAATTAATCATAAATCACAGTGGTGATGATTACGTTTAAATGTGCTGTGATAAAACATAATTATATAGAATGATACTTTGATAATATGGCAACGAGACATTCGATTGAATAACATAAAATTATTAAGATTGTAAAAAACATTGAAGGCATTGCTTTAATTATGTAAAAGCTGTAATAACAGATAAATGATGCTTACCGAGATTATGTATCAACCAAGCACAATAAAGTGAAACTGATTTTTAACATATTTTCAAAGAAGTAAGTAGATCAAAAGTAGGAATAGAAAATTCATGAAATTACTTTCATTTGTGGAACCAGAGAAATCAGAAATTTTACTAATAATTATAAGTTCCGGTTGATACAATGAATAGCATCTGTTTCTGCATAATAACGAAGTTTAGTGTTATTCTGTCAACTTATTATTCACAAATCACGAACAAGTTTCCCTGAATAACTCATTTCCACTCTGTGTCATCCTACGGTCATCGCCCTGAACAGCTTAGAACCAATCAATATGAGAAACATCCTTTTTGTCCTTTCAACTGAAATATTATTTGAGTTGGTTGAATCAATTACAGATTGCTGTTGGCAAGGTATCATTGAAAAGTAAGGAGCACCGGACGGCTTTTTTGTTCTGGTGTGGGATTCCTCAGCAGTGAGCACCCTAGATTCGTCAAACGGGCTATAGTTAGTGAACGCCTAACTCTCTGTATTACTGAGGCAACCAGAATCCAATGATAGAATTTCCACTTCTAATAATTTGTAATACAACGCGATGATCATCCACTGTCATTAGTGATAACTGTCTCATTTCCAACAAGTCTGAGCTCATCCATTCAAGACTTTTCATTAGAGCTTCATCAACACCCTAAAGTGTGCTGATAATTGTAACTGGTTTGAAATGCTGTGTGGAGATTGGTATTAAATTCAGTTGACTGAACTTCGTCACAGATTGGTGTTGGTAAGGTATCATTAGAAATCAGGGGGCACTGGATAGCTGATAAGCTCTAGTGTTGAGCTCCTCAGTAGTGCATACAAATTGATAAAAGTAAGAATCCTACCATTAGATGTCAGCTGACCTGCTGCAAAGTGTTAGGCGTTCGCCAAACCTGAAGCTCCTGGTGCGGAATTTAGAGTGAGCACTTCTTAGGAATCCCACACTAGAACGAAACAGCTGTCCAGTTCTCCCTGGTTTTCAGTGGAACCCTACCAACATCACTCTGTAACAAATTAAATCAACTAAATTTATTACCAATCTCTACAAACCATCTATATTCAATAATAAATTTTAATTAACAATTATCGTTAATAATTTCTACCATGAGAAAAGTTAAATGTTTACTGGAATAAGTTAAAGGAACAAATAAAAATATCGATTTCTCTTTCTTTATTTTATCAAATTATTTATCATTTATAATTTTGGTGAAAAAATAAACGACGTGACTTTTCTTTTGATTATTATGAAAGTACTACTAATATATGCTACTAATAAGTAAATTAATTCACTTCAACAAAAATAACTTGATGTATATATTATAATCTATTAAACAAATGAAATAAGCATATAATACAATACAATACTTTGAAAAACATGGTAGACAACAGAAGAATAAACCATAATGTTATTCAATCGGTTGAATTTCATTTATGTATACAAGTATAGAATATACGAAATATGATTTCATACAATTTGTCTTCATTATAAGTTAAAACATACACATAAAACACAATAATTATGTAATTGAATTAAGTTGATTTTGTGGAGATTGACATTAAGCTTTTAATTGATAGATTGGTTACAGATTGATGTTAACTGGATACCACTGAAAACTAAGAGCATCATCCTAGCATGAAACTGCTGAGTAGTGAACACTGTATATTTTACTCTAGCAGTCTCAAGTTGACCAACGTCTAACCTTCTGCACAACTGGGCTGAATCACAAGTTGATGAAAGTGAGAATGCCCGCGGAGTCGCGTAAAAAAAATAAGCGTTTGTCAAACTACAGTCGCTAGACAGGAATCTGGGGTGTACACTACTAAGGAGCTCCATACTAGAAGTTAACAGCTATCCAGTGCTGCCTGATTTTCATTGGTACTCTATCAACATCGATATGTGATGAATTCATCAACTAAATAATTTTTATGCATCGCAAACAATAGAAAAGGGAATATGAAAGATGACTAAACGCTTAACGTCTATATATGATAAAGTAAGGCGTAGTTTTACAATATGTAATAGTATGACAATAGTAATTCTAGAATATTTCAATAAATTAAATGATAGAAATATTCTAAACTACTTAATAAAAAAATTGTAAGTAGTTTATTTTGATTAATAATCAAAAATATCGTAACTTTTATATAAATCCTGAAAATTGGTTAAATGTCATTGCAATTATTGATCAGTTCATTGATTTAGTAACATGTGGTAACTAACTTATAATTTCTTCATTTATAAACAGCCATTTTTTTTTAAGTTCCAGATACTATGTTCACAGTATACACTGACAATCGGTAAATCAATATAATACTGATTAAGACCACTATAGTGTAAGAATAAATTAATTTACGGGAGAAAAAATATATCGTGCCTGCATTTTTGACAATTTACTCAATAATGAGGAAATGACCAACTGTTTTTTTTTTTTAATGAGATGACGTACGAATACATGTTGAAACTCATGGGGCCGCTGATAAATCACCAGAAAATTGTGTATGTGATATGGATCAAAGTACAAAGTATAGCTTAATAAAGAAGCTAATGTATCCTTTTGATCTGAAAGTATTATAAATCTATACAATACTATTCATAATAGGTATACTGAATATTATACATTTTGAAACACTAAGACTTTGTCAGGATTACTTTTATAGTATTCAAAAACAGTTTTTATTTAAAATGTACTCAAACTCAAATCTAGGATGCTTACTGTTTAGGAGTCCTATACTAGAACAAAGCATTTTTGTTTGGTTTTCATTGGTACCCTACCAACATCAGTTTGTGATGAATTCGTCAATTAAAAACATAATGCCAATCTTCACAAGCCACCTCATTTCAAAAATTTAGATTTCAGTATACTTAAGAATTCTGAAATAAAATTATTAAAGTTAACTGACATTTATGCAGGAACAGCTGTTTTCAAGGGTTACTATAATCCATCAACCAACTTATTCTTTATCTTTGTCAAAATTTATAGTCATTGCATGTATTCTAATGATCAATTTTGAAATGAATTACTAAATTTCTCTTGAATGAAGTTATACATTTATTGAGTGTCAGTCTGTTGAGAGGATTTCAGTTAGGTACCGTGTACAGTCGTCAGTTAACGTTACGAATGAATTCTAGACTTAGAAGAAATATCTATTCACTATTTTCACGTTTTTAATAAATCTTTATTAAATATTAATTAATGACACAAACACACTTCAATTAACTAGTTTGTCTTATTTTTCTCAGGGTTGTTTTATGTTTATTGGATTAATCTTTGTAAAGACTTTGGATTAACTTCAATGGTAGTATAAAATATAGAAACAGTTTACAAAGAAAACATTAGAAACAACTCAGCAACACTTTGTTCGACAGTAAATGTATTACAGTCACGTACATAATATCAGTAACAATCTAATAATAACAGCAATAATTAATAAATATATAGGATGATTAATATCAGGAGATAATGGCAGTGATATTAGATATATTGAAATTATTGTATTACTAAACAGATTTGAGTTTTTTGGGAGTTACTGAATATGAAGTTCCATCTTATCAATAGATATTAGTTTAAAAAATGAATTGTATGTAGTGGAAGGCTGGATAATTGTTTTGTTCCATTATGGGACTTATGAATAGCAAGTGATTGAATCTGGAATCTTCAGGTCTTACAAGGAGCACTAAACGCTTATTTTTTTCAGTCTAAATTACTTCTCAATATTTCTTAACCATCATTTACTTTCACTAATGAATAACTGTTTACTACGCAAAAATTTTCAACTGCTTTGACTACATTTTGACACCAATACTGCTGGATACTTTCTTAAAATAACTCACTTATTAGCGCATAATGCATATCATAATTGAGTGTTTTAAGAATTGTTGAAATTTGAAATTCACTAACACAGATTAACTTTAATTAGAGAAGTATTGAAAGTTAGGGGTTACTCGGTAGATGTTTCTTATTAAAATGAGATCCATCAGAAGTTAGCTAACATCTTCAATATAACCGTTGAGATTCATATCAATAGTGTGTTTGTCCTAAACTAATGCAACCTTCACTGTGCAATGTCCTTACTTCTTTAATCATTACATTGCCTGTATATGTTCACAGAATAAATTCAATAAATTTATACTTGAGTTAACAAAATATATAATGAATTTTCTATAAACAAAATAAAAAAAATATACATTTATCCACCAACTAATATATATTTAACAAAATATTGAACATTGAATTATGTGCATAGAAGTGTACTATATCACTTGCCATTCACCTTTCCTCCCACCCCCTCCCCGCTCCAACTTATCCCTTAATAATCCGTTTTAATTGTTGTTGTTATTGTCGTCAACGTTGTTGTTTAAATAAACAAATTTATTTACATTGAATTTTTATTTTAAATTGTTGAGCGTAAATATTTATATTAATTCCATGGTTTATAGTTAACATTTCTCAAGGTGTGTGTGTGTGTGTATCGTATAGGGAGGTGGCGTGATTTTTTGCGGGTAGGGGTATTGAGTGGTAAGGAATTGAATACTTTTTTTATATTCGTTTTTCTTCTTCGTCAATTCTTTTATTTGTACAAAGAAAAACAAAACATGTACACAAATGCATGTATTTACGGATGATTTGTAACTAAACAAAATTTTTTATTTAATTTTTATTATGTGATTTTTAAGAGAATTACTTTTAGTTTATTCAGTGATTATTTTCCTTAAAAAAAAAATAAAATAAACTAAAATGAAAAGAATGAAGATCAAGTATTTATTAGATAGTTGATTGAGTTCGTCATAAATTGATGCTGGTAGGTTGCCATTGGAAACTAGTACACTGTAGTTACTAATAGTACCCTATCAACATTAATCTCTCACGAATTCACTCAACTAAAATTTAATACCAATCTCCACAATCTTCACTTTAATTCAATGTATTCGATATTTAGTGATATTTTTTTTAAAATATGAGTATTTGTTTTAAAAGTCAATGATAAATTTCATTTAAAATAAACATCTTGTAGATATACAAAAGCTGTTTCATTCTATGATGAAGGATTTGAATGAAGTTTGTTTACGAATTATTAAGGGTGATTGAACTCAGATCATATATATATATATACAATAATAAAAATAGAATTTTTTAATGATCATGAAAATATTCACCGTTTTAATGATGATCATTTTAAACACATTGTTTGATCATATTGATTCGCTTCGAACGTTACTGTTCATAGTACAGTTATAGTTAATCTACTCCAAGTTTAATGATAAAGTAAGGATTTGTAACTTGACTTGATGTACAAATTTATATACTAAGAATCCGTTAGGAGTTTTGTGCAAAAGTTTGCATACATGTAGATGTAAATTGTGTTTAAATATATTTGTAATACTATAGTGATTGACAAAATTAAGAATGGATGGATAGTTTATTAATACTGAATTCGATGTCCACTCATTCATTTCTCCCTTCCACATAACTTCGAGACAGCATGAAGATGATCTAGAATTTCCCGGTCATTGATATTCCTTACACTGTATAACCCTTTGCCTTGTGAATTTAGTTGAAATGAAGGCATATATATATATATATGTGAAAATTTATAATTACTAACCATCAAGAGTTAAGTTATCAAATGCATTATTTGTGACGTAAGCAAGATATTTGTCTGTTAACAAAAGACCGAGTATACTGCTCAACCGATCTCCCTGTTTTGATTTTTGGATTTAAAACATGGGTTACAAAAATAGAGATATAAGTAGGCTCTAGATCCTTGATAATTGAAGTCTTTCAAATATTCCCCCGTATATCATAGAAAGAGCAAATAAGCAATATTGATTTTGGAGACAGGGTACTAGGGTAACATGCCGAATTAGTCAAGGAGGTCATAAATCGTCATCGGCTAAAATAATTGAGACATGTGTTACACATTCCCAAACACCTTTCGCCTTGTTATACAATGTTGACTGGCGTAGGAGTAGAATGAAAGAAAACTAGAGACTGCCAAACCTAAAAAATGGCATCAGTCGATAAAGTCTTTGATTGTTAGTCTAAGCCATGTTAGTAGAAGCAAACTACCTTGTTAAAGTCAATATAATAATCCCGACTTTTATCTGGAAATGCAGTGGCATTGATGGAAATCGCTCACAGTAGCACAAGTGTATTCATCCTTTATCTTTTTTTAGATCTCCAGTTACGTTATTCATTGTAAACAGCTTCAATTCATTTCCTCCTGTTAAACTATATTGTAATATTATACTTTTAAATATGACCTTGTCATATTAATGTGGTATTACGACTTAGACTTCTAAAAATATGCCTCTGGTTCTATCCTTATTGTCACCAGCTGAATTGCGTCAGCTGGCCACTTACAAATAATGAAAATTTACACATTCAACACTTCATTGTTCTTAGTTATTTGAATGTCATTTATTTAAATCATCACGTTAGATTACTACATTTTAAAATATTGAATACAAATTAGGTTTTTAAATTATTTATGAAATTCGCAGTCACGTTTCTAACTACTTTAGTAAGTTACTGGAAACAACATTATTAATTATTGTTAGACATGGCAATAATACTTAATTCAGAATAGGCTTGTATCTTCCTGTTGAATTACATATGTACCCATTTCACAAGTGTGACTGTCTGGACACAGTAGCCTAGTGGTGAACGAGGTGGCGTTTGACACAAAGCGGACTGAGTTTGAATCCCAGTGTGAACATCAACATTGGGATGCAGGTACATCCAGCCGATGAGTCCCAAATAGGACGAAACGCGCGTCCTGGATTCCACTTGCCAGTCGCAATCCAACTTATAGGCAATAATACCATTATTATGTAATAATTCAGTACATTTAATCAATAACTTCTGAAATTCATTCATCGACTTGCACTAATTATTTTTACTGGAATTTAGACGATGCCTAGGAACTACCAACTGTAATGAGAAGAAAAGATAGAAAGAATCTATCATAATGATTATATTGAATTTTTGTCAAAAATAAATATTCTTAGTCTCAATTGGATTGTGACTTGTAAGCCGGATCCAGGACGCACTTTATGTCCTATTTAGGATACAAGCTCATCCTAATTATTCTTAGTCTAGTAAATATCATGACAGTTTTAATGGAACTGACTAAGAAAAAGGTAAATGGAATTCATTGAATTTCATCGCATTCACTTCATATCACAGGCAGTTAATTGTAGTTAGTTTAATATGTGAATATCATTGGAATATTAATCGACATGCACTGTTTATTAATTGATATACAAGATTAGAATAGAAAAAATTATAAGGGTTTTCAATAGAGTATTTATAGATCAATTCGTGATATTAGGATTGACAAATTTACTAACTCCACAACAACCCCGTTAATAGTAAATAAAAATATGCCAGTTTTAGAAGTAATTTAGATTAGATTGATTACATAATACAAAAAAAGGGTTTATTAATTTAGAACTGGCAAATAGCCAATATATTGATGATTTAGCTTTCGAATATAACTGATTAAATTAATGAGACTAAAGTTTAATTTATAAATGTTAGATCTGGAAAAATATAGATTTGGTTTGATTACATAATAAATAGTAAAGACAAGTGCAGCTAAAGAACAAAATTATTTAGCTAATGATGTCCATAAATAAATGATTGAATAATGATCATATTCATAACATTTTGTATTACTTACTATCATCAGTGATTCCTTCTAGATAATTAGGTCAGGTTTTAGCCTTCTTATTGTGATGGCCTTAGTAAATCTAAAACATTGTAGAAGTGCTTTGACTGAATTGCTGTTTTAAAAGCATTCATCGTGGTCAGTACATCTCTTACGTTGTTTTAAATGTTTTACAAATGAGCTGTTAGAAATCGTTTGTACTATATGCCTTAGATTCTTCGAAACACACTCAACGAAATGTTAAAGACCCATCTCTCTGTATATATTGTTTACCAGATTCATTTAAATTCACAAAGGTAGAAAATTGAACGAAAAAGTTAGATGTTTACAAAATTGTTTCATGTTTATTTCATCTAATTACTTGTTAGTAAGGCAAAATTAAACTCTCATACAAAGGGAATTTATTATTGGTCTCAGGTTTGCCTGTCCAATAATACCTACTTACATAATTCATTTCTATTATTCATCTATAATTATTTGATTTTGAATATAGTTGATCTAAATGAAAAATGCCTTTGGCTATTCAAATGAAACTAAGATTTTCATCAATGTATTTTATGACATGTAAATTTATATACTACTGATTTCATTAGTTGTTCTATCAAGTAAGTAATTGATTGATTTGCCTATTTTCTAGTAGATATTTCGTATTTACAAAATTTCATTGATATTTCCTTCCATCTGTTTTTCCTTTTTGGAATAAAACAACTGAATAAATTGAATAGTGAATATTTCTTCCGAAAATTTAGTTTGATAATAATCATTATATAACAAAGACGGATACAGCATCATATACTGACTATATACTAGCTCATATTAATGCAAAGTCTACTAGAGAACATAAAATATATAATAGGTTCCTTTCTGTTGATACTGTAATATAACAATGTTCATTTACCTATAAAGATGCACATAATGAAGTCTTTCTGAACTTTATTAGTTTCTGCTTAATCAGTTACAAGAACGTATAGGTAAGGACAACGTTCAACAGAACAAGAAGGTTATGAATCGATGATAAACTTGGAAACGATTTTATGAATATTGAAATAAACGCCAAAAAACGATGATAGTTCACAGAAATTCATTTGCAAATACAAGAAAATGAAGGATATAAGAAACTCCTGTAAATAATAAATTTACCCTTTCAAAATTCCAACTGAAAGGTGATGACGTTTCAACGACGACCAATAGAAAACTAAAGTTTTCATAAGTTAGATTTTATTCTGCTAAACTTGTCATCTTGCAATAAACATGACGAACGCTTTTGCAACTTGTTAACGTTGGGTACGTATTTCATGTTGCTACCAAACATATGTGCAAATCTGTATGTATCTGCAAATAAGATAGACCATTTTTCATCAATCAAACAGTTTAAAGACTCTGAATAGTGTTATAGCAAGATATTTAGTTAACACTGAGCATTTACTTAATGCTTTGAAATCTTTCAAACTTTTCAATAGACAAGTTATTTGTAGTCTTCATAAATTGACTAAAGTAATCAGTCATAAAATCAGGTAACTTTTCTGATAAGTTCATTATTTTAAGGAAATTCTTCTGTTGAAAGTAAGCTGTGGTAGACGAATTCACCTTAAAGCATATTGTTAGATTTTAACTATGTTATATATATATATATATATATATATATATATATATATATATATCAAGATTGACTGTAAACTTTCTACTTTAAGTACTGCATATTTCTAGTTAGTTCAGAATCTAGTGAATTGCTAGTGTACTTAAACAACAAATTTTACACAAACAATCAGGCCTTCGTAACTAGCATAACATACTCAACAAAAGATAGATAAACAAAATTTTAAACCATAGTAGACCTATCAATTTAGATGAAACAGTTTGTGCTGAAGTTGCATAGCGTTACCAGAGTTGCGTCAATAAACTGATTACTGTTGAATACATAGGTCACTAGACATTACTAAAATTTCAGTTTAATATCTCATAAGGAGAATTATTGTCATAGTTCAGTCATGTCAGAAATCAAATGGATATCACCGCTTATGTTACTTACTGATGAATAGTCCTGGATAGCGTAGTAAGTGTATACTAGTGAAAACAAACATTTAAAACCAGTAGCTACTGGTTTTAAATTATTGATCATCTGGTACTAGATCATCATGAAAGAAAACTGTTTTTATTCAACTGAGTATTTTTTTTTTGTTATTCTTTATTTATTTAATTATTGTCAGTGCTTAATTAAACCGAGTTCTATTATTTAGGCTAATATCCTGATGGTAGGAAGTATCAGAGTGCCAGACACAGTTTTAAAAAGTACAAATTTACCGTCCTGTTTACCAATTTTGATTTAATTGGTTATTTGATAAAACTAAACTTTACCGGAAATCCAAAACATGAGTTTTTTTTCAGGCTTCAAAACGAAGTGATGGGTAGTTCACACTTTATTAAAACCTAAATGAAATTCCCGACAATTCTGTTACTAAGACGAATGAAATAGCTGAATATGACTAAAGTATACAATATGAACAGACTGGCATAATTCTTTAGCTGATTTGGAAAAAAGATTTTAGGTAAAAATAATAAATGTACACTGAATAACTTAGTATGGGAGAAAGATTGATTAATAAAATATTATTAATATAAAATCATTAGGGAAATGATATATAATTTACTGTATTATGCAACTCACTAGAAACTTTAGTAAAATGTCAAATGTTTCAGTGAAAACATCGAATTAGCAACAGTGTTGAGCTAATCATCCAATAACTTTATGCTTAAGGTGGAGTTAGAAATGTAACATCCTATTATGAGAAAATAACTAAATCGTGAATCCAGTGTAAGTATTAGGATTAATGTACAAATAAAGTAGCAATAATCTTAAGCATAATCTCTTATATAAATCCTAATCCTAACTCTAAACGCATAACTCATGTATTCCATCATTTATTCATAACATTTAACTTTTTACAAGTGATTCCTATGAAAAGTCGTAATAGAGTGGGTTATATTTTATATTATACATTCACTGATCACTTATGAAGTCTAGAAATAGCATAATTTCTAGCATTTTCATGTAATCATTTATTTAGTCATATCAACTGTATCCTATTTGGCAAATGCTTGTACATGATCACCATTAAAGTTGTCCAACTTCTTCTGTATACTTTAATTTCACTTGTATGAAAACAAAATAATCAATTTAAAATGTATCTATGCGAGAACATTTACATTTTTCTTAAATTAATATTAAAGGAAAAGTGAAAAAAATAATGTTTTTTTTTTCTATTTGAATATAAACATTTAGTTGAATTTCATATCATCCTATGATTGATTAAATTTTGACTATTTACTATGTAATGCATAGTTTACCAATTATTTTTCTTAATTTCAAGCGAACCAATCATTACAAAGGGTTATGCATATCTATATGTTTTATTTCTATATTTAATAAATTTAAGTAAAGGGAGTTTAACACATTTAATTTATGCATACACTAACGTATACCACATTAACTATGCATGTACATATAGTTACATAGAACTATACATTGTTGTTGTTGGTGGTGTTGCTACCTCTACTGCTACCATTGTTGCTTTAATGATACATAGAAATTATTATTAAATGGTAACTGATTTATCAATAACAACAACAACAAAATCATACTGATGAATTGAACAACTTAAAATTGTACACTATAATTAATTGAATGATTAAGTAAGAATCTATTGAAAATTTAATCATTCATTGTTCAATTCAAACATTCTATACTTTACTAGTACAAGATAAAACAGTAAATTACCTAGTGGCAACTATATTGATAATACATTTCAAAGAAACTCACTATACACAATTGATTATTAAAGGAAATAAAACAAAACAAACAAAATTATTGTTGTTTTTTGTCTTGTCAAACTCATCAAACTATTTGAATTATTCTGTGATTAATTCAATCAAAGCATTTACTAACATTCTATAATTAGAAATAAGCATTGGAATATTCTATTGTTTCTATGATGAATCATTTATCTTTCATCATATTCTTCATTGGTAAGTTATATTTTCTTTGTGTTAACTTTAAAAAAATGTTTATTAATAGTTTACTGAGCATTTTGTTTTATTGAGTTTAGTTTATTGAAATGAATCTAGTAAACAGCAATTATTGTATTGTATGTTAAAGAAAACAATTGGTTGATAAGAAAAAGAAAACTGCATGTATCCACAAGATTCATCATATGAAAATGATTCAAATAGGATGAAAGTAAATAAAATGCGCATATTTTAAAGTTCAGTTTTATCATATTTACACTCATAATAGTGTTACTGATTAATTAATTAATCAATGTAGAACAATATTTAGTTTTCAAATGAATAAATGATTATAGGCGCCAATTTATAGTTTAAAATATTAATCATGAAGATGTAGTATATTTTTTGATGAGTTTATACAATATTATTGTATATAAAGATAGTAAAGTAAATAATGAACATTTTATTATGGTGGTTTATTGTTCAGTTACATAAATGTATTATCGTTTAATCATTTATTTCATCCTGGATAACTTATTCAACTAAAGATTTATATTGAAGAAGAACTAAAAGTGATATCCATATAACACTAAATCAAATCGACACAGTATATGAAATTATTTGATTGACAAATGTGTGGATATGATTGTTATCAACAATACTGTCTAAGATACTACCGAATACTTGAAATGAATTGTACTGTACATACCCCAGGCCGAATTGTCTTTATACGTGACTATAGACAATTACTAATCATATGTTGTCAGGGTACCATTGAAGTGGTAAATCTACCATTAGTTACCAGCCCACTTGTGTAGATAGTTAGATGTTCGCCAGCCTGAAGCCCTTGGGGAGGAATCTAAGGTGTGTATTACAGAGGAGCTGCCTACTTGGACGAGGTAGCTGTCGAATGCTCTATAATTTTCAGTCAATCTGTAGCGAATTCAGCCAAATAAATTTAATACCAATCTTAACAAACTATCTCAATTGAATTACATTAATCAGTTGACTAGTGACTACCTTCAAGATGTTCTGAAGTTCTTGTAAAAAGTCGTGACTGGTAGAATTTAGACTTGTAGGTGGTGAGACAATTATCATTAATTACAGTGGATGATCATCGCACTATGCATCACAAATATTCAAATGTTTAAAGTTTGTTACAGCTTGAAGAATTGCATAAACACTTTTCCTGCAACTTATTACTTGTGATTTATTTATATACAACGTACAAGGATACTTCAGGTAATCCTAGTGAATGCTAATAAGCAATGTAGTGAACAAATTCCTAAACTATCAACTGTCAAGTATAAAGTCATCGACATGAAATGATATTTCTAAGAAAATATTTGACTAGATAATTGTTAAAAATTTAAAGACACATACTTATACCTGCTGAAGTATATGGGGTAAACATACAAATAGATGAGAATATTGTGCCCATTTCAACTTAGTGAACTCAGATAATTTCTACTTTACAATTAGTTATTTAACTCCTTATGCTTCTTAGGTTAGTAAAACAATGAATACCGTATAGATTGTCGTCAACATTTAAGTTAATCATTAAATTTGATGTTAACTTTTAAATGGTTTAAGTAATATTCTAGAAGGTGTTGTTATCTTAATGGTTTTTTGACATTATGAAACCAATGGTTGGTCAGTTTGTGTTATGATTTATGCATTATTTATAGCTTCAATGTGTACATCAGCATTAGGACATCGGTATGCCCAGTTAAAAATATTTTGAAACTCGTATCCTGATTTAATTCTCATGGCATAAGCGTATAAATCAGAGATATTTTGCATACTCTGAAAGATGAAAAAATAATTGTATAATACTAAAAGCTTATCGAAGAATGCATTTAAAAAGTGTACATGGCGAATCTTAAAGGTAATCATACAAACAATTTACTTCAATTTCATTATTATCAACCGATTATTGACTAACTTCAGTAGTAGAAGTTCACTGTACTCAATAGTTACATGAAACATTTAATCTGGAATAAGCTTTAAAAACTGAAAAATGTCTCAATAATTAGTGAAATAAGGTCATGAATAACAAATAATAACTCGAAGCACTTACGTTCTATAAAACTTCTGTTGGAACGCCACGTTTTGTGTAAAATCTACTTGATAAACACTTAGATTATAACATGATAATGATATGAATTATCATGTACAGGAAATTCAAAGTTCCACACCAGAACATAACGGCTGTCCAGTGCTCCCTGGTTTTCAATGTTACCCTATCACCACCAATCTGTGATGTATTCAATCAAATAAAAGTAAAAATACCAATCCCCACAAAAATAATTATCTCAACTCAATTATAAAATATAAATTGATATATTCTAGCTTTTATGCATTAAATATTGCAAAACTTCAGTCCTATCACATATGATGAGTTTGTAGGTGTGTACATCTAGGAAGTTCCAAACTAAGGTGAGATAAGAACTCTTGGCAAATTGTACTGTGTGCATTAAGCTCACACTTAAAGTGATATTGATTTTAATATTCAGAGTTATGCTACACTTGAAAGTATCGATTATGTCAGGTTCTTTTATCAACAACATGAGCATACATCATCTGTAATCTAGTCTGTGTGTATTGAAATATGTTGAATTGACTTGTTAACAAAAAACACTATCGTATGTAATTTATTTTCAATTAGAATGTTACAAATACAGAGAAAGTCAATTTTTCATGGTTGATTAACTACTTTATTATAAACTATACAATGTAATATAAACAATAAAATGCAAAGTAATCTGCTGCGTAATATAAACGTACTAGAGTATACGTCATATTGTACTCATTTAGATTATATTTAACTTCCCTGTTAAGTAAATGAAAGTGTAAATGTTAAAAAGTCTAGTTAGATGATATAAAATGTAAAAATGTTACATTTGTTGTAATATCTTGGATATTGTTATTAGTTTGTTTCACTGTTTTCTTTTTTATGGAAGACAATATAACTGAATTCTTCTAAGTGTTACATGATAAGCGTTAATTAACTGTCCATAGAATGATTTTTGAATGCCCAATAAGGTTTTCTAACTTATTTGTTTACTCATAAAATGTCCCTTTTACGTTGTAATCGTCATTCTAAACCATTTTACTTACATATAAGGATATTCAAGGCAGATTTCATTTTTAAGCTTCAGTTGTATGCTTAATTTACAAAAACAGACATGTCGAATACAACCAGATTATAGATTGTCTTTGAAGTATTTTATTCACCAGACGAAGAATCATGGCGACAATTATAGTTTAGTGATATGTTATTGAACATTTGTTAAAGAAATTTATTATAGACAGCTGATTATTGATAACTACTAGAATTAGATTGAATTTGAAAAACATTTGTTATCCAAGTAAACATATCAGAATCATGTTGTTCTGTGAATGAATGTGTTCGAATTCTCAAAGTCTAATGTTTTCTAATTATTATGTTCTGTTAATGTTTAAGCTTTCAGTTGAAAGGATAATATATGAAAAAAAATACTCAACTTTAACAATAAGTAAGATCTGTCACAATGGTTGTTTTGTTAAGCATTGAATTAATGTCACTGAAGAATTGAACATGTTCATGTTAATGATTCAAAGTAATTTGATTTACTTCATGATTTCACCACAAATTGAACAATAAAATCATCCGAATAATCTTCAGTGACAACTGTTTCTCTTTTACTTTCTTATGTATTTTACTTATAAAACTAAATAAACCATCAGTTATCATTAGTTCTCTCAAAAGTATGTTTAGTAAAATATGAATTTTCAGCATACGTTGTCTCAGCAAGTTACTCTTTTTCTTTGCATATATACCAGTTGGTGTTCACAAAGGTAGCAACACCACCAACACAGTTTTTCTTGGTGATAAAACAGTCCTGACGAAAAATTTAGGAAACCTCTTAGTGATATAAAATTGTCAACATACAGGGTCATGTAGCCAAGATTCCTTGAAGTGTGATTGAACTACAGCTATGGTATATGTTTCAACTAAGGAGAAATTGTTGGTAGTCTACTTTCCCAACAGGAGATCTGCAGTTAAACCGAAGAATTTTCGAAGTAGATATCTGATGGATTTTTGTACTTCTTATTGCTTGCTGTCAGCCATCTTGATGTCTGCTTAGACGTCACTGTATTGTTCACATTAGGTCGTAGACTTGTTATATCAACGCGTGAGTACATAATGCGATTTCAGACATGATTGAGCGATTAAAACAAAACAAAAAACTAAAAGTAACATGTTGAGATATTTGAAAGAATGGTAGTTCAAGATTTCAAACAGGCCACCTTATAAGTCTACTATTATAATCTACTACTTCATTTCATTAGTTTCAAAGAGTATAGGAATTAGACATAATTCTTTACATTTTCTATTCTGTAAGAATTGGAGTATATTATTTATCTTCTTTACTCTTTTGTTGTTTACTTTCAATTTTATTCTTTTCTTTTGATAATAGTAGAATGAAATTAATGAAATTCGAGGTCGTCTACTATGTCATCAGCTTCATTAACTAAACTTACGTAAAATATAATATAAACAGTGACTTTCAAATGCATTCGTAGATTAGTACTTACATAATAGGTATATATCAAAAAGTATGTCTGTCATGAATGGATGAATGAATGAATGAGTATATTCTTATATATACATCAATATATGCATATAATCTCATAAGGTTAAGTATGTTTTACCATTACTTATCTCTTCAATACTAATAATAATAATCCTTAGAGAATTAGTTCTTTTTATGTTTTGTTATTTGTACAATTCTCACTTTAACCTCATTCCATTATTATTTTATTTTAGATGAGTAAAAGAAAACTGTCATTCTCATTACGCTGTTTTACATTTTTTTTTATGTTCACTGTTCAATAGTTTCTGTTTTATCTTTTAATGATCCTTTCTTATGCTAAAAGAAAAATAAACAAACAAACAAACTCTTTACGATTGAAAATAAGAAAATCAAATAGATTTTTTAATATGTTTTAGTGATATATACATTTATGTGTGTGTATTTGTGCCCAAATTGTTTCAGTGTGTGCATATATGTCTTGGTAACCGCTTGTTTCATTGTTCGCTGCTATTTACAGTGTCATACGTTTATTTGTCAACACATTATTAGATAATGTTCTATTCTTCAGGTATCTTGTAACTAATAATATTAGTAATAATGATAGTAATAATAACAATTACTATTCTTATTGTTATTATTGAAAGAGAGAACAAAGACGTGTTAAAACATATAAGCATCATAACGTGGAGAAAAATAGTGAGGGGAATGAAGAAAGGTAGAGCATAAGGGTAGAATGGATAAAATCATACACTTACAGCTATTTTATAATTTACGCATCCTTTCCGTAACATCAGTCATTTATGAAACTATGCAATTATACTGACAGTTCACTATTCTTATTCATTTTCTTTCTTTTCGTTCTTTTTTACCTAAAGCGCCTTTTTCTTTCTCATTATACAAAAAGTAATTTATCTTGCTCACTGAGAAAAAGATTAATTTCCGGTTATTGTCATAGTGAAATTTTGTCTTCTCAATAGCGGCAACTGTTTGTATTACCTCCGATTTTTTTTCTGTCTTCATAATTTAATTTTTTGCTTGGTCAGTTGTCTTTAAATTATGATGATGAAAACATTTTTGCATGTTTTACTGAATATGCCTCCTTCCTTTTATATTTGTCCTTCCCAACATTTACTACTTATTGCAATGTATAATTCTATGTCACTGTTCTATTACTAACATTGTTTCATTTTAGACGATGAGTTTTCAATAGGTGTTAAGTAAAATGTTGTTTTCTTTTTAAAAATGAGAAAGTTATTGAATTTTCAACGTTATTTTAAAGTGAAGGTAAATTGAAAGTTTACCGACTTTTAGAATTATTGGTGAATTTTGTTGTTAAGTCTGTTTATTCAGTTTTAAGGTGTTAAAATTTAAATGTTCATCCACTTACAAAGTTTAACTGGCTGTAACTTGATTCACTCACAAAATGTCCCTATTGAGATGATTTTCATGTATCGGCGACGTAATAAACAACATTGAACTCTTTGCATAACATTCATTTGTAGAATAATCACCAGATAGTTATATACGTATAGACTGAATTCTAACTTTACATAAATACATTTCAACATCAGGTAAGAAATGGTATAAGCAAATTATCAAGTTACATCAAATTTAATTAACTGAAATAAATCAGTGTAAGTATAAACATACGTATTAACTAAACAGGTGCAATACGTCTGTTAGTAAGAATCAGTAATACTAAGAAACCACTTTATCTAAGTTACAACGATCAGTGATTCAAGAAATTAGGTGATGAAGAATAAAATCAGTTACCTTAGTGCAGACGAAGTTAATTTTTATTTCTCTCTAAATTTTAAGTCCAAGCATTCTTTAATACATGTCTTTCTTCTTATCTTATTAGTATAGTTTCTAAAGGGTCAGTGTTTTTTATTACTACTGTTACGACCGATTTTGTTATTCGCCTTTCATCTAGTCTTACTCGTATGATAATGACAGCTTGTCAAAAGCATATTAATCACATGTCCTAGGTTGATCATCATTGAATAACTGAACCACTTTACACTTAAGATACACTACTTACTACCATTTAGATCATTAGTAGCAGTGAATTTAAATACATTAGTAAATAATCTTAAACATATAATGTATATCAAACAGAATTACTAATTTCTGTAAAAAGTAAAACATTTTCACTTGTAAAAAATTTTTGTTTTTTTCTAACTAGTTTTAGTCATAGTAAATTTCGAAGTTGTTAACAATGTTCCAAGCACAAGTGTTTTACACTAAGCTAATCATTCCAGATAGATCATGAACTATTAAGTGGGTATTCGGTTTATTTGTAGGTGATTGCGTATTCCTGTTTTTTTTTTTCATTTTTATGTATGAATACCAACATTAAGATGTAAATGCATTCAAATAAATAGAAAAATATCCCTAAGTGAACTCATCCTGAACTCTATTACTAGGCGAAAATAAATTTTAACTAAAAGACAATAGAGTAGCAATCATTATTTGTAGTCTTGATAAATGACAATGATAAGGACTTGATTCTTAAAAATAATGAGCAATTAATTCATGACTAGGCATTGTTCCTTCCACTATCAGGGCAGAGTTTAAATGATTTCAGTTTGTTTAGTCTGATTAGCGTTTTTTAGCAAACTTGTGTTATACGGGATGGGAATGCTAGCCCCATGTTCAACCCTCCTCCTTTACCTAGGCTTGGCACAAGCAGTAACCCTAGAAGAGTTACAGGCGGAGTAAAGGCAAGAATTGGACAAGCAAGGGCAGCATTCCTACAGTTGAAGAATATATAGGACTCAAAACAACTGTCAACCAACCTCAAAGTCACACTCTTCAGTTCAAACGTCAAGACAGTTCTACTGTATGGAGCTGAAACGTGGAGAACTACTTCAAACATTCCCAGGAGAGTACAAGTATTTATGTATAACTATCTACGCAGGATACTGAATATTAATTGGCCGGAAACCATCAGCAACAGCCTACTATGGGAGAGAACAAACTAACTTTTAGCCAAAGAGCAACTCAGGAAGTGACATTGAAAATGGACAGGACATGCATTGCAGAAACCATCAGACTGCATCACGAGGCAAAAAATAACTTGGAATCCTGTTGGGAAACGGAAAAAAGGAAGGCCAAAGAACACACTGCGTCAAGAATTTGAAGCAGACATTGAAAGGATGAACAGCAACCAGAAACAGCTGAAAAGGATTGCCCAGGACAGATTTCAATGGAGAATATTGGTGATTGGCCTATATTTCTCTGGGACGGGTAACGGACACAAGTAAGTAATTCACGATTATATTTTAGAAAAATTTATTTCCCATTAAAAAAAACTAACAGGATACTAGTTAAAACAACTGAATACTACATATACTGATGTTATATAGCTTCTTCAGATAATATATAAATAACCGTATCAAATCAACACAAGATTTAATACTACACAATGTAACTAATTACACCCTTTAACATTGCACCAAGTCATATCAACATGCTTTATTTTAAATCATCATGAACCAAATGACTTGACATGACATGATCAGATTTATATTTTCATTGTATTAATTGTTTTAAATTATTTACTTTGTATTATTTAACCATGCGTCGATTCATTTCCATTATTTATTTATTCTTTGAAGAAACAACTTGTATTAATGTGCAAAACGTCAGAAATTTTAATTTCCACTGATTGGGATATTACAAATATGTGTGTATCATTCATTTTTATAAATAGCCTATTCAGTGTTCAATTTATTTGATATTATCAAGTCTAACCTCGGTAATGATATATACCAACCGTATACTATATTTGGTCATTATCTCCTTTTATTTTTGGCTTTCGTCAAAATTCAAAATTCATTTAAACAGATCATTTGTGCTAAATGGTTAAACTAGATTTGAATTTATAACTTCACTGACATAACTATTCAGATTATTAGTATCTAAAATGGCATTTTTGTATTAAATAAGTGTATCTACGAATAATCACATTATTCTTGGCACTTACAATTTATTCTACAACGACATTATGTAGTGAACCACTTTCGAAGATGTAAGTAAGTGGTAACTATACATCACTGGATTATGCATATTGTAAAAGTAATATGAACTAGAATACGTCATTAAAATGGCTTATATGGGTAGTTTATCTTAAGTGAACCATACAATAACTAAATGGTATATTAATTTTGTAACACACTGAATGTATTAGTGAACCATGAAGGGGTCTAAGATAATTAAGTATGAAACTGTAGACAATTTTCGTGGTCAGGAATTACCGAAAAGCAAATTATTACAAGTTCCAGTCGACAATGTAAATAACCTGACATAATAATCTATTAGATGTTTCACAACTACGTTAATTTTCAATTAGGTTTTGTGTATGTCATATTCAGTTCTACTCTGTGACCGTATCATGAAATCTCAGCTGATTTCTTCCTCAAATATAAAAGTTTGCTAGCGCAGAAGTAGAATGGAAGAGAACTTGGAGCGACCAAACTTAAATATGGCATGAATCATCGATTGTTTTTCTGAGCTATGTCATTAGGTACAGATTACTTGATAGGGTCCGCGTGATAATCTTGATTAGTGTATGTAGACACAGGGTGATATAACTGAGAATTACTCACAGTGGTTTTGTGCAGTATAATACTAATGGTGAATATAACATTATCCAATTTAAATTATCTTATTACTTAAAAATTCTACTTAAATCAACGTAAAATGAAACATCTATAAAAACTATGCTGTCAAATAGACGTTCAGTTTGACTGAGTAAACTGGAATGAAAGTTCTTACTACATGGTGATTAACTGTTTGGACAAATAAATACCAATATATATTCTTACTGAAATACATGCATTTCTAAAAAACTTTGTTTTATGAAGTACAGTAGGCCATCCACTGTTTAGATATCAGTTTACTTCGTCATCAAAGAAAGATCAAGTACAATCCTCTATCGTCAAAAAGATATTGATGAAATGAACTATTTAAACTAAATAGAATATGATTACGACTTAACAAAACCATAACTTCATTATGTAAAGTATTTGTAAAGTATTCATTCATAAATCCTTCTGTTGTCAGACAAAAAAGGTTAATTTTACCTTAAACATGCATCAGTCGTTGTACCATTATGAAATGTTCACTCGTTTAGTATTTCAATGATGAATTGGTTATCAACATGAAGTTGAATAAGGATGAATTTGTACATTCCCATTAATTTGTTATAGACTGAAGCTAGTCAGTCTCTATTGCTATATATGAATCCCGAGCGGATCGCCTCGACGAAACACGTGTCCTGGATTCCACTTGCCAGTCACAATCCAACTTACATGATACTTGTGAAGTTGAATTGTTTTCATCCTTATTTTAGTATTTTTCACATGTCTAATGATAGTATTTTAGTTACTGTCTACATTTGCATAGTACCAGCTACTGTAAACATATTGTGTTACTTATTAAAAATATTAAGCAATTACAACACCACTGCATCATTTATCTTGACCTGATTGTAAATTCAGTCTACAAAATGAATTTGATGAGTTGGTGATGAATTACACACATGAAAACCAAAGAAGATGCATTCAAATAAGATTACATATTCAAGTTTGCATGATTACGTATTTGACAGTTGGAATTATCAATAACTTTATTGTCAGCCACTAGAAAACTGAGTTGAATATCATGAATGAATCTATGTCATTCTAGTGTTATCTTAATATGAATCTATACTATGAAGAATATATCTTTATTGTAGTGAGGCTTTCATGCGTATGAAATTGAATAACACTTGATTTTCATTGAAATAGAATATTTTCTTTTTTCAGTTAATTTATACGCTATTACAAATTATGTAATGTTATGTAGTTACTGAGATGCAAAATGTCCATATACAGTGATGTCTGTTTTTATTATTACAAACAAAAACTATATGGGAGGTAGTTAGATGTTATCATTATCAACAATCACTATCATATAGCTAGTATCTACAAAACTATGTTTACACCATTGCTCCTTCTAGTTAGGTCGTAGAAACAATATGATTTGCTATTTAATATTTAGATTTGTTTTAATGGAATATTTCTAAAATAACATTTGTTTACTGTGTTTAGATTGGCATACATTAAACTATGAAGAGAGGATTAGCAAATAACAATCTTTGTGTTAAGCAAAGAAAGTTTGAGAAGACTGTAAGATTTTATAGTTTTTGTCATTGACTTATTGTAGTTAAATAATCAGTGGTAGTCTAGAAACACAAACAGCTGTTGTGTTTCATACATGACTCCTCCACAATAATTTCTACAAACGCTTTCTTCTCTGACGTTATGGTTACATTTTAGTATTTTAATCAATATGATTAAGGACTGGACGTTATATAATCAGTTAAAACATGGGTAATTCATTGCCGGTAACTAATGAAAACCAAGGAGTACTGGATAGATGCTCTGTTCTTCATGGCTGTGCATACCCTACCTCACCAAGGAACAAACCCAGAAATTTAGAGTCTCGCAATTAACTATAAGCATTTAGACCAATTAGTATTCAATAGATCAAATTTTTAACCTCAGTCAATTCATACTGTTCCCTGACCATCGTCTTATTTCACTTGTCGATATGTACTACTGAGTAGTTACATATCAGGTCTTGAACAACAGACCAATCTCATTTCGTAGTGTTACATTTCACAATCGTCTCTTTTATGAGCATTTTTCAATATACTTTTTTAAATGTTAATGATCTACGATATATAACTGTGTTATTTAATGTGCTTTTTGACTTCGAGTAGTCGTCTAGCTAAACTTACTTTGTGACATAGTTCACTTGTATATTTCTAATACTTTAACTGAGAGCTAGTCAGCTGGGCTTCAGTAATGCAGAAGGATAGCCAACTTGAAAGAACTAGGTTTCATTCGCTCGGCGGATTTGATGAGGCACACTTCGAAGAGTCCCGTGCTAGGACGAAACAGCGGTTTAGTGTTTCCTGGTTTTTGATGCTACCCTGAAAACATCAGTCTGCGACAAATTCAATCAACTTTTTTTATATACGTTAGATGCTATGATACAAAACGACCCTTATTTTCCTGATAAGTGATTATTATCTTATGGTGTTGTTACCTGGCTTGAACTATTCTTACTCATGTATGGTCAAGACTAGACCACCATTAAATCAAAAGATCTATCCCACAAATCATGTAATCTCTTGTTCGTTGCATCATATACACTCCTTAAAATGATTATATAAAAGATTGTTACCGATTGTATTACAAACTTGGACACCATAAGAATAGCTTATGAATGCTATTCAATCGCAGGAAACACTATTTTCTCATTCGTTTGCTTTAATACCACCGAATGAAACAGATTTCTTAATAGTTAATAATCTAATTATAAAATTATTTATCTTAATTTATTTTTTCTCCCTATTCAACTACACTGATTCGGTCAGCGAGATAACATCACTGTTAGATTACACATACGATATATATCAAAAGTTGAAAACCTATTAATATTAGACAAGGTTACCGTAAAACATATTGCATTACATAACATTATGAATGTGGAAGGACTTTTTTTCTGTCTAACAATGACCTCATATAGAATACCGATAAATGTAACCAATCAGTTACTTAGTTTTTTCCTGTTTATATAAAATATGTAAAAAATTTTGCAATCAAAGATAAGATCTAGAAATTCATGAAGTATGCAGGTCACTTACATACCGATAATAGATTGAGAAAAATCTGTGAAACTGATTTATCTATATCAACAATTCCTACCCTACACCTCAGTACGTTTATCTATATAGGGTCTATATCCATGCACAAATTTGTTTAATGCGATCTTTTATAGATTGAAGTCTGACATTACATGCATCATGTCAAAATTTGACTCATAGGGTTACATATTACAGTAAGTTTTGACTATCAGACAAATCTTGCCTAGCCATATTTTTACACTTAGAGAAAGTTTACATGAAAATATAAATCAAGAGATGATTTATGCAATTAATTCATCATGTATTCTAAATCAACTCAATAGAGTATTTTAGCTTCACGAGAATACAATAACAGTCATACTAGGAAGTGACTAAGTCTTCATAATATACGTGTAGTACCTGACATGAGATTATATTCTTTTCGAAGTAAAATATAGATTTCACTAGACTGATTGATTGTTGAGTGGTAGCAAGTGGCATATTTACTTTGTCCTTAGTACTAGCCGCATTTTATCCATCAAGTTGTTAGGTAATCACTTGTCTAGTTGACTCAAAATCGTATGAACTATGTTTGATGCTAAGTGGTTGGCAGCAGTTGGAAATAAATCCAATAGCTAAGTCTTATCTCAGTGTAACTAGTCGACAAGATATCCCCACAATCTTGAGGAAGCCGGTTCTACCTGGTATCGTCGCACTTTTGTCGCTTAGTTCTACTGTCTCCAATCTTATTAATCAGCAAGTCAGACAATGTACGATTCAGAAGTTTAATGAAAATTTCATTTCATTATGTAGATACATTGTGCTTATCAAACAAACATCTTGAAGACATAATAACCACTAAGTATTTTAGAACAGTGTAAAATAGTGGCCGTTTCCACTAAAAACTACTACCAGTTAACGGAGTATTCGAGACTAAACATAACTAGATAAGATTTTCATCATGATTTATTTTATTAAAATAACAGTACATCAGAACATATACGTATGAAGCTTGTCATAAAAAAGGGATTTCCAAGTTTAGTCCCCGATGATTCATGTATGTACAATGATATGAAGCCTCAAAAACTAGAACGGAACAGCTTTAGTCTATATATCGTTTGGTCAAATTTTTGCTACTGATGAACATTGAATTGCTTGAACTGTCTGTCAAATTACTTGGTTTATATCACAAATTGACTGTAGCTATGCAACCGGTAAAAACGTGGAATTATCGGACATATATATTTTGCCAGCGTAAGACCGAAAACCCCAGCCTAGGACCGGACTCAGGTTAAAATCCAGCAATCTCTACAATCTTCTTAATCTAAATCCGTTATTGGATGGTATATTCTTGAAAATATTCGAAATTACAACTGTTCAGTACTTAGTACATCATAAGGAATCGAATAAACTGTTTTTCAGTTACATCGATACATCCACTAGTGTAAAAATAGAGAGGAAGGTATATTAATTCATGTATATACTTATATCTATAAGGACACAATTTATATTACAATAGTATGGGGAAACTTTTAATATAAAAACTAAATGATGACATTTCTGTATCACCAATATGAATGCCGGATAAATTCGTGACGGATGGATATCGAACAGAAAGTATGTGAAAATGTTATACTCAAAAGTTCAAGGAAATACATCAGGGTCGATGATCTCAATAGAGCCAATATCTTCACGTAAAGTGATGCCAATTACTAAACGAATTTGATGTCAACTGTTGTGACTTGTCGTTGTCTGAACAACTTATACATACTTCACTTTAACTACAGTAATTCATTTCCTTTAAAACCAAATGTTTACCAACAACTATGGATGAATATTACCATCACCAATTCTATTCATTGGAAGAAGTTTGACAGGTTAAAAGGTTATTATAACTAAAAAATATTGGAATAAATCTAACAAATGCTTAACCTCTGAAATCTGGTGAATATTTTTAGACAAATTTATTATATTCTGAAATCGAGGAGAAGGCTTATAGCTTAGGTGAATATATTTTTATTACAATGTCCTTTGAGCAGGATGAAGTTATTCTGGACAATGGATTTATTCTACAAATATTAAGTAAATAGGTTCTAGTGACTTTGTTGTCAAATATTTGTCTTCACAGGTTTGCTTAAATTTTGTTCTCGCTAATCTTGTTGTCCGGTTAACAGTGTAAACTAAATAATCTTTTAGCAACCATTACTAATTTGGATCTATATTGATATATCTGTTGACTACAAAATAACCTGGACTTGATGCTTCTAAAAATGTTCTCACTCTTGGAGTACCTAAACATTTTTCCAATCGGACAGAAGTTTATGATTAACTGAGTACGAATATGGTATTTCAGTGACACCTTTTCAACGGTAGCTGGTGTTGTTGTATATGTAAGGGAAAAAGGAAGAGAGATGACATCCACTTTAATTAATGAATTGTTTTTTTTCCGAGATGATGCAATTTATTCCACAGATGCTGTAATTTTTTTATATCAGTGTTGTATCTTTCAGTTTTTATGTAAATAAATGCAGTGTTGACTGAACCTACATTCCACTGTTGATGTTCACATTAAGACTCCAAATTACTTCGTACGTATCAAACGCTGCCATATTTGCCAATATGTTACTGAGCCTAGGCATATATTCATGAGAAAAGTGGATATAAATATAATTTGGAAGTGTTTGCATCTAACAGTTAATTTTGTTATAGATTGAAATTTATCCATTGTTTGTTGCTAGATGTACATCATCAGTGGATCAGGTCGATACAACCGTATTTCATAAGTATGAATAAATTGAGACTTTTATATCAATATAATCTGTTAAAGATGTAAATAAAGCCACGTAGACTGGCCAAGTTCATTTCATTATAACGTCAACAGTGGAGGATACAAACATTTTCAAATTATATCTTGTTGATATTAGTTTACACATAATTAGATATGAAATTAAAACGAATAAAATGTTATGTTTTCACATTTTGTTGTCGTAAGTGTAAAATATCATTTGTTTTTCTTTTACCAAAAGAATGATATATGTTCAATGTTCCAATGATAGAAATGTATGGTAAAATTTGAATTTTCTTTGAAATGAATGTATATCATTATTATATTTATCATAATCATTATAAATGAAATGTTATTTAATTGTAATTGAATACAATTCTATAACTGCTTGATACCGATTTAATATTTCTATAAGAAAACGACGTTCATACATATTTGCTCAATACACTTCGGATAATCCTATCACATATAAACTTGTTGCAATATTTATATATGAAAAACAAACGTCAGATTAGACATATTAGAAGGTAAGAAAAAAAATCACTCCACTCTGGATATAATATCATCACTACCAGATTCGGTTCATTGTCAGTACATACTATAGAAATGGAAGGTGGTTTCTTAGTGGAGAAGGGTAACCGGCAGATGACTATGAACCTAGATTTCATGTAACTTCACACTCGTCGAAAACATGTACCTATAATCTTTGAGAGGGCTTATGCTTCCTTTATGATTCGATCCCGCATTTTTATGGAGAGTGATAGTTACCACTGAGCCATTCAAACCAGGTTAAGTCCCCGCAGGAGCATAGGTTCTCTCAAAGATTGCAGGTATCATATGCTGATTAGTGACATATGACACGTAACCTAAGTCTAGAATTTTCTGTCGACTACCCCCAAACCGCCTTCCACCTCTACGTGATGCTAGTGATGTTGACTCACTTAAACTAGTGGGCACATTACTATCCGAAAGGTAGAAATCATTCATTACTATAAAGGACTTGACGAATATCAAACTGGTCATTATACACTAACCAACTGACGTAAGTACCAGCTGTTTTTGAACACGTATAAGGGGGGGATAAACTTTCCTATAGCTAAGGCTTTGAAATATCTTAGCATGCGTCCTAAACCACTGTAATTCAGTACCCCAAAGGCTGATTTAATATAAACTTTGTGGCCTATCTCAACTATATGTTTGTCCGTGGAAGGTGATAGTCGATTGCATTGTGTTATTATCTTGTCATTAGAGAGTATATGTTTCTAAATCCATTGTGGTATATACTCAGCTACTATTACACGCAGATCACGATTACACATACACACAATTATAACAGCAGTAATCATACATTCACTAGTCGACTGCTTTAATGATCATATGTCAACAATCTAAAGTAAATTTGTGATTGGGTGTCGTTTCAATGTTTAAAGAATGTGATAAATATCACCGAATGTGGTAATGGTGTAGGCTGATTATATAATCGTTGATTACAATCGGTGAATAGTGTAGACTGATAGTAAGAAGACAGGTGTACAAGTATTGATGATAAGAATAATAAAACAACTCGATTAAATATTTCAAAACATAAAGCAAATTAAAACTTGTGATAAATTTATTAGGACAATAATTGTAAAAATCCATTACGTAATAAGAAATGTGCGAATAAAAGTCCTCGTCATATAGACAATGAATGCAATGTATGAAAGGGGTGAGAGAAAAAGTAATTGAAAATAAAATAAACATCATCTACAGATGTATCCACTCACTATCATTTTGCAATTTTCGTTGATTATGATCAACGGTTATGTAATCTATCTACCTGACTAACACAATTGATTCACAAACTACCTACATTACTTTAACATTTACAGAAAAGCTAAAATTATATGTTTTGCTAAACTTTCAGTGTTTTGTAAATATCCCCCTTATTAGGTTCATGTGACAGTTATGTAAAGTCCTGAATCAATTTATACTGTTAATGTAGGTCTTAATTCTATAGTGTTTCATCTGTCATATAATCTAGACATTATTTATCCAGTTGTGTAACAATGAATTATAAATTAATTCTACTTAAAATATCACACAATTTGTTTTCTTCAAAAATTTAAATTAAACAAGAACGAAAACATTTACAGAATACTTTGAATTCAGTGTATTTCGTCGCATCCTCATCAGCTACATATGGGCTATTGATTTTAGATAACTAAAAATATTAATGCACATGTTGATGAATGAATTGAAATGTTTAACAGATGACATTAGATTGTTTAGATAGGGAGACTGTAAAGAAGTTGAATTCAGAGTATAACGTGATATGTGAACAATCGTTCAAAAAATAATTCAAAGAATCCCGTTAGTATAAGAGTTCTAGTGAATAGTTGAAAGCGTTCAATTATGTAACTATAACAGACGTTTAAGAGAATCTTCAACATACAATATGATAAATGAACATTAAAATGGAAGAAAATGATTAACTAAACAATTTATTCAGTTTACACGTACATGTTCATAATCTTTACCATTATACAAAAAACAATATCATGATGAGATAAGATGAATATGGTTGCAACTATGATAATTCGTTTGTTTTTAATGTTTTCCCATAAAATAATTGTTATGCATATGTAAACATATACACAGTAAACCATGAAAAAATAAACAATAAAAACATACTAGAATAGTCATGGTAACATGACGAAATGAGTTTTTCTAAGTGTATTTAGATTATCTAATATGCATTTATCGACCTTCTGATATTTAAAATCATTCGCGCGCGCGCATATACACTTTTTCAATTGACGTTATTAGATACTAGAAGAGATTAACTGACAGTGTAGATAGATGGATAAATATAATGAAAACAAGTATATAACACAATGGGTAGATGGATAGGTAATAATAATAATATCAATAGTTGCTGAAGTAGCAAAACGACTAGTGAAAGAGTATATATATATATATATATATATATATATATATATATGCCACCTACTCAGAGTGGACAAAATTAACAGTTATATTAAAACAAAAACGTGAAGCTAACGGTTAAACTTTTAAAGGGAAAATCACTCTTGGAAAAATTCTAACTAGTTAATAAAGATTTGTAATAACCAACAATGATATATGCATAGATATATGAGTTTTAGGATAACTGTTCTTGTAACCAAATTTAGTTGATTTTCTCTAATCGATAATGAATGTAATCAGGCGTAAAATTCGAAAATAACAAATCTTTCATCAGTATATCACCACTATATCTTTATGCATATATAGTCTGTGTATATGCATATAACTGTGAATACTTGTCAAATAAAATAATAGCCATTATGACTCATTTGTTCCAATAAATAAGTTACGGAAGTAGTGGAGTAACAATGACTTCCAAATATATTTTTTTAGGTGAATAGATGGTGAGGGTGTAGAGATAAACCCTTATTGGATATTAACAAATAAGGATAGGAAATTTAAAATGTTTACTACCTGTTATTTCTAATGGATTGATGAAAGTCATATCGGTGAATATGATGGTCAATGTTAGTATATTTTTTGTCAATTGGTTACCACTTGCAACAAAGATGATGCCTAATTTAAAATATTACGACGAATTACATAACACATTTTTTTACTAGATTTGTAATCAATTAATTTCGAAATTCTCACAGATATCACTAATTATACAAGATCATCACTCACTCAAGAAATGATGAAAGTAGGCTGACTCAGTGGTACAGATGGTTAAAAAATCTTTGTAAAACCTGAAGGTCCTGGTTCTGATTCCGCGATGCAATCTAGGATGCCCACAACTGAAAAGTCTTATTCTAGGACAGAATGTCTGTCCAGTGCTTCCTAGTTTCAGTGTTACCTAAGCGATATTAATCTGTGAGGAATACTAATGACTAAATTATGCATTAAATAACTTAAGCATATTAATTTAACGACAGAATATATTTATTCAATGATCTATATACAGCGCTTAACATGAGCAAGTGAACTTTGATTTCAGCATTATTTTTTAATTTATTGTATTCTCGCTTCCAAACTTAATCAATACAAATTTACACAAAGTTGAGAAAATCATCTAATAAGTGGTGTAAGAATCATAGGAAAATCGAGACCATGTGGTTAATGTAAATGAAACAAAGATGACAATATTTAAAAAATAAGTCCATTAGTTGTTTCAATAACATTCGGTTGAGTAGACGACAAACTTCGAAATGAATCTTTCAAGCAATAAGAGATAAATAATCGGTTACTTAAGAAAACTGGGAAAATAATATTAAGGTATTTTATCCTATTTAATAATTGTGGCTACTTTTGGTTTTTGTCATTCAATAAACAGATAAGTAATTTTTATAGAACACTATGTAATAGTTTATAGTGTTTAATCGAAATGTAATTTGTGAATGTGTACCAAATAAACGACTACTTACATCTTATTCTACATGTGTTGAAGCCTCACATCATGAACTAAACTTAGATAACTCTTTGAAGCCAGGACACACTGAACCAGTATGTCGTTTTAGTATGAGACTGTGCAGTTGTGTGCATTAGTAATCTAAGTAGGGGTAGAACCAAGCATTACCGAGCGTATCTGCTAACACCCAACTTTTGACAGAATTTGAAAATAGGTATAACTGATACTAAATCGGCGATCTAAGGTCCAAACTCCGTCCATGAGGCATAAGGAGTTTGGGTTTAATCTATTATGGTATCGAAACGAACACTAATGAAGAGATTTATACCAGGAACAACTAATCAGTATCAGAACAGCCACTGAAAACAATGAAGCACTAAACTGGTGTTTTATCGAAGTACGGGACTCTTCAGTGGTGCACACTCATGATTTCATCAGGAAATCTAGTACAGGACCTTCAGGCTTCTCAACAAACGCCTAACCATTAGATCACTAAACCGTTTTCCAACGGTTGATATTACTAACTTAGTTAGTTTGTGATATATTTGCACGATCTTATCCATTACCATCAGTGGGTAATTGTAGCACACCCGATATAGTTAAATCCCACTGGTTACGTATTCTTATCAGAACTGCAGGAAGAAACCTTAGAAGTTAATAGTCAGTAAGTTTATGTTGGTCAAAACTGGTTGTTGTAGTTACTACTGAGTTTTAGTTTGGTATTATGAGGTTGAGGCTGATCAATATGGCTAATTGACTGAGTTAACAATATAAACCATTCAAAACCGTCTCAGTGATCTAATAACTAAGCCTGAAGGTCCTGTATAAGATTTCCTGTTGGGGATGTGTATGCACACTTCCAGTGAGTTTCATTTAAGGACAAAACAGCAGTCCAGTGCTTTTAAATTCTCAATTGTTGTCTAACTTAGATCAATTCGTATTGTCAAGTTCAAAATTGTTCACAATACTTAATTAAAACTAATTAATGCATTCTGGTTTCCAATAATTATCTAACCAAGGACAATACGGAATATAAAACTAGAAATGCAGCAAATTACTATTACATATACCGTAATGAACTTTAAAGTACAACTGATTCTCTATATATTAATTTATTTACATTAAAGAAAAGTAAGATAAACAAAACACAACGAATAGATACAGTAGTTGAGATTAAATAATAATTCATTTGGTTATTGACCACTTAAGAAATATTTTCAGATCGATTAAATTGTTGAAGACCACCTCTAACTAATCAATTACAAATACCTCATCAACATTTATGACTGTCAAAAATACTTTTTGTTTCGTTTTGATTGGGTTAATTGAAATGATCTTACAGTTGCCTGTTACAACGTATTCTTATGATTCTTTTCGTGAACATATAAATGAAAATAGTCTTCAAATATCTAAGTCCATGTTATGAAAATCCTCAGTTAGATGTACTGTCAAGGAACCGACAGATTTTAAATTATCCTTCAATTATGAACCCCTATAATATACATTTAACTGACTACACTTAAACAAATAGTATAAACCAGAAAGCATTAGGTTGATGATCAACATACTGATGGCTACAGTTTGAATGGTAACACTCATCACAAATCTGGAAGGTTCTATATTCTACTTCAATCATAAACATTCATTATTAAGTAGTTCATCGTTGAAAACGAAATAACTGTTTAGAATTTTCAGGTTCTCATTAGTTGTCTAGTTACAGTTATTTCATACTGCGAACTAGATAATTCAACAAGTAAACACAATGACCTCCCCCCCCCCCACTCCACTATTAAACAATATCATGTTTTATATTTGAATAATTTAATGTGGCAGATATTATTATATTGGTAACAAAAGTTTTACGCACACATCTCTTTTAATGTTGCTTAGGCATTGTCGAGATCACTTTAGTGAAAAAACAAAGCAAACTGTCGGATCAAAATCTAATTGATTCTAATGAATTGCTAAGTAAACTGAACACTAAATAATAATGATGATAGTTTTGTTAAAATGTTAAAACATCCATGTTGCATAAAAGTTGATCAGAAAGTGTATCCGCGAACGATGCTTATCGTTATCAACATTTCATTCTTGTCAATTTCTGCAGTTATAGAAATCTTATTAATGATCCAGATTTTAAGGGAACTACATTTTGTACAGTTATCATGTCTAAAATTGTAATTGTTAATGACAGAGAAAAATTTGTTAAAGTTGAAACGTCTTGTATACAATGTTGATTTGAATAAATGTATATATCGATGAAAGCTATGGGAATAACACTTAGAATGAATGGTTAATATGTATTTGTATCTTCCCGTTGATTTGTTACGAACTTTAGTTGATCAGTCTCTGTTACCATATGCTAATCAGCACTAGAATGTAGTTACATTTAACTAGTGAGTCCCAAATAGGACGAAGCACGTGTTCTGGATTTTGCTTGCCAATCACAATTACACTCAAACAATTAGAATGGGTATAAATAAAATACTGGAAATTGTTCATGAAATCGAATCAACGAATGCAATAATGGTGTCTCTTCAATATTTTGTTACTTTTTCTAGAAATTTAATGTTAGTTCATTAGTTGGCAAACAATGAAGAATCTGTCGATAAGAAGAAAGAAATTTAATTAATTTTGTTAGTTAACATGTTTAAAATTTCTTTGACACTGTTTTCTTACAAGTAAACATATCAATACAATTTTTTAGTTTATTGATCAAGAACAAGGAGATTCAAAATAAAGAGAAGAAATTACGAATTGGTTACATTTAGAGCTGTTTTCATCTAGAAGGAATGCAACAGTTATTTTGTTCATCGGGATTAAGTATAGATAAGTGATCGTATATCAATCTGGCTAGAATGGGAATATCAGAAGTTGCCTTCATGAATATTATGTTTAGTAGAGAAATGACTTAGTGGTTAAGATGTTTAAATCTCGACTAATGTGCCTCAAGTTCTAATCCACCTACAGTAATTTTACCTTATCAACTGAATAGTATTATAAATGTAATGTGTCTCAAAGTTGGGTACATAATTCCTTATTTAGTAAATGCATAACATCAAAACATTATGTTCTGTTTAGTTTCTGATTGGATTAAGCGACCATGATCTCATCACTGCCTTGAGGTCTTTTTAAACTTTCTAGACAATGACTTCTAAAGCCAGAAAATCGATGAATATACTTTACCCAGTTAGAATTTTCTTAGTAACATTCGAAAAAATTGTAATGCACCATAGAATAAATACCATCTTCTATTTGGATAATTAATAATTTTGTAACTAACTAAAGCGAAATTTCCAGAAGTACATAAAATATTGTGATCGAATATACACTATAAATACTAATGTTTTATTAGGAGATTTCTATGAACTATGGTGCTAATAAGACAGTGTCCAGTATTAGTTGAACAATCCATTAGCCTACAATAGAACATTCTGAAAATAGTAAGATAGTTAGGTAAATTAGTTAGATAACTAACAGTTGAATATTACGTGATGATTTGACTGTGATCTATGAATTGGATGGTTTAATTGCGGATTTTTCACAGCCATTTTAGACGATTTCATTGGCGCAAACTTCTGATAGAAGTGAGCTATGTAACTGTTTCCACAATTGACCAATAGCTTATTTTGTCGACATTAAATTTGACCGATTGTTATCAAGAGGTTGATTAAGTCAAAAATGGTGATGAATACTCTGTTATTGAACAATCGAGTTCAGAGATCGCAATCAAATCAAAATCATCCTCTTGAGCTGCAAATCTTCTCTAACATATTAATACTACATGTATATCTAGTTTTAATCAGTTCTCAAAAGCCCAATGACAAATTCCAGTGAAATATATAAGTAGTTAACCTGAAAATGCTATTAAAATATCACTGAGTCTTGACAAAATTAAAAGTGAAATGGAAATCGATTCATTAATTCTAGCTTGTTTTTTTCAAACCATTAGAATGCAGTACCAATTCAGTGTATCTTTTGTTTAAATCCAGTCAATCTTAGACGTTTAGTAAGTTCATTAATGCTTTTGTAAATAGTTTACTAAAAACAATCTTAAAATGAAAACACTTAACATAAACTACCATAATCTTGATACATATCCTTTTCGTCTATTTTGCCCTAGACTATAGTATCATAAAGTATGCAAAGTCTTCTATGTAAATGACAAGTGAAATTTGTAAGAAACACTCAAAGACAGGAAATATCCGAATAAAGTCTTGCATTAACAAAGGAAGTAAATATAAACACAACTAATTCTAAATTAAAATATATCGAGCGCACTACTTTAAAATTAACTTTTGTGTACTATTATAATCAATCTGTCATTTATTGAAACATCGGAAATAATTGATTGATTCACATATAGCAACAGAGGCTAACCAGTTTCAGTTCATAACAAATCAACGAGATGAAAGTTCATTCTAATACCTATGCGCCCGTTGCACATGTGTAACTGTCTGGACTGAGTAGTCTAGTTGTAAACGCGGTGGCCTTTGGCACGAAACGAAATGAGTTTGAATCTCATTGTAAACATCAACATTAGGATGGAAGTACATCCAGTTGACGAGTCCCAAATAGAACAAAACGCACGTCCTGGATTCCTATTGCCAGTTATATAATAGGTTTGAGGATTTTAATAATATAGTCACTCTTTTTAAATTAGCAAACTATAACGGATAAACTTGTCACGTATTCGTAAACACTAGTGTGCTGTTTTCTGAAATATGACCTAAGATAAGTAGATTACAACTGAAAGTTTGATTATAGCGTGATAGTTTTCCTTAAATAGTTCGATATTAATAAATTTGAATGTAAGCATATACCCAAGATTGACTGAAAATAATCATCATAATCAACAATGATTCCCGCAGGTTATTGAAATTTACAACTTAATATTACTTGACAAATGTCTGTGATTACTACCAATAGAGCAGTGGCTTAACGTTTAAGGCTTACACCTACTAAGTTGTAAGTTAGAGTCTCACTCCCACTATTAAGGTTTCGGCAGCTGTGTGATAATATCATTAGCTTCCACACATATAATGTGGCTCAATTCCGAATATACGAATCTGTATTTGATAGATGATCCTATGTCTTATCACTTGTTTTTCTCTACTTACAGTAGATTACTTTAAATTATTTGTATTTCTTCTGATTTGTCTTAGTAGTGATTAACTCTGCATGTAAGGATTAATCAACAATTAGGTCATTAGGTTTTTTTAAATTTATCGAAACATTTTAGAACGCAACAACGTTAGACTCTAAGAAGACACTAATTAATTGACAACTATCTTCCCCGTGTGCATTAATTCAAAACCTTCACAATAACCATACTGTTCTAGTACCTTGTTTACTGAATGTGTGAAGCGCCTATTACAATGTGCTGGTGATTCGTGTTTAAGGTTACTGACTATAAAGAATGATAATATTATTACTTTATTTACCAATGACAATAAATATAAAAGTGGTTTGGTCAACTACTTATTCGAAAGATAGTATTTCATCTGTTTTCACTGGTGATACATTTTAAATATGTAGCTCTGAAAACTCATAAGATACATCAGAACACACGTAAACCACTGTACTTTCGTTATAATGATTTATACTACTTCACTAAAACCACTTGAATTGCAACACTGTATTGATTCAACCAAGTGAACTACTTATTTTAGTTTATCGTTTGAATTTTTTTGTATTCAAGAATTGATGTTACTTGAAAAATTACTACAAAAACCATGGAAATTTCATTAAATGTTCCATTCAACTTGAAATACTTGAACAATAAGGACTACTAGTTCCATACAAAATAGAACACATGACTATCAGGTGATGTAGTGAATATGATCCTTCATCTGTAGCTCTGTTTAATTGATTTTGAAAACAAAATACATTTATCATCATTTATATTTTAAAAAACGTATTTTATGTAAATATTTTATACCGGTTAATTTGATTTCCAGGTGATAATCATTATCAATTTTCGTCAGTTTACAATGGTTTGTGGAGATCGGTATTAAGTTTAATTGATTGAATTCATCTCAGATTGATGTTGGCAATACACCGTTGAAAACTGAAGAACACTATACAGCTGTTACGTCCTAGTATGGGAATCCTCAACAATGCTACTTCTAGATTCTTCCAAAGATTTTTCTTGTTTAACAAACATCTAACCCTTTCTAACATTGGACCAGCATCCAACGAAAGAACCCTCCCACACACACACTTTCACAAATTTGTGATTTAGCCCAACGATCATCGATTGTCATCGGTGATAACTGTCTCACTCGCAATAAGTCTGAACTCCACCAGTCATGGCTTCTCATTAGAGCTTCAGGAATGTTCTAAGGTTTATCACTAATGAGTTGATTATTATGAAAAATGGGAATTTCACGATTGGATGTCGGCCTACTGGTGTAGAAGGTTAGGTGTTCACCAACTTCAAGCCCATAGGACAAAATCTGTGGGTGCGCACTGCTGATAAATCCTGTACCTGGATGGAAATGCTATATAGTACTGCCTGGTTTTCAATAGTATCCTGCCAACATTAATCTGTGGTGAATACACTCAGTTTACGATTCCATCAAAATCCATAAAAGATTGGATAATTGTTGTTTGCTATAAAATGACTATACAGTTGACTCTACAATCTATCTGGCATTCATTATTATGTAACTAAGTTAACTCAATGATAAATACTAACTACAAACATAACGATCTACTGTTATTGTTAAATGTAAAACAATTATCAACAGTTTATAATACAATTATAGTATATACATAGATTTTAATTATATGAAGTAAGTGAAACTAGTCAATACAACAATTCAGTTACTTCAATTTATATTTTCTTATGAAATTGAATTGAAGTCAATATTTGCCTAGTCTTATCCACAATTATTATTCACACTTAATGATTTGTCTATCAGTTTGAACAATAATGAAATAATTTTCACATTGCGTGTATATTCAGATAGTTTAATCTATTACTAATTTGTTGATAAATGATTAAAAAAAGAAGTAGAAAAAGGAAAAAAAGAAAGAAAAAGTTTTGTATAATGTCTCATTTAATGTATCTGTGCATAGATAATTTACAGTGAATAAGAATAAGAAACTGTTAGATACCTGATAAAATCTTACTTAGTGATAATTTTCTAGAAATGTAAGATAAACTGAAAATGGCTATAATATAAATCTATAAGTAGATTTCTACATTAATTCCATATTCATGAAAAGAAGCAATTCTGAAAATGTCTATTAAATTGATGAAATCGATAGAGAAGTAGTTTGTTATTTGTGTTCGTCACAGACTTATGTCAGCTGGATACTATTAAAATTCACCGAGCACTGAACAATTGTTTTGTCATAGTATGACATTTCTCAGTAGTGCACACCCTTGATTCCTAGATGAAATCGAATCCGGATGGGCTTAAGGTCTCACAGTCAACTCTTGGCCATCTGCACCACTGAGCTAGCCGGTATACATTGGTAAAATTTCTACATCTATCAACTTGTGATATAGCGCTGTCGATCATCTATTGTCGATGGTGATAATTATCTTACTCCCGACATGGTTAAACTCCACTAGTCACGATTTCTCTAAAGAACTTTAGAAAATTCTTGAAATTAATCACTAGTAAGCAGATTATTATAGTTGTTTAATGGTTGATTTTGTGGAGACTGGTATTTAATATGTTGTTTGTATTCTCGTGGGAAGTCACGATTGGTAAAGTTAGGAATTATTGCGTGTGGGACGGTTATTATTCCATTCGATGCAAGCCCGCCAAGTGGCACAGGTGGTCAAACTTTCGCTGTGGGACCTGAAAGTCTTGGCTTTGATTCCCTGATAAGACAGGGGTGTTAACAACTAAACAGTGGTCGGTAGATCTCCATTGTAATCAATTCATGATATAGCGCAATGCTTAAAGAATCTCAGGCGAGGTTGAAACAGACATCCAATACTCCCTGGCTTTCCACCAGTATCCATTCTGTGACAAATGCAAACAGCAAATCAAATATTAATATTCACAAAAGCCACCTTAAATCAGCAAAGTAATTATTAATATGAATGTCTCATAGAAGTACCACCTGACAAGGAACAATTGGAAAGTATGAAGATGCTAATACTGTCTTATCAATAATTTAAACGAATATTATACCGAATCAGGCCTTGAAAATAAAACATTTAACCTATTTGAGTTACCAGTGAGTTACTCAAAGAACGGTAAGTAAACTGTCGTGAAAAGCTAATAAACTGGTAAGTAAATGAATCAGTCTAAATTGTCACAACACATCAAAACACCAGTATGAATATCAAAGTAGGAGTAATAATAGTGTTAGTGGTAGAAAGAAAAATAAAGGAGGTGATTTGAGAAGAATTAATGTATTCATGACAAACTAATAAAGCTTAGAATCTAAGGAAGGGTAAAGTATGAATGTAACTTCATTCCAACAAATACTGAGACATGTCATCCTACTTCTTTAATCATTATTTACAACAATTGCTTAAACCAAAATAAGTAGTTCACCACTGTTGTTTAAACTGAAAGTCAAAGCTACCACTATCTTTGGTTTCTCTTACCCTTGTATTAAGGTAAGCAGTGGTTAGATTCCCAGCCCATAAATTTCTGTTAAACAGTAATTAAATGCCATAAAGTGTAAGTTTACAGTTATTTTTATTCACCTGGATGTATACAACGTCAACCAAAGTAATAAGCAATGTCAGTGTACTTAGCTTGGTAACTACATTTCGAGACAGTATTTTGTTTACTCGACTAAGATGTCATTTTTGTTGTTGTTGATGATAAAGGCTGAATCTGATCTGTCACTCTTCCCATATGTACCTCCATTATATCCTAAAATTTATTAGTCACTTTGTGGTTATCGATCGAGCTCATAATGTATTCTATGACATATTTCTAACTTTTCATCGGTAAATACCTTCGACCCAATAGTGATATCTAGAGAGGGGGTTTATATATTTTATATTAAAATAATTTGATACAAGTTCAAATTTATTTTCTAACTGACCAAAAAATATGTTGAAATTTGTATTCATAATTGTGATATTGAAGTAATCTAGATTATACTAAGCAACTGATGATGTGTTGATCTATCATTATGAAATCATGATTGACTGGTAACAGACAAATGATTACTAAAATTTCGAAAATATCCCACCTCCATATCCACTTAAATCTACATGTGTTATTACTCTCATAATGGACTATGCAAATGCAAATGAATTGAAAATCATTTTCGGTTATTATTATTATTCTTGTTATGCTTTATATCATTTTGTACTTTAGTTATTTGCTAGGGTGATGTCATTCAAAAATGACGGTAATTATTTTTTAAAAAGTTTAAAGTTATTGATGCAGTAAAACAAGGCTGTTAACTTGTATGTTGTAACAAACTTGATTATCCCACCCCCAGTCTTTCCACAAAAATTTACTCAATCACATTGTTGGTTGAATCGATCTACGTGCATAAAACTTAATTTCTAAACAGCATTGAAAATTAACAATCACTTAATTAGGAATTTGTCGTCTTTTTTTCACACTGAAATGATGTATGACTTCGTGAAAAGTCAGTTTCCATTCATCACCCTATTAGTAACAGATAAAAGTTCGTTAGATAATTAAGTGAATGTTTTCTGTAGATGAAATTCATTTTCTTTTTTTGTACCTACTACATTGATAAGTTGTCTATTGTAATTCAATGTTACTAATTAACAAGTTCAACATTTTTCATAGCTGACTGATGTTTAATTAGTAAAAAATTATGTTGCATTGATATTTTTCAACATAAGTGCATTCACTATTAGAATTTTTTTCCCTTTGTTTATGAATTGTCTACCTAATTATAGCCGTCGATATAGTTAATTACGTAATAACTGTGATTTGTCATGCAAGATGAATTTATCTGGTGTTGTCGTTTAAAACTAATACATAATTGTATATTCAGATTTCTATAGAAATGACAAGCAATTTCACCTTCATGAGTAGTCATAAATCAGATTATCGATGAGAGAGGAACTTTCCTAGGATTCTACTTCGTTTTATTAAGTAACCGACGAAGTTGAAAAAAGGGGAGTTATCGTCAACCATCTAAGCTGTGAGTACCCCCACCCCACCTGTTTGTTCATAATATTTACTCGTATTTGTCTGACAAATTCTTCTCTCATGCTTCAGTACTTACAATTACATGTACTTACATTCTCATTTAATTCTCAGCAAATGTTACAAAGAAATGGCTTGAAATTTCATTATGCAATGAAATACTGTTTTATTGAAGCAATGCAGTAAAAAAACTGTCAACTGATCGAAGAAAAATAGTTGAAACAGTTGGTTTTAAAAGTGATAATGTCACAGGGCTTCATCATATTCATGGCAATCGTAACACAGTTAATCATTTAATGACTACCAAAAACATTTGACGTTGAAACTTAGAATACTATCACAAACTAGCTAGAAACCTATCTTATCATAATAAATTTAGTACGAAATTCAGTAAATGATTTCGCTAATGAAAGATATTTTACCTAAATTTTACTCATGGAATTTTATAGTTTTAATTAGTAAATAAAGTTTTGAATATCTTGGCAATGATATCGTAATGATAACGGTTGATTGAATTATGTTAGCTTCGACAGGCTCTTTACTATTTTGTAAATAAAACTACCAATATGATACTACTCAAGCATTTGATGCATTTACTAGACAAACACATTAAGTAAGTGAAACTAAAAACTATAACTTTTGATTAAATTGCTGACATCTGCTCGACGTAAACTTGGTTCAATGTTGTCTAAAACTACAACGAAATTTTTTAAATCAAACCATTCAGCTTAAAGAACCCAATATTACTAAAATCACTATACTGCAGTGGTGTAAACAGTTTTGAAAGAAAACTTTATGATACATTCTCACTCAAAACTATTACACCATGAATAATCAATTTTGATGTATAACACTTATTTTCTATTATTAACAGATTTAGATCACATATGAACAGTTGAAAATCATGAAGATAACTATTTTCTTTTAGTTTACGTTGAATGTCAGAAGTCTATAAAAGTTAGAGTGCGTATGATAACGATAACGAGCAGAGTTTATAGTCCCATTTGGACACTTATCGGAGAGAATGTACCTCTCCTAAGTGTTGGTGATCATACTTACGAGTAACATTATATGTATTTTGCAAATGAATGACTATCCTCAAACAAGCGTCTCAATGGATAAAGCAGTCGGATTTAAGGTTAAATGACTGAACTTTAACTGATATGTTAAGATAATAGTGAGAAGCAGGTGCATGCGTCCAATAATCTTCAAATGAAACAAAACTTGTTTGCTAAATTTTACTTCTAACATAACGTCATATTCAGAAAATTCACTTAAGATTTATTAAATACCAACAGAAACTAATTAATTATGACTTTCACTATCCAGAATGTCAAAAACCCTGGATAAATGTAGTAAGTATAAATCCGGAAATAATTAATTTTTAAAATACCCACTTTGTTGAGGTAAAGTGAATATGAATTAAGACAATTAGACCTTTGCATAGATTTTCATAGTGTAGTATGAAGATGAAGTTGATCTAAAGAATTTGATATATACCATTACACATTTCGAAACAATTTGGTGACACACTATACTTATCAGAGCATTTCTATACAAAAGCATGAAGCCAGTGAAGGTCAAACTAAATAAAAGGTTGGGCGATAAATATGTGATAACTGCGTAATAAGGAACAGGACAGAAATTTATCACACCAACATAGACAATTGGAATTATCAAGACAAATTCGTGTTTTGTACATACAACGGTAAGTTACCTTTTCTAATATCTAAAGCCTCTACAAATTTGGAATTACCTTTACGGGGACTTTTGTGCAAAGACTAAAAAGCCATCAACAGGTCATACTTATGATACGTATCAATTTTGCTGTGTTTTAGATGAGCAAGGTTTTCTATACCCTGCCCTCCATCAGTCCTCAATTATCGAATTGTTATCACTCAACCTTTTGTTAATCTGACCTTCACTGGTTTCATATTTTTATACAGAAATACCTTGGTAAGCATAGATGTGACTAAATTGTTCGAAATGTATTGTGTAAATGCATCCTATTTCGTAGATTAACTTCGTCTTCTTACAATTTTATCAAAATATGATTTAACCAGTGTATGTTATACAAAATATGTATTTGTATATTCACATTAGAAATATACTGAATATTTTAATAGTAAAAGTACTTACTTCTGATCAACAGAATGTCAGATAAAATATCGCATAAACAATGCCTAGGATAAGTTAAAATAAAAATCAAAGCACCACAGGAAGTGTTATCAATGCTTTAAGGAAGAAAACAACATTCTAAAGGTAGGCAACAGTAAATGAAATATGCATTTGACAATCACGAAAGAAATCAATCACAACTGACAGATATTTATATATTTTTTCATAAAAAGAAATATATACATCATCATTCACTAAGTATTATTAGTCAGTAGAAAGATATCAACATATGAAATGGAATGCAACTACTAACTAGTAGTTGTAATTTCCTGATATTTATTTTCTACTCTGTTTGATGTAGTCCTCCATCACCACCACCATGATAACGACGACGAACACACCTCAAAAATAAAACGCTTAAACATGATTCCTGTGTTGACGATTATGATGACAACAATGATTTCAAATGATTGATTATAACAATGAGGTTCAGTGATGAAGTTTAGGATTAAATCAGAAAACTAAGTTGTTGACAGATAGATGGATAGTAAAATTATATATATATATATATATATATATATATATATATATATATATATATATATATATATAACGAATATGAAAATGAATTAAGGCTAACAGCTGACTTTATCTCAGTAACATACTGTTGTCTGTTGATATTTTGTTTCTTACAGAAAAAATAGCTATTGAAATACTTCTCTTTTTAATACTTGATATAAAGAAAATGACCCAAATGACCACTAATAACTCTTTTAGATTAATATATTAATATACTAGGTAGGGTTATGTGTTTCTGGCATGAAATACATCATTACTGTAATGCTAATCAAGTGCACCCCGGTAATATAATCAAGTTACGTTTGTCGTACAACCAGAGCAACTTTTAGCAATTGAACCCACTCTTACGAATGAAAAAAAATCAGAAGGCAATAAAGGATGGAAGAGAAGTTATATTCGATCATGAATAGAGCGTCGACGGAATAGCAACGTCTACGCTAGCAAACTAGAGAGAGAGATACTTTCCGTAGTGCGTCGTATCGTGATCTAATGGTGATGTGTGACCGCATGCCTTCAACTAGTTGTGTCCGCTATAACAAACATGGTCAGCATCAATGTTAAGAGCCTATGCAACTATTTATTTTGGGGATTATTTACCGCCACACCAACAACTATACATCTACATATACACGAATAATACTTTGTACATACTGACCAATGCCATGAAATGACATAAAACAACATACAATATAAAATGAACATAAATGTAGGAAATACAATGAAAATTTTTTTAGAATTAATGATAGAATTAATGAAATTATCCATCATAATTTCAATATTCAATAATTGTACATACAAAATGATGTTTGCATTTAGTGTTTGTTTTAATTAACTTCTAACAAAAATGTTTTTCTTTTTAAATACGGTTGGATAAATTTATATAAACCAATGAATTAAATGATAAATGAACGAATCATTCAAATAACTATGATATAATTAGGAATGGTGTCAATTGTTTTTCTTTCAGTCTATACAAATGAATGATGTATGGATTATTCATTAATTACTAAGGTGAAAATGTATCATTCTTGGTGTTGTTGATTAATGCAATTACAATTATAAAGTAAGTTCATTTTAATGGGAACTTTTTTCTGATATATATATATATATATATATATATATATATATATATATATATATAAGCAGTTTAATCTTTCAGGTATAGTTAGATAGTTTAACTATAAGGCCTTCACTTTTATCAGCGTTTACTTTATGTAAAAGTAAGCTTTCCATTTATCCTACAAATACTGATTTGGCTGTCATTGTAAATTTTACTGTTTTTATTTTTTAATAAATACCTGTTGACTCTTGTTTCTGATTGATATCTATTCATATACCAGATTGACTTAATTTATAAATACTGATAGGTTGTGTCTTTGTTGAGATGCCTATTGCTTGAAGAATGATCTGAATATCATGCTTTTATGACAAAGAAGGTTATCAGAATGAATCTATCCAATACCTCTTCAACAACTTGAAAGCTCTATATAACATAATGTGGTTGCTACTGATAACAATAACAAACGTAGTAAGTGTTTCACAGTAGAATTATTAAAGCTCAGATTATAGAACACCTAAAACATTCACATAAGCTGAAAATGTCATATATAGAATGACCAGGGATAAATAGGTGGACAGTAATTACAGTAACGATGTTATAATTATGATAGTTAATTCACTGAATGTAATATCTACCACTTTATGTGATGAGCAATTAAATACAAATGTTTGCTTTATGCACATATGCTGTATACTATTACCACTATGCAGTTTGTCACAAAAATTTTTTCATTTAATCATTTCTTATCTCTGAAAAGTGTTCGTTTGATTTTTAGTAACACTGTATTCAGTAGTTGGATACAAAATTGTTTGAATAACTAACTAACTTTTATAATGAGCTCATAAAAATCTAGAAAGTAATTAGGAGGATAAAGTTTGGTGTTGCTGAAAGTGAAGTAATAATTCACGAGTGACAGTAGACAGTTATCAGGCTATATCATGTGTCACAACTGAAATGGAATGTATAATCTTGACTTAATGATTAAACGGCAAAGTTTTCACCACTAGATATGAAGTGTATGGATTCAGTCACTGATTAGCCTTTTGATACAAAATAATAAGATTCATGATCCCTATTAAGTATTAAAACAAATAATTCAGCGAAAAATTTTTTATTTCCGACGATTTTATTATTACTAATTTTATAAACGTAATTTATATGAGACAATGAATGTGATAAAGGGACTTGTTGATTAGTGCATATGCATACAATAGGTGGAAATCATACCGTGTATCATGGTCATAATGGGCACGACAGATAATACAGCATAATTACGTCATCAGATAGACTGAAAATGGCATGAGTAACTAGAGGTCAATAAAAATAACTATAAGATAAGATATTTTGTCATTTGTACTCATTCTAACCGAATAATAATGGTGATATATCTAACATTACATTGGACGAAATAAATTCGTTCTGATGGAATGTGTTCAGTTGTAGAAATTGCAGTACAAGCTAATATGTAATTTAAGGGTTTGATAAAAATATCAAAAAAAAAACACGATTATTATACGGAGGAAGTTTACATAGGAACCTAGTGCCATAGTAACGAAAGCGATCTTATGAATTGTTTCTGCACGTAAAAGTCTAGCTTTATATTGCGCATGGCTAGCGTCTCTACAATGCACGGATATTTGCGGATAGCTTTTGGTAGATAAGGTTTTATTTTATAAATAATCACCTAATTCATTCTGTTGTAGACTAGATTACCTTCATCTTGTGGGTTGAATAAAAATTCAGCAATCACCAACACATGAAGTTCAGTAACAAGCACTTTAATTTAACACATGAAGTACCATAGCAATTCATTTATTGTTTCTTTGTATTTCTAAATTTGTTTAAAATTTTTGCTTATGCGAACGTATAAGTAGTGTAGGCAATGCCAAAATATACTCTTGTTTCTTTATGGCATTTACCTCATGAAATCAGAAGTCAATTTAAAATGGAGGTATTTTGATGACAACACTTTAAGTCCAAGATTAAAATATAACTAGTATTTGACTTTGTTTACCGAGAAGTTCTGTGGTAGTATCTATAATTCAAAAGCCTAAGTCAGAAGAATATAGACCTAAGGAAAGGCTCTTTACTCAAATACCACTAGTCAAGTCAGAGTGTATGACGAACTGTTGTCCGAACTTGTAACTTCAAATGGTATCCATCAAGGATATTCATTGTCTCCTTTTTTTAAGTGCACAATAGATTTTCTGCCGAAAACAGTCCTATCATCGTTTTCATTTTCAGAAACTATTCCCTACCCGGTTTACTGATTGATTTAGAATAAACAGACTTGATGAAGACGTTAATAAAATATGGTCTCTTGATAAGATTGAGTCACAAGTGCAAACATTTTTGGTATGTGTTTTTACCATTCTAAATTCTGATTACTACTTTAAGAGTGGTCTATTTCAACACCTTAGCTAAAGATATGGGATGATATAGCCGAGTGAGTTTATTACCTCGCTTATGTTTGAATCCTGATAAGCCTTGATATGTCAGTGTCTAAAGAAAGTTTCTCTCACACATGCGTACTAAGTGAACTTGTACTGATAAAGGGACATGTTATATTGACCAATGCGTACATTTTACACTATAATATTAAACCTTTTGTACAAATAATTATAGCTATCTAAATTTTACGTCACAAGTTGACCTGAGTTAGAAAATCAGGGAAATCTAGGAAGCACTGCGTATTGAATTAAAATAAGCGATTATTAGGTAAACATGAAGATAAATGATAGACAATCTAGATTCACTTTGTAGAAAATGACTAGTCGGTATTTTAATGAATAATAACGCTTACTAGCTGTCTGTTATGAAGTCATTATAAACCAGTATCCTCGTGAATGTTCATTTGATTGACTCCGAAATGAAAATCAACAAGACTATTGTGACTCATTTCCATGCATTCGGCACATTGTTTATGTTTAGTCACTGCTAAAATCATTTATTTATAAGTCACGTGGTCTTCAGCTATCAGGTAGCAGTTTCAAAACGTGACCCATCTACTTATGTTCTGGGAACTCATTTAGTTTCACTAACACCCATTCATATCAGGCTTTGATTCGAACATATAATTCCATACCTAATGACTGAATTATTCTGTTTAACATCGTTAATTAGTTAAATTATGCCTAGTATAATATTAGTGAACAATTCAGCCCCTGGTGTCACTCAACTCTATGTTATCTATAGTGTTACGGAAATTTTTGAATTTGGATTGGATATCACTAACCGGCTTACGTTAGATAAACATTAAAATTTATGTAGTATTAGACAACTGTTTTTTATGTATTAGGTTGTTCAGTAATGCTCATTCATGTGATCAATCGAATTCGGTATGTCGGCTGTGATGCGATTACTTACCAACAGCAATCGGTGATATCAAGCAAATATTTCGCGAACTAATCTATAGTTAGAAATATCGACTGTTGAATCCCAGACATTATTCTAACGGTTGGATGTTCACCATGAGCCCATTCTCTTGATATGAATTCAGATACGCACTAGTATTCAGTCCAATACAATGACGAAACATCTGTACTATGCTTTCTGGTTTACAATGGTTGTCTAACGTATGTCAGTTCATGACATCAAAATTCAAGTATTATTTTTTGTTTAAATAGGATTTTACGCCTAGTTGTTATATAAAAATGCTTTAAATAATTGCTAGTTCTTTGAAATTTAACAAGTCATGTGTATTAGAATTGTGTATATGAAAAATATAAGTAATATGAACTACTATCCATCAAATGTAATTTATTCTATTAATTCCTCTATGTGTATGGTTGAATAATTTGCTTAACGAAGTAGATATTTCACTCTGAGAATAACATTATTCATTATAATACTAACGTAGACATTCTAGGAATATCAAAAAACTTCATCTGTTAACAGTACAAAAGAAGATCACAGAAACGAAATTCTCTCTATTATGAATGACTATTTTCGTTGATAAAGAATAGTTAGTGTGTCCAACGAATAATCTGTTTGAAGAGCACAAATACGTAAAGAACTACAAACAGTGTGCTACTGTTCTTCAGTGTTATTACGAAATAACAATTACTTAATTACTTTTAGATTTTTGCGATGTCAAGTATTGTTAATATATCACACACACACACACACACACATAACCAGTAACCAGTCAACTAATGAAACACAGGAAGTACTGAACAGCTGTTTTATTATAGTTTGAATCCTTAGTAATGGGTATCCACAATCCTATCAACCGGTATTCAACACAAAAACTTCAGACCAATGGATAAGCTATTCAACCTCAGAATACTCAGTTGATATTCAATAATTCGTATTTCTAACCGGTTTTTGATAGTTGTCTATTGACACTAAGTTTGTTATGTGAACTAAAGCTAATTTCGCTAATGCCAGTGGCTGAATAGAAATGTAAAATGATTAATTAACTTCTCAGTTTAACAATAAATATTAACAGGTTTATCTACTGACCATAGTCAAGAACTTCTGAAAGTATTCAGTAAAGATTTTTGAATAAAATAAGAGGTAATACCTTGACTATTACTGGAAATGTTCAGGTCAATGATTGTTTAGTTTTTATTTTTGTAATTTTAGGAAAATTTCATGTAAATTAATAATCAAGTTACACTGGATCATGTGTTCAGTTCCAATTTATCATTGATTTGTTTCTAAGGGCTATTATTATAATCTGCCAATGTTATTCAGTAGCAATTAGAATGAAAATATTGTGAATATTTTTCATTTACACAAATCATCGATCAATGAGCATGTTATCTGCAAAAAAGAACTATAATCTTATGGTACATTCAGACACTTCATTAAAATCATCTTCATTTATTGAAGCATGTCAAATTGTAGCTTATGCAAATGTCATCATTTGATTCATTATAACTTCTGTGAAATAGTGTAATTAACTTTAAAGTAATTTTTTCCCATAATTTAAGTTGAAAACATTTAAAAAGTCATTTAAAACAAGCATTAAAATTATTTGAACATCTAAATAACACTAGACTTTTATAAAACTCCACTAAAAACGTACTTTTCCATGCCACCGTAGGCTATTCTTTGTCATTTTATTAAATTTTAGCTAAAATTATCATTCAGATTTGATTGAAATAAGAAGTTCACAAAAGTTGTTAACATGATTTATGAGATTAATCACATCTGATTTTAAGTTTTAGTTGACTGAATTTATCACAGAATAATGCTAGAAAGGGTATCACTGAAAACAATTGAGCACTAGACAACTGTATCATCCTAGCATGGGACCCCTCAGCAGTGCACACGGAAAAGTTCCGCCCCAAGGGCTTCAGGTTGATGAACTGCTAACCTTCTACATCTCTGATGCAAATTCAACCAACTTAAACTATATACCAATCTCCACAAACCACTTCAATTCTGTTACAATAATCATCTCATTAAGGACTAATTTCAGAATGTTCCTAAAGCTCCAGTGAGAAGTCATGAATGGGAAAGTTTAAACTCGTTACTAGAGTTAGACAGTCATCACCGACTACAATCAATGGTCGTCGCACTATATCACAAAGTGATGGAAGTGGGAGTTCTACCATTGTATGCTGCCTCACTGATGGAGAGGGTTAGACGTTCTTCAACCTTCAGCCCTTGAGTCGGGATCTAGGGTGTGCACTGCTGATTAGTTTCAAACTAGAACTTGACAGCTATTTAGTGCTCCTTGGTTTTCAATGATATTCTATCAACATTATTCTGTGACGAATTCAATCAACTATGATTTAATGTCCGTAAGCCACTTTAATAAATAAATAGGATAATGATAAGTACATTTTGTTTTATTTATTTAAGTAATTTTTAATCCTTTTTAAATCTTCCATATATATAATTTAAGTAATTCAATGGCACTCAGACATACAATAAACAAAATAATGCCGATAGACACATTATTCATTCAAAGTATACAAATCAACAAGATTGTCTAGCATATTATAATCTGATTTTATTTCTAATTTTCTTTCAAATAAAATGTTTCTCCTGGCATTTTGTGCCTAATACTAATCATCATCATCATCAGTAGCATCATCAGATAACATTCATCTAATATAGTAGAAGAATATACGTAATAATAAAGATTATTATTGTTACTATGACTATGATTAATAATTATAGTTATAACCTAATTTTTACGTAACTATTGAAGACATTGGCATAAAACCGATAACAACAATTTTTAAAAAAAATGTAACCACATGCTAGACTGCATTCTTTCAATACCCATTTCTAATGATCCCAATACTATTGAAGTTTATCTAATCAGATATGACCTTTCAAAATGAGATAATCATTTCCATTTTTGTTTTATTACTTTATAAATAATAAATACAAAGCAAATAATACAATGACTGACATCATTGTTACTTAAAAAAAAATGTGGAAATTATACATTTTTGAGTTAACTACAAGAAAACGAAGTGAAACTAAAAGAAAGAAAGACTTAGTGTATGTAGATGCTGAGATTACCTGATCACCTATTTCAGTAGATAATCTACTGATAAGATGTAACCTCATAATACTTCACTTATAATGAATGTTATATATTTGTTGATTGATTTAAAAAAAACACTTTTAGGTGTTAACCAGATGTTTGAATACAAAAGAAAATATCCTGTAACATCATCTATGTAAACATCATCTCCTTATTGATAGATTTAAATAGCATAATTTCTGTATTGATCAAATTTATGTGTAACATAGATCAGTGGATGAAAAGAATATTAGATATACTAATCTTGATCTCTTCAAATGTGGTAAACAATGTATTTATAAAAAAAGAGAGAAGAAAACAAGTGAAACAAGGTATTGTTAACAAATTTTTTTATTCACAAAATGCTTGACTTAAATACGTTTGATTATGTAATAATCGGGGGGGGGGGCGGGGAAGGAGTGGGATTTCACAGCCTGCGTGAATGCAGTTTTGATTTCATTGTTGTGTGAGATGTAAGGTAAAATAGTTAATCAATAAATTAATATAATTGAGTGTTGTGGAGATAGATGACTCGTCGATTTTGATATCACGAATTGATCTGAATTAGACAACCAATGATGATATGGAAGCACTGGACGGTTGTTTCGTCCTAGTAAGGGGACTCCTCACCAGTAACACACTCACGACTCTATCCTGGTGGTCGAACCCAGGATCCTTTGGCCCCACGGCGAACGCTTAAAAACAAAGTCCTCACCAGTCTATTTCATATAGAAGGGACTTTAGAATAATTAAGATGATTTTTTCCACATGTAGTTGGATCTGATAATAATTAAGAATAAAAGTTAAGACTTTTGAATTTAATAATTCGATGGCAGATAATTCAACAGTAACATAAATTGTGAATGATTTATGCATACAAGTAATTCATAATACTATCAATCATTAGAATTAAATTGTAATGAAGAATAACCGTTTAGTAGATTTTCACTTAATAACAATATTCACCGGTAATTTAATTCACTTCTCTAAATTAGAATACATATTGATAATCGCTGTGAATAAATTTTACATTAACTACATTAGATAATTGCTAATATAAAATGTCTCCAATAAAATATCTTGTAATTTGGTATAATACATTTAATCCTAAGTAAATTTTTTCATCTGTGTATCATTCTTCTACTTTTCACATGGTACGTTGTCGTTTCGGTCATTATGAAAAATGTAATTTCGCATATTCATTTCATGTGATGAAAATGATCATGCAAAACTATCTTGAAGGCGTTTCGACATAAAATATAGTATATAAATGTGTCTAACAACAGAACTACGATGTTGAATGATTTCATAGACTGATGTGAAAAGATGGTTCAACTTAGCTTCATGTTTATTCCTAATATTTACCTTCTTCAATGTGATAAAGTCGATGTAGTAATGTTCAGTTATAAAATACGATGTATTCATTTTAATAAAAGACTAAAGTCACAAAAATTAATGAGTAACCTATGCCTGAATGTACATATCTTCAATGGATTTAGTCAGCTCGTTTCACGTATTCTTTTGATTGACGGTTACAAACTATCATTTTCAATGATATCCTCTTCTATTCTCAACAGAACTAATACATTTGGATAACACTGATAAAATGAGTAATTAGACAAAATTGACTGAAGTATTTCATTCTCATGAGGTTTAAATATCTATGCAAATAAACTGCCTGTTAAATGTTTCATTAAGAAATACAAATAAACGAAAATATACATCATGAATATTTGCTTATTATAATGTTTCAGTTGTAACAATTTTGAAACTTGCATAAAGTGACTTGCAAACAACTTTTGTATATGTTGCTTAAAGGTGGAATTGTGGCTGATAAATGAAATCCTGGACACGTCTGTCGTGTTATTTATAACTCGTCAGCTGGATAGATGCGAATTTTATTATATTCATACTAGAACTCAATCTATTCGTGTCAAACAACACAGTGTATCTTACTGAATTACTGAGTACGGATAGTCATAATTGTGCAAAGAATATTGATACATAATTTGGAAGTATTTGTTTATTATTGTCGATATAATTACAGGCTTAAATCGGTTGGTCATTACTGTTATATTTATTACGATTGTGAAATACCGCGTTATTAAGACAATTTTGTTTAAGATGCACATATGACAACAGAGAGTAACCAATTCTAGTCCGTATCTATATTAAGGAAAACACATTCAACATTTCAAATTATATATATATATATATGCTTATTTGAATTGCTAGATGATTGTTTAAAATCTTTAAACATAAGATCAAACAAATTAGTGGTCAGGAAACAGCGAATTTAGGTTTATTGATGGCTGGGGTTTATTGGCAATGCTTACTTTTAGTCTCAAGGGGACTAATGTTTCCCGTGATACTCGAATTGACGTCATTCATTGAATGTGGAATAAAAATACAAAAAATAAGGAAAATAGAGTTAAAAGATTAATAAATAAAAGTGACTTCAAAATCCAACTATTACAGACTATAATGGAGGGTCAATGTAGTCTACTGTTGTCACAATTCAGATTGCCCGGTGTGTTATTTGCAGTACTAGTTGAAATATCATTTCACTTGGCTTGTTACCACTTATCACAACTCTGTTTTGATAACATTTATTAGATTTTCAATTACATTATTACCAAATAGTAAAAAATGCATGTACAAGTCACTGTGTATTCACTGGGTGTGTTAAACACTAGTGTCATGTTCGACAAAATTTGGATCCCAAATTCTAAATTTCAATATATTTACGTTGTTCATTTATCATTTAACTCTGACTGTGTTTATACTAGACAGTTGAGGATAACACCAGACTTAAAAATAACTATTAAGAATAAGTATATTTTAGTATTGTTCTGATGTGAACTACAACCTACCAAGATATGCAGAGATAGTGATCCTAGCCGGGACCAATACTGGCTAACCCAGTCAACAAATTGGTTATTTTATGATCGTATGTCTGCCCTGTGACTCCTAGTACCCAAGCCGGATAAAGGGAAACAAGATAAATGAGACAACAAGCAATTATTTGGAATCACATTTCATTCATCTGTGTTAGGAAGTCCCTAATTTTCCCTCAGAAAAGTCTAGGGTGGTCCAGAAACATCTGAAAAATACAGATTCACGTGCCACTACTCTGATTGGATATTTGATCATACCGCTACTATATTTAATAGGGTTTTCAAACTCCCCAGAAGCTCAGGGTTATTTGTAATTCCATAAATATCCTCGTTTTTCTGTACAGTGAAAGTTACTTTGGAATAAAGCGTTCATTTCGTGTTTCACTCCTTTTCTTTTGTGTCGAAGTCGTAGTGCAGATATAGTCTGAGGTTATCCGAAGCAAATAGTAATCGGATCTTGAGCCTACTTAGTAGACCTATCATTTACTTGCACTCAAAATCTGGCCATACAGTGAACTAATAAGGAGAATATCATTTATCAAAAAAAAGAGCAATAAAGACAAATAACTGAGGGTATAGTTATATACCTAATTAGTTTTGTATTGCTGACTGGAAAATAATATGGTAACAGTTCATAAGTCTAGTGCAAGGGGAACATAATCAATAATAGAAATAAAATAATTGATCGAAATGTATTCGAAATAAATCAAATAGTCTTCTAGACGACAGTTCTGAAAGTTAGTTATTGTTTATCAGTCAACCAATATAGCAAATATCTAGTATCCCTACCACTCCCAACCACTCCCCCACCTTCTACTATATGAATAATGAAATAATAATCAAGAATTGTTAGATATTTTATGGACAATCTTGTTTCACTTCTTTTAAATTTAATCGTAGAGATCATTGAAATTTAATTTTGTATTTATTTATTTGTTTCTTTTATTTGTATAAAGTTTCCTCTTCTTTTTTTTTTTTTCACTTTTCATAACAATTAGAAATAAAATCTACAAACAGATTTACATCCATCTAAACATTTCACATATGAGATAAAATAACGAAGGATTAAGTAGCTTAAAATTTATGACCCAACATATACCAATTTAACATTCTTAGTAGAATATACTAAGAGAACTGAAAAGAATCAAAGTCTAAGATCAAGAATTAATTGTATTTGACATTTTGACCAAATATTTTAGTCACATATTTACCCTCCATCACCCCGCCCCCCCCCCCAAAAAAAGAAACTACAAATTAATTTATTAACTGACTTCCTAACTAACTAAGTAACATAATATTAACATCTGAATCAGTAAGAATATCAATTTCATTTTATTCACTCTGTTTATCTTCTTTATTTACACTGAGTTAGTTGAGACAATTTTGTTTCAATCGATCACTTTTATTATATAATCTATTTGTACGTAATTCTATCATTCATTCACTTTGATACAAGTGGCCTCTCTATATTAAACCCTACCACCTTCTTCTCTAAATCCCACTTCGCCAAAATCCACACTGACAGTAACCTATCAAAGATAGACAGCACAACGGAATTACATATCATAGTGATTAAGGTCTAATTCCTCTATTTTTTTTATTTCTAAGATATCTCTCTCGATAATTGTTTGTTAGACAAATAGTACAGAAATAAAGCATCTCAGAAAATGATTGAAATTCGCCCTCTCCCCACCTCCTCATTCTTTCTACAATCTGTGAGGATCACTAAATAATAAATAAAACATTAAAATAATTTGTTTTACTACTTAAACTGTAAAATGAATCTATGGAGGATGAAAAACAAAAGAGAGAACTTTCATTATTTTTATTTAATCTATGATTATCAAACAAGATTTTAAAAATGAGTTACGATATGACAGTTGGATATATATATATATATATATATATATATATATATATATATATATAGGATTAATGTTTAACATAATAATAATAACCTTCACTAATAGTAGTATTAGTAGTATTGTAATGAAAAATATGAAAATCTGATTGCTTATTAATTTATGTTCATCTGTATACTCATACTTTAAGTTGAATAATTAAAAAACTTAATTCTTCTTGATTTGAAATAACGTATCTATGAATAATTATTTTGAACTGTAAGGTACTGTTTTAGTGATAGACATTTCTTTGCCTAATCTTAAGTGCATAGCTGATATGATTTAGGATAATTAAAGTTCAATTTATTATAGTTAGCGATTGTAAAAGAGATCAAATTAGTGTGATTGGTGAATATATGAAATTACTGATGGTTATTTGAAAAGATAAAATATATAATTTTTAAGAAGTCCCATACTAGAATGAAACAATTGTCCGATACTTCCTGGTTTTCAGTGGTATCTTACTAACATCAATCTGTGACAAATTCAGTCGACTAAAACATAACTTCCACTCATTAACTATCATCCGTTTATACTTAACGGAAAAATCCACTTCCCTGAAACACATCAGTGCTAAAAAGAATAACTCACTTCAAATTAATTTGTTTGTTTAAATGTATATAGGTTAACTACAAATTTTTAGATGTATCTAAGAGGTACTAGGTAGGAGTTGTAAAGAGTGAAATGTCAAATTCATTTAGCTTTATCGTAATTTATAACTGAAACTGTTACACTAATAAGTTTAAGGTAATTTTAAGTATCATGTGTGTAATTTCACACAAAATCGTAAATGTAAAAAGTCTCATATTAAAACGAAAAAATTCTATAAGTCGTTTATTAGTGTGTACTGATACCTCGTTTTAACATCATAGACTGATGGGAGTTAGATAACCACTGAAAGTGAGAAAACTATAAATAATTATTTTATACCAGCGTAATTTTTCACAGAAATGTGCATTCAAAACTTTACACGAAATCTAATCATGAACTTCTTATCTTATGATGAAACTGAAGCTGAAAGCTTAAGTATAAAGAATTTACTTTTATTAAAGTCAAAAGTGTTTAGTTCTATAACTTTATTATTATTATAAACGCTCAATTCAAAAGAAACACTGCTGCAAAGATCCTTAAAAAGAGACTTTCCAGATCTATAAAGAAAACCTTCTACTTAACCGAATTCTCGACTGCTTTCTCCAGCCAACCTTTGATTTGGAAAGACACCAAAGATAAGCTTCTGCTTTGGGGCAAATCATTGTGTATTTACAAATCTACCTGTTTCTGTGGTGCCGAATATGTTTGGCACACAAAATGAAATACATCAAAAAGCATCTCTGAGCATTGCCGTGTGTGGCTTTCTAAAGGTATGAACATGCTTATCAGCCTCTCAATCCTCCTTTTCAATTTGCTACATCAGAATCCTCCTTCACAGTCATCTGCTTAATCCAACAAAATAGCTAGACAGATTGCTAATCAATAAACTATGTAATGCAGAGGCTTTGCCAGTTCATATTTTCATGTGTAATCTCTGTTCACAGAAATACTAGGTTCAATCCCTTATTCTACCGTGGCACCCACACACTACTATTTCTTAATAATCTATTATTCTCCTTCCGTCCTTATTCTCGTCTTAATGACTATTGTTAATTAACCACTATTACAACAACTATTGTTCTTCGTACTCAATCATATACAATCTTTTCACTAGCAATTTGCTTGCTATTTGACAACACCTTCACAATTCGATATTCCTGAATAATTATGTTCAATGAATGACCTCTCCATTATTGTCATTTTCAAGCAGTTTCTGTTGCAACACTAATTTGCCTGCATTTTACATAACAGACTAACATGTGATGATTTCGACTTATTTACTTTATGATGCGACTCATTCTTTTATTTCATAATAGAATATTTTATCCAAAAAACCGCGATAGATTATGATTGCACAGCTTTAGTAAATAACATTGTCAGAAAGAAAATCTTTGCTAATCACTCGTAAAAGTTAATTTTACAACCCCTAGTGACTGATATCGGAGATGGATTTCAGTATGGAATTGAGATGTGACACGTGGAGTTCACCGATTGGCGTAACGCCCATCAATTCCGCAGTACCACAAAATCTTTAAACATAGACACAACTAAGTTCATCTCAAATAGGTTGTTTAAATGAAAAGCCTGAAAATTCTTGTCTTGGTACCTAGTTAAAACATGGGTACGAAACCATAATTTAATGCATAACAGTCGTTTAGTTGAAATTAATTTGTAAATTGAATAAGTGAACTCACATATCTCATTAACCCTCAATAACAACTAATATACGCATAATGTATAGTACTTGACAGATGTCACGTTCAACGTTGAATAATAAATCACTACTAGAAATCATCTTTAAATTAAAATTTTCTTATTGAATTCAAATAATAATTAACAATTTAATTTCCTTTTTACATACCTACATATTATAAATACTTTTTCAGAGTATAAGTTGGTTCTTATGAACAACCGTTTAATATGATTGAGTTCGAAACAACTTTTATATCTGGAAACATAGCTCAACAAAAAAATAAATAATAAGTTTGTAGTAATCTAGTAAATCATCATGGTATTTCTCGTTTAGGCACATGCATACATATATGCTGTGTTAATGTGTTTACTAATCATATTGAAAACTAAGTTAAAGTGATTTATTGGAGGTAGGTATTAAATTTAGTTATCTGTATTCATCATAGATTGATGTTGGTTAGGTTCCATTGGAAAACAGTGAGCAGTGGACAGTTGTTTCGCCATAGTGTGGGATTTCCTAGCAATAAGCACTTATTATTCCCTCAGGGAATCGAAACTGTGACCTTCGTGTTGGCAGTCTCTTAATCTTTTATACCAGTGAGCAGATGTTCAATGTTAGAATTCATCCTTTCATCAATTTGTTATATAGCACAACTGCTAAACATTGAAATAAAGTGGATCTAGTTGTATATTATACATACATAATTTGTAAAACTGAAAAATTTCATTTTTGTTACTTGTTTTAGCAAAAGTACTTATCATCAATTAACATTTATTCTGAGTCAGTTATTAACATAAATGTAAGTGTATGTTTATTGAATAACCGCCTCTTCTTCCATCATGCCAATCAGATTTACTGTTTATTCTTTTGTTAGATTCATAAATTAAAATGAAAAAAAAATTCGTCCGTATCAACTTGAGAAAAGGATGTTCAGTAAAATGCTAAAAACAAAGGAATTCATGAGTTGTAAAACAAATTATGCCTGGGATGAATTCAAAAACACATTGATGATATTAGATAATAATAAAAGATTAACTGATAGCTTAAAAAATTAGATTATTAGTTTGCAATTGATTATTGTACAGGTATTGAATATAATTATTTCTAAGTATAGAAAAGTAAACAGCTAGGAAGTTGTTTTATTATTGTTTTTCGTTGAATGGAACATTTCAATGAAGTATGCCTGTTGTCTAGTTGATTGATGCTTTCTGTGTGCTTCTAAACCATGTCGTCATGTTTAAGTCTCTATAAGTATTGTTAATAAATTATTTAAACAACAAATGAGTTGTCGTGTTAGAAATTACTAAGTGATGAAAAATGCTTCTGAAAAATCTTAATTTGTGCAGGACAGAAGATGGTTAAGCGTTCGCTCATTTCGGTCTGAAGATTCTGAGTTTGATTGGCTGATGGAATCGACGGTGTACACTATCAAAAGTCCAATACCTTGACGAAAGAGCTGACAAGCACTCGCTGTTTTTTAGTGGTACCCAATCGACATCAATCTGTGACGAAAACAGACAACTAACGTTGACACCTACCTTCATTAAACTACCTCGATTTTATTATTACTGCTATTATAAGTTAGCAAAATGTTTTTTCGTTTCATTTATTAACACAAAATCTAACAACATAAACTAGAGGACATTGGTTACACATTTACTTTGGGATTTGGTTAAGCATTTTAAAATTTTTCATTTATATGGTCATCAGATGCCCCAATTTATACATCAGTCTACTATCTAACGAGCCTAAGTAACTTGTTCAACTTAGAATTTAATGCTCTCGATTGATTGGCTTTTTGTAAGTTTATTATTAATACATAGTTATCAGTTAACAACTAGTAAATGAGTTGTCAAACCTTAAAAACTTCTGAAATACTAATCACTTTCGAGATTGTAGATAATGATTAACAATCAATAACAAAATATCATGATTATGTCACCATGTGAAATAGTTCTATTCATATAAAGATTATAGAAATGTCGAGGATTCTAAATCCCGCGTGTCGGAAAATATACGATTATTCAGAAAATCAAAATAAAAGACTTTCATTGACTTTTGGTATGCTAGAATTGTGATCTTTCCTTAGATTAAATTAATCCAATATTAAAATGAGATAGTTAATGGAGATAAGTATTAAGTTTGGTTGATTAAATTCGTCATAGGTTAATGTTAGTAGGGTATCATTGAAAACCAGGAAATACCAGATAGTTGTATTGTCCTCGAATGGGATTACTTAACAGTGCGCACCCTAGATTCCTCCCAAAAGGGCTTCAGGTTTGACGAACGCTTAACCCTCTACACCACTGGGCCAGACGGTATCCAAAGGAAGAATTCCCACTATGCACAAGAACCAGTTAACTAGTGACTAACTTCAGGATGTTTCTGATGCTCTAGCAAGAAGTGGTGACTAGTAGAGTTCGCACTTGTCTGGAGTGTGACATTTATCATTGATGACAATTGATGGTGGTCGCGCCACATCACAAATTGATGGGAGTGTGAATTTTACCGTTGGATGCCTTTTAGCCCAGTTCAGAGAGTTAGGTTTTCTCCAACCTGAAGTCCCTTGGGTCGAATCTGAAGTAGGCACTGTTGAGAAGTCCCATATTACGATAAAACAGTTATTAAGTGCTTCCGGGTTCCCAATGGTACTTTACCAACATTAATCTGTAACGAATTCAATCAACTAATTAAATATTGGTTATACTCCAAAATATTTGTTGTTATATTTAATTGTCGTAATTCATTCAAAGCTAATTATGTTCTCAGTTTTTGTAGAAATAATCATTCATGTTGATTTTTGTAACAGCTATTTAACTTGGTAATTTCACATAACTCTTACTCACTGTAAACTAACTAATATAACAATGTATTCAATCCGTATTACTGATCCATCTGATATTTACTAGCTTGGATCTAAGTTTCAGCAAACTGACCATAGGCTCAGAATACCTGAACGTACTAACGCCTGTACATATTTCGGTCACCTACTGAAGTTATGCCTATAGACCAGTGAGAACTACATCAATCAGCCCATAGCCAAAATACTTGTTTAGGTCATGATAAAAGGATTTAATGGAAAATCTTCAGCTTATATTACGTTTAAACATCGAAATTTCAAGCATTTTAATAATTTAGAGTTGCTAATCGCCTATTAAACAAACTTTAAATCATCACATATTAAACGCAACTTTGATAATTATTAAAAAATTTAATTAATTTTTGTTAAAATTATTATTTAAAATAAATTTATCTTGTAAATTTACAACATGGATAACTTAGAACTGTTCAAATCAACTTCACCTCCCCTTGGCTCCCACAAGGCTATATGAAACTATGCAATAATTATTATCCCCCTTCAGCTACTCAATCTATTCTACTTTAGATGTATTTAATGAACAATGCTCCTTTATATTTACTGTTAACATATTGTCTCAGAACTAAAACTATCCGGTAACAGTACCATAAATAAAGGGTTGTTATATTTCTTTGTTTTGTTGCATGATTTATCAAAAATATCTTCTCTATTAAATCAATAAATCAAGGAAACCACAATTTAGGTAAATTATTTATTTTAAACATTTTTTTAAACTTGATAACACTTTGAAACTAAAGTAAATAATCAACTGGAAAGACGTAGGTGAAAATTTCTATTTTAATTGTCCTTAATGAAAAATTCCACATAGTAGAATGAAAAAGAAAAAGAAAACATTGAAAAATAATAAGTATCTATTAACAGTAAAAGATCACTCAACAAACCTGTTTTGTCACTGTTAGTAATAACTAATAAAGCCATAAACCGTAAATAGAAGGCATAAGGGTAGGAAATCCTACTCTGTCAATGGTTTCTAGCTAGTTGGCGCTCGTCAGCAAGACATAACTGAAATCTTGAGAGAACCGGTGCTCTTTACTGGACTTACTTCCATGTTACTTAATTTTGCAGTCTTTTGTTGTTGTCATTCCGTTATTTAGACAGCGAATAATGCCAAAATGGTAAATTTATCGACTGAATTTGATTAACAATAAAAAAACTAGGAAAATCTCGCAATGATTTCTATTCAGTCATCAGTCAGTGTTAATCTGTTGACGACAAGACAGTTCTCGTCATCTACTAAAGGAAACCATAGAAGCCATAAGACATCTGCTTCCTGGAGGAAGACTTTACCAAGAAACATACTGAGCAACTTCAGACTTCCTTGCCACTGAATAAACATTCTATGTTTTGAGTTCATAAATTCTTTGAAGAAGGAAAATAATTTAAATGTCACGTATTGTTATTAGTGATGGTAGTCTCTTTCTAAAAATGGCTGAACTCTGTTGTTCGCCAATTCTTAAATAGCTACTTGTAGTCTATCTCAACACAGTATTTCTCCTAATATACAAGAATGGTTTAGACTGATGAATCTACGAATAAATTTAAAGTTCTCTGAAGGTGAATTTTATTGATAACCTAATATTATTTCGACAATCATAAGAAACTAGTGAGTACCTGGCAGACACTTATGATTGCTTTACTTTGGTGATATCTCAGCAATGAGCAATCATAAATCCGAAGGGTTGAAATTTGATGATTTATACTTTAAAATTCAAGTAATGTGTTCAACAACACTATTGTGAGAAATCAATTTAAGGTTCGTTGGTAGGCAGTGAATCAGTAACCAAGTGAAGTGACTTTATCTAATGGTAAATAGTCTACAAGATTGAAGTGGTCGAAATAAAACTACTATGAGTCTAAACTCAGTAAGATCGTCTACAATCACTCACATAAAAGCACGAATTGATATACAAGCCCTACACTATATAATAGGTTAGTTATTAGCCCATTTCAACATCATTTGATCAATATTAATCTTAAAGCTGTTATCGTCAAATGAAGTAGCTTTGTGAAAATTTTACAAATATAACGAAAGTAGTTTTTAACACTAACTGACGCATCTATTGAAAAACCATTGCTAATAGTAAACTACGTAATTTTCACAAGTAGCAGGACTAACCTAATTCATTTCATATCCACTGATAACTTAACAAGTATTATAACATGTAACAATTAAACTTGTTACATAGGGTTTTATTCACCATGGGATTTTGTATTTGGACTATTTAATAAAAATAAATTATTCTAATTAATTTTAGTTGATAGGATTCGTCAAAGACTAATGTTGGTAGGGTATCACTGAAAATTAAAGAGAACTCTGTAACTATTTGTCCTAGTATGAGACTTTCCAGTAGTGATTTATGCCACAAACTGAGGAAATCAGGAACTCTACCATCGAACGCCGTCTCACTGGTTAAACAATTACTAACCTGAAAGCCGGAATCTGAAGTACACACTACTGAGGAGTCCCATACCAGGGCGATTCAACTGTTCACTACTTCCTATTTGTCAGTTGTCGCCAGACAATATCAATTGCTGCCGAATACAAGTAATTAAACTTAATACTGGTCACCACAACAACACAGTTCAATTATTTTTATTATTGTTTATATTAATAAAAATGATTATTCCAATTTTAACAACAAAATTGAAACAAAGCGATACATTGGTGAAAACTTTTAAAATTTGAAACTTGATTATAAAACGTTATACTGTAAACTTATGGAAATTGATAGATTGGATAAAATTATTCATTCATTTTTCTATCTTTTTAACTTGAATAGTGAGCACAAGAGGTTTCGATGACTAAATTGAAACTGATGAACATTATTAATTAAAACAATTAGACTATTCTATTAAATTCCATAGTGTCATGAGAAGACAGAGCTGGTCTGAAAGATTTGACGTATTTGCGCTTTACATTTTAAACAATTTGGTCACATACTTACTTGTCATAGCATGTATATATAAACAAGTAAACCTAATAAAGGTCAAGTTAGCTGATGGGTCAAATAAGTGAAAACAAATGAAAAATATAACATGAGAAGGCCAGAAAAAATTTCACGATATCAAAAAATAATAGTAATAATTAATGATTACCACTTTTGTAACATTATATAAATGAGAATGTGTTATGACGCAAGAAATTGGGTGATTGGATGGCCGAGTGCCGATTGCTAGTGCCTAGTTGGTTATTGCGCGTCTGCCCTGTGCCCACTTAATCCCAAGCCGAAATAAGAAGAACGCGAGCCAATAGGTCAGCCAGACAGAATCGAATCTATATTTCAAGCATTCTTTTATATACACATAAAATCAGACCACACAACAACCCAATTAGAAAATTAACATGAATACAAAACGAGGGGAATAGTGGTAGTGAATAGGAACAACTTGTACACAACTAATTAACTGTAGACCATAATAAGAAACAATTTAATAACAGCGATTATGCTGAACGGGAGGATAGGGCAAGCGGAGCGTAACAATAATAGAAACAAAATGTTTACATTACAGATAGTTCGAATGAATGAAATAATGTTCGCAAACACAGTTCTGAAAGTTTGTTACACTTCTTTGTATTCCGGCATAACAGAATGCATATAATGGAGATTTTCCGTCTCCACTGTACATTTCAGAAAATCTCACCCCATCCCTCCCTACTATACAATTAAAAGTCAAGAATTTTGAAGCGATCTACTGTTTTGGATACACTTATAGCATATATGTATCATATAGTAGACATGTACTGTGGTTATGTATGTTTAGGTTGTAAATGGAAATTAGTAAATTACATGTCGATCAGATTTTAAAATACTAAAAATGATCGTAGACAATGTGAAAATTTGGTTATATAACAAAATGACCGAGAGGTTCATTTAATGTAGAAAGATTATGCAGGTGTATTGTGATGATGGTGATATTTAGTCAATCAAATTAAAGTAGTGTGTTTTCTAATGACGATTGTAATAATGATAGTACAACTAGCGATAAATCAAAGTTATTATGATGTAATAATAAATAGAAAAATAAAAATTGAATAGCTCAATGATAAAATGCTTTTGATATTATTTATTAATAACGTAAATATCTCGTAAGGAGAGTGGAAATTGAAAGAAAGGAAACAGAAAAACAAAGAAGAAAAGAAAACACTACCGGAAAGTAACTGCAAGTTGTAGACCAATGTAAACAAATAGGTTAAATATATTTATTGTATTTACATTAGTTCGGTTTTCTTATTACATATGAGCCTATCGCCACTATCAGATAGAGTAGGCGTAGTCTAACCCGTTTAAGCAAGTTATTCGGGACTCTGTAAACAAATGGAAAAGCTTCATCAATGTTGGTATTGTGGCCATAGTCAATTAAGTGATCAAAAGTGGAGCTAGCATTGGATATCGCTGAACTTATAAAAAAATAAACCGGAATGTGTTCTCGCGCTCTCCTGAATAAGGGCCTTTTAATAAAGTCTATATAACTGTCTCTACAATGAACAGTTAGACTGACAAATACATGTAAATGAGACCATCATTAGTATCTTATCCCTGATTTGCTTCGTTAGTAGTGGCTTAGTTGAAAAGTGACATGTTACTTGATGACGTTAAATGTACTTTTAATAAATCTATTTAGTCTCATTCCTAAAATGTCATGCCACAACATCTTTAAAGTTTAGACCTAGATAGAGTGCTTCTTTTGCTGGTTTTTCGAATCATGTCGTAGTTTATCATTCAATTGTGTACTAACTGATGAATCTCTCTAGGTATCTGCTTCTTGCTAGCGTCGTTTACAGTTTACCTATTTTTTCTCTGCTCTCGTCTTAGCAAATACATTAGGTTCAGTGATTTAAGTATTTTACAGGATTTAATTTATGTTCGAAGAGGCATGAAGCTATGAAAGTGTATATTTTGTCCAGTTCGAATCTATATTTTATACAGATTCCTACGAATGGACCTGCCAAGCCTTTTGGAGAGTAGAACGTCTAAAAACGTTTTACTATTATTGAATTCTACTTCAAATGTGGAATGAATTGAAGAGTATATTTTGCTGAAAGTATTAAATATCTCTCGTAGTTTGACCATTATTACACATACAATAAAGAAGAAATTACTGAAAGCAACTGTCCTTTCTTGATATTTAAATATAATACAAGGATCTTTGAACTACTAAACTTAAGAACATTTAAAAAAAATTTAAGGACCGAATAATCAATACTTTCATCTAACAGCAAATGATGCTTATCTTTTACTCTATGGTATCACTTCAGATAAAATAAGAAAATAAATTCACTTCCTACTCATAGAGTAACTTTCAGTCAATTACCAATGTAACAAGCTTATTCACTGATGAGTTTTGTAGATTTAATAGATTCGAATGAACGGATTCCGCGTAATAATGTTGTAGACAACTATATATAGTACGTTGATTGATCATTGGTTGGTGATCAATGTTACGTTTGTCAATTCCTTCATAATAATCATAGAATTCTATCGATTAAGTTATTATGTGACTAGTCGCGGCCAGAATATCTCAGTAGTAACAATCATAAACTGTAAAACTGAGTAACTTGAAGTATTAACCGCCAGGAGGAATCAGTTTTTTTCAAGATTGCAGTCATCTCATGCTGATGAGTATCAGGTTATGTCACAGCAGTCAGTACTACAACACAATTCTGTTTAACATACATGTAAATGATAATTATTTCAAAAAAAATGTTGTAAAAAAGTTCTTGACAGTTATTATTAGCAACTCATCATCATTAATGATTTATTCAGTCCAGCAGAGACAAATGCTTCCTTAATTCATTATATATAAGAAATATGAAATCTACTGCATTTATCTCTTGTTTTATCATTTAATGAAGCAGGAATAATATATGTTACTAGCTGTGACGTTCCTATTTGATCATTTCAGTAAACTAATTTACTCCGATTTGTAAAATGTCTATAATGACATATGAATACATAAAATTGGCATTTATATTCATTTACCTGAAGCACATCTGAAACACGACGACTAATTCATTTATAAGGAATATTTAGAAAATGTGTAGTCAAACCTATTTGATTCGGGAAGCTGTAGGATCATTGATTAGGTCTGTACTAATGTATTTAATGAAATACAGTGTCACTAGATTAGTAAACTGTCTATGTAAAGGATATCACTGTATGCAATAGGTTAAACTAACACATCATAAATTATTGTATACATAAGAGGTAATCGAAGACTGAAATACTTTTGGCGTATTCAGTATGTTATATGATTAGTCAAATCGTAAATGCTTGATACGTGTTTCATCTAGATTTGAATTACGTATATATCCAACAGTTCAGTTAGTTCTGACGATGGTTACTTTCCACTTTATAGCTCGATAAGTATTTTATGAATAACTCACACTATATTTTTAAAATGTTGTATAAATTTAATGCGTTTAAGCATATTTCAACAAGAAAGCATATATATCCGATACTGAATCATTATAAGACCTTTATGAAATATGTAAACTACTAGCTTACATAGTACATTTAACAGCATAACTAAGATTATAATCAGCTTATCTACTTTTACAACAACAGAAAACTTTTCGTATGGACCATCAACAAAATATTTATTGGTTATTTGCATTTGTCACAGAGCGACGTTTGTTAGGATACCACTGAAAAAATATGGAGTACTTGACAGCTATCCTGTCCTAGCATAGGATTTTCGGCAGTACCACACCCTTGGTTTTATCAGACAACAGAACCCAAGACCTAAAAGTTGCTGAATGCCTGACTCATTGCACTGGTATGCCGGCATTCATTGATAACATCCCCACTTCAAACAATTAGTGATGTAGCACGACAATCATATTTATTGCACAGACCATTACAAAGAATGTAGTGGGTAAGGGTGTTGATGTAAGCGTAACCTTCCGGATTGGGGTACGATTCAGTTATGGCAAATCACAATTAGAAACAAACCACGTTTCCTGAATTTAAGTGCTTCGTAATATCCAATTTTATTACAATCTGTACAGTATGTATACATCTCAATAGGTAGTGACCAAATGAAATCTTTAACATCACTAACGAAAGAACTAAATAGAACAAATATGTATAGATTGTACTAGTTGGCTAGAATCTTAAAGGTAATGAACATTCGTATTCTTTCAGTTAACATCAGAATTTTCAAAAGAGTAGAAACGTTTTAATTGATCCCTTTACAAAGACGCATATACTTTAATATACATACAGTATCGACAGTGTTATTTTCCTTAACAAAATATTCTGTTCACTTCATTCACTGTTTATGACATAGATGATAGTTCACCTCTGATATTGTTACATTTCATCATAAGTTAACATTTTCACATCATACTGTTAATCAAGTTGACTTAACTATATTTCAATATCTAGTCTATTGAAAGAACAATTTTCATTACAGAAATAGGCAGTTTAAAAGATAAAATGTGCAAAAGTTCGCTTATTTGTCACAACAAGATTAGATAACATTCATATTATTATTATTATTATTATTATTATTATTATTATTATTATTAATGTTGTATTCACTGTTTTGTATTGAAAGTGAATTTTTGTGTGTACGTGTATGCGTGAATGCCTGCTTACGTCAACCTGTTGTATAATCTGTACATAACAAAATAACTTTATAAACTTGTCAGTCAAATTGTAGAGTTACATTTATCAAGGTTTATATATATATATATATATATATATATATATATATATATATATATATATCAATGAATTATGATAGTTTGTAGAGATTAGTATTTTTAAATGTATGAATAAGGCACAGATTGATGTTGGTAGAGTACCATTAAAAACCAGAGAGCACTGGACAGCCTTATCGTCCTAGCATGAGATTACTCAACACTGAGCACCCTAGATTCTCCCCGTGGGCTTCAGGTTCCACGAACACTTAACCTTTCACACCAGTTAACCAGCATTCAATGGTAGAGTTCCCACCTAGATGGATGATTGTTGTTATATCTCACAAATTGATGGAAATTGGGAATTCTACCATAAGAGGCCAGCACACTGGTATAGAGGGTTAAATGTTCGCCAACCTGGAGTCCGTGGGTCGGAGTCTGAGGTGTGCATCAGTGAGGAGCTCCATACTTGAATCTAACAGCTATCCAGTGCTCCCTGGTTTTCAACGATAGCTTATAAACATTAATCTTTGACGTAGTCGATCAATTAAATTTATCAATGAGGAGAATCATCTCACTTTGCTGATAAAATGGTTTAAGTAGGGAATGGCACCTTTAGCATGTCAGTTTTGATCTGTTATGCCGAAAAGTTCTGTGAATATTGGATATAGAATAACACGACACTAGACAATTTGTTACTCAACTTCTATCCATATCAAATCAACAGGGATATTCAAACTCATTTAAATTATATATATATACTCAATGAATAAGTGAAGTTGACTGAAACCAGTAGCCTGATTGTGAATGCCATGGCATTTGACACAAGACAAACTTAGTATGTGTACATCATCACTGTGATACAGGTACATTCAACTGATGAGTCCCAAATAGGATGACACGTGAGTCCTGGATTCCACTTGCAAGCCACAATCCAACTCATATCATAATTGGTTACTCACTTTGAAAAACGTTCTGTAATATATTTTTTAAATATTCATTCGTCGATTGTTTGCACACAGCCTAAGTACTTCGATTCATTTGTCAAGAGACACTGAATATACAATGGTTATTTACAAATACAAGATGCAGTTGCCTTCGCAATCACAGAAGATGATTTAGCAATAACTACATTTACATTTGATCTTTTTCAACAAATATAAACGTAAAGTGAATCTTTATGCTTTAAAGGCAATTATTCAACTTGAATCACTATATGATACAGTTTGGTGTAAAAATGTAGGGAATCTAACCAACAAGCAATATATCTCAATGTTTTACAGTTAGTTGAAATTACATATGAGACTTTATTAAATGATTTCTAATCTCTGAATTCTATTAAACATACATCTGTTGAAATTATAATAATCCCATTATCAAAAGCTTGAAGGGAAACCTAACACATAAACTCACTGGTTTGTAAATTCATTATTTCTTAGTTAAAATCATTGGCATGGGGTACTTATTAAATAATGAATTAATTCAATATGTCACAGACTGATGCTGATAGGGTATCATTGGAAACCAGTAAGCACTGGACAGCTGTCTCATCCTAGTATGGATCTCCTTAGCAGTGTGCTGGTACCCTGTCAACATCGCTCCGTGACATAACGAATCAATTAAAATACCAATCTCCACACAAATAACCATCTCAATTGAAATAATAAATTGTTTAAATACAGATTAAAGTGCGATTGAGTACATTCCGGTTATTGATGTTTTCTTTACTAGTTTGTGTAATCAGTAGGATGGAGACACTATTTGTGTTTCTTATTACACTAGGGTGATGACGTTAAATCAAAATCGAGGAAATCTATATGGGTACCATGTGTGTTATAATTAGATGATAATAATAACTGTAGTAACTATGACATTCGTTATTATAATAATGGTGAGAGTGGATAGTAATATTAAAGGTATGAATGTGATATAAAGAAAAGAGAAGATACAAATAATTAATTCAGACAAAATGAATTCTAAACTAACGTCATACATTTCTACCGTATGTACAACATAGGCTTTCGATTGTGGTTATCTGGAGTTTTTGCAGTGCAGATTAGATTCAGATGTTTGACTAAACTTTGCAGATTATATCAAATTATGAATCTGAGGTTCAATGCTGTGAACTTATTGTATATCTCAGAACAGAAGATGTGACTGACCTGCACTGTCAATTGTTCAGCCATGCCAGAGGATGCACACCGATATGATGAAGGAGCAGACCCAACGAATAACCTACATACCTAGCTGCACATGAGTAGGTAGATTGGTAGATACAAACAAAAATAGTCAGCTGTAGCAATTCGTCCTTTAACTAGCGGCATATTAATCGGCCTCTCCTAAAAATTATGCTCAGATTTGCTACAGGAAACATTTTTCCAATTCACCTTTTCAAATGATCTTTAACTATGTCGCTGACAATATTTCCCTTAAATTCATGCTAAATAGCAGAAAATGATTTGCCATTTCTTCCCTGTATTTTAAAATTGAATAAATATTTAGTGATTATACCTCGACATTCATAGATTCTCTATTGTATTTTACTTCTTTCTTTTATTTTATTTCTCATTTTTCTTTTTCTCCCTATAAATATGATCTCAATTAAACAAACTACTCAAATTACTATAATTTTATTGTTTTATATCAGATTTCATTATTTATTTTACACTTTAGTAGGTATAATCAACTTTACTAAATATTTCTGATTGTCTATTAAAATTGAATATGAACAGGTATAGGAAATATGTTTCCATAGAAATATTCACCTCAGGTAGCTATTTCAATTGTTCAATAATGATATTGTAGATTTATAAAGAATATTGAAATGTAGATATATATTCGAGAGATTTGAATGTATGAAATAAGAAAGTAATTTTTAAATATGAAAATAGAATGATAAGATGAATGATCTGATTATTCTTTAACTTGTATGCATCTATTTATTACTTATGACTTAGTGAGAAAATTGAAGATATGATTGTCATTTCTCACTTGTTTTAGACATGTTCGATGGATGCATTTACATTCTTTGGTTGATGTTGATGTTGAGACTCGAATCTAGCACCTGTTTATTTAAATGGCAAATACATTACTCTATATGCTATTGAAGTAGCTACCAATCCTTTCAATCGGTATGATTTCTGTATTATTTAGTTAGAATATGAATTATTTCATTGTTAGCATATAAAATGCAATTAATACTAATCATTTTAGCGTATGTAAGCTTGTATTCATCAGTAATATTCAGTTTAAGTATGAATAATAACAACTGCTGACAAATGACAAAGAAGGTGGAAATTCACATCGTTTATTCAAATGTTATTCCTAGTTCATATATATTCTACAAACCTGTTATAACATGGCTATACTGACATAATCCACTCAGGATGTATATATACTAACAAAATTAACCAAAATTTAATCCTAAATATAAATGATGTGAGAATTATAACATACTACCTGAAAATATTTAAATAAAACAGTTTTTCTGAAATCTATCACCACAATTGAATATGTATTATAGTGGATGGTGTGCTTTCTCACCTTATGTACTCATTCACCTAGATAAATCTACATACCAGAGATGAAATCCACAATGAAATTAGGACTTAATACTAGACTATACAACTAGCAAATAAACTATTTAATATGCTTTCGGTAGAACAAATGTGGTGTCTATTATTTTTGACTATTCAGAATATTGTGGTTAGGCAGCTTTCTTTATATTTCATTCATTATTTATAAAGAATATCTTGAGGCTTCCAAGGTTGATAATTATCATAGTGTATATTCCAGTTATAATCGATGTACTTTAAAGTCTCATTACCTCTTAATGTTCATTCGCTACCAATTTAAGCTATATATTATTAAACTTTTGTGAAGGGTGCCCATTTTACATGATTCATGAACCAGTAACATTGTAATATAACATTAATAATGACAATATCATCAACTTTTAGATATTCAGAATTCACCACCTACTATAACCACCAGGTTTTAAGTTTTAAACGGAAAACAGCATATATATTCAACCACTTAGGTGACATTCAACAAACTTTGATGATGATGATATATATATATATATATATATATATATATATAGTTATTTGGTGTTGTGGAGATTATTTATTTATAATTATCACCAATTAGCCTGAACTAAACAGTTTCTGAAAACCAGAAAGATCTAGACTGCTGTTTCGCCTTATTACAGGACTACTAATTAGTACTATACCAGGAAGTCAAACCCAGCATCATCAAGCTTTGTTGAATGTCGCCTTAGTGGTTGAATATTTAAGCGTTCGCTAAGAGGCTTAAAGATCCCTGGCTCAATCTTCTGGTAGTCATAAATACGCACTGTTGAGTCTTTCCATACCAGAACAAAACAGCTGTCCAAGTTTTCCCGGTTTTCTGTAGTTGTTTATATCAGGATGATTCATGATATTAAATTCATATATTCACTAATATACATATATATATATATATATATATATATATATATATATGTTGAATGAGTAATATGATTATCTCAAATACTTATTTTTATATCAACAAACTTTAGAAGACATGAGGTTATCGGTTTACTAATTACTTTGAAAAATATCTAAGAAATATCTCGTCCATATGATGCTTGGACACTGAGTTTTTATGATAATCTGTCAATTTGATAGAAATGTTTCTGGAAAACATTCAAAAAACTTAACTAATGCAAGCCATCCTTACTCTTAATCCACTAAAGATGCTATTGATGGGGTATGTTGAGTAATATACACATTTATCAACAAAATGAAATTATAAATTGTTTAACTTATAAAGTGCTATTGAAAACGTTGTTCTGTACAAAATTAACAGTTTGAATTCAGTATAGGTTCAATTTCGTTCATTCTTGAGCCTTCAACTAGTTGATCCAACCACATTATCACTTAAATGAAATGTTTTTTCTACAACTGATTTTAGTTAATTTCGAACTTTTGTAGGTACCAACTGTATTTAAGATATTTTTCTGTTTTCATCATTTCTCCTACAAGTTTATCAGTAGCATATTATTTCTACTCTATTAAACAGTATTCTAATCAGCACTTTCTTATTACTAACTGCTTAAAGACTATGAAATTTCACATATAGACTCATCGTTATACTTTTCTATTAAACCGAACTAATAATTCTTAATAGAACTTAATGAGTTATCTCTATGAAAAACGATTGTCCACGTTAATAAAATGAATTAATTGAAGTAAAGTGGTTTTGTGAAAATGGGTATTACGTTTTGTTGATAAAATTCGTCACAGATTGATGTTGGTAGGATACCATCAAAATCTAGGCAGCACTTGACAGCATTTTGTCTCAGTGTGGGACTTCTCAGTAGTGGGGCGAGATCCAGAGTGCGCACTGCTATGGAGTCCTATATAAGGACAAAGCAGCTTTTTCAGTGCTTCCTGGTTTTCAGTGGTACTCCACCAACATCAATCTTTGACGAATCCAATTAATAAAACAATTCACATAAATAAAAAGTAAACAAATGGTGACTACATTAGGAACTTTATTCACGTGTTTAATAAATAATTTAAATACAATTTGGACATTTTGATCATTAAACAAAATATTTAATGATACTCATTAATTCATTGTATGTTTTGATGCATAGTGATTAATCTGATTAGACTTTCCTACGTAAATACAGGAACAATAAAAAATAAAACCATGGAAAAATAATAAAGTTTTTCTATTCATTTTTCATATTTTTTAAATACCCATCCCCCCCTCTTGTACTCTCTTATATATTGTATTTACATTCGTAATAATGGTACTGTTAATGATTATTTCCTGTTTTCTGTAAGAGATAATCAACAATGATTAAAACTTGCAAAGAAGAAAAAAAAACATTTGACAACAAGAAATTCTTATGTATCTGCTCTAAAAGTTAATGTTAGTTGTTAAAAGCTTTTTTTTCAAATTCTTTCCTAAAGATTTAATAGAAGAAGACACTGACAAAAGTGTAACGTACTATGAGATAGTGTTGTTTGTAGTCTCAGTTGATGAGGACAATTTTTACAATAATAATCACTGAAAATGTAAATTTTTTTTTAATTTTTCAAGTGTATATTAAATTGAACAACATAAATATCTTAGGTTATAAGTGAAGCAAAAAATGAAGAGAAGAAATGGAGTATAGTAATGAAGAACTCAATAGAGGATAGTAATATAGTTTGTATTCAATTTGTAATAATAATGATGATAATACATAGAATAGTTACAGTATGTTTGCCTTTGTATTCGATGGACACAAGACCGGAAATAGTATTAAATTTTCATTTCACTACCCTTATATTCAACAAAATTAACATAATCGACTAAAACTTATTAAAATGCAGAAATGTGCATACATACATACATACATAGAGAATTTTTCACAAACTACTTAGTATGATGATAGTAAATCAAAAATGCAAGAATCTAGAAATTGTCAGTATTTTCCTGTTATTTAGTATCGATAACTTATAAGAAAACATTTATTTATTTGATTATTTTAATAAGTTTAACATGAAATAATATTAATAACAAGATAAAGTAAGTAAGAACAGTTTGCATGAGTATATCATTATTTGAATGTTTGATTCTGGGAGTACAATGGTAAGTGATAATGATATTGAATGAGAATTAGGCTACAACTGAATAGGTCTAACGGATTACTTTACGATTATTTCACTAATTTGAAAAATCTAAAAAATTATAGACCTAATTTTATGAACTCTTTTTACTGTATACGGTTGACAGTTAACATTAGTCATACTGACGAGTTAATGAGATACCCTAATAGGATTTAGGATTAAATTAAGAATGATGAGTTATAATTAAGTGTAGAATTAATGTTGGTATCAGTATTAGAGTAGATACTTCACAGTGTAATTAGACATAATGCGTAACTTTACGGTTTTAGATTAGTATTAAGTATGATCAGTAGCATAAAGAACAGTATAGGAAAGATCAAAAGTAATGCTTAAAAGATCGCTTACAGTTTTCTAACTAATCAATGTAAGACGTGCTGTTGATATCAAAGTTGCCACAAATTCGAACTAGGAATGTATGCTTTAAACAGCATATCACAGCTAGTATTAGCATTTCGACTAAAGATCAAAGGTTGTAGTAGGAATTGAGATTTTAATGTTGAAAATGTGATTTTGTATCAATTTTCAGAGTAAGATATAGATTTTGTTGGAAGAAAATTCGACTAGTAGATTAGCATCTTGTTCCAACTTCATGTGCCAACATATATAAAAAGTTGGACTGATGCAGGTAATTCAACCTCCTATCATGATCACATTGAAATAAAAAATAACCAAGTGAACCAAAGGATTAGCGCCAAATAATAAAAATTGAGGAAAATAGTGTATGAGACATAAGAAGAAAGTGCAAAAAAGATAACACTTTGCATTACTATACAAAGCTTTTAGTGCTGCAGCTTTCAATCCAGCTTTAGGCTGACCTTACATTAGGTTTTCATTACACTTACCCTGTATTTTTCGCAGTCTTACAGCAATGCTGAATTTAAGTTTAAGAATATGATTGTAACCGAAGGCTGGAGACATCATTTAATTGTCAGTCATTTTCCATACTGAGGAATTATAGACTAAAAGAATACAGTTATTTGCCTTACTTTAGTTTTCGATGGTCCTCAAATTAACATCAGTTTGTTGTGAAAATCGCACTCACTACTTTACTAACGTGCATAAACACGATTTTTGATTTAAACTAAACATGACTTAATGGTAAATTTGTTTAGGTCTATTTGTTTAGTTGTTTATCTAATTACGATAAATATACAAAGATACGACGACAACAACATCAAAGAATGTTTATTATATTTCTGCCAAATAATTTATATTACTAATTTACCATTATTGTTATTAAAGTAGTAATAGCGAGAACTTAAAATTTTCATAATTCCAATCGATTTGTTTATTGAAAGTGGCTAAATTGAAATGGGTTACAACTACAGCATAGGAGGATATTATCACTCGAGACAAAATGGGAAATAATTTTGGAGAATTGAATCAAACTTATTACCTGACATTTTCTGTTCAACGCATCATGGATACATATATATCTGTCAACATCTTTCTGGAATAGTACAACACAATAAATATGACAGAAACAGCTAGGGTTTCAAAAATTCTGCAATAATCTTGGAATACAAATAAAAAAGAGGAATAAAACAAAAAGAGGCACAACAATAAGGATTACAGACCACTGGGTCATTTTATCTATTAAAATAGGAATAACTATGTATGCATTCATTGAATATTATTTTTATCATTTTGTGAATATTCAGTCATAGATCTTACTAATTCTAATCTCCTAATTGTATTTAGGATGAAATTTTTATTTTTAATCGGATTACTGGTAATAGTAATAATAATACGTTGACATTAATACTATTATTATCGTGAAAATGATATCCATCTTAAGTCTTAAAACAAGGTAATATATTCTTGAATAATAAGTAGTAGTAATAAGTAGTTCGTGAACCTCAGTAATATCTACACAAGTTGCTTAAAGGTATTCGATACGAAGTTAACAAGGTTTACTTTCAATATTGAAAGTAATCTACATTATCTGTACATTTCATGTATGTTACAACTAAACTACTTGACTATATTTGTAGATCACTCTAGAAAATGTTTATTAGAGAAAGAAATAGTGAACAATATGACATTAATTATTCCTAAATAATCGGTCATTCATATAAAAGATTAGCTGTAGCACATAAGTTAATGTTTTAATTATACATTGAGGAATTCAGTCATATAGAATGTAACGTATTCCCTACATATTATCGTAATTACTATGTTTATTATAAAGAAAACGAATGAACAAATGATTTTAGGTTGGCCATATTAACTAACCAATCACCGTTTAGGATATTACTTTAAGAATTCATAGAGGAAATTAGAATAATTCAAGAAGATAATGTACACTTTTTGTTGTTTGGAATAAACTAATCTCAGTTTGATATTGTTGAAATCTAGAGAATACGAAAGGCCATTTTCATTTTGTCATATAACTTATTTAATTACGTAAGGAAGTTATATATTGAACTTTCAAGTCTCTCAGCAAAATCTTAATCATTAGAATTACTAGTCCACTTCTCAATAACCGCTTTAATTAATTTGTGAAAAACAACAAAATTAAACACAAAATTTTTACCGTAGTAGCAACCAACTCAGCTCAACTAAAACAAATTTATTGATATTTACTTTGAAATTAAGTTCTCCATTTTGATAGGTAGGTATTTACTTTAATAAGAATAAAAAAGTACTACATAACAGATTATTTGCTAATGATCAAAATTGTTATCTTTAGTACCCTTCCATACATTACCGTATACTAGTGATTTTAATTAATTTCCTTCTGTATTTTTCTCAAGTACACTTAGTTGAAAAGTAACCATACACTTACTCATTCATATAAATAAGAAATTCTACTTAAATATACTTCAAAATCAATTGATACTTTCATTAATGGTAGATTATGATTATTTCCTCAATAAATGTACATACTAACTAAACACTTAATAGTTAGAATTACATGAACAATCTGTGGTACATTTAACTGCATTATATTGCCATATTATGTTTAATTTTGTATTCAGATCTTTAGAATAGATGGAATGCAGGTTGATGTAGGATTCAGGCGACACTGATTTATCCTGTTTAGAATTCAACAGTTGGATGCTGAAGCATAAATAGATACTCAAACCCAGTAGCTCTAGCTTTAACCTCTCCCCTCAAAGAGTTCAGCATGAATATATATCAATAAAGGCTGATAAAAATCCGGTCCCAAACATAACAATCAGGATAATTCAGACACGTTGTACTCACTGTAAACGTTAGTAACTATCTGGACACAGTATCCTAGTAGATAACATGTTCGATGTTTGAAATAAAAGATTTTGGCTTCTTATTTTGAACGTTGACAATAGAATGCTTGCTTAGAAGTCCCATCCATTCTAAATTTGATTACTTGTTACAATCCATCCATTCTATAAATTTATGACAATAAAGACTACAAAGTGACAGTTTGCTTAGGATTCACATGTTTCAACGAATAATGAATGATCTAACCTTAATCCATATCTTCCTTACTAATGGTATTAATATATTGCGTTTACTATTCACCATTAGTCTAACAATGATTACTTTCTAGAAGTTAATTCACGCACGAGAGTCGTTTCTCACGTCGATCCTACTAGGATGTAGTCATAATAATCTTAAAATAATTATTTTTGTTATAGATCAAAATCGAATACCAATTTTAAAATAAAACACAACTTTCCTCATAATTTCAATGATGCACAATCAATCAATACAATAAAATTTTGACAAATCTTAATCATACTTATTCTAAATGATTGAATGTCACAGATTGATGTTGGCAAGGTACCTTAAAAAACCAGGAAACACTAAACAGCTGTTTCGTTCTAGTGTGGAACTCCCCAGTGGTGCGCACCTCAAATTCAGCACCAGGGGCTTCAGGTTGACGACGAGCGCCTAACCCTCTGTACCACAGGGTTGGCAGTCAATAGCTGAATTCCTACTTCTATCATCTTATTTTGTTAAATCGTTTGTGACCGAAAAATTGCTTAGATGTATAAACAATAACAATAGCGTTAAGGAGAAGAACGATTGTTATTTAACGTCGAAATAATTTATTTTTCTCTAAAAGCTTCTAAAGAATGTAAGTATTGAAAGTGCATACACGTGATCTGATGTAAAGTTTTGAGTTAGTGCGAGAGATTTATATGAAATCCTACTTTTAGGCTTCAAGTGAATCGATACAATTTAGTTATTTAGTTACACAGTTGTAGTGGATTTTAACAATCTATTAAGGATCTTAAATTGTCGATACTTTGCAATGATAAGTATCAACCAACACAAAGCCAAGATTCCCTATATTCTACTTCTAACATATAGTGAATTTTTATTTGAAATGTTAATCACCAGATGTAGATTTTAATAATTTCAAGTCACTAAATATTGTAGTCACTATTTTATAAATATCTCAACTGACTAATTTGAGTCGAACATAAAATTGATAAAAACAATTTACTAAATACGCTATTAATTATACTTGCAAACAATACATCGTAATTGCTTTGAAATGAATAAAATCTACATTCACTTCACATTTCTGTAGAAATCACATCATTACTCATAAGCAACAATCCTGTTCATTATCAATGTGAAACTTTCCAAACATATTACGTTGTCTTGTAAAGTGACCTCTTTAAACTGAAGTTTATTACTGACTTATTTAGTGCATAGAGTTTGATAACACTGAAAGATTACCGTTTTGGAGTAGTTGACAGGTAACCCTAGGCTTACGTTTTGCGCTATTTGACATAGTGTACTTACCTTAGGAATTTGATAGTGGATCACCAAGTTTCAGTCTTCACCTTCACCACAGAGCTATTCGGATAGCTATAGACCCCGTACAGGACTGCGATATCTACACTTTTTGATCATTGTACAGTAAGCAATTTGATGTTTGTCAAGTCCTTTATAATCCTGACCAAAGTCTGTCGACCTAATTGTAACGTGACTCAACATCAGTTGTGAAACATTAGATCAAATTTGTCTAGGTGAATGAGTTCCTTCAAAAAGTCCAGGCACATCTTGCTTAAGAGTGCCGAATAGTAAGAAAACTTGATCTAGGGTTTTCAGTCTACTATCTTTCCATCTCTTTATAGTGCTAGTGCTTTAACTACTTTAACTAAAGGCTACATTACAACTAGATCGACGTAATTTGGTTGGCACTATAAAGGACTTGACAAACATCGAATTGCTCACTACACTGTAATCAACCAATGTATTACAACAGTTACATAATCTCTACAAAAATGTTTCTAGTTTATGGTAGCAAAGTGTTTTTGGATTGTTAGATGTAGGTGTTATCTAACAAGTAAATATTCATAATGTACTATACTGGACTATAACATCCTTGATGAAGTAATAGACATTTTTCTGTTGACAACATCCAAATTTACTAAGAAAATAAATTAAAGTCTAACAAGTAAACATGTTTAATACAAAATAAATAAAAAAACTGAATATGATAGAAACAGTAAAAAATACAGGACAGAAATTACGTAATCGCTAGGATTCAGTTCAAAGACACGACAAATTTAATGACAGCATTATCAGTATGTTGATCTGCAATAAACTAAAATGGAGTTAACTTATTGAATAAACGTGTTAACCTTACGTTGGTATAGGTAGAAAGGCTAAGTCAATACACTGACTATTGAATAGAATTCTTATTATCGACTAAGCTAATTGGGAAATCAGATAAGAAATTTAGAGAAATTGGTTTATTTAGACGAACATACTGATATCAGTAAAAAGAATTTCCTGAAAACCACAGAGAACTAAATAGACCACTAATTTTGCACAAATTTGTGCCCAGATGTACCTAGATTCTATTTCTGGTGAATCTGAATATTTGAATTTTATATCAGAATGAATTTACTGCCCAATATTGTTTAATTTCAATTGAGATCAATTTATGATAAAAGACTCCGAATCCAACAATCTTCAAAACACTCAGTAATAATATTTAAGTTGGATTGTGACTGACAAGTGTAATCTAGGACACGCGTCTCGTCCTATTTGGGACTCATCGGCTGAATGTACCTGCATCCCAGTGTTGATGTTCACAGTGGGATTCGAACTCAGCCCGTTTCGATTCAAACGTCACCGCGTTCACCACTAGGCTACTGAGTCCAGACTGTCACACTTGTGCAATCGACGCATTGGCATTAGGATGAATTCGTATATTCCAATAACAAATCAATGGGAATATACAAATTCATCCTAATACTCGGTAATAATAGTTAAAACAAATACTTATAAATGTTAAGAATTTTTAAAAGTAAAAATTAATCATCACCGTAGATTTTCTAAAATGATTTAAACAAGTCAAACTAAATGATAACTTACAGCATTAAAATGTTTATTGGATATTGAAAACCAACAAACTTCTTTTAATGTGATGTATCATTTTAATCTCAACATGATTGCTGTGTGTAACAGACATTCAAATAAGCATCTTCTACATAAACAATAACGAATTAATTGTAAGTTGCCACGGTTTCTTAATGAAAAAATTATTCACCAGTGAAAAAATTTAGGTTTAAAACAAAAATGTTTACCAGTAAAAGTATTTTAAAGGTTCCGTAATGCAGGAAACGTTCAAAGAATATACTGGTCATTGATACAGCCATATAAGTATTGATATATATATATATATACGTCACTACAATAAATTCCGATAATTTCTACCACTATTAGGATTCGGAAGAGAAACGAATAAAACACCGCTTTTAGACTGCTGCATATGAAAAATTATCGTTTAACACTTATCTCTTTGTTGGAAATGTGAATAGCTACATGAAATAGGTTACTTTATACAAAGAATCATTTGGTCATTTTAGTAACCAAAGTGTAAATATGCTGTGAAGAGATATGATACCTAAAATGTTAACAAAACCGAAACCACTTGTGGAAATCTAACGCACCTTGAAGTTGAATAGTATTCTTTAATGTTTTTAAATTTCTTCATGGTAACTTGGAAATTACTACTATCTCGTACCTAGGAACCATTTAATAGTATCACCCATATTCAATATACAATAATTTCTAAATATAATTAGTGGTATTTTTAAAAGTTTGTATTTTTCTTTCGCCAGCATTAAGGACTGAAATCAATCAATCCCTATTAGATTATTCACATTTCGAGCTATAAGACACAAGTTCAAATCTCAGTGTGATAAGTAGGAATTTAGCCGGCGAGTCTAGAAAAGAAGATTTCACTGCTAGCTACAATTTATTTTAAAACTTATAGTCAGTAATGAATAAAGTATTTATATGGCAACTAATACATCAAAATTATTAAGCTATACTGCAGCTTACAGTTTAAAAGTAGATAGTACATTATGATCTACGATAGATCCTTAAGACAGATACTTCAAGCTGGGAAATCTGTCACCTTAAGTCATAAACGAAGAAGAATACTCGTCAAATTAAGTCATTTAGTGACAACGTTTTAAATAGAAGGAGAGAAAATGGATTGATTCAGTATAAGTGACGAGTTTTCAGTATTTATTTTAATTGGGTGTTGTGAAGATTACTAAATGTTTATTCGATGTCATCATTTGATCTCAGTTAGACAAACATTGGCGACCGAGAAGCACTGAAGTTAGAAATATTAACCTTTATAAACCAGCTCGGTGGTTCAATGCTTAAGCATTCGCTAAGAAACTTGAAGGTCTTCTTCTAGATCCCTTATGGAGTCGTAGATGGACACTGTTGAAGAGCTCCATATTAGGAAGAAATAATTATCCAGTGCTTTTTGGTTGTCAGTAGTTGTCTAACTAAGACATTAAGTTAATACTTATTTTGATGTTAAGTGACTAAAGGTTAGTCTTAGTGACATGTGAAACTATGGAAGGGAGTGATCCTACTGATGGTTATACATATACCTTGATAAGATGTCCCATGCATGGATTTAGCGATTGTCTAGTGCTTTCTAGTTTTCACTACTTAACTATCTACATTCCACTTGTAGTATAAATGAAAGAATTTAACTTTATAAATTTATACGTAACTGCATAACAACAATATAATCCTTGTTATTAAGTGATCATTCATTATAAAAATGGGAAATAATTCAGTCAACCTAAACAAGAAATATGAATCTGTGAAAGTAAGTGAAATATAAGTAGTTTATCTCTGTTGATACTATTGTCTCTTTATAACACCTTACATGAGTATTATATTTCTATATGGTTGTTATTATTTATTTTACAGATGTACAAATAATCATACAATGTTTTCAACCATCAACGATCTTCATCCTGTATACCTCAATATAATAAATTCTTTTATTTATCTTCCTAAATGATTTCAAAGAATATGATTAAATTACCATTATTAGATAATTTTACAATAAATCTTTTTATTCTAATTATTTGGCATAATGTTGAAATGCAAACAACTGACAATATTACTTCAAATCGTTTAAGTAGATCTACATCATCTATGATAAATTTCAATGGTCTACCAATAACACGATTATATGTTAGTATACCGGAAGAATTAACACCTGGCAGTCTTGTCTTAGATTTGCATAAAAATCCTAAAATAAGTAACTTTATAACTGATCAAAATGCTTTACTCATGCATAACACTGGTTCATACCGATATAGATTACTGAATGCATTTGATAGTTACTTATTTCGTATAGGACCTAAAACTGGTAAAGTAACTGTCGCTACACGACTAGACCGCGAAGCATTATGTTCAAGTTTGAAAGCTCAATTTTGTTGTAACACAAGATCTGTTAATATACCACCTCCGGTTGTAAGCGATTCAGATTGGAAGTTACGATCAACTGAAATGAATCCAAGTCAACAGTGTTATTTAGTAGTACATATCAGTTTACAGCCTGATACTGAAATGAATCAGAATGTTGATACCACGAATTCACATCAACAAGATAAAACAAATAGAGCTGCATTAATTTATCTTTACATACATTTAGAAGATATCAATGATCATACACCACAATTTTCAGCACATTCAGTTGATTTGAACGTCATGGAAGATACACCAGTTGGAAGTGTTTTACATTATTTTAGAATATCTGATCCTGATATTGGTGTAAATTCTTTGGAATCAATTAATTTGACTGTTGTTCCATTACCAAATTTAGCAGCTGATCAATCTACAAAATTAAGACAAACAAACTTTCTCATTCCTGATTTATTAAGTAAACCATTTGAGGTGTTAATGACCAGAGATGGTGCAACGTTCAGTTTAAGAAATCAATTAGATCGTGAGATTGTACCAGCTTATGATGTAACATTGGTTGCGTTAGATGGGAATAAACAAAATCCACGTTCAAGTCAAATTGGTTTTCGTGTGCATGTCGCTGACGTTAACGATAATCCACCTAAATGGTTAAAACAAAAGTCAATAAGTGATGTACAAACTTTAAATTATGAACATGATACTAATTTAGAAATAGAAAACGATTATCCAAGATTTCTTGTATCTGTACCAGAAAATACCCAGGTAGGTGCTTTAATATTTTGGCTCCAAGCACGTGACGCTGATATTGGTGAAAATGCGCGCCTTCAATATTTAGTTGATACAAGTGCTCCCGGTGGACTAGTTGGAGCGGATTACTTGTCAATTCAACCAAATACAGGTGAAGTACGGTTGAGAACTCAGTTAGATTATGAAATGATTTCTATGCAAATTAATGGTCCTGAAATTGATGTTCCGATCTTGGTTCACGATAATCCACGAAATGGACGTCAGCTCTCAGCTAGAGCAACGCTTGTAATCAGAGTTTTGGATGTAAATGATGTACATCCGACTATTGTGGCAACTCCTCTAGCTCCAGTACTATCCAGTGGAAGTTTTTATCCCAATTCAGTTGAAAATAATCACGTGACATCTGTTTTCGGGATATGGGAAAATCAGCCACCTGGGCAACCTGTAGCTACTATTCATGTAAGCGATCCGGACACCGGTGATGGTGGAGTTGTAGCCTGTACAATCACCAGTGAACACTTCCGCCTGGTAACAGAATCATCTTCGTCATCATCTAGATCTCCTTATGAAACGTTATATGACACAACCAGTTTAGATGCAATGAAACCAGACTACAATGTTCCAAAGGTAATAGAAGCTTTATCTGGATCTGCAACATATCAGCTAATATCAGCACAGCGATTGGATAGAGAAACAACTGCCCGACATCAAGTTCTACTAACTTGCCGAGATCATGACACAGTAAAGCCATTAGTATTCACATATCGATTAGATATCGAAGTAATGGATGAAAATGATAACCCGCCGATTATATCGTTAGATAAACTTGTCTTAACATGTCCGGAAAATTCATCGCCTGGGAAAGTTATCGGTCGACTAAATGTTACCGACGCTGACATTGGTGAAAATGCTAGATTACGCTTTTGGATCGATGAAGCTGATGTAAATTGGATTAATATACAGCCTAATACGGGTGAGATTCGAGTTAATACTGTATTCGACAGAGAATTGGAGCCAGAACGTGCATTTACTGTTTATGTATCCGATTCCGGTGTTAATGCACATACAGCCTCAGCTGAAATTAAAATTGAAATTCTAGATGAAAATGATCATACACCACATTTTACAGATTTGTACTTTTTCTCAATACCTGAAAATAGTTCACCCGATACAGAAGTTGGTCAAATTCATGCTGTTGACGAAGATATTGGAGATAATGGGAAGGTAAGATAAATATTGTAAATACATTTCAATGTTATTTAATTTGAATGTAACTTTCAATGATAAACTGACAACCTAGAAAAATCTATTGAAAGCATTATCTAAGCGCTTTGACTTTGTTTAGAGGAAGTGGTGGAAGGTTATTCAACAGGACACAAAATGTTGAATGCTCCCTAGTTACTGTTAATATTTGACTAAACAGTTTTCGTCAAACTAAACTAATCCTCTACTAAATCCCAAAACAATTTGTACATATTGACCATTTTATGACTTATACACTTTAATCTATCAAATGTAATCTGAAAGTCATGCACATGACGATTCTGAATCAAAATCATCTAACTAGAACTCTGTTATCACTATCTTTTATTCTGTTGAGGACTAGGGAGTGCTTAGGAGTAATTTTATTCTGTAACTGACACAGTTTCATTTAGATCAACCGCCCTTATTTTATTCTTAAATCGGTTTACAATAAAACTGATTAATCAGCAAATAGCATTAGTGATAATAATCATGTGAATTATTGTCAATAGGTTCGATACAGACGCTTGTTTGTTCGAAAAATGTTTGCAGATGCAACTAACTTTCATACAACATTTAACAGAAACTACCCATCAGTATAAGTAGTTTTATGAAGATTTTCTAATCTTTTAGTTTAAATTATAGAGTTACATCAGGTATAAAGTCAGTGAAATTAAGAAAGCACTGGACTCCTAGTTAATAATAATATATGACTTTCATAAACCGACGACCAGTACAAAGTCGAACCCTTAATTTAGTGGTTGTGAAGCTTATTTTTAACCCTAATATCACAGAGTTTATAAACCTAACTTTGATCAATTCCAGTTTTTGTGCGACTGTCATCTTATACCATTAGTGAGTAACTAGTTTATTTAAGACACGATTAAGTTTCATGAATCAAGGCTTATCATTAGAATACTTGTCCAATGTGTTCTGGTTTTCAAATATTATCATTCCGTTATGTATGATACAGAATAATTTGATTTATTGAAACTATAAGTAATTCTCAGAGAAAATTAATTCATTATTAATTGTTAAACATTTTTCTAACAACTTGATCCCGAAAATTCAAGTTATAATTTAGTTACTATTAGTTTCAATGAAATATGATAAACGATCATAGTTTAGCAACAGCTAAAACAAATAATTCATCAGTTAGGTGTACAATCCAGAAAGTATGGAACAAGTATACGACAGATGAGTATCGGTCGAAATGTTTGTCAGCAAAAGTTTATCAGATAATTATGAAACTATTTGAAAAACAATAGATGGTTATTAATCATACAAAATCAAAATTATTTCTAAGTAAATGGTGTATTGAATAATTGAATAAATAATTCATTGGAGGCGGGATTATCAAAAATTCAAATTAACATGTCAGATAGAAATGGACAACTATTTCTGAATCGGTTTAAAGATACTATACATTCGTATATATGCATATAAGTACTTCAATAGTCAATTATTCAGTGAAAATTCTTTTAATTGAGTGTTATGGATAGTGATGAATTTCGATTTAATATCATAGATAAGTCTGGGGTATAAAAATGAATAAGGTCATTCAATAAATTTTAAATTGAAGGAGTTATTAATATTGATTAAATCCCGGCCGGCTCAGTGGTCTAATGGTTAAGCGTTTGCCATGTAAGGCTTTAAGGTCTTGAGCTAGATTCCCTAGTGGAGTTGAGGGTGCCCTTTGCTGGAGAGTCCCACTAGGATGAAACAATTGTCTAGACTCTCCTGGTTTTCATTGGTCATTAAACTCAGATCAATTCATGCTATCAAATGAATTTGCTTTTTTCATTTGCTTATTATCATGGTGACAAAATACCTTCTGTTAATTAGATATCAACCTATCCAAGTATTAGTGATTTTAGCACATCGTAGTGTTTCATCGAATGTCATTGCAGAATCTCATCGTTTTTAAGTTTTTATCACGTAAAAAAATTATCTAATCATTGCTTATTCTATGATAAATCAGTCAAAAGAATTTTACCCATTCAGTTTGTATTCGTTTTATTCTAATATCAAATTTAATACATAAAGATCCAAAACTAGTGAAGAATTCTAAAATAAACACACTACCTTGATTTTAATGATGTTAGTTTGTGATAATGATTGCATCTTTGAAAGTCTGTCAGTGCATCAAACGAACTATCATCTAATTGATTAAAAATATTTTGTGAAGATTTATCAATCTAGCTTTAAGTGAATATTGTAATTTGTATGTCGCAATCGTAAATCATAAAGATGTGGGAGTACTTCTGATATAATAGCAGACCTAAGGCTTGGAGATAAATCGATAAACAGTAGAATATGGCTACGACTTTCATCAACAGTATCAACTTGATAGCCTTCAAAAATAGGCTAATTTATATATCATTTCATATTTTATCAGTTAGAATGCTTAGCGTACTCAGTCGTTCGGGGCAAAACATAAAAAAATTAGAAGTGACATCTTATTTCAGATAACATGTTTTTCTGAAACTGCTTACTTGTTCAAACTGAGACATGTCTATAAGTAGAGTATTGTGAAGAAAGTTAACTCTAACCCATAAAGAATGCTAATCGCTACTTTTATATCTCCAGTACCCAACTTTAAATACTTGTATTACATCATGAAAGCAAGTTGAGAATAAATCATTTATTGTTTTTTTCTACTTCCGATTCCTGACATCAAGAAGTATAAAATGACACTTAACTAGCAAATGTTAACTCATAAGCATTTCTGTTCATAATCTGCTTATTGTAGTACTAAACATTTGTTGATAATTATTGAATCCCTCGACGTTCTGTACATAGGTTTACACTAGTTAATTCATGTAACTTATGTAACATTAAGTTATATAGACAATGACAGTCATATGGACTTGAAATTCTCTCCAACATCTTTATTAATTACTATGTATCGTCCAGAATTTTAGGACATTGTTCCGTTCCCATAGCTGGGAAGTGTTATTCATTAGAGTGTAATTTTCAATAGGATTTTAAAATCAAGTGAACAGAGTTATCTTTAAAGTGTCTACTATGAACATGTTGGTGAAGTATAACCAAACAGAATAGTTAAAAAAAGTATAAATAAACACTGTGATATACATCACATACATACTAAGTGAAATGGAGAGTAATCAAAAATACTGAATGCGGCGTATATGCTCAACAATGGAAATGTTTCAGATAACTTTGGCATTATATGACACTTAAGCATATAAATTTTATCAGTGTTTTTATTCTAACCCAAAGTACTGAAGCTACAAAATGACTTCAATTTAATTTTGATTTATTAAGTGAAATAGATACTGTAATAAAAATCTTTTATAAAAATTAACACAGTCTTATTGAAGGTTGTGACGTTTATTCAATACAGTTGGGCAGGTGGTTTAAGAGATTGAAAAATAATTAAAGTATTTAATTCAGTAACAACAACAACAATCATTATGTACTTACTAATGATTGATTTTGTGAGGTAATTCCAAGAGTTCTGTTAAGGCCATCTGATCAATAAATTTTGACTATGTCAGATATCATGTAGTCATTCACAGACATGAGTGGAGAAGGTTAAGTAACATAGAGAATTGATTGAAGTTAAATATATAATCAATTAGATTCTAAGTTAGTAGTCTGACTGTCATGTACTCGCAACAAACGTTGATAAATTGAAGTTTAACCCATGATAGAGTCACATATATCAACTAATGAAGAGACCTAAGGTAGTATCAGCCAGATATCTACTGCTTTCTGGTTTCCAATAGTTGTTTAACTAAAGTCAGTTACATGACAATTCATGTTACATTTGAAATTATTTTCGCCTGAACTTTACAATCTCTGAAACTTTGTTATATTCTATGTTTTGTGAAACAGTTTCATGTTTCATAAAAGTACATGAATATACACCAAGAGTATATAGAGGAAATGACAAACTTTAAAGTGAATACTCCTAATGACAATCTCTTGTCAATTAGTTTATATTGAATAGGCAGTTTATAGAATATGAGACTTTGATAGCTTTCCTATTACAGGTGACAACAGTATTGACAATATAAACTAATGATGCATAAAATGAATTCTCTTTATGAGTCATTGGTATACATTTCTTGTCGTCTTCTATACTGTTAGTAGAGACAATTCATTTATATCGTAATTTACATTTTCACTCTCTTGTCAATTATTTAACTGTATTATCCTTTTAACATTATAGACTTGATATCTTATTATTCATTTACACCCATAATTTCTATACATTTTTAAGCTTGATTAAGTTGACAAAATGAGTAGGAGCGTTAAGTAATACTTTGATAATCCTCACTTCCTTTATTCTTATCCATACTAGAAATGAATTCATGTCATGACCCGGGAGATTAAGAGATAAAGTGTTATTTGCATATATATATATATATATATATATATATATATATATATATATATATATGATTTCCATAAACATCAGTACAACTTAAATATTATTACTACCATTACTATTATTAATAGTAGTAGTATTAATAATAAAATGATTATGTAAGGTTGACCGGATCTAAACAAACTTCATAAAAATTAAACACCTATTCAAGCATATACATTTCCATCTCATAAAACATTTATACTGAAATTTTGCAGTAACTACTATGATCTTTGTTCTGAAGAATAGTACTCCCATCCTTCAATTTATTACTTAATTGTATTAATTTGTTTCTTCGTATTAATGTATATGTAGAAAAGTGTATCAATTGCTTTTGATTAGCATAGTGAATCCATCGGTGACAATTTTCATTTCTTAGAGGGATCAGTCACAACTTAACTAGAAGTGTGGTAACATTTTTTGTGGTGTCAGTGAGTGATATGAATGCTAAACAGTTCAAAAGTTTCGTTTCTGTCAAACTTGTAGATATAGTATGATGGCATCAAAAAGTAATCAACCTAGACTCAGGGCTCCTTACAATCCACATTTAATTATCTTATATATATATATATTATTACAACCAAAGTGTTCCGCCTGGAGCACCTCTAGGGTTGCTGCCGGTCCCAACCCCGAATAAAAGAGGAGGGTTGGGCATGGGTTTGGCAACCCTATTCTGTAAAACAACAAACTTGCTAAAGATACGCTGACCAGTCAAAATCTATATAATCACTTTAACACTCCCCTGAGAGTTGGAAGGTCTGTTATAACGCCTCATGGTAAAAGCTGAGTTTTGTTGGAAGACATGAGGCCAATCTCGCGTCTGACAACCAGAACAACCATTAATATAGGTACATGGAATGTCTGCACGATGTACGAAACAGAGAGAAGCATGCAAATACCTGAAGAAATGAAAAAATACAGCCTGAAGATACTTGGAATAAGTGAAACCAATTAGTTATAAGCTGGACAGCAAAGATTATCCTCAGGAGAAATGCTCCCATACTCCGGCCACGAAGAAGAAAATACCTCACACACACTGGGAGTAGCACTAATGTTGTCCAACAAACCATGGAAAGCCCACATAGGATGGGAATCTCATGGACCTAGGATCATCAAAGTATCCTTCATGACCAAGCAAAAGGGGATCACAATGAATATCATCCAGTGCTATGCACCCACCAACCACACCCACGAAGATGACAAAGACCAGTTCCACGCATGGCTGCAGTCAATCATCGATAAATGCTCAGCCAAGGACTTGACCATTTTGATGAAAGACTTCAACGCCAATGTTGGAATAAACAACACCGTGTATGAAGACATCATGGGACGACATGGACTGGGAGAAATGAACGAAAACGGTAAGCGGCTTGCAAACCTATGTGCCTTCAACAAAATAATTATAAATAGCACCGTATTCTCCCACAAGTATACATAAAACGACATGGGTTTCGCAGGACCACATTAAGGAAAACCACATCTGCATTAATAAGAAGTTTAGAAGGATCATGGAAGACGTAAGAGCAAGGAGAGGAGCTGACATAGCTTCATATCATCATCTGGTGGTGGCAGAAATGAAACTGAAGCTGAAGAAGCACTATACAAGTTGAGTGGCAATATTACAAAAGTTTAACACAGCCCATCTCCTGAATACTAACAAACGCAATGAATTAGGAATAATTCTCAACAATGAGTTCCAAGCACTTCATAATCTACTAGAAAAAGAAGGAGCTAATATGGAGGACAACTGGAAGGAGATTAAGGAAACAATAACTAACATATCAGGAGATTTTGGGTCGCAAGAAACAACACTATACAGAATGGATTTTTGTTGGTACTCTGGACAAGATCGAATAAAGGAGGAGTAAACAGTTAGCAGTTAATAACAGCCGGACAAGAACAGAGAAATCTAAGGCACAGATCGAATACACAAAAGTCAGCAAGCAAGTGAAGAAAAGCATTAGGTTGGATAAACAGAAATATGTTGAGGACCTAGCAATAACGGAGGAAAGAGCTGCAAGAAAAGGAAACATGAGGCACCTTTACGATTTAACGAAGGAGCTAGATGGGAAATTCAGTAGGCCAGAACGGCCAATCAAGAGCAAGGCTAGCAAATCAATCACTGAAGTGAATGAACAACGAAACAGGTGGGTAGAACATTTCGAAGAGTTGCTAAATAGACCAGCCACACTGAACCCACCGGTCATCGAAGCAGTAGCCTCGGATCTTCCCATAATCACCAAAACACCAACAGTCGAAGAAATCAAAATGACCATCTGACAAATCAAGAATGGCAAGTCAGTAAGACCAGACAACATACAAGCCGAAGCACTGAAGGCAGATATAGAAGCGACTGCAAAGATACTCCACATTCTGTTGTAACTGGACACGGATGGCCGATATTATCGATTTTGTCATCTGCAGCCCTATGTCCTACAGCTAGCACCCAGCCTTGCCTTAATCTATTGCTCAGGCACAATAATCCGACTGATTTATCAAGAAGCCAACTAGTCACTCACACGCGTGTCTTACAACAACAATAAACTAATAATATACAAGATATACATATGAGGTCTAGCCTTTGACTCATACATCTGTCACACTATATTAACCAATCACATGTTTCCTTCCAGATATGTCACATACTCTTCAGGAAGATTTGGGAGGAAGAACAAGTGCCAACAGACTGGAAAGAAGCATACCTCATCAAGATACCAAAGAAAGGAGATCTCAGCAACTGCGAAAACTGCAGGTGCATCACTTATCTTTCGATACCAAGAAAAGTCTTCAACAGAGTGTTATTGAAGCGAATAAAACATCCAGTCAACGACCAACTTCAAGATCAACAGGCCAGATTTCGTAAAAACCGATCGTGTACTGACCAAATCGCTACTCTACGGTTCATTGTCGAAAAATCGATTGAATGGAATTCACCACTTTACATCAACTTCATCGACTATGAAAAAGCACTCGACAGCGTGGATAGGAGAATATTCTGAAGCCTTCTACGACATTTTGGCATACCCGAAAAAATAGTTAACATCATACGGAATTCTCACAACAGACTACATTGTAAAATCGTGCATGGAGGCCAGCCCACAGATCCATTCGAAGTGGAGATCGGTATCAGACAAGGCTGTTTACTCCCACCCTTCCTCTTCCTGCTGGTGGTTGACTGGATCATGAAGACTGCAACATCTCAAGGCAATCTCAGAATACAGTGGAGAACATCGATGCAACTAGATGACTTGGACTTTGCAGATGGCCAACCTAACTCTTCTATTATAAATACAGCATCAAATGCAGAAGAAGACGAACAATGTAGCAACAACCTCGGAAGCCAGCAGTAGGCCTCAACATACACAAAGAAAAAGGCAAGATCCTTTGATACAAAAAAACCAACATTAACCCAATTACACTTGACGGAGAAATTCTGGAAGATGTAGAAACCTTTACATACTTGAGCAGCAACATCGATAAACAAAGAGGGTCTGATGCAGATATGAAGGCGCGGATTGGAAAGGCAGGGGCAGCATTTCTATAACTGAGAAACATCTGGAACTCAAACCAACTGTCAGACAACATTAAAGTCAAATTTTTCAATACAAATGTGAAGACAGTTCTGTTGTATGGAGCTGAAACTTGGAGAACTACGAAAAGCATCCTTCAGAAGATACAAGTATTTATAAACAACTGTCTGTGTAAGATACTTTGGGTCTGTTGGCCTCCTATGACAAAGAATAAATCAACTTTAAGCCAAGGAAGAAATTAGGAAAAGACTGGAGGTGGATAGGACACTCATGACGAAATCATCAAACTGTGTCACAAGATAAGCATTGACATGGAATCCTGAAGTTGGAAGGAAAAGAGGAACCCTAAAGAATGTAATCTATCGTGAATTAGATACGGATATAAAAAGAATAAAGAGAACCTGGGAGGAGTTAGATAGAAAAGCTGAGCACAGAGCTAGTTGGCGAGTACTGGTCTGCAGCCTATGCGCCACATGGTGTAACAAGCATTGGTTGATTGACTGATTGTAACAAAACGTCTAAATAAAATGTTGTAGAGATTGATTGAAATGCCTTCTGTGCACTACATTACAATATCATTACAATGAATCATAATTGTCATAAATATCTATAAATTTCTTGTGTATTAATTATTACTAATAAAGTAAACATTTATTTGTTTACATTAGACCAGAAATTTTATTATTTACTTATATATCCTAATGCATCATTTATTCACTGTTGGACAATGTGTCTTTCTAGTTTCTATCAATTGACATTGTCCTAATCTGTGGATAAATAAATATTTAATATTTGAATGTATATGCTGATAAACATATTCAAATTGTGATTAGGTATTGTATGAATATATTTATTATTTTATCACTCCTAAAGCCCACCCCCTTTCCTCTGACTTATTGAATACATCTTTAATTAAAGTATTGTAATTGAAGATTGGTGGTTTTGTGTAGTTAGGTATTAACTTGTTTTGATTGAATTCGTCACAGATTGATGTTGATAGGGTACAATCAAAAACAGGAAGTACTGAACAGATACTTTACTCTAGTATGGAACTCGTTTGTAGTGAGCACCCTAAATTTCACCCCTGAGAGTTTCAGGTTGACAGACTTGTTAGAAGTGAATTAGTTTTCACTGATGACAATGGACAACCGTTGCGTTGTTATTATAAATTGTTGTAATACATTTGTTAATGAACAGAAATATGGAGAAATATTTTGGGATTATTCAGCTGGAAGTTAATTTTTTACATTGGACTGGTATTAATTTCACAGCACTAGGAACTTTAAGTATTTCTGTTTTGACATTGTATCCTATGAGGTAAGCAATATAAAGATTAGGAATAGATTACTACGTATAGATGGTAAATCAATTGATGAGATAGTAAACCTTCTTAAGCTGAGACGGTCAGGACATGTGTTACGTTTGCTCGACCGCCACCTATATCGCTACACAATGCTGTGTGACGTAGGAGGAGTCTGGGCAAATGTTATGTCCAGCCAAACTAAACCATGACACTAGTCCATGAAATATCTAACAATTGAGCTGAGCCATGTTAATAGGTGCAGACTACCTGGTTGGGGTCCACGTGATGATCGTAACTAGTGGTTAGAGACTTTGGATTAAGTGTCTCGAAATTACTGACAGCGGCGTAGGTGCACCTACTTTTTGTCCTTTAAGTTCTATGTTTTTGAATTCATAATGGTTTCCGTTTTGTTGATTTATACTTTCTTAAATCTTATCTTCGATCTCTAATTCTCTCTATTAATACGAATACTGCTACAACCTTCAACACTATGGCATCTGGTTTGATAATTTTATCTTTATCTGCTAATTGGTGCATGATAACATGAAATGATGCACGCACGTACCAAGTTCTATGTTGTAACTTACTGGCTGATGGCGTTCAATAAGGTCAAAAATGTGATGTGGATAATAGAAATTGAGAGATATTAGAATCTGATTAAAATTAAGTAAATGAATTAGCACATTTTAAAATCGATATCATCCTCTTAATGATATGAGAATTAATTCATTTACTGCGTGAAGATTGGTGTCTTTTCAGTCACAGCCTAAATGTAAGGACAAGCGAGTGATACTGCCTAGTTATCCACATCAGGTGAAGAGGAATTGAAAATTGTTATAATGCGACTATGAATGCTTTAATCACTGATTTACTTATGTTCAATACGATATCATATATCTGAATGGACTATTTATAAACTTGTAATTACAACGATTACTATTATGATCTCATTGTTGTTATAAGAAACTTTATTCCTTAAGTTTTGACCTACTTCTAGCGTTGAAATGTTTATCCAAGTTATCAATACTGTGATCATCTTATATAAAAATAATGTGTATTCATACTGTTATTAATAATGTCTATTCTCTTAGTTACGATTTGTACTTTTCACCTATTATAATTAGTTGTGTAATCACTCTGTTTGATTGTCATCATTGACAAATAGGTTGCCTTGATTCGTTTAACAGTTTTTTTATATTTCACATTCATTACTACATATTACAGTGAAGCCTGATGAAGATCTAATTTAAAATAATATTGCCCTCTTAAATGTGTTTCTTCCACAATCATAACATTTCTTGGTTAGACAGTATCTCCATAATTGTTTACCTATATTGATTTAAGAAACGATAATTCATGGCAAAGAATCAAAACAAATGTGCAAAAATGGTAAGAAAAGCGTGAATAACACCCAATCATATTCTAGGTAGACATAACAAACTAGTCATCTGAGGTGAAATTCTTATAGTTCGAAAATATATCATAAGTTTACATCGATGATATCGTACAGAATAATGATAAAATCTTCGTAATTAGATCCATCAGCTTAGAGAATGTAGTCCAACCAAAATTATCCTTCTTAGATATAATTTTCTCCAATATCCGAAATTCAACTCATACTCTTAAAATTTAGTGTTTATCGTCTACATTAGACAATAACTGTGTGGCGGATGCCACTTGAAGGGCTTCATGTATGTAGTATATAGCGAAATGTTGTGTATAGTAGCAACATTAGTTGGCAAGTGAAGATGCAAGGTGTATGCAAAATTTGTAAAATATAAAATGATAAGTAAAAGAATGCAATATAGAACCGACTTGGGGTGGATGTATGGGGGAAAGGATGAAGAAGCACAACTACATGCACAAAAACAAATGAGGACGACGTAATCACAATTCACGATATTCTGTAACTTCAGTCACACTAACTGAAAAGGTCATTTTTTACAAACTTAAAAGTGACACATAATTTATTCCTCCCTCCCTCTCGTAGAAAGCATACGAAACACAATAACATTTGAAGTACCACGTTATATTCATAAATTCAATATTTGACAAATTTATGGTTACAAAGTTAAGCAATTAATACGGACGCGATTAAACAAATTCATTTCTGATTCATTTCTAGATTCTGTAGTTTTGTTATGGCGAAAAAAACTGTGGTTGCAATATTAACGCCAATGGGTGTCTGGTCGATCACTAAATGTTTGCCCTATGCCCACTTGGTCCCAAGGTGAAATAAGAGAACACAGGAGTGACTAACAAGCCATATATATATATATATATATATATATATATATAAAGTCAGATCACATAGCGGACCAGTTAGGAATTTAACGTCAATACAATCCAGGACATACGTTTCTTCCTATTTGGGACTTCTCGGCTGGATGTATCCGTATCCCATCATGGCAGTCCGCTAACGAGGCACATATAGTAACAGAGATTGACAAGCTTCAGTCTATAACAAATCAACGGAAAGATACAAGTTCATCCTAATATTCTAAAATACAGTTCTGAGAGTTCGTTATTCTTCGTTAGTCCTCTAACATAACAAGTTCTATATACCTCTGAGTGTGTTAGGCTATTTTATTTTATACATATGAGAGAATAGACAGAATGAATTATACAATGATAAAGTCTAGTTATTTTGTATTAGATAGAGCTACTTAATGAACTTCAAATGGGATGTCAAATGTATAAAACTTAAGAAATTCATGAAGTTCCTTATGAAACGTTTTTATCTTTATCCGAACTGTTTACTATCATTTATGTATATGGGATTAACTGGTGTTTTAAACAGTGTCTAACTGTAGATTGTTGTTCTAGTCAACATTTTTTAAACTGTGCACTTACATAGATGTGTTTAGTCACTGTAAAACTTTGAGTTGTAACAAAGTCACTAATTGATACAACAAGGATTTGGTTGTAAAATAGATCAACTGGGTGTTATATCCTGCTAGTAAGATTTGATAGTAGATTATAATGATTTGTTTCAGTTTGAATAAATATAAATAGTACAATCAACAGTACAACCATTTTTGGTAATGTTAGGTTGGTTTGACTTAATAGTATGATTATGAACATTTGACTATCTTACTGGACAACATCATGTGGGCTTACTTTAAGTAAAAACGAGTGTTTTGACTATCCAACAAGCATTTTTAAAATCCTTATTTTAGATACGTTGTCTTCATCTACTTATTAACACCATTGTTTCTCTTCTTCCAGCTGGTTATGTTAAGTTGAAATTCAACCATGATGAGTATTCATAATGGTTCCTTATATTTGAGATAAAAGTTGATGACGTCATTTACATCGGCAACAAATGCTTTACAACTACATAATCCAGCTCAATAAACCCTATATTACAATATGATTTAAATAAGCTAGAACAATATGTACATAAAAAACTTTCAGTTTCTCTATTTATTAAGATTTGACTTCGTGCTAAATTTCATATAACATATTTTTACTTTGCATTAACTAGACATTATATAAAGGATATGTGTATGTTCAGTGACTACATGGTGTCATTAGATCACAATTCGAAAGTTATCTTATCTGCTAGACATCATACATTGACATTGTTACATCATAATACAGTATATAAATATCAAAACATTATTTAGTGTTGCATAAATCATATGTACTTTTCTTTTTATTATATTCTATAATAATAGGTTCAATACTTTCTTCGTCAACCAAGTAGAGAATTTGATTTAGACAAAACTACAGGCAAATTAACTGTACGAAAGAATATAATTGATATTAGTAAATATCATTCAAATGAATTATTTGGAAAATTTATAAGTTTATTAGATCGTGAACAAAAAGATGCTTATGAATTAACTGTATACGCTGAAGATTGTGGTAATCCATCAAGACGTGCAACTACAATTGTACATATTAGTATATCTGATGTAAATGATCATGCACCAGAATTTCGTTATCCTACACCACATGGTACTGGTAGTCTATTAAATATATCCTGTGCACAATTAGGTAGTCAAATTATAGCTCATGTACAAGCAAATGATTCAGATACAGGACGTAATGGTGATATTGAGTATAGTATTATACGTCAGCATACTAGACACCAATTACAAAAAGTTAAACGTAGCGGAGTAGATGGTGATGTATCAGGAGATGCTGAAGATAATTCAGAAAATAATGTATCTATTGGTAAAACCTCCCAGTTAAATCAAACAGTATTAACTGATACAAAAGATTCTAAGATTGTTCCAAATGTTAAAAATAAAACTATCGAGTTAATAAATGCTTCTGATTCAAGACATGTAAAATGGGCACCATTATCACAAGTACTTTCAGGTGGACCCACAGAAGAACATTTCGATATTGATAGTTATAGCGGTCAATTATTTTTAATTCATCCTATATTTGATTGTAGTCAATCAGTTGATGTAAGATTATTAATTCAAGCAACTGACGGAGGTCAACCGTCGAAATCATCAACGGCTCAATTAACACTACATATTTATCCAGCAATTGTGTCAAATGAATTAGATAATTCAAATCATCAGAATGATAATAGTAACAGTAATAATAATAATAATAATTTCCCAAGTGTTACGGATATTCGACGTAATTTAGATTTTAGTCGACGTACTAGTAGTAATACAAATGCATGGACAGATCACAAAAATTCACGATCAGTATATCAACAAGTTGGATTCAGTGTTTCATCTCCAAGTATGTCAAGTAATCAAAGAAATATGAGTAATTATCATTGGTCAGCTATTGTAGGCCTCATTGTAGCCATGATTGTCCTAGTACTGTTGCTATGTCTTATGTTGATTATTTTAAGGAGGAGATTTATTATAGATGCAAGAAAGCTGCCAACTAAAGGTAGGTTATTATTTATCAGCATGTAATCGAATAAGTATACTGTTGTTTTTATAATGAAATGTAATGTAATGTAATTATTTCATCTAAAAATGAGATCGATGTCAATCCGACAATATCAATTGTAACGTTTCCGGATATGAAGCTAGATGACATGGGTCTTGGAAAAACATATGTTCCTTCAGACTCCGAATATCAGGCAAAACTCTGGTCAAGGAAGGGTTCCGAATGCTAGCTTCAACCGCTTAATTTTAAATTACTTATATAATTATGGCATACTTCTAGTGTATTTAATCATCACCCATATGCACTATGATCACGCAAACAATACTATATAGATGAATGGATTGAAGTGAGACGAAGTTTGATCCTAGTCAAATAAAATTAGTTTGAATTCATTTCACTTGGGTTTTCTTAGTTCAATTCAGTATTAATGAAGTCATTGTATTAATAGATGGTTTAAAACAATCGATTTTATTTGACTGGGACCAAACTTTGTTCCACTTCAATCCATTTATCTATGTAGTATTGTTTACATGATCATAATGCATATGGACGACAGTTAAGTACATTGGGAAGATGTCTTGGACCAAGTATCGATCAGACTTTTTCCAAATATTATTACTTATGTTATAAGTGATTGGCGTACTACTCGCCAAAAACTTTTATCTATCACATATAGACTAATCATTAGTTAACTTAATAAAAAAGTATCATGTTAAGAAATAAACAAAAATGTTTTATTGATCTGTTCATGGTACCTGTTTTGAATGACACAAGTAAATGATCCTTCAAAAATATAGTGATTGTTCATTTCATTAACTTACAAAATTTGATTTATTCAATGAAAGAAAAAAGAAAAGGGAACAGTTGATAGTGTTTCGTTTATTTATAGACAAAATAACATGCTTGTTACAAATGATTAGAAAAGTTAAGTGGGTATAACCCTCATGAAATTGAATTAATATCCTATTTTCGTAAGGCATATTCTCAAGCATCAGTTACATTTTTTGTATAAGGTTTAATAACACTACGCAATTGTCCAAAGCAAAGTAAATGAAGCTGGTATTCGAACCTACAACCTACTGGTAAGAAGTAAATTATATCAACTATGTTGCTAGCCTACCGCAAAGTATGATTAGTTGATTCGAAGTAACCATCAACATATGTATATCAAAGTCAAATTAGTTATTAGTTTACTTTCTTCTGATGTTGAATCTATTATTGACCGCAACTTAGTTACTTTGAATAGTGTCGTCAGCTTAATATATCAACATTCTTAAACGTAGTATTATTATTATTTGACCACTGTGAGAGATAAAGTACCTTATGAATGTTTTTCACTGAATTAAAACTACACCTGATAAATACAATCATAAATAAACATAAAGTTTTTTATGAAACATTTTATTGTAAGATTAATTTAGGAAGGTTATATTCTGCACGTAAATTGTTTAACATGTTAACAGAACTCCTTGATGCTAATGCCTAATTATGAATAGTGCAAGAACGACATCGATTAAAGATTTTGAAATTAATGTGTTCTGGTGAAATCTCATCGACATGGACACCTACTTGAATAGTCATAACCGTCGCTGCTACCTTGACATGGTAATTAGAATCGGCTATCATGATAAACCAGTAGAGCTATGCACTTTGAAACAGTCATCCCTTATGGTTCTACCATGCTAGGAAGGTCTGCTGAGGAATAGTTAGAGTAAAATCGGCAAACTTATGATCGAAGTCGTAACTGCTGACTGCATAGACGTTTGACGGAAGCTGTTACTCTCAGACAACCAACATGACAGTGATGTGTTCTTTCCACATAGAAACGGTGGGGTTAAAACGTCAGTAAACTTCACTTTAATTCACGGATCAAGGCCTTAACAAGCACGAAGCCAATAAAACGAAAACATCTGCAAAAATGTTGTGTGTGACCGGTCTCAAGCGATTTTCTTTTGCGCACAAGTCACATTCTCGAGTTGTAAAGGCCTCCTCGAATCTAATTTTTTTCCACGTACCTCACGAAGATTCCCACCACATAATAACTACCATGAAGTGATAACCATGCTCATACCTCTAACGACACTCGAGGTTACTTTATCCACTATCAAACCCGTTCTTTTCCTTACGTTTCTAGAACTTTAACTTATTACCTCCGCCCCAACTCCTATATTATTCCACCTTTACTGTGCATGTTACAAGTTATTCGAGTTCTCTTAATAGTATCCCACATTTTCGGAAAATGTTCCATAAACTTCAAGTTGGAGCCTTCAATGTGCGAACATCGTCTATTAAAGAAAGACCAAGTGTACTGCATAGCAATCCACTCTGTTTCAAATTATCGATGCAAAACATCCACCATAGAAATAGAAGATATACGTAAACTTCAGGTCTTTCACCATAGAATTCTTCGTAGTATCGCTTGCATATCTGTTGTATCTGAACAGGGATGGCCGATATTATCGATCTTGTTATCTGCAGCGCTATATCTTACAGTTAGCACCCAGCCTTGCCTTAATCTATTGCTCAGGCATAATAATGCGACTGATTTATCAAGAAGCCAACTAATCACTCACACGCACATATTACAACAACAACAAACCAATAATATACAAGATATATATATATATATATATATATATATATATATATATATATATAAAGTCTAGCCATTGACTTATATGTCTGTCACACTATATTAACCAATCACATATCTTCTTCCAGATATGTCAATATCATCCAATGATCAGGTTACATATACTCATGTTAAATATCTGCAAATATAGAAGAATGACAAATCACTTAATGGGCTTTTGAATCTTCATCGCCTATCACGCAACGCAATGTTGACTGAGGTAGAAGTAAGATGGAATAAGGTCAGGGGTGACCAAATCAAAACACACAACCATCACTTCGTGAAATCTCTGATTATTGGTCTAAGCTATATTGGTAGATGCAGATTACCCCATTAGGATCAGCGTGATAATTCCAACCAATGGTTGGAGACACTGGGTGACAGGAATCAGAATCGATCACAGTAGCATAAGTGTATTCACTCTTTATCTTCATCCAGATTATTTTTGATACACGCTTTTATTATTCGCTAATGTATTCTGTTGTCGTGTTATTCTTGTAAATTTGATCACGTAGTACTAATGTGGCATGGGGGCTCGAACCCATAGGTATACATACCAAGTTTTATGTTCTACGCTAATGACTGGCTGATTTGAGTAGTAACTGAACCAATCTATTACATTCAGAATGTTATCATCAATATTTAAGATGGTTAATGCATTTATTTCAAGTCATAATATCCGCTGATGATAAAATTAATAATAATCAGTCTGTCAGTACGGAAACTGGCACATATGAACATCGTTCCAAGTCGCTATACCATATTAACAAGGTGGGATCAAATTAGCAAGATTATTGCCACATATAAAGTTTAACGAGAAGAAAATAAAGGTGTTTGTAAAAAATTAGAACTTAAGATTTAAAAGATAATAAACAAACACACTTGGGCTACTGTTACTAGCTCACAGCTGTGTGACTCAATGTTCCCAGCTACTGATCTCAGTTATTACCCAGACCCTACACCTATATCTCGGACTAAAAGTCATCGACTTGATGTACTGATGTTACGTTTCAATTTGGTTGCCTCTTGTTTTTCTCAATTCTACTCCTTCACCGTCAAATAACGTATGAGTAAGTAGACTGTGGTGTGGCATACGTAATACGTGTTACGAAGCCACATGTTGATAGATAGTGAAATATACCTTAATTCCTTGCTTAAAGTTACATTTGAAAATACGATATTATTTCAGCAAATAGCAACCATATTAGTTAATGATATAAAGTAAATTAAGAATCAGCATTTAAGGCAGTAAGTCGGTAAAGTACATTTTTATTAACATCGACTGATACAAATTTAAAATATTTTGGAAATGTCTTAACTGATACAAGCGCAACTATACATACAACTAATCCCTACAATGTTTTGACAGTAATAACCCCAGCAAAATTAGGAAGAAACGGAGGTAACAAGTCGAGAAAGCTTGGTATTCGAATGAGCCAAAAATCTGTTTATATAGAAACATAATGCAAATAGCAAACTAAAGAAAGTAACCAATCAAATAACAGTAAAGGTTAGTTCAAAGGTACGGACGAACAGATACTGGACCTTCAAATCATAAATCGTAAGTACATACTGTACAACAGACAGGATTAGTTTAATAAAGTCCGCTACCTGATACAACTCAGATATAAACGGTTCTCCAGCTAACATCAATCTACAATAGAAATTACCTTCGAAATACAAAATAGAAGGTTTAAATTTACATCGCCATTTCAAAAATGAAGTCATTAAGATCACTTTAAAATAATGTGGAATCATTTATTATGTTATAATTCTAAAGTGACAATAAAAACTATGTAATCTAACCTTGCTAAACATAGACACAATCATAAGATTTAATTTTGTTATACTTAAACAGCACCATAAAAGATGAAATAGCATTCGTACAACCCATTTTTAAATTGACTTTTATTTATCTATTTCAGATAAGTCAACAGTGAATATAGATGGAAATAAATATCAAACGGTAAGTAACAGTAATAATGTTATTAACATTTGTACCTCAAGTGGTGGTTCTGATTATGTTGCGTTTCTTGAGCTGGATAGAATATCTGCAGAAGTTTCATCAGTTTGGACAACTCCCTCGGTGCAAACATCTGACAGAAGTGAACTTGAAGATCCCCTTCATAAGTAACCAGGAGTTTGCTCTGTCAACCTTGAATTTGAGTGGTTGCTGTCGACACTTGAACTGTCATTTTATGAATGCTTATTTTGATTAGTTTTTTTCTTGACCTGATTCTTAGCGTCTTAATTGTTGATTGGTTTTCTAATTGGTTAATAAATTGAATCTATTTCATTATGTCTATTGGTCTTATCAGAAATTTGCGCTGATGAAGTTGGCCAGAATGACGATGAAACCTCTTCAATTAAACCAATAGGCTCATCGAACACAATACGACCAAAATATGTCACATCAGTTTTATCACTCTGTATATCTCAATAAATACATCTCTGTTATGTTAACTAATGTATTGTAAAATCAAAAAATGATAAATTCATCTGGCCAAATGTTTTGAAATTAAATAGAAATATGAAAGGAATAATTGTACGTAGTAGTTAAGTCCTAGTTCCTTGGCACTTGAATAACCTAAAGAATCTGTATTACTCAATTACTTGCGATGTTTAATAGTGTCATTAATGTTTAACGGTTTGTATGTAAGCGTGCTATTTTACTAAACGAAATCAATTCTTCTAATTAGTGGTCTTCTGAAGGGTCGCAATTCATTTAGAGATCGGAATCATCAATTGTTTCTTGTGAGCAATTATCACTGCTTCCATACTTTATGTATGTAATTCAACTGTCGGTTAGCATATTATTTATTTAGTTTAACAATCCGAAAACCCATTCAGGTTGTCGATTCATAACTCACAACAAATATTGTTTAGCCTAAATAGTATTCCAAGAAAACCAGTATCATATATACTTTTATGATAGTGGATGGCAGTGAAACTCAGAATGTGCGTACTATGAGGATCACTAGCCAGATGTAGTTGGATCTCAGTGTTGATGTCCAAACTCAAACTTCAACTCAGTGCCTATCACAATAAAAGCTAACCCTTTATCCATTCAGCTGAATCGAGATCGCCATTAACATGGATAACGTGTACGATATCAAATGAGCTTTTCGAGTTAAAGAAGAAACAAATGTCTACAAATAACGACAAATATCAGTATGTATATTCGTATTGTACTTAGAGTTCTACAAGTTAAAAATGATTTCAAGATTGAGAGATCAAGACTGAAATGGTTAACGGTAGCTTATAATGTTTCATGATCCTCTGAAATTCTTCTACCTCGAACATTTTAATAGATACTAAAAGGTGATAGATGAAAAAAGAAACTACTTAAAGTTTGTTTACGTACAAAAACATTATTAGTATTTATAGTTTGTTTACACAGAAACTATCCAATAATGACTAGCCACATTTTTAGAATTACTAAATCAGTGAGTGTTTTGTGGACATTCCGGAATTTCGTAGTGGATCTTGATTGAGTGAGGTAGGTTTAAGAGTTTTCCCCATCTTTTAAGATTATCTAGAGTAATTTCGGAGGGATTCCAACAAAGATTATTTTTTGGAATAAAACTATCTAACAACAAAAAATGACTGGTTATCCAGAAAATTTGTTCAAAGGAGAGCTACAGTTTAGTTTAAAATTGCAATAAGACAAAAATCGAAAACGACAAAGAGGTGAGATTTAAAACAAAAGAAAAAAGTACTTGTTCTGTATTTGTATCGTATCCTCATGTGAATGCATGTTAACAGTAAGTCAACTAGTTACACTAGAATATCCATAAATTTCAAAATCTTCGGTTTCGACGATGAATATAATGCTAAACAGTGAGTTTAGAAGATAGCAATTCGTGTTCCGTGTAATATCCTTATTTCGATTCCCAATACTGTTATAGGTGTGCACTGGTGAGTCACACGAGTAGACGAAGCAGCTAACCACTACTCTGATTTCCGATGATGTCCCAAATGATAACAATCAGTGATAAACACAATCTACAAATATTAACACTGTTTGACTGTTATGTAACTTATACTAAATAATTTATGTCCATGTATATATGTTTATTCAATATAGATGGTAGGTATGACTATTCGTTCAAATGATACAACAATTCAAGACATCTATAACAGAAGTGGTTCACAAATTGGACAACAATTACATGAAGTAGCTAATAATTCCCAAGCACATTCAACATTCTCAACAAAAACGTTATCCCCGCATCCTGGTGAAGAATTTAACTGTTCACCAATAAGTACAATGTTATTTGATACACATCATCATTCATTGGTTAGCAATAACTTTTTCCGTACACTACCTATCACTCCATCAACTGCAACAGCAATAGTATCACCATCAACAGGTGTTGCATTAAATACTGGAGAAGTAGCATTAATTCAACATGATCCTATGTCTATACAAAATCGAAGTAACAATACTACTGCAAATAACAATAACAATTTGTGCAATACAGAACAACCACAATCAATTTATAAAGGACAAAACAGTGAACTTTATGGATATATTGATACACAACCACGAAGAAAAAAACTGATTTTACAAGGTAATTCATTTAAACTGAAACAAATATCTCTTTCATTTAAATTCTTCTTCGAAGGACTATATATTGTACCCTAAAAAAAGATTTCATTACCTATAAATACAACATTCAAATAAATTGGAAACTAGTATGGCTCAAAAGAATGGTTCTGGTTACGTTGCGTTCTCTGAGAGAGATACCTTAATTGGGGAGATTTCAGCATAGTTTTGGATGACTTCGTTGGCGTAAACTTATGACAAAAATGAGCTATGAGATTTTCGTCATAAGTGAATAGGAATTTGTTCGGTCGACATTGAATTTGATTGGCTATTATTGACATCGCGTCCAGTCAATTTCGCATAATTATTTGGATCCCCTTCTATCTCAAAGAAGGCAGTATAGCCGAAATTAAGAATCATGTAGACTGATATCTTCGATATCTCCAGCCGTAAAAATAATGTTACTTTCTGTAGGACTGGAACCTGTATTATAGACAAACCTCTAACAATAAGTTATTCAGGATGCCACTTAATTACTATAGGATTGAGATAATTACGTTGAATGATTGTTCAGTAATCAACGTTATGCTTTCATAATCCTGTGAGACATAAAAAAAGGACGCAGATACATGATTATCAATACTAATCCATCTATTTAGAATAGGAACATAAAAAAGAGAAAATGAGTACATAAACAGATAAAGACAGAAGTAATGTGAGTCCTGTGGAAACCATGAAAAACGTCTGCTACCTTGATTATCAGTTGAAAAATGGTAAATTCGAAGTGGTTTCATGGAGATTAATTTAAATTTGTGTGTATGTGGCAGTTGGACAACCACCGCAAATATAATTGGATTAATTGATGTAGGATCTGATCGAATGTTCCCCAACGGTGCTAATGTTTAAGCGTTTGCCTATAGACTTGGTGTTCATGGGTTCAATTTTCCTGAAGGATTGTGAGTGCACTGATGAGGAGTCTTATACTACAACAAAGCAGCTGTCTAATGACTCTCCCATTGGTTTTCAACAGTAGCGAACCGATACCAATCTGTGAAGAGTGCAAACAAATTAAAGAATAGTAAAATCAACCTGATCTAAACTTCAAAGATATTCTTCCGAATACTTATGGATATCTTAGTAACACCTATTGAATTTATTCTATTAAGTTATTATAGGCTGGTAGTAATACATTGTTCTGCTAAAGCGTGTAATCTCAGACAAATTACCTGACTATTGATTGAGAATCACATAACGAATATACAACAAAATAATTGCACTGATACAGTAATCTCACACATAGGACAATGAAACTACCCGTACAAAGAGGTAGTGATAATTAATACCACTATATTCTATTTGTCTTCGCTTCACAACTAATTGTAACTGCTCAGCATATTGCATCAATAACACAATCGTTACACTTGAAGAAATATTCTAATCCCAAACTGACTATCAGACTGAATTTTTAACGATGAGCAACATGATTGCACTGTATTTTCCCTGATTAGGCTTTAACGGCTAACAAGGAATAGGTAAAAATTAAAACCAGATTCATCAATATGTGACTTCAATGCTGCATCATTAACGTTTATATTAGTTATCAAGAGACGGATGGTTTGAAATTTCATTCCGCTGTTTTTCAATCTGATAACATTAACCATGTGGACGATAACATATTGTTTTAGCTGACGATTTTCGTGCAAAACCTAGTAACGTCTGTTCAAAATGAAAGAAAAATAAAGTGAGGTAAACTTTCGAGTTAGTTCTTATCAACTGAATACACTAAGCATTAAGCGATTGGCAGTCATATAGTGGGTCCTATCAGAGTTCTCGTAAAACAACTGTCAATAATGCTAATAGATATTAAACTTTATCTCTTTTTCCACTAAAACACCCGAATTTCTTTATAAATTTTCTTTCTTTCTCTCTTTTTGTCAAACAGGAAACGCTTATCAAACGTTACAAACAAACCATCATCAAAATTTGCAAAATATGTCATCGTTTAATAGGATAATGCCTGCAGATTTCACAAATACTACTAATTATATAATTAATAATGGTAATAACGGTAATAATAATGACCCATTGAAAAGATCAGTAACTCAGTATCCTCAATATAAAACTGGACAGTATACACCATTACTTGATATGAATAATCAAAAGCATATGGTGTTGGAGCAATTACGTTTAGTACAAGCATCCCAACCGAATTTATGCATCGGTTTTCAAGGTGACAGAGATGATGATGAAGAGGGGGAAGATAGAGACGTTAACGATATCGAAGACAATATCAGTAACAATAATAATCGTAATAATACTATTGATGATTGTCATTCTTTTGGTCATACCCACAGGAAAGAATCTCTTACAAATCAAGAAAGAGCTTTCAGTTTGACTAACCTGATTCCACAAAAAACAGAAATTATGTCATTCAATGAATATAATAAAAATAATAATGCTAAAAATAAAAATAACATAAATGGATTATATAAATCAAAAAACTGCATCCAGTGTGAACCATCGTCACCATCAGTTAATAAACAACTACAACCATCCCATGAAGGAGAACACCAACACCAACGATTAGTACTGGTGAATAATAAAATGCATAGGCTGAAACATATCACTTCACCAATAACAACACCAACATTGAATATGAATCATTGTGTAACGCTAAAACCCATTCAATCAAAGAACACAACAGATGACATAACAAAGAATACTATTTCTGATACTATAACTACTGCTACTAATAGTAACAGTAATAACATAAATTCTTATTGTACCGTTAGTTTTGTTTGATCCGGTCAAATAATGCTAAAAACTAGACAACTAAAGGACCAAGCAAACAACACCAGTAACTAATAATGTCACTATCAATATTTCTATATTTTTGAACAATCACCATCAATAGTTCGTTGTATCGTTTTGAATAAATTCACACTCAACATTGTTTTAGCTTATATCGTTATGAGATCATTGTGTGTGTACATGTGTGGTTATCTAGATATAATGATGAAGATATGGATCAAACATTCCTTTAATTAATATAAATACTGTAGACAGATATACACATAGTAAGGCGCACTGGTACACATAACCACTAGGTAAAGAAAATCTCCTAACTCTACGTGCTTGTACATAAGTAGATGAACAAACTCATCTCCATCTCCATAACCACCAATTCTAACATAACTTCATGTACACGAAAACACTGAAAAAGCTTGGAGAAAAGGCAAACATAGACACCATCTAGTAAAAAAAATGTAAATATACAAAGCAAAGAGTAAACAACACTGAACACCTTAATTTAGAAACATCAGTTAAAAACAAAACTAAGAAATTTCAATATTTTTTAGGATTTATAGAAAAATACAAAATAATAATTAGGAAACATAGACACAGACGTGTTGAAATCGAATCACTACTATGTTGAACTGACCGCCATTTTAGTCTTCTCCCATAAAAATACAGGGAGACAAGAGTACAAACGCACTTAAACACAAGCACAAACGCTTTTTCTTTCTTTAATTCCAGGTAACAAACACTATGCCTATAATTTCATACAAAGTACAATCATTATCATCATCATTACAGAAAATTTCGAACATATGTACAAATAACATTCATTCAGTAAACAAATATCGGTCACTGTTATCAGTAAATAATATGTATAATTGTATAGAAAAATACTAACTACCTTCAACAAAGATTTATAACATTCTTTGTATAACCATATATATATATATATATATATATATATATATATATATATATATATCCACTAACGATTACTACGAATACATATAGGCACGACAGCCTCGAATCACTCACTCGAAATGGTAAACAATACGTAAATAAATAAACATTACCATTAATTCTACTGATGATGATAACGACAGTAATCATGAAGATTGCTATCACTATTTACAAATGTCATTACTATTATTATTATTAATTATTACTGCTACTATCACTCATTAATTGTTCTTGTTTCTACTTAGAATTCATTCGACAAGATGTTTTTTTTCTTCATTTAAATAAAACAAATGGAAATTATGCATACATAGGTGTATATCTGTTTTTTCTTTGTTGAATGATTATGAATTTATTGAATTATGTTTTTTTTTATTAAATTAATAAATTGTCAATTATTCATTTTCTTAATTCCTTTCTATATTTGCAATTTTTCATAAAGGAAATAAATAAGAAAACGATGGATCATTGTGTTAAATAGTAAAATAAAACAAAATGGTAAAAGATAATACTGAGTACAGAGATATAAGGAAAGTGATTGAGTGAGTAGTACAACATTTTTATGTGTCGTTTTGTGAAAAAAAGAAATAGGATAACAAAAAGAAGAAACACAAAATGTTTACAAAAAAATCTTTTCTGAACACTTTTCATTTGAAATATCCAAAGTATCACAAAAATTTGACGCTCTGGGTATCAATAGTATAGAGAAATCTAAACATTAAAACAAAATAGAACCGGATGGTACGATTATGAATTTCTTAGAAAAAAATGAAAGGAAATAATGATTGTGTTAATTGAGTCTATAATACAGGCAGTAGTAGTAGTGGTATGTATACGTGTGATATTTTTTTCAATGAGTTCGCCTAGGAGGATATTCAATTATTAAGACAATTATCACAATTAAGATAGCCACAATTAACATGGCTACAAATATGCAACAACATCGACGAGATCTTTGCTACAAGAAAGAAGAAAAATGAGATAAACATGTTTACTATGAAACTAATGTTCACAAATATAAATCATCTTACAAAAATAAATGTGATTTTTGTACGGTTATGATAGGAAAATAAAGTTGGACAATATAACGGAACTGTTATGATCAATGAAGACACTAGATGAAGACGATACTTGATCATATAATATAGCGAATATACAATCACATAAGTTTGATTTATGAATAAGAATCATATATAAGTAACAACAATATTATACTAATTGTCGCAAATATAAGTAGTCCCTAGGTGAAAACAGAACAACACATGAGTGGAGAGAATTCTACAATACAGATTACATTATATAGCTAAGTTCAGAGTACAAAAATACCTTGGGAGGAAAGTATACCACCACCAGTCCTTATTGTTCCAATACAAAAGTAGGGTTAGGCATGATTGTCCAATCTCACTCTTCCTCATCAACTCTGCCATCGACGACACTCTAGAAACAGCTGTGAAAAAAATGCATGATAGCTGGTGTGAATCCGCTACACAGAAAAGTTTTCGGCCTTTATTATGTGGATGATAATATCTTATTGTTAAATGATATACAACTCAACCGCATCGAAATTAACCAAATGGTAGTTAGTGTCCATAAGCGCGCGAATATACTTGGCACTCCCCTAACGCGTAGTACTTCTGCAAAACTAAAAGCAGTCTGTGTCAGCTCTCATTTTATAGTGGACCTTTAAAGGTAGTCGAGAAATTCGTGTATCTGGGTAATTGTGTGAGTCCTGATGGTGGTGAGTGACAGATTGGATTATGCCAGTTTGGGTCATCTTTAATGCCTTCATGACCTAAGTCATGTTGTAAAACGCTAGGTTTACAACGCTTCGGTGAGAGCAACCCTGATCTATGCTTATGGAACCTGTTTCCGCAGAGCTGAGGATGTTCGCTGACTCTCTGTGCTCGACCACTGTTGCCTCCAAAGAATGGCTGACATCCGATGGTAGCAATATGTCAGTAATACCGAGATCAGGCAATACATGTCCAGACGAAGTGACAACAACTCAACTGATGCCACCATCTTGAAGCACTGACTTCAGGGACTCGGTTATTTTTTAAAAATCTGTTGCGAGCGATTTTTATATAGTTCGTTTGCTGTCGACGCTAAAATAGGGTGGAATAAGTGGAGACATGGCCAGTTGGTAACAGTCCCTTCATGGAATGAAAATAGAATATGACTGGTCCCTACCAGTCCATCAATACTCACCGGCTGTGGTCCTAGAGATGCTATAACTCAGTTACCTAAGTTCATAGTGGATATGGCCCATAATGGAATCCAGTGGTGATCCTGCTTTTTTTTTGTCAAACTCTACATGAAGGTGAGATAATCTGCCTTGGTTGTATCCCTATCAGAACTGTATCTTCGTGTCTTCTCGTAAATATTACATTTTTAATTATGATCGCCTTCCTGCTCACAATAGAATGCTTCCACTTATATGGAGCATACACTTTGATATCCATTTGTACCAAATTTTGTGTTTAAATAGATGGCAAAATGTGTCTGTCTTCAAAGCCTGGACAATCACCGATCATTTTGACGAATGTATCAGAAGCAAATGTCGTACATCGGAAATGGATAGGGCATTTATAAGACATTTGGAGCGTACTTATTGTGTACTGCTTTCTTTGGATGTAATTCTGAATAAATATTAACATGTATTTGAGCTTGTAGAAAATTATGTGGGTTTATATGCCGTTTCCATAGTTCGACGATTAGAAAAGTGAAACGAAACCTTCACCTACAGTAGATGATACTAAAATTAAGGTAAAGATCTAGTTGAACGATATGTAAATTTACTATTAAGGCAGTACTAATTGAGACAACATAGGTAACTGACATTGTAATTAACGATATTTAGCATAGACATAAAGCCGTAATTAAAACTACGTTTGGTAGTATACGGAACAGGATAAATAGGCTGGATTGTGTTTAACAGTCAGAAGTTAATAATATTAGTTAAAGTGGTTGCCGACTGATGAAAGTTGTGTACAGAATTAAAATAATTAAAAAGCAATGTCACCTTCGGAAGTCCTGTTGGATACACCCTACCTGTATACTAATAAACTTATTTTTATGGTTAGAAATTGTGTTCTTTAAGTCGTATCTTTTGCTGTAATTTCATAACTATTCTCTCATTCACCAGTAACATGCCAGTTATTTTCATGAGTCATCGGCAAAATCTTAAATCATTTAATATAGTATTGCTTGGGCTGATAACTGGTTATTTTCTATTACAAATGACTTAGACAGTCATAAGACTACTTAGATCATTCAGTAATATAGGTAATGCACTTTAATAGTTTGGTTCTACTTTTATTATCCTTCTTTCATTTTGACTGTCCTGGCAGTTTGCCAGCTAGTGGTAAATTCCATGGACTGTTTTGAATCCCTTGTTCGTGGAAAATTTAGCAACGGGAAGTGATATAGATATATTTCGCTAATCCATCAATTGTAACAATTAGAGTGTAATTTCTGGGGACTTAGTTTGTATTGCATCTTCTTGCACATTCAACCTGCATCTACTGAGTATAATTACAATCGGTGCATCATACATTAAAACTTCTGTAATATAACAAAAGGCAAACAAATATATATACATGAATATTAGTACATAACCTATTAGTCAGGCTTACTGGTTAATAATACTTTCCACAGTGAATTTAAAACTGTCTAGATCATTTAGTCACATAACTACAGTATATCATTCAGGATAAATAATCTCGTATTTTTGTAATGTAATTATACTACCCATCATTCATTTTTTTACTTACTCTTCTATCAGAAGCTCTTGTGAGTTCTGAATGAGCAGACTGTTCATTTGTAAGTGCTACTTCGATGTTGTCTTCAAGTGAATCGACAGCAACGCGTTGTTCATATATTAATTTAGATACTTGATGAATTATTGCATTTACATTCACGATATCTTCCTGAAAGGTAGAATGATTTTTAAGTAAAAGCATTATAAGAAATGCATAAACAAAACATTTATTTAGTCGATTACTCACATCTTTTTAAATCCAGAGCAACTAAAGGTATTAATACTGAGGTAATCGGTTTAAAATCCATATATGTCAAGAAACATTGATCGAATTGCAGTCCTTAGCATCGAAAATGGGCGAATTCAAACTGATACATATAACTTCACATCTGATGAACATGTTAGTAGCAACACAGAATCAGTCATACAGTGAATGAAGTAATGGTATTTAAAGTGATAGGTTACGGATTTGAGAATAAGTGCGGATAACAGCACACAAATTCAGGTACTTCCAACCAAACAGTCATAAACAGAACGAAATGCGAATCATAGATTCAGTTGTTAGACACAACATAAATAAGCTAAAATCTCAGTGTTGTCTTTTTGGCTGAAAATACATAGGCACCAATATTTTCAGATGAAAGAAAACAAGCTTTTTTCTACAGGAGCCTTTTAATTTACGTTATAATTAAAAGGTGTACCTCAAAAGTACGTAAACCTTATAAAGGCTCTCTACTCCATCAATCCTGATCTCATCATCCATGGTAGATAGGCGTCTGATAACCTCCCTACGAATTCAGAAGACTTGCTTGGCTTCTATCAAAATACGTGATTTGTGGCGGAAATAAGATATCTGTCTATTAACGAAAGACCAAGTGTACTGCATAGTAGTCTACTATTTCAAATTATCGATGCAAAACATCCACCATAGAAATAGAAGATATACGTAAACTTCAGGTCTTTCATCATAGAATTATTCGTAGTATCGCCTGCATATCATCCAATGATCAGGTTACATATACTCATGTTAAATATCTGCAAATATAGAAGAATGACAAATCACTTAATGAGCTTCTGAATCTTCATCGACTGAGGTGCATGGGACATGTATCAGCATATCCCCAACCAACGCCTATCATCGCAACCCAATGTTGACTGAGGTAGAAGTAAGACTGGAATAAGGTCAGGGGTGACCAAATCAAAACACACAACCATCACTTCATGAAATCATCTGATTATTGGTCTAAGCTATATTGGTAGATGCAGATTACCCCATTAGGATCAGCGTGATAATTCCAACCAATGGTTGGAGACACTGGGTGACAGGATTCAGAATCGATCACAGTAGCATAAGTGTATTCACTCGTTATCTTCATCCAGATTATTTTTGATACACGCTTTTATTATTCGCTAATGTATTCTGTTGTCGTGTTATTCTTGTAAATTTGATCACGTCGTACTAATTGTAGTATGGGGACTTGAACCTATGGGCATATATGCCCGGTTATACGTTTGACTGACTGGACTTAATACACTACTATGGAACGATAGACAATTAATTTGACATAAAATGAGTAATATATATTTGTAAAATTCCAATGAGTAGAAATCAAAATTTTTCTGACGTTTCGCGGATTAGTGTTAGTCGCTTCTTCAGAGAAATGAATAACCGAATTCTATCCAACCGATCTTAATTAAATTACATTCACATGAACATACATACAATTTATTTTCACATAATCTCATTTCACATTACACTAACATATGCATGCACACATGTCTCACAACAAACCACCTTGACCCAAATGACTTGACATGACATGATTAAAACTCGCAATTTTGATTGTATGTACTTATTTTGATTCTGATTTGCTCCATTGTATTATTTGACCTTGTGCTAATTTAATTCGGTTATTCATTTCTCTGAAGAAGCGACTTACACTAAGCCGCGAACGTCAAAAAATTTTAATTTTTACTTATTGGAATTCTACAAATATATGTTACTCATTTTATAAACAACCTATCCAATGCTCAATTTATTTGAAATTATCAAAGTTAACCTTGGTAATGATGAATTCATTTGACAGTTGTTTCTTAGTAAATGTACAATACGTCAATCGAAAAGTGGAAAGTATAATGCTGTTAACAAGAAGATATTAATATGCGACCAGTTAAAATTTATATAGCAGGAAAATACACAAGAATACAGGTTCAAAAAGTTACGTATTGTCCTACTATGACTACTGTAATTAAGACACACTGATCTATATTCCCAAACAAATCTATCCAACGCACATATTTGAAACAGTAAATACAATAAGCAAACGAAAATGTAATCAAGTTAAATAAAAAATATAAAATTAATCATCAGAAGCCTGTTGGAGTTATGAGCATAAAATGACTTAACAGTTGCCTGGATAAATTACAGAAACTTGTGAATGACACCACAACTTAACCATTCAGGTAGTATTTATTTAAACTTACTGAATGTACTTAGATATATAAGAATTAGTAATATTATTAAGCCTGTAGTACGAATTTACGATAAGATGATTACTGAGCTATATGATAATGGTCGGTTGGGGCAGATCTATAAAGATGCCACTTCCACTAGTTATTTGACTTCAACAATCTGCATTACGATAAAAAAAATACATAATTAAGAAACCATATTACATGATATTAATTAGATCTTGCTCAGAAATATAAGGGTAGTAGTTCTTAGTGTTGAGCTAACACAATGTTTCATTTATATTCAAAGTGTGACATTACTAATGATAATAATTTCTAAAGTTTAGTTGTCAAGTGACTAATATTTGATCCAATAAATCTTCTAGCTATTTAATGATTAGTAATAAATGACTTGACTGAACACTACACCCTAGCCGCTAAGTACTGAATCAGAAGCCTCGTAAACCTTAATGTTTATATTTGAACGATATGCAGACACTAATCGCAGATTAACAATTAATCCACTCAGTTCATCAAATAAACAACAAAGTAGGTTTCAGTATTAGTACGTAATAGATTAAGTCATCAGCTCAATTCAACAGAACAATTGTTACAAATAATAAAAGTCATTATAAAAACTTATATACTATCTTTTCATTCGAATGGATACCTACAATGTGATGAAATAGGGTAATAAACCTCATTTAACCAAAAATCCGTTTGAAAGTGGATGGATTTTGGATGTGTAGTTACCCTACTAAAATAAAAGCTAGTAGTATAAAATAAAACATAAAAATAGTTTACAACCTTATTTAAGTTGTAGGTTAGATTCGCATGATTCTCACTTATCGTAAACTGCTTTTCATCAATGCATTATACCATCACTTAGTCATTCATTAATATTTTTATTACTGCTCTAAAACCTTCTTTTGGATCTTATGTTTTCAACACTCGATTCAACTTTTTAACTTTATTTGACTGTTTGCCATGTTGATGGAATTTAAGTTGAAACCAATCTCTATAAATGCGCCAAACTTTATTGATTTTGAAATATTACAGGCCATAAACGTCTGATGAAAACCAAAAAGACGAAATGAATTCAAATGAATTTTGGTGACCAAAAGTTAAAAATAGTACATACCAATAGAGTCGGATGAGAGCTTAATACTTGCCAGACTTGATAAACGATCTCATTTTGTTATCTTAAACGATAGACTATATAGAAAAAATGAATTGTTTATTGGTTAGCCAAACTAAGTACCAGAAACTGAATGCATTTAAAGGCTTGACATAAAAGACAGAAAGATAGCACTAGTCACTAAATCAAAAACACATCTGCAGCAGGTAATTTTATACTTAAACATTCTTCAACCTATACACCTTGACTCTGTAGTATATCGAAGCCCCACAAACCAGAAATACCAAAAAACTTAATCGATGATGTTAGTTTAAGCGCAATACTCAGTAATGAAATAGTTAGTAGAACTCTTAAAGCCATAGCCCCAAGAACTGCTTAAATATAGTGTAAAGAATATTTTGAGTAAAGATGATAGATGTGAATTTAACAAATAGACCTATTTAGTCCCTGTATGTAACGTCGCTGTTTACAAATAATGTACCAACGGAAAATATTGATTACATATATACAAACAGTAACTAGAAAGGGAAATAAGTACACTGATATCAATAGACAAAATAAAGTAGCTTTAACTCGTATGTACAATCAATATTCACTTCGAGTAAACTAATAAACTTTACAGACAAAGAGATGAAGTAGTAAGAGAATCTCCTATAGGCTCTATATTTGCCATCACATTTCTAGCTAAACTAGAGAAGAGACGGTTACACAACACGTCAAATGAAAGAGGATACTATTGTCATGATTCTGGTGTGTTCTGGTATGTTAATTGTATGCAATATAATAATCAATTCAAGAAAACCTTTAGGCAATTCTACTAACACACATTCTTAAGCTACTTTCGCATGTAAAGAGGAATATAATAACAATACAGCATCTCTTAACATTCTCTTCTCCAGAAGGTTGTCTGGTTCCATCAAAATGAATATTATTAGAAGAGAAACTTGAACTGGAAAATATACGCATTTCAATAGTCTTACACTTTGTCAGTACATAGTAAATTTAATAAATGATTTAACCATAAGACCAGACTATGATGTTCCGGAAACGGTTGTAGAAGTAGGGAACATAAAGGATATATTCCATGATTATGAATATTCAGTTAATTTTATCATAAACTTATTTGGAACAAAAAATAGGACAAAGTTAAACAAAGTGAATAACAAAATTCCTTATCAAGACACGATTTTGAAAAGAATATGTCCTAACACAGACTTCACAGATTTAGCGAAAGAACATTTAACGCTGCTGAGACGAACACCACCTCAACTTAACCTGTACTTACACAATGAACCACGGACTAGATACTCATGATGGAATAATCAATATGTTTATTTAAACGAAGTCACCAAATCTGTTAGTGGTGTCATCTTCTCTTACTCGATGTATAAGGCATATTGTATCAAAATAGAAGCTTTTGATTTTATATCATGTTCCAAACAATCTACCGAAAGGAACAACATAACGCCAACATGTAGTTAAAGCCATCGGGATAAACTAGAGGAAATTACATCTATATATCCAAAAGTTTATCTTGTGTCACCTCATACAAAAGAAGCATATTATCAATTACCTTCCAATGTTCATCATTCTTAAATACACCTGTCACACTTAATTTCACACTCATATATCTTGATTCATAATTACCCTAACAATATTTTTTATATTACATATATTGTATCCACACATGTCATTACTATTATTATTATTATTATTATTATTATTAGTAGTAGTAGTAGTAGTAGTAGTAGTATATTACCTCAGTTAGCCTGATTTAACGAACTGACACACTAACTATATCTCAACAACTTGCAGTCAATCTTCTTACCCATTACCTATATATATATAAATGACATATTTTGAACGTATTTAAACTGTAATCGATGTGAAAGTTCAGTGTTTTGATATGTAACGTTGTCAAATTCTGTCTCTATTGATTTTGGTTACTGTAATACAATAATTATGGATTGCAAGTGTGATATCATAAAGCTTGATGGAGTAAACGAAAACGATTACCCAATCAAATATCCTTTGTTTCTTTTAATTGTTCTCACAATAAAGTATACATATACACTTTCATTCTCGAAAATATGACAGTTTAGATGCGAGAAATCCGTGAGAATCACCGTAAATCATTTACCAAGTACAGGTTTGTGTAAATGGTTTAAAGCCACTATTTGTATCAGAGCTAATGATATTGCCCAGCTGCCAAAACTGAAGTGGAGTAAGGTCCCAATATGAGATCTATTACTTAAAAGGTGAGTGTTTTAATTACTAACTATAAGCCTCTTACAATCTAGCTACCACGACTGGATAAATACACTTGACAAGCAGCATAAGCTTTGCTACTACTACAACTACTTCGTTTTTATAGAGCCTAGAAGAGTGTTAATACCAGTACAAATGAACTGACTTTAAACTTTCGCATATGTTACATCTTTTGAAATTACAATCGGCCTCTGAAGAATTTGTCTTGCAGCCCAGTTACTAGATGTTAATATATACACAATGCTGTATATATTACATGAAAAGTAATCATACCGCTTGGCTGAGCCAACCATAGTTAAGGGATAAAGGTTTGAGTTGATAAAATTAACCACACCTACGGTAATAAGCCACAGTGGGTAAAAGTTAATGTACATATAACCCAATGTTCAAAAGCTGAAAATAATGAACTGCTAAATAGATCGCAACAATAAAAGTGACTAAGCATAGGGTTCAGTAATTACAAAAACGTGATTATTTTGAGCCTAAAATATATAAATCTCTACTCAACGTCTTCCTTCGTCTTAAAAAACTCTAAATCTGCTTATATGGTTGTATATGATACATCGTCGGTATATCATCTTCAAACTAAAATCAATTTATCATACAGCGAAAAGTAGTAATCAAGTTTTGAAATTTACCAAAGATTGCGACTGATCAGTTAACGGTGGCTTAGTGGTTAAAGCGCTTGAATTTAAGACACTGAGTTGAAGGTTTGGACTCACCTTCACCTACTTCGCCACAAGCAAACGGATAGAATTACAAGCCATAACATTTAGAGCTGGTGGGTCGAAGCGGAGTGCGAGAATCCACATGTTGTAAATGAGTAGGTAATAAAGATACGAAACAGTAGTTTCCAATGACTTTTAAGATAATATCTGAGTATTTTAACAACGAGTCTAGCGTTTTTAAACAATCACTGGAAGACTTTTCGAAGTATTAGTAAGAAATTAATATAGTACTTAATTAAGCAATTGAAATCATGCTTATCCGATGAATATATACACAAATATGGACAAAACTTAGTGTGGTCATTCTAAAAGATTTTCGTGATAGTAACTTTTCCAAGAACATTTTAATTTTGTAACTAGATACCACATACTTAAAAAAAGTAAAATAAATACATTTAGTACATTTAGTATGCGCAACCAAAACGGCATACTGATGCGTGAGGAATATATGATCAATCAATCACACACCATGAATCAATAATGCTAAATACAGCGAACAATAATTTATTGTTTCGCATTCACATTAGGTGGTGAATAAATATATTTAGATATTTTCTTTTCGATATGTGACAAGACAAAATGTACCAGTTTAGAATCAATCAGATAGCGAAATCCTTCAACTTAAGTAACTGATTTGATTGACTAGAATAATTTATAAACTGTGATGCAACAGAAAAAAACAAATTCAAGATTGATAAAGGTTAACTGATATTCACTGGCAGCGAATTTGGAGTATTCTAGTAAAAATATCTAATGATCCTAGATTACTGTAATATGCACATTTGCCAATCATTACAGCTTTTGAAGATTTGAGACTTACCATCTAACTTACCTCGCAAAACAAAAATTATACGTCTAACTTTAAAGAAAATCATTTGTTAGCCGTTCTATATCTTTACATATCAGGTTACTTCGTAATTCCTTAGTGTATATATACAAAAATATCGTATTATTATCATTAGTGTGGTGATTCCAGACACTAGTTTTATGCTAAATGCTAATAGATTGATATTAGAATAACATACATTAACAGATAATTACGTACGTGACAGGGTAGAATAAGAACAATTTGCTTAATTAGATGAAGTACTTCAGGCGATCGTTCATTACAAAACATGAAAGACTTGAGACTACATTGAAACGTTTAACTTGTACAATAATATGAGGCAAATCCACAATAAATCGTGGTGATACTACAAGTTTGGTGTGGTCTAGTGGTTCATGAATTGACTTGTAACCCGACGTCACTCCATAAATTAAGAGACAAGTACCCAAGGTTCATGCTAACACCAACGTTTAATAGTGGAGCAGTGGTTCAGTAGTTATAATGTTTGGATTCTAGATATGATGTCCACGGTTCAATTCTCTATCTTCTTTGGTTTGGGTAACCAAGTAGTAACGCTAGCCCTCACACTTAGTATGACTTGAAACTAGGTACACGGATCTGTACAACGTATACGAGTTAATTACAATATGATACAGTATTTCTATATTTCAGAAACAAAAAATATTGTTAAAAAATTGTCAATAAGGGAACTACTGAATAAAGGCTCACTGTTAGACAATCCATTAAATATTACAATTAAGAACGGCAGATCAATATACATGAATAGAAGCAGCAATTATGCAACTGCACTACGGGATCATATTACAATAACACAAAAACACCATACACATAAGGAAATTAGCTTGGGAAATAAATACATGATATTAACAAGCTAATGGATATGCACCTCTTACAGCGTGTGAGTAATGTACAAAATACAGAAGTGTGAGTGCTTAATCATAAAACTGACAAATCAACATGATAAGAACATAAATTTGATAACCTACCTCTATAGAGCGCATTTGGTCTTCCTGATTTAAAACTCTTCCTAACTCTTGAACTTCATAATCTTGAGTAATGCACTGTGCTTGAATAGGTAGACCTTCATCAGTGTCATTTGATTCGAAATTAATTAAGTCTTCAACAAGTGAAGAAGCTGGACGACTTTCAGTGAGCAGTCGTCTTTTTATTTCCTAAACCCAAAGATAAGCAAAGATTTTGAATAATTAGCAATACAGGAAGCTTTATATAACAGTTCAGAGGAATACATTTAATACTCGGCACCAGTTTTCATTTCAAAACCATTAAAATCAATGATTTAATAGTTTTGGCTGTCTTTAACAAGTTATTTTAACTTACATACACGTATTAGTTTTACTAAGCGATAGGATACAAACAAGCATGTTTATGTAAATAAAACCGACGAGACACTAAGAAGCAAGCATGAAGAAAATCAACTGGTTTACAACTATCTGATCACAAAGATATGGGGTATACTTGTTCAAATGCTTAGTACCGCACTACCAGTCACGATAAAAGACAGTTCTTTGAAAAGAAAATGACACTTGTGGAACTTGTAATAAGAGCAACAGTTGCTTCACTGAGCTACATTAGACATTGGCAATTACAACAACGTAACAGATCCTCGATCTCATTTCTCTGAATAACTTGATACATTGTTAATTTCATGATTCATATTTCCTACTAGCTTGAAAAAAGTCAATGTTAAACCTATGTAATGAAATTTGTCAACCGATTCATTTATAACCCTTTCGGAGATATTTTCATTCCTTAAACTTTCGAATAAGTTATACTATTTTTATATTGTACTTTCTGGCAATCCTTAGGGTTATAAGCCATTTATCCGCTTTCTTTAAAGCTAATTGTAATGATGAGCATGCCATCAAAGTGACGTAGATCTACGGTTGCAAAAAACACAGAGTGGCGAAAACATTTACTGGCTAAACTAGATAAATATTACAAAATGTGAAGTAACTGCAGAAAAGTACAAATGTTAGTGCCAACAATTTATAGTTATATTACTTAATAGCCATTATGAGTGAATTGCCATCTATAGTCGTCTTTAATGCACATTAACACATAAAAGTCAAGTATCGAGACCACAGACCCCTCCCTCAAAATAACCTTATTTTTGAAATTAACTAACCAGCAAGTAGATGCAAAATAACATGAAAGTTTTATTAAACAAATGATGGCTACCTTTTAATCCATGAAAAGCACCCATTTAGCCAAGACATCCACAATCACTATCTTAGCTTGATATCTAACTGTAGATGACTAGTAGGAATATCTTAATCTACTTTATTCGATGTCGCTTTGCTACATCACTTTTAACTGGCATGATTATCAATCTAGTGCATGTCTACCCATCATCTATGCCAATTCAGCGATCAAATAGTACGAAATTTAGCGAATGTTAGATATCCATCGGCAAACTTTCAACTTATTAGTAAAGCACAACATAGCCTGGCTATTTTAATGACAACTTTTTAAGACAAACTCAATTGTAAGCATTCAAAAATGTACGAGGTGAAGCTATCGCAGAGTAATCCGTGATAGTTGGAATGAATTTATTTAAGAAAGCACACTTAGACTATTGGTAGAACCTAGAGTTGTTTATATAGGCAATTATTTAGAAACTACTTTGATTCCGATATCATAGCTAACAGTTCAAATAACCGAATTAGTCAACTGTTTCGCGTTTTGGAGACATCCAGAAAAAAGCCGAGAGTACCTGAAACTTTGAAATGTATTCGGCATATTAAAAACATTTTAGCTCTGGTAAACATTTAAATGATTAAAGTTGCAATTGAGCAGCCTGAATTATTTAGTGTAGACTAACAGTACAGTCGTCTACTTTGAAACGCTATTAATAAACTTATCAGAGTTCTCCTTTCTGATATGGGTTAAAAGAAAAATGTAACTTCTTTTCATATGAGCGAATAATCGCAAGACTCTAAACCCAACAAACTATAAAGTAATAATGAACCAAATTGTCTATCAACCTTTTTGTGTTAAATACATCAACATTAACATAACCATATAATCAAGCTTGCCTATCATTTTAAACAATAAACCAATTAACTGATAACAGCATGTACAACATTAGTCTTAACGGACTTGGTTTAGTTGCTATAGAAGTAAGTGTGAGTGGATAACACGCAGAGATTGAAAATAACTGATGTTCATAAATATTTTAAATGTGTAGTGAAAAAAATGAATTACCGACGTTAACATAGGATGTGAAATCGTCTATAAAATCAACAATTAGTGACTTCATAAACTGAAGTGGGCTGCAGAAGGCTCTATAGTTATCAGGCCTACTCATCTGGCCTGTCATTAAATGCTGGGCTGTCGTATTAATAAATGTGCACTCGTTGGTTGAATAAAGTTTACAACATGGCCCATTTTGTGGCTGAAAATTTAGTTGAAATGATGCAAACTCTTTTTCAGTATTCCACTCTAGCGCATATTTTATCAACACTTTAAATCCACCTAGTTCTTACGATATAATCATCTCCATTTCGTTGTTGTTTTATTTCATTAACAACCAGGATAAGAGACTCTTAAGCTATATTCATCTGTTTGCTAGAAACCCAAAAATGAAGTAAACCACGAAAAGACAACTACCATGCATTTGAAGGCAAAAGAATAGACTTTCTGTTCGACATACACCCAAGTTTATACGGAGGTAAGTTATGATAGCTAAAGCTCACTGGTTTACAAAATCATCAATGCAAAATCAGACTACTAAGCAGATTCGCGCTACTAATTGGCTTCAACAGTTGGTGAGCATCTTAAAGATCATAATAAGTATGATGAACAGGCTACTAAATAAAACTGGATAGTCCGTTTTAAAACCATAAAAGCGCAATGTGGTTATCACTCGTCATATTATCTTAAAGTGCATACAACCATAATTATTAAGTAGACAACTATTGCAGAAGAGTTAATAAAAATGCTACGGGTTGAAAAGCCTTCATCAGTCATTTGAAGTAATGGGATATTGCTTATTCATAAAAAATCAAGGAAACGACAAGCAATGAGAATAATCCGAAAGGACGATGATGATTTCAAATATGGCCACACAATTTACCCCCTGTAAACTAGGTGAGAATACTTAGACAGAAAAACGAAAAACATACCGCCTGAGTTCTTTGAAATCGGTGCAGTACACGCTGAAAGTCAACTTTAAGCTTTTCGACATGAATTTTTGTTATCTAGTGACAACATTAAATACACAGATACTTATACCTGGTCTGAAAAGGGCTCCTTGGAAAGATTTATAAACAAGTTTTTAGTTTCATCAACTAAATCAAGAGCATCTTTTTCTCTTTTATTTCTAGACAGACATCTGAGGAAATATAGTAAACCTACAAGAGATCGGACTTTTCTTTAGAATTTCCCGTGATGCTGATGCTTTTATTTAAGGTTTCCAACTCATTAGCTAATTGAAGATATCAAAGTCCGAAAATAACATACCAAGCAAACGTATTTTCAGTATTTTTGAGGAAATGTCTTCAAAAACCTGAATTACAGCAGAAGCCTCTGTGATTTTAAATGAATATTTTCAGAAAAAACATACGCGATGAGGATCCTGTATTGCTATTGAATTCACTATACATGATCAATCATTCAGTAAAAATAAGATGGCCTTGAGGAATCAAATTTTCCTCGGGACTTTAACCAAATTCCAATACAGTTTTAGTTCAAATATAGTGCTCTGGATTAGTCAATAACATGACATACAACTAGAGAATTTTTTTCACATAAGAAATCTACTGTCAGCCACAGCTTGATACTATGTTTCAGTTTTTACTGTACTGCATGCATACTACACATCTGCACGCAATCTGTTCAACTCTGAATGACGTCTCATTGCAGATTGAAATGCATACTTTGTCCTTATAACTTACACTATTTGCTAAAAGGGTGAACGAATAATATATTAGCGTAGAATGCACACAGTGTATATTGCCAGCCTAATTTCTAGTGCATTGTATACATGATTGAAACACATTAGCTATCCATAAATTAAATTTCATGTATTCTATGTTTCATGAATTTCAGCGTATCACAGTAACTAATGCCTAAATCTTATATAAAGCTAACTCTTTAAAATTCGTGCTAACATAGGTAGACCATGGCCTCGCTGTTTTATTTATCGAGCTGCTTAGTTCCACGCTCACCGAAATTGAATATAAATTGTAATTTCTGGATTCTGTTCCGTAGTGAATCAAGAATCATCTTGATATTATGCATAGTTTTTTAAAAATTGTTACACTATTAACACTAAATGATTTCTAGATTGTTTGCGTATAAGTGCGGTCTATAAAATTCATGACTTTATTCTCTTTTCTTGTAGGTAGGAAAATATAAATGATCTGAGATATCCTTTATAACAAAGTTAGTGTTCGTCGATTTAGAAGACTCAAGGAAGTAGTTATATTCCACACTTAAACCATGAGTGTAATCAGCCCTAATTCTAAATAACTTCAATTCCTAGCAAATCATTTGACAGAAAACATCATTAGTGGCTTATTTGAAGCCAAGTGATACTCAATTTACTTACCACATACTTAGATCAAGTTGCTGAAGAAGCCAAAGAAATAAGTGAAACATATATTAGTCCTTGGAAACTCATATTAGGAGGTAAGAAGACGACTGTTACCATACAGATATTTAGGCACTTTATCAAATGTAGAGATCTGGTTGATGGATCATCAGTTTTCGATGTCACCTACTGACCGAGTTCTTGACCTAGTGACACAATTAGCAGGATTTTATTTAAAGGACTGCTACACAAATGTCAAGTGCATCACGGCATATGACCAAGTTACGCTTGTCGTACAACCAGAGCGACCTCTAGCGACTGATCCCACTCTTACAAATGACAAGAAATCAAAAGACACTGAAGGATGGAAGAGAAGTTTTATCTAATCATGAATAGGGTACCAACGAAATAGCAACGTTTAGGCTGACAAACTAGAAGGAGATGCTCCCCATGGTGGGTCGTGTCGTGATCTAGTGGTGATGCGTGACCGCGCGCCTTCAACTAGTTGTGTCCGCTAAAACAAACATGGTCAGTATCAATGTCGAGAGCCTATGGTACTATTTATTTTGGAGATTATTTACCGCTACAGCTCACTTCGCCCTTCATGGGTTCTGCAGGACCCTAAGACATACTAGCCAAAGAATTAAACCTAATGCGTTAGACATTAATAAACGTTGCATAGACAGCTTGCGATGTTAAACAATCTTAATAAGTCAGTACATACTCAAGGGTGTCGTTGCATAAAGCATTTTCTTCATAATATATTTTTTTTCTTCCACGTTCTATTGTTCGTTTTCAGATGGCCTAAAAATCAAAATATTTTGTAAACCTGTGCATTTCTTATACAAAACACGGTTTAATCGCCAAATGCGCCTAGAAATATGCGCAGAATATCAACAACACCAATGTGAGTAACCGATCCCGCGTAACGCATCATCGATGAAATGCTGAAATGTTTGTGCTGCATCACTCAAACCGAAGGGCATTTGGAGGAATTCGTAAATGCCAAATGTGGTTACAATAGCCGTTTTAGGTATGTAATTTTTGGACATCGGTATTTGATTGAAAGCCTTTACTAGGTCGATTCTTGAGAATACTGTCAATCTCTTCAAGGTTGCCGTTAGGTTACGAATGTGTAATAAACAAAAATGATCAGGCGTAGCTTGAGTGTTGAGATGTCGGTAATTACCGGTGGACGTTAATCACTACATTTCTTTTCGGGATCATGTATATTGTGGTTAACCGTGAGCTATCAGCAGATGAAGCTAGCTCATTAACTGGGTTGTTATTAAATGTTACCAATACTGCTTGCACTTTTTGCAGCAGTTTTGATAGTAAGAGTTGACGGCAGAGATTCCTGTCAATAGTGAGTTGACCAATTATTTCCTTTATGAGCGATATTTCCATCGCTGAGCCGCTACCAAGTTCGATGGTGTGGAAAATTTGGTAAGACGTTGTCTGTCGGACAAATCTTCGCGTTTGAGAATTGATCTTTAAAGCTAGTCACAAAGTTCTAGGTAGTCAACGAGCTGAAAAATGAAGGAGTGACATATACCTGTTTAATTTATGCTTAAGCGACCTTACAACTGCCAGGAATTGAATGCATGGATCTATTACTCCGTGGACTCGAAACTCAGCTTCTGCGTGGCTGAACCAAGCTTCTATGTTATCCGCCCAAATGTGGATAAACTGAAGGTTTGGAGGAGTGTGAGTTTAAATCCAAATAATCTTAGGAGTCTGATAACTCATTTTAAAAGTAACAATATATGTAAATAAACAGTACTGGAAAAAATATGCGAAAAAAATAATAACACTGAAAATACGCTGCTATAAACTACAAGCGGGAACGAGCTCACAGTTATGATCGTGCCCAGATCACGTCGTAATCATCAATGTAGCGTAGTCGGTATATGACCAATAAACGTTTGTCGTATAACTAGAGCAGCTTCTGACGATTCAACCTACTTCTATGTGTGACAATAAATCAAAAGTCAATGAAGGATTGGGGTAAAGTTATATCTGATTGTAAGTGTATGAGCGTTAATGGTGAAGGGTACCCGGGTATATGACCAAGTTACTCGTGTCGTACAACCATAGCCACTTCTATCGGTTGGACCCACTCTTACGAATGAGAAGAAATCAGAAGGCACTGAAGGATGGAAGAGAAATTATATTTGATCGCAAACAGAGCTTCAATGGGATAACAACGTCTAGGACTGGCAAATTAGAGAGAGATGCTTCCCACAGTGCGTCGTGTTGTGATCTAGTAGTGATGCGTGACCGCATGCCTTCAACTAGTCGTAGTCTGCTAAGGCAAACATGGTTAGCATTAATATCGAGAACCTATGCAACTATTTATTTTGGGGATTATTACGCGCTACATGGGTATATGACTTAGGTGGCCTCTAAATTTTAAGCTTTGTATCAAGACGTCGATGATTTTAGTGATGTGTTACTTTCGGTAATGCGCGTCGTAGGACTTGTCCTGGTCAAGTTATTTCGTGCTGATAATTCTGTCTTGGGTTACTGACTTTATAGAGCGCGAAATGTGAGGTGGAACAAAACTAAGCAGCTAGATTACCGGCCGCTTTTTATCAGTCTGTTAAAATCACGTGAAATGTGCGACATTCCTTAAAGTATTTACTAAAGTTGCTTTTACTCTTTTAATTGGAAAATTCTCAGGGACACTGTGAACGTTTTAATTTATAAAGCTAAGTGAATCGCTTTACAATTTCGGCTACCAAGAAGTCAAAAAATATCCCAGCTCACTTTTTATTAAATCTAAATACCATCATATCTGAGGTCTGTCAGGGCAATATTTTGTTTCGAATATCTACTGCTCGAAATTTCTTTTTATCATATGTTGCGGAATTCTTGTCTTCAAGGTTGTTGTAAACACTAGGTTGATTGTCGCTATTTTTCATTTGTATCTACCTTTGCTAATGTGGAATCATATCTACAATCTCTTCATAGGTTTATTTATATCATCGCTTGGTAACGGCTTCTGGTTTTCAAAGACGTCAATGCACTCTGTAGTTCTGATTACTTGTCCTAATTCTTCAGTCGCTGAGACTATAGCAGATACATTAGTTAGCCGAAAGTTGGCTGCTTGTGTTAACATTATACCCTCTATTAAATCTGTGTACGTCTGGGAAGGTAAAGTTGAAAGGTCAGATGAACTTCTTTTAATGGCGAAAACCCAATCGAAGTTGATTCCTTCTTTAACGGAAGTTGTCAAAGATATGCACCCTTATGAATGCCCTGAAATAATTGGCTTAAATATTGAGGGAGGTTATCCACCGTACCTTAAATGGATTACGGATTCCACCTCTTAACTGTCCATAATACAAGTGCTGTTGTATTTCTAATTAATAAATACTTTTGGTACTAAGATGTTTTTTGTCAACTTTTTCCTACATCATAAAATATCTTCTTAGATATGGGTTCTGCTACCTCCAGCCAAACTCGGGATGTGACGTTTCACCCTGACGATATTGTTGTAAGCTATTCTGTTATATAATAGGCTTGAAAGATTAGTGACGGTGTAATTGATAGAATTAAGGAAGCGGCTGCTAGCATAGATAATGAAAAAGGTAATTCATTTACGTAAGCTCTAGCTTTTAGACGAAACGTATGCTTCTAAGTCTTCCAAAACGGAACACAGCATAGTTTTAAGACATGAACTAGAAGAAGCGGAAAGAAGATACGAAAGACGTCTACAACTGCTGGAGCGTCGTGTAGGTTTTTGTTTTGGGTTAATTAATGCTACTTATTATATTTTTCCCTATATCCTAACTTGATTGAAGTAACAAAGTATTTGAACCTCTTGATAGCAATTTCTTGACCTATGGATAGGATTACGCTTGTGGTGCAAATAGTTATTTGATTTTCCATTTCCTAACTTTTATAGGTCTTACGTACGTCTGGATAATCTTCCTTTCAGGTTCACTCCTAGGAATGTTTTCTCTCTGCAAGCATTATACGTACTTAGTTTTCTAGTACAAATCGTCAGCCCAAATGTTTTGGTTAGGGTAATATAAATCGCCTCTTACTTGGTATTCTGTAACTGTAAGATAAATTGGTTCCTAGTGTAGCATATATTTGATTCGTTTGTTCTTGAGTTAGTATATATGACTCCTGCCTTTGCTAACGTTTCGTTCTTAATTTGGAATTGACCTCAACATATATAAGAAAAAGTAATTCATTGATTCCTGAGGTTGTTTTACTTTGCCATTGTGAATGCTATAACTTGTGGTGAGTTAATACATACCTCAATGATGCGATTACGTTTTAAAAGCCAAATTAATCCTCATTTTTAATAGAAAAGCCATTTAAGATGAAATTTTAGACTAAAACATTATATATCTAGGAGTCTTCTTTTGGTTCTGGTCCACAAGTCATTTAGTCACTGATATCTTAAAACTATCGCTGACACTCGGCTAAACCAACAAGTAAGCGTTCTGTGTAAAAGTATTGAACCTAATATTAAAGCTATAAGTCACTCTTCCCATAATGAATAGGATATCTATTGCGTATCCCTGTGGTTGGAAAGATTGTGTAGCATTACTCGAAATTGATTTTAGTGGTACAGTGTCATTTGTTCTTTGTTTTATTTTAAATATTGGATTTATGTCCTATGATTTACATCCTTGATCGCAACCATTTGTTTACACTTCCACTCTTTGACTTTTCGTTTCAACCATACTGTCACTTTTTTCTGCTTTCTACTTTGTTAATTTCTTATCACTCTGTATTTAGTCGTAACAATTAGAATGGATATCCCTTCGTGCCAAGTATTATGTTGTCTACGATTGACTGATTAAAAAAAAGGATTCCATTTCTTTGAGTTGTCTCTGCGTGTTCTGTTCTGGAGTATACCAACTTAAGCCTGTGTAGCATAATGCCAAAACTCCAGTATTCAATCAACTGACCAGTCTGTTCGTAATGAATGAATCTTGACACTAAGTGAACATTGACTATTTTGAACTTGATTCGCTATAATATTTTTTGTCACAAATGTTCCTGGTTTATTTTAGAACGAGAAACTCTTTAACGAGGCTGCGGAAGAATATACTAGGACAGTTGAACGTTTAGAAAACAAGTACATGTACGTTATGTAAACGTATTATTCTATATATTTACTATTCATGTAACTAATTATATCGAAGTTGGTACTTCTCCACATTTGTCTGAGTTTGAACTTCATACGACAGGAGGCTTGAATTATGTTACCGTCAATATTTGCCTATGTATGAAACGACTTGTCTTACTATCGTTATGATGTGATATAAAGTAAATAATCCAGTCGTATTGAGATCCCACAGATTGAATTTTAGTATGAAGTAATTCCTTTGATGTTGTGTTTCTAGATGTTTGCGTTCCTCTTATAGAGGTATAGTAAACATTTACCACATAACGTTTCTGTGATACTTCTGTTTTTGTATCAATTCACCCGTCTGACTTCATCTGTCAGATCTATTTCCTACATTCATCCAAAATCTACTTAGGATCCACATTTTAAATGTGGATTAAATCAGAAGAAACGAAAGCCTTTTGATTGTGAACACTTTTGTGTAGAGATGTAGCTGTCACAGTGGCTTAATGTTTTCTGAGTTTGAATATCTAATTGTAAAGTGTTCAGCAGGTTTTAGTGACTTTGTTTGATTAACCATACGAATGCATTCTTGTCGTCTTAGTTTTACTTGCCAATCATGGTTGTTAATAATAGAAATTTGTGATAACAATAAGTAGGTTAGTATATATATATTAGAACATTTTTGTAAACATTAGTTTGCATGTTTTACTAACTCTTTATTATCATAAATGTTAGTCCTAATCTACCTAATGTCCGGAAATTAAATCTAAGTGGGTTAGTACATTTGTTGATCTGTATTCCAGAGGTGTGTATGACACGAATTTTTAAATCATACATTCACTTTGAAATTCCAAACTTAAGGATAAAACATATTGCTGTTGTTTTCTGGTTACTATAATTCCGTAAACCTTGTTACGTCATTACTCTTTTCTCATACATATTTTATTATTCCAAATAAGCATAGATATACTTTCAAGCCTTATATTTACTTCCATGACTTACTTTAGTGACATAAGGCGAATTGGGATTGGTGCAAAGAAACTTATCATTTCTATTCTGCTCTTAATTGATTTATGAAATGCAGTATTTTATGTGTTTTCGGACACGAACTGTAGTTCGAATGCAGTTATTAAAGATTAGCACTACAAAAGAATGAAACCGCCATCTCTGAGATAATTAGATGATCTCGTAGCCATGTACTTACAACTTATGTAGTTTTTATGCTTCTGTTTTGCACTGTAATGACCATTGACTAGTGAGTAGTTTTCATTGTGCACTGGGGTAATCATGTTGAACTTGATGTTGTCTTTGCCATTCCATAAAACTACTGATCACTTTGACTGACGGTTAAAGCATAATGACAGCACATATTTATTTAAACTATTCAGACAATATAATAGAGCTAAATAAATAAATTGTTTGGGTAACAATTCAAAACCATGTAGTAACCCCCGATGCTCCTTATTCTTAGAATAATTAATTTCATTTATTGTAGGAGGCCCACTTCTGGTGGATGTTGTGCTGCAGCTGAGCAAAGAGTCGAAGACTGTTACAAACAGAATCTTGGAAAAGTACTTTTGTGTTCCAAATTTGTTTCCGAGTATGATCGTTGTGTACAAAATTTTCTCATCGTAAGTACCTTATGAACTTCATTGTTTCAAGTTTTACTACTCTTCAAGTAGCATTCTAAGCTGATTTATGATTGATTATAAATTCAGGTTGGGCATTTTTCTGATTTCATAAAAATTACAATGTGTGTATGTAGGGTATAGCTACATGCACATTTTCTGGTGACAAATATCGATTAGCTTTAAGTACTAGTCGTAAAACACGCTGTTATTTGCCGCTAACCAAAATCTAAATGTAACTCCGAAATATCAAGGTTTCCTTCATCTCAAAAAATTTGCGGTGAGTAACTTAATAACATTATGCTTGGAGACTGCAAATTTTCACATTGATTTGAGTAGTACATAAGTAGTATCAATTGAGGTTACCACAATTCACAATAATATATTGGAAGTAGATAATCAGAAATGGGAAAAAATTCAATAAAAATGGAGGGGGGTTAGTAAGGATTGGTACGATACTTAAGATTCATGGGACGGTTTAATGCGAGTGCACACCTTATTGTTGTTCATCATGAACCGTGTTGTCCAGGTTTCTAAACATTGATTTCTGTAATCTAGGTAACCCTGTCAAAGTATCATACCTTTCTACACGAATCAGATGGATAAGTGGCTTAATAAGCCAACTTCGTTTCTTGGTTTATTTACCATCAGAGATTTTAAGCTGGATTCTATTCACGCCTACATCATTCATCAAAGGAGGCAGTAGCTTAAAATGAGTACCACAACTCCCAGCTACCTCATTTGTATAGGTTAATCAAGTTGAACACTATCACTTCTTTTGACTTCATCCATCAATTTCACTAGATGCAAGTAGTATTCCGAAGATTTTTATAATCTCATCCCATCACCTCATTATTTCCATTTTTAGCGAACATATTTTGTAGTTGTACAGTAGGACGTAGTGTTCTGCATAACCATTCGTTACAACTAAATGTCTGTCATAACTCACCACTATCATGCGCATATGGAGCGAAAACTGCCACTTTCTATTTATTAGTAATACTACGGAAATATAGATAAGTTCGATTATATTGAAGAATTCATAACCGTTTACCAGGTACAGATTCGTGTAATTGGCTTAGAACCAAACTCTGAGTGTTCAGACTAGTGATACTACTCGGTTGCCCAAATCGAAGTAGGTTGAATGGAATCAGAACTTGCGAGTTAATGGCTGGAAGTTTTAACTACTGAGCTAACACTCCTCTGCTAGTGTTGAGGAGTTACGAGCAAGAAAATACACTGAGATTTCGCTACTAAACAAATTATGCAATAAAGATAGGTACCTACCTTTTTTCGTCCATTTTTTCACGTGATGTCATTTTTAGAACTTTTACACATGAATAAGTTTGTTTTTCTTTCCTTGTGTTTTAGACTATGTCTAAGAAAATGTCGAATGCTGCCTGAGACTGACACAGTATCACTTTGTATTTTATGATTGCCTATTGCAAACAATGCTTTCTAATTATCTTGCAAATGTTGCAGTATACCATTTTCACCGAAACAATTGATAGTTAGTAATGTCTATCCTTGTAAAAGTTGTATTTGGAACAAATAGAATTCAGTACCAATAAAGATGAAAAACCTCGATTTATGCTTTCGGTAGCAAATTAAACTTAGAAATTGTGCTATTTGATTATGATTACGCTATTAGAATGTAGCATCCTGAGTTTGGTAGTTGCTGGAATTGAGAGAGATTTAGACATCTTGCTAAGTCCGTTCGGAAATTTATACCAGACAATTAAGTTGCTCGTAAAATGCCAAATTCAAACACATGTATATACAACGCGTTATTGTTAACAAGGAAAGATATTAACAATAAGATTTCTAAACCCTCATCCGCGACATTTGTAGAGCATATCTAGTGTCTACTACAATAATTACATAAAGAAATAGTGTCGAATCAATGGTAAAAGACAATAAGCTGTAGTCAGAATAGATGCTAAATCAAGACATATAAATGAAGATAAAATATTGAAAATGGAAAAAACACAATTTTGGCGAAAATGAGTTAAACATAATGAGCGCATGTAAATATTTAGGAACATCAATCATTACTGTTATGAAACGTCACACGTTAAAAAATGGTCAGCAACAAGATGTCGCTAATTAGAAGTACACTGGGATACACAAAATAAAACCAAATATGAGGACGGAAAGAGCAAACAAAATCAACAGCCTGTCATTCTAGTAGTCCAGACGTAATCGATGAAATTATTTGTGAATTTCGTCGTCAAGCAGTATAAACATGGATGATAGGTTCCCGGAAGTAAGATATTATCTCTGTACTGAGCGAACGTAAACAACCGGCACTACACTAAACGAAGATGAGCTGTTCTCTGAGTGTTAACCCAATTAACTAAAGTAAAAAGATCAGCCTAAGCAAGGAAGGGAAATTCAAAGTCAGCCCGGAAGATGAACAAGACAGCACACAGCTCAGGCGTACATAGATCAAAATCCAGTGATTATTTGTAAGATTAAGTAATTTATTTGTAATAATTCAATCAGTAGAAATTGAAATTTTTGACGCCTCACGAATAATGTAAGCCACTTCTCCAAAGAATAATAAGTAACCGAAATAAATTGACGTAAATTTAAATAATACAGTGGAACAAATCAAAATCAATAGAATTAATGCAATCGAATTGTCGATCCGAGTAATCTATCTACCCGAACAACGACAATTAGATAGGTGAAATTTCTCATAGATGGCAAACAGATTATTCCTAAAATTAACCTCACCTCACACTACATTTTTTCATTCGCACAGACAAGCTTTCAAAAGTATACAAACATGATTCACTATGAAACACCTTAACTCAGATTAACATGACTCCAATACATTCAAACTGATAATTCGATTGTACTAATTTTCTTAATTTTGATATGTTCAGTTGTATTATTTAAACTCAGTAGTCATTTGATGGTACTTGACACGAAATAAGCTGAGTTGGAGTTCCGATGTGAATATCAACACTCGGATGCATGTACATCCAGCCGAATCTCAACTAAAACGAAAGGCGCATCCTGGATTCCACTTGCCAGTTACAATTCAAATTCGATATTCTGCGAGAAAGAATTAGATCTGATGATCAGATCCTAATAAGTTTCATTAAATGGCGCGTGATCTACAAAAACCGGTATCTTTATCTATTTGGACACTGAATAACATTTATTGATTGCTGGGGAATTCTCTAAGAATATAACTATTTAGAAATCAGGCATAAAGACGCGTACTGATTTTTGTAAACTTGATTTGCGATCTTTCATCACATTAGTTCTCATTCAATGTGAATCATAACTTCAGATTACATTCTATGACCTAAAATTGTACCTATAAAATGTTCCACTTTTGGTACACCAGTCATATTTAGTTGATGATTTATAATCACTGTAATGAAATTAATGTATAAGTGAATGTGCTAAATTAAAGGTTTTCTGGTATTGCTGGCCTGTTGTACAAGCGTTCTTCCTTTTATTGATTCGGGCCTAAGAACAAGGGGCAAATCGACCACAAGCTGAGAAATACCTGAACGTATGTATTGCGGTCACTCAGATCATACCAAATATACTAGAGCGAAGAACTCAAGATGACACTCGGCCAAAACCCCTCTTTCAGGTGACAACATTCATGTTTACTATAGTAGGAATAATTTATGTATTGCCGCATCATTTTGTTAATTGTGCTGTAATTTTTATGGGAGGGAGTGAATTGGTTCAAGTCAGTGATTTGATTTCTTCAACTGTTAATTTCTAGTCATGTCACAGCATATCTACTGTTCAAAATTCTATGTACAGCGGACTGAAGCCATATTGCCATTAGTAATTCGTCCTTGTATGAAACCACTTAACAGAAATCAAATGCAAGTATGTTAAAGATCAGACCTATGATAGTTGAACTTTACTACGAGTACTTTTTCTTCTGACCACCAGGTTGGCCTCAATCGATGTATCTTTCTAGATGTCATCCAGTTCGTAACACCTTCGACCATCATCAATTGCCATTAATAATAATTGATTTTCGCCATAATATTGTTGAACTCCACGTGTCAAAACTCACCAAAACATCAGAGAAGTCTATCACTAATAAACATAATTATTACTGAGTTGTGTACAGACATTATTCAAGTTGAAAGAAGTTAACAAAGTGAATTGGTTTTTCGGTAGTTACTTAGCTAATGTCGGTTCTCATCATTTTTCGCTAGAATGAAGTTTCAACACAAACCAACCCTCTTCCCTTCAGATAAATTTTTATCGATAAAAGGATAAACAAAATACGAAAAGGCAAACATACATTGATAAGAAATATATTTTTAATTCTCAATCTTTAAAATTCAATGGCTATCTTATATCCACATTACTTCCTTTTAATTAGTAGGGAAAAAAACAGGAGACACTCATTTAAACTGTTAATTTATCTAAATATGATGATATTGAGGTGAGAATTGGAGTGGAGAACACAATAGTAAAGATTATCATTTGTCTAAACAAAGAAAATAAAAGGACTTAAATAAACTAAAAAGAGGGATAAAGAAAGTGAGATTTTTCTAGATAAATTATAGTAAACTCTCGCTTTACAGAAAAAAGGTAGTATTTAAAATGTCTTACATCGTAGGATGTTTCTTTTGGTAACGTTCATGCACTGACTAAATTAGAGAGATGTATATTCAGATATGAATGGTCAACAATTTGCCGTGATTTATACCGAATGATAACACCGTGTATATATTTCTGTCGTAGTATATATTAGTATTTTTTATATACAATAGAATGAGTATGAAAGTGTTGGGTTAGTCAATAACTGACAAGGTTTGTAAATATCACAGTAATACTAATGATATCAGTAATAGTAGGATACGCTAATGTATGACAAAATAAATGTAGTTCAATGAAGACAAATATTTTTGTTGTTTTCATGTTATTTTAGCTATTTTTATCTAACAAATCTAAATGATGTATTTGCATGTTGAAATGAAACATTTTTTGATGGTATTCAGAACTAATACTCATAGGTAATATTCAGGGACCATTATTGTATGTACTCCTTTTTCGATTTACTGTTCTTTAATCTTATTAATTGATCATTATTGTTCTTTGGAATGTAAATCTATAAAAGCTGTTGGTGCAGAATTAGTTGTTGAACAATTCATTGATTTCGTTCTGAATAAATTATTATCTTTAAGTTGATAAGGTGAATATGTATGAGCACGGTGTAACGTTAAATTAGGTACAGTGGTAATGGATTTGCTTCTTCTCTGTGGTGAAATCTATTTATATTCCAAAAAAGACAAGTTAACAAACAAATAATAATAACATCATATTTAGGTCACTCTGTTTATGTAATTATTACTGAATCATGTTAGGTTATCTATTGTAAAATTAAACTTTTTTAAATTAATTTTACGTTGTCCTTAAATAGTTGACAAAGGACTCTGCTTCACGTAGGTTTTGGGCCAGTCAGAATTCATCATGAAGGTGTATTATGGGTATTATTTTTCTCTGTCATATTTGAATCAGTGTCACCCAGTTTCGCAATCTGATACGTTACTACTGGGCTATTTACACTGATTTATCAATGAGTGAGTGACCAATGTCGTATTTGTCTAATCTTTTACTATTGAATGATAACTTGGATTTAGTCGAGTATAAAATGAGCATTGTTTTTATCATGAAAAGGCATCAAATAGAGATAAATTAGAAAATCAGGGAGCACTAAACATATTTCTCGTCAATGATATAAAATCTCTCAGTGACTGTAGTAGGAAACGTTCTTCACAAACCCATAACTTTCTCCAGATACGATAATCATCTTAATAATCTATGGTAGCTTGATATTGATCAAACGGTGGTTAAACTACCTAATCTAATATTACAACAACTTAATTAAAAGGCATTTGGCTGTATTAATCAGTAATAAGCACTCATTTTTCTTCGAAAAAAAAAACTACAGAAAAACCTTGGGGACCGAAAGCATTATTAGTGTTGAAGTTTAATCAAAACGAAAAGTTTATTAAACATACTTTTATGATATTAGAGGACAGATGAGATTTTCCTTTAAGCATATGATTCGAAACCACCATAAAATAAAAGGCAACTAATCAGTGATGTAACATCTAGTACAGTAATCTGTTAGCCAAAGCTGCTAGTTTCGCAAGAGTCCCATCATTAAAAATCAATCGTGAGAACCGATAGTAAGACGCTTTAACTTTATACTGACAGTAATTTCTCGTTGAAGAGAAACAGTTCACCACAAGACAACATAATAAGTAACATTTCACTGTATAATTCGATAAACGTTAAGTTAAAATGTAGTCAGGAAAGCACTATCTATTATGAAGAGGCAGAGTAAGCCAACTTGTCAAAGCCAGTGTAAAGACTCAAAAAGTGTGCGTTATCCCAATTATCTATATTATATCAGTGTGAGGAGCTGAAATTCACAAGATGAATTTCAAAAGAGTCAAAATAATTGTAATGGCGATGACAGTAAGAGAGATTAAACATTGAGAATAAAATACATGGAGTGGGAATGAAAAAGTATGCACGAAGGGATACTGGAACGTAAAATCTGGAGGAAGGTGATGAGTGAATCTGCTCGATTGTGACCGGCTCTGACCCATATCAACCAAAGTCTATAATTAGCGACCTCAAAAGTTGAAAATACATTTGATGGAGAAGTGCATTATACAGAGCAATACAAATGATGACTACAAATCAAATACCACCATCAAATTGTTATTCAGTTGACAATGAGTATAAAAATTTCCAACAAAATAGTAAACTCAAAGTTCTTAAAATTCCATCCGAAAAATAAGCAAAGTATTTGAAAATTATGATAAACTATAAGATTGTGAATGTACAAAGAAATCAAGAGTATCATTCATTCCGTTCAACTTACCGTTCCATATTTTAGTCGAACAATAAATCTATGTTTACCGCTACTACCACCATTGCTGTTACTGCCGGTTTCTCGATCGTTTACCGATAACTCTTTTGGGAATAATAATAATTCGGAAGTGGAACTCTTTGTTGATACATTCGATTGGTGTGGTTTTGTCTCTACAATCGAATAATATGATCCAGATTGACTGTGTACATCTGAAACGGATTGTGATAGTGTAGAACAGTTTGATTTTTGACATTCAAGTGATAATCCTTCGATAACTTTTGATATTGATTCATGTGATAATTGCTTTTTAGAAGTATCCATCTGAGATGAACGTACATTATTATTTTCAGTAAGTCTTAATGGGAGAGTCATTTTTATTGAATTTATCTGTAAGCTTTTATCATTTAAACTTTGGAATCGTTTTGCTCTACGTTCGCCTGTTGAAATGTAAAGTAGACATGAAACGACAATATGCAAACTTTAGTTAAGTTTTAAGAGAGTAGTTCCATAAAATGTGAGCGATGAATATACAGCGGATATCAGATATGAATCAAATTTGTGAAACTGTTGGTGATAATGTTGCAACAGTAGTTACGTAAAAGAATGATAGTTTAAAAGCTGTCTTTAGCGCTATCCCATCCCCATACACTTGATTCGCCTTTAGAGTATTACTAACCTACACCTCATTATGAAGTTAAAAGATAAGTTCACAAACATACAGGAATGATTCGAATTTAAACTGTACCAAAGTTGCACCTAACTCTGCCTAGAGCTCCTCTAGGGTTGCTGCCGGTCCAAGTACGGATAAAGGAGGCTGGTTGGGCATGGGGTTAGCAACCCAATCCCGTAAAACAACAACCTTGTTAAAAAAACGCTAACTAGTCAAAACCTTTATAACCACTTCGAATCCACCCTGGAAGTTGGAAGGTCTGTTATAACGCCTCATGGTAAAAGCTGAGTTTTGTTGGAAGACATGAGGCCAATCTCGCGTCTGACAACCTAGAACAACCATTAATATAGGTACATGGAATGTCTGCACGATGTACGAAACAGAGAGAAGCATGCAAATACCTGAAGAAATGAAAAAATACAGCCTGAAGATACTTGGAATAAGTGAAACCAATTAGTTACAAGCTGGACAGCAAAGATTATCCTCAGGAGAAATGCTCCCATACTCCGGCCACGAAGAAGAAAATACCTCACACACACTGGGAGTAGCACTAATGTTGTCCAACAAACCATGGAAAGCCCACATAGGATGGGAATCTCATGGACCTAGGATCATCAAAGTATCCTTCATGACCAAGCAAAAGGGGATCACAATGAATGCTATCCAGCGCTATGCACCCACCAACCACACCCACGAAGATGACAAAGACCAGTTCTACGTGTGGCTGCAGTCAATCATCGATAGATGCTCAGCCAAGGACTTGACCATTTTGATAAAAGACTTCAACGCCAATGTTGGAATAAACAACACCGTATATGAAGACATCATGGGACGACATGGACTGGGAGAAATGAACAAAAACGGTAAGCGGCTTGCAAATCTATGTGCCTTCAACAAAATAATTATGGGTGGCACCGTATTCTCCCACAAGTATACATAAAACGACATGGGTTTCGCAGGACCACATTAAGGAAAACCACATCTGCATTAATAAGAAGTTTAGAAGGATCATGGAAGACGTAAGAGCAAGGAGAGGAGCTGACATAGCTTCATATCATCATCTGGTGGTGGCAGAAATGAAACTGAAGCTGAAGAAGCACTATACAAGTTGAGTGGCAATATTACAAAAGTTTAACACAGCCCATCTCCTGAATACTAACAAACGCAATCAATTCAAAATAATTCTCAACAATGAGTTCCAAGCACTTCATAATCTACTAGAAAAAGAAGGAGCTAATATGGAGGACAACTGGAAGGAGATTAAGGAAACAATAAATAACATATCAGGAGATTTTGGGTCGCAAGAAACAACGCTATACAGAATGGATTTTTGTTGGTACTCTGGACAAGATCGAAAAAAGGAGGAGTAAACAGTCAGCAATTAATAACAGCCGGACAAGAACAGAGAAAGCGAAGGCACAGACCGAATACACAGAAGTCAACAAGCAAGTGAAGAAAAGCATTAGGTTGGATAAACAGAAATATGTTGAGGACCTAGCAATAACGGAGGGAAGAGCTGCAAGGGAAGGAAACATGAGGCACCTTCACGATACAACGAAGGAGCTAGCTGGGAAATTCAGTAGGCCAGAACGGCCAATCAAGAGCAAGGCTAGCAAATCAATCACTGAAGTGAATGAACAACGAAACAGGTGGGTAGAACATTTCGAAGAACTCTTGAATATGCCAGCCCCGCTGAACTCACCAGTCATCGAAGTAGCAGCCTCGGATCTTCCCATAAACACCAAACCACTAACAGTCGAATAAATCAAAAAGGACATCTGGCGAATCAAGAATGGCAAGTCAGCAGGGCCAGACAACACACAAGCCGAAGCACTGAAGGCAGATATTGAAGCAACTTCAAAGATACTCCACATTATGTTCTGAAAGATTTGGGAGGAAGAGCAAGTGCTAACAGACTGGAAAGAAGCATACCTCATCCAGATACCAAAGAAAGGAGATCTCAGCAACTACGAAAACTGCAGGTGCATCACTCTTCTATTGATACCAGAAAAAGTCTTCAACAGAGTGTTATTGAAGCGAATGAAACATCCAGTCAACGACCAACTTCAAGATCAACAGGCCAGATTTCGTAAAAACCGATCGCGTACTGACCAAATCGCTACTCTACGGTTCATTGTTGAACAATCAATTGAATGGAATTCACCACTTTACATCAACTTCATCGACTACGAAAAAGCACTCGACAGCGTGGATAGGAGAATATTCTGAAGGCTTCTACGACATTATGGCCTACCCGAAAAAATAGTTAACATCATACGGAATCCTCACAACAGACTACATTGTAAAATCGTGCATGGAGGCCAGCCCACAGATCCATTCGAAGTGAAGACCGGTGTTAGATAAGGCTGTTTACTCCCACCCTTCCTCTTCCTGCTGGTGGTTGACTGGATCATGAAGACTGCAACATCTCAAGGCAATCTCAGAATACAGTGGAGAACATCGATGCAACTAGATGACTTGGACTTTGCAGATGGCCAACCTAACTCTTCTATTATAAATACAGCATCAAATGCAGAAGAAGACGAACAATATAGCAACAACCTCGGAAGCCAGCAGTAGGCCTCAACATACACAAAGAAAAAGGCAAGATCCTTTGATACAAAAAAACCAACATTAACCCAATTACACTTGACGGAGAAATTCTGGAAGATGTAGAAACCTTTACATACTTGAGCAGCAACATCGATAAACAAAGAGGGTCTGATGCAGATATGAAGGCGCGGATTGGAAAGGCAGGGGCAGCACTTCTATAACTGAAAAACATCTGGAACTCAAACCAACTGTCAGACAACATTAAAGTCAAAATTTTCAATACAAATGTGAAGACAGTTCTGTTGTATAGAGCTGAAACTTGGAGAACTACGAAAAGCATCCTTCAGAAGATACAAGTATTTATAAACAACTGTCTGTGTAAGATACTTCGGATACGTTGGCTGGATACCATCAATAGCAATCTTCTATTACAGAACTAATCAGCCAGTATCCAGCCAAGGAAGAAATGAGGAAAAGACACTGGAGGTGAATAGGACACCCATGAAGAAATCATCAAACCGTGTCACAAGACAAGCATTAACATGGAATCCTGAAGGCTAAAGGAAAATAGGAAGACCGAAGAACACATTGCGTTGGGAATTAGAGACAGATATGAAAGCAATGTATAGTTCTTAGGAAGAGCTGGCAAGGAAAGCCCAGGACAGAGTTGGTTGAAGAAGGCTGGTTGGCGGCCTATGCTCCACATGGGGTAACATGTATTCATTTACTATTGAAAGTTGCACCTAACAAATGAATTATAACTTTGCGGAAATAATCGAAATTCCCATAGATATATAAGGCCAAATTAATTCCATGTTCATGCTCACGTAACATGTAATAAATAGTCATTGTGTATATCTGTTGTGGAAAGCTTATAAAAGATAAATGGAATTTTGAATGAACTCTGGTCTAATGTATCATTCTTTCTATTCTGAAAAAAAAACTACTAAAGCCATGATTGTATGTCATTAAAACTTAGTTTATTCATTAAGTGAATAAAAGAAAACATAAAATATTAGATTTTCAGAAACATTTATAAATCCCTACGATGTATCATATATATAGAATGATACATTAGACTAGAGTTCATTCAAAATTCCATTTATCTTTTATAAGCTTTCCACAACAGATATACACAATGACTATTTATTACATTGAAGCAATTTCTAAGCTGCCCAACACATTATTAGTGAGATGAATAACATTATGAGTACATCATTTAGGTCTCTTAAAAAATGAAAACATTAAAATACATTACATTCAAGGTTATGTTTTAAAATTTGAATTTTTTATCATGTATTAATGTTAAATGTGTAAATAGTGACATATAACAATCAACCTCTCAGCAATTTATAACCATTAGGAAACCGTATTTGAGTTCTTTGAGTTTCACAATGAATATCTCGTTGGTAACTAATTATCAGATTTCATGGCTTAAATTTGTGAAATGATTTCTGTTACATACGATGTTACTGATGAGTTGCTTAGTTGCCTTTCAGCTATGTTGACTTGGTCAAATTATTTACTAATGAGCAAGCAATTATGATCAGTTTAAGTGAAGATTAAAAGGTTCACTGGTGTAAACTAAACAGCCTCAAACTAGATTGATACAAGTGGACGTCGTCGAGATTATTGAATTTAAATCCAATATAACAAATTGGTCTAAGTTAGACAACCATTGAAAACCAGGAAGCACTTGATAGATTTTTCAACCTAGTGGAATTCAACCATGTCAGGCATTAGACAGCTACCTACTGATAATAGTAAATTAGTTAGAAATATCATCTGATACATGCCAGCTAGCTCCGCTATCCAATGCTTAAGGGTTCGCTATGAAGCCTGAGGGTCTCCTACGCTCGATTTCCTGATGAGATCGTCGATGAACACTGCCGAAGAGTCACATACTAGAACAAAAAGTTATTCAGATCTTCCTGCTTTTCAGTTGTTGTCTAACTCAGTCCAATTCATGGTAACAAATTAGTATGATCCATCTTAAGTATTTTTCATGCTGATTTTCAGTAGCTTTTCGAATTACCCGTGCCTAATGACTGATGCAAATTAAATTACACAAGATCTTCATAAATAAATGTTAATTATTAAAAACATTAAATAAATAAGCAAAAGCTATGAAAAATATTTACATAATGACAGTAATTTAAGACATACATAGAGATAATTGCTTATTATCTGATGCTGTACATTTTGCTACTGATAAATTAGGATTAGATTCGGACAAAATAGACATGCAAGAATTAGAATTTGATATTAATTCTGACCGAATTTTTAAATTCAACTTTCTTGGCGGTAATGGTGGCGGAGCATCAGTAGGCAGAAGTGGACCATGATAACCACTGAATTGATAACGGCCACGTCCACTAGATGACGATGATGATAATGAAGAATTGGCTATAGGTATTTCTAATGGACGACTTAAAGAGGTTCCATTGTGTTTAGACAGATTCATATTACAATTGCGTACATAACCATTAATTGGTTTACTTATGTATTTATCCAGATGTTGAAGAGATATAGTGGAACGTTTATGCTAAACGAAAAGAAGGAATTATATTCGAAGGAAACGTTATTGTACATATTACTAATACGATAATCATTATTAAGATGACAAATATTTAACATAATTTGAAAAATAAGGAAAAGCATTATTTTGTTGCTTATCACGGACTGACCTCGGTTCGATAGCAGTGAAAACCAAGGAAAACTAGACGGTTTTTCTTCCTGATATAGAGCTACCCGGCACCCTCGATCCCACCATGGAATCGGACCCATGACCTTTAGATGTTGTGGCGATTTCTTAACCATAAGCATCACTGGGCCGGCGCCCAATGGATTATTTTAATGATAGACATTCAAACAATGTAAATAAGACTATTAGTTTGAGAAAACGTATTAATTTCAACTGTGAATTATTATCAGCTGGAGATCCAGAAAGTAATGGTATATATACTTTGTTCTAATTTGCGATTGTTTAACAATTCGTACATGTGACTACAAAATGGATCAACGACCTTATCACTGACTTACTTCAGAATATACTTCATAATGTATAAATTAAGCGCTTTGTGCTTGTAGTTAATCAAATTGAAAGTGAAACAGCAATTTATTGGGAACACTGGGTGATTATATTTGATGGTAATGATTTAATTAACGGATAAAATATATGATTACTACATTTTTTACCGTACATATATGGAATCAATAATATTTAAGTAAATAGTGTACATTTAGCCAATCCGATTATTGGGGATGCATAAAACAGTTTACACCTAACAATCAACAAATGACTTAGTCCGATGTGTCTGACACTTGAAAATGTAACGCAGGGTGTTTAACCCACACCTAATCTTCTACATTTAAGCCATAAACGAAAGGCAATAACTCTAAAAAGAAGTAGATTTCATATAATAAAAACCACAGATATATAATTATTGTGTTAAGTAAATGTCAAATCGAGAAATGAGACACTCAGATGCTTAGTAATTATCCAATCACGACATAACACATTGAGTTTTTAGAGTTTTCTTAGGGCCATTGATTGTTTGAAGTGTTTTCACTACTATCTTAACTCTTGAACAATTACCTGAGCTCTAGAGAGCTCAATAAGAAATATATATCATATTTCAAACATAGAACAATAAATAAAGTATTTATTTTATTATAATTATTCAGTGAAAATGCAGAATTACTGATAACAATCATGCGATGAAGCCGTATTCTAAAAAGCCTTGTGATTTGTCAAGTTTATAACAATGCATACATTTTAGTGAACAAAACATATTTCAAGTAAGAATTGAAACTCGGTTAATTAGAAAGCAAACACAACCGAGAATTTTAAGAAAACATATATACAGTTATTTAGAATAAAACTAGTAATAAAATATTATCCATACAAATCACAGTATGGAGAATCAAGAAAGATATTTCAAACATCGTCAGTTGATGATACTAGTTGACAGTTATATAACTAATCACAATACATCTCAATGGGCAACACCAGCGACCTGAATCATATGAAAATATTTTTTCAATCAACAGGATGGCTGAAAATAGCCAAAACGATCACACTAGTCTATGACGTATATGACAGTGATATTACAATTACTTTTAACTCTTTGTCTTGCATATTGTTATGCTTTTGTAGCATAGTAACTTAGTGTCAGGTCCTACTTTGTCCATGAATGACAAAATGTATGCCCAACGCATCAGAGTCTACATACAAAATTTACTGCCTGAAATCCAAGTATGGTATTAATTTATACACTGAAAGCCAATAAATGGAATTCATTTGAGCTAATCACATTTATATAAAAAAATAAATGGTTGTTAGCAAATTCATTCAATCTACATGGTTAAGATAACAACCTTTTCATACATTTGTGTCGTTTTGACTTGAAGTAGTAAATCTGGAAAAAAAACTGATAAACTGTCCGTACACTGTGATATATTCTATCTGAGAAATTTTATTATTACTGTCAACCCTAAATTGTTTTTACAACACAGTACTTTGTGTGCTTACGTAATTGATCAAATTTACTTGGTGTTCAGAAAAGGTTCAATAAAATGTTCGCTTACTCATTAGTAGTTTCGAAACTATTTCATAAAAGTTTCTAAAAGTCGAGTAGTTTAAGATAGTGAAGTCTAGGGTGAAACAAATATTTGTTTGTCAATCCTGATATCATGAATTGATCTGAATGTGGTTCCGCGAGCCGAAGAGTCCTGGGTTCGATCCCCGATGAGGTCGTGGATGCGCACTGCTAAAGAGTCCCATACTAGGACGAAGCAGCTGTCCAGTGCTTCCAGGTGATCAATGGTTGTCTGATTCAAATCAATTCGCGAAATCAGGATTAACAAATTAACTAATCTCCACAACAAACCCCCGATTGTAACGAAATATTTGTTTTCCTATATATATATATATTTATAGCTCACTGGGTTAGTCGTTAGTATATCATCAATCATATTGCAGTGACATGTAATCTATCATAATGCAAAACTAGCTTTATTTAGTTCAAGAAGTGTAACAGAGATCTCTTCAGAAGAACAGAAAATAATTTAACCATTGATCACATCCATCTTTGAAAGTAAATTTACATTACAGATGCCTTTTGATATAAAGATTTAACAAATATATTCAATGATATATGCAATACTAAAAGTAAAAATGAACCTACTTTTAAACTTATATACAATGACTTAACTTACATATTAAATGTAATTGTCCATTTATCATTTTTTAGAAAAAAAATATATCAATCTTTTAGAAATCATTAAAACTGTAGACAGGGCTGTATTTTTATTAAAACGAAACTGATCTATATTTATGAATAATTGATATTACTTTTATAGGCAGATATACAAGTTCTAGTTGTGGTTGTCATCGTAACTGTTGCTTACAAAAGTACTACAAAAACTTTACTTTCTCAATGAGTTTATTACTGCTTAAAAGGATTATGATTATCATATAAATATTGAATTATCAGGAAATCCTTTTATTGTTTTATTCTTTCTCTCATTAGAGGAAATAACAACAACCACTAAAGATGGAATGTGACTAGAAAGTGAAAACAAGAAAGTACGTTTCATCTTATTTTAGACTCGTTGGCTGGACGTACCTGATCCACACCGAAACTAACTACATTTATGTCAAACTCCACCACATCTCAAATAAAACTACTAAGCCCAGACAATCTGTGTATCAGTAGTTCAATCACGTAAAAGATTGTGATTCTAAAACTTTTTTATTGTTACTTGATTCTCAATTGTTTTTTAGCCTTAGATTTTTATTGGATGACTTTTATAGCTAAGTTAACAACAGACGTAAATCCAAGCAATTTGGTGATGTCGCCAGAAATTAACCTAGAGCGCCTTCTGGAAGTACATTGGCTGCTGAGACATGTATTTGTAGGTGTATTCGTGATTGTATTCGCACATATACTTTTGTGGAAAATCTGTACTATTCTGAAGCAATTTCCGAGATAGCAAACTTTTACAATAATAATATCAATTCAAGTTTTTCAGAACCTTATGAGTCCTACCTACGATTTCTATACTTGACAGTTATTTATGTATTCGAAATGCTAGGACACTGGGTAGTCTAAACGAACTCGAGGAAAACAGGTAAATAAAAAATCGATGATGTTCAGTGTTCTTCCAACTGTTAATAGATTGTAATTAAAATGAATGCTTAACTTCCTGATCATGAAACAACCTAATTTAGTGATAAATCTAGTTTTTATTAGTGGTGAAGATTTGCAAAGGGCATGATTATATTAATGGAAAGTATTTGTATCCTCCCATTGATGTTGTTATGAACTGGAATGCATGCAGACCCAGTTTAAAATAAAGTGAAACACTCGTCCTGGGTCCCACTTGTCAGTTTCATCGAAGCAGTCTGCTCAAGAGGCATATATAGTAAAAAATGGCTGATCAATTTCAGTTCATTACGATACAAAGAGAATAAACAACTACCTTCAAATTAAGCCACAATAATTATTATTATATGAAGTTATATGGGGTCATCTTATTTTTGAGTGGATTGCCTTTAGCTGTTCATAATCGACAATAATAGTAATTACTTGAAATATGTTAGCTTAACGTTTGCGGAAAATAAATGAACTGACGTTGGAGACGATTTAAAGAAGCGTAAAAAATCAGAAGCGACATGATAAAGGGAAATTTTAAGGATGATTTATACAATTTATTATTTATAGTATGTGAACATTGTAGGAAATAAAACTGGAAAGCGTATAGGCAATAAGAGTTTTTCGAACTAGAAAGCATGTATGACGATATAAAAAGTTAGTCTGACGAAATCGACCACCAGTATGGAATAGAAAAACATGGTATTCATTACTACTCAGTTCTACAGTAAGTTATGAGAGTTCGGTCTCCATAAGAAGCCACGCTTCCTACAATGTTACAAATATGCCTTAAGGACAAGTGACAACTAGCAAAAAGTCGTTGTTTCCTGTAGTCCACTTTTAACTGCTTGACACAAAAATACTGTGGACAAAATATCAAGCCGACTAGTTTATTGGCTAAATTGCAACTTAGTTTACACAATTTAATCATACTAAGGATTAGATAAATTCTATATTGATTGATACTCATTAATCAGTTAATTGGACAAACGAACCCAAAAGTTAACGACAAATAGTGTGAAAGGGGTAAAAAAAAAACAAGAATTTCATTTCCAGGAAAATATATCATTTCATGTCCTAAAATGGGTATTAATATTTCGATAAAAGAACATCTACAAAATAAAATGATTTTGATTCTCAGTGCAACATTTGTTATTCTTACATCATCCAGGTATCCAAAACATAGCTTCTATCTTGACATAACAATTTGACTTGTATATCATGGTAACTTAATCAAACTATATTACCTAGAACACTTGATCCTTCAGGGTGCAGCATGCTAGACAGGTGGGTTGAAGAGTAGAAAGATATAGGTCCAGAGGTAAGGTACTGCAACCAACTTTATTGAGGTGTGATAGTAGCAACGTATTCGACTCAGGAAATCAACATCTGTAGCGATGCTGACTGCTCACAACGGTTATCATTAAAACAAACACACACCAACTTGGTCCACACATTTCAAACGTTGATAATTAGGTTTGGAAACTACGGAGTTAACACATCAAAAACTAACCATAAAACAATAATGTGTGTGGCTTCATGGAGTTATATCTTGGGTTCTGTGGTCGAACTGGCAAACGGTATGTGTTACAGATCAAGTATCTCACTTATAATATATGGCACCAACATATCAAGTCATCCTGATAAGTAGTTAAATGCGCTTACTAAAACGCAGGATTCCTTAGAGCTCAATTCATAAAATTGCTTTTCAAATAACTAGTCATAATTTCTAAATGACATGGTTGTAAATCAATCCAAACCACTTTATGCCACGCTCATTTGTGGCATTCTTATTACCGATTTCTTTTTTTTCTGCTCATATACTGATATAACTTTTCCTCGCTATGCACCTTTGTGTAAGGTGATTATTTTTCTAAGATTCTGTTTAAATTGATCTGCACGATAGATAAAGAAATGCAGATATGAATTGATAAATGTAAGTTCAAACATTAACAGAAAACAAGTACTAACCAGATTTGACGACGACGGAAATGAACGTGGCGGTAAAGGTGGGGGATGAGAAGCAGCAGTTGAAGGAAACATGTCGGTAGACGGACATGTTTTGCGTCTAGTATGCTGTAGTGAGCAAGTCTTATCAAATACTGATGTTGGGGATGATAAAATGGAATCTTTTTCACTTTTGATACGATTTAAATTTATTTTCGAATCTGTCAAAGCATTTCTCGACAATAACAAAGATTGCTCTCTTCTATTAGAAAGAGTTTGTGATTTTAAATGCTCAATATTGTTCAATAGGCTGTTATCACCATGAGGAGGAAAGTGAGGTGGAGGAGGTCTTGGTGGAGGTTCACGTTTTAAAGGTTTGTTGAATTCTGCATCAGAGAGATTATAGTGGTTTGATGGACTGGATGATTTCAGTGAAGAATCCGATGAACTAATGAAGTGGGGAATGAGAGAGAGTAAAGTAGTAGGAAAATGATGAACTGATATTAAAATATTGCAATATTGTGTTTCTTGTCACATAATTAAATGTAAGAAAAAGATGGAAAATTAATATCTACTTAAATCAGCCATATCTTAAAGCTCATTTAAAAGATAAGAAGGGTAAAATAATAACAGTTAAGTAACTAAAAATACTTCAAAGTAACTAAATTATGATAACAAATTATTCCAACATATGACAGTTACACAAGAAAATCTACCATTTTTAGGAACTCAGGACTTATGATGGGCGTTAGTGTATAATCGGGCCGACCTTGAGCAGTATTACAAACAACTCTCTGGCTCTGACACCACACTTCAGTAAATTAGGAGAGATAAGCATATATTAAGTGTATTTTATCATAAAATTAATGAAACTGACAAGATTGTTTAACTTAGATTTTACGTTTTAGAGTTTTACAACTTTAACAAAGCATAAATCATGCGACAGAATGTTGTTAGCCTGAATAGGTATATTTCTCAATCGTTTTTCATGATCATGAAATATTTTAGACGAAAGTTAAGGAGATACAGCCCTCAGACTACAAAAAAGGAAGTGTTGTGTAAAATAATCATGAAATATATGAAATGTCTAATTTGTACACCATCCATGTACTTATAAGATAAGAATATTTTTCAGTCGATGGACCACAATTTATTTAAAAAAGCATAGTTCTAAAATGAATAAGCTGACATACGAATGGAACATCAGGCAAAACGAACGACATTGCATACCTTTTGTGTTTGGCAGTCATGTTCAATGATATAAAAAGCAATACAAACTACTTTCTGTACGTAAGTAATATATATATATATACTAAAATTTGAAGCAAAATCGGATTAAAAAATAGAATCATTTCAGTAACAATTAACATTATGTACCAGCTTAAATATCAAATAACATACCGTTTATCACCTGTTTGTCCTTCCAATCGACTACCTTGATTATGTCTATCAAATGTTTTTCTATTAAGTAGAGTTCCTGAAGCAAAACTAGGAGAAGAATGAGCAAAACAAGAATTTGGGCGATATCGAAATGATGAATAATCAACATCTTGCATACGTGTCATCACCGGTCGTGTATGAGTTGGGTGTATATCCATTGAACCGAATTTATTAGTTTTGTAGGAAGATAAAGAATGTTCAACCTTTATTGTTAAGGAAAATCAAAAAAAGTATAAACAGTAAGCCTCAAATAATCACAGAAATCCGATATTTAAGTTTATGGTTGTATTGTGATAACTGGACGAGATAGTTTAACTAAGAAGCCTTCGTTGTGCAGGTGTAAGCTGTTTAGTTTTTCTGACTGAATTAAATTAGTTTGTTTTCCTCACCTTATCAGTGAATAGTTGTTTTGTGAAGTCGGGTAAATCTCATACTTCCCTGTTCATCTGTTGACGGTCATGATTAACTGACCACTGGCCATACGGTTGGTTGACGTCTCCCATTTAGTTTGGTAGATACTGTTTATGACGATATGCTTGCTAATTTCAGATCAATATGAATTTCATGATTTCAGTAATATATTTTTTAAATGTCTATAACTGCAACGAAAGATTCTCAACATAGCCACTGAGCTCGTAAAACACAGTACAATAAAAAGCACTCATCTGGGCTACAAACTTCATTATTTCACACTTAAAAGTGTTCACCAAGAGGATAAATATTCAAAGGTGTATACTATAATGTCACTGTAATCATTTCTCTTCTGTCACCGTTTACCGCCATATTGTGTATTACTAAAGGAATAATTGTTTAAGATTGCCTACAAAACTAGACGAGTTTGAATAAGAGATTTATGCACTGCTAATGATATAGTAATTCACAAGTTTTAATACGACATCTGTATATAATTCTCTTAGCACACATTCTAATTTGACAAATTCATAGTATTAAAAGTGTTGTATACGTCTCACTATTTTTATACGACTGCTTATTAATTGTGTTATTAACATTTATTCAAGGTGAGTGCAAACTTTCATCAAGGCTTATTATTTTAGAGCTAAAACTAATAATCGGTAGTTCATAATATGAAAATAAAAATAAAATGAGGAACCTGAGATTTAACGAAATACCGAGTGAATAAACTAACAAATCATCATACAAGAATAGTATTCATAATATTCTACCGGGAAACTACAACAACCTGTACCAATGTACAAATGTGAGGGTCTTACATCTTTTGTGAATGACTGACTGATTCAACACCTGTACGACCCTAAATAGATTTTAAATTAAAAAAAATATCTTAAAAGGTGGTAATGTCGAAAGCAAACACTATTAGGAAAGAAAATAACCTTTCGTGATAAAATATTCCAGTTAAATGCACTTTCACTTTTAACTCGTTTCACTGAATCAGGTAATCCAGTATGACATATACGACCAGGATTTCTCAACTTTTTAGCTCTTAACCATTCTGGACTGCCAAAATTAATTTTCTTATTTCCAAATTTCATATCATATTTGGTTGAATGAGATGCAATATTTGATAAAGAACTACTGAATATTGGACCAAAAGAAACAGTAGCTTTATAATGATATATATTTCTTTTAGCTTGACCACGTAATTGTGATGCACGACTTTCAAATAAATCAATATTTTGGTCAGGTGGTCGGCTAGAACGTTGATCTAGGAACTTAATGTAAAATAAAATAAAAATAACGAAAAGATTTCTCTTTAGGTAATATGAAATGACGAAAGGAGCAAATAAATTTCCCTCCAATTAGTTTTTCATCAAACCTCTACACTAATAGAGATATATAAATTTACAATAGTCTTAATATCATTACCAAATGATTGATGGTGTGTTAAGTAATAATTTTACAAGTTCCAATGTGTTTATAAAATAAGTACGATTAATTAACAAAGCAATTAAGACATGAAGGTGAATAATGCAATTATAGTTTTTGAAAGTATTCAAATGATAGGTGAATCGAGCTGGCATATTGTAGATTACATAATGTCTAGTGAACGAAAAAAATCGATAGAGTAATTACAAGAAATCCGATAGTCAAGGCAGTTACGTAAGAATTAAGTGGCAATTAAGAGGCAAGAAATTTTAAAGTTGGGAAAAGGATTCTGTATTGTGATAATAATAATAACCAGAGGTGTTATCAGAAGCACCAATAGCTCAATATTAACTCAACTAATTCAAACACGTCATGCAGCGAGCATAAATCAGTCATATACAATAATATTTTGTGTAAACAGTTATCTGCCAAGATCAGTTATACTCAGTCTTTAAAACGGTAGAAGCAGTAGCTATACCGGTCAAGAGGCCAGAACCTTACATACAGAAGAATCCAAATACTACTTTCTTTATTCACAAATCTGCATATTATTATTATTGTTATTATTAATCAAGGCACTCGGAATGGATGTGAATATCACTCAATTTTCTCGCCTAATTTTATTGACTTTGAAACATTTTAAGACCAAATAAATGAGCTGATTAGAATTCTTTCTATTATTGTTATTGTTACTATGTGACGAATTTTGATTATCACTCATTTCATTTTACAAATTCTTACCTGTTCGATTTCATTTTAAGTAGAATTCAATCTGTGTCTACAAACACTTGATCTATTTGTACTTTGCTACTATCCCATCTCCTATGTGACCCATATACAGAGATACCCATATATGTTTCATTGATAATGTTGTTTACTTAACTGTCGTTTACATTTAACAAGTTACATAATAGTGATTACTTCAAAATTTAACATCCGTATTTTATAAATAATCCTAAGGGGAAAAAATTATATCCAATTATCCTTGATATCTAAATGGTGTTGTATCTGCCTCAAAACTGGTTGTTTTTGTGACGAATAATTTCGAATTAATAAATGTAGAACCTGGTGAGCATTTATCGAAATGAATATTCTTCGTTCAAATGTCTTTGCTTTTTTTAAATAAATAATAAGGGAATCGGGTGTAATAAGTAATTTGCAAACCACCCAAGCATTGGCTATAAGGATGGCTAAGACAAGGAAAGAGAATGTACAAATTCCGTATGTACACACAAGTCAAGTTTGAGAAGGTGGATACTGATGGCTTCCCCTACATGTAGAAGACGTATGTGCAAACCATATGGTAGATTAGGTAAGACTCAGCAAATGATTTTAAACGCTTTCTGACGTCTACCTGGTGTTCCTTATCAACTGAATGTGCAAGTATAGAGCTGTTTACTTGACATAGCTGACCTTTTCCCAGACAGGTTGGGTAATATACAGAAATTCTATGATGGATCTGCCAAATCATGCGCCCAAAATAACTAGCTCCACAGGAACAGCTGAACTGGTATATACACATGGAAAATTTAGCGAGTCTATCTATAGATCCTGTTCTTATAATAGGGTGGTTGTAGACTATGGTATGCAGTTTGGCTGCAGTAAACGTCTTTCGCAACACTTTTTTAATTCGTTGAGTAGTGATTTCACTAATGTCGTCATCTTGTAAAATTATTATGCACAACACCAATTATTTGGTAATGATTTTAAAACTAACGAACATATATATATATATATATATATATATATATATATATATATATACATTAGTGCAGAGCTTTGATGAGAAACTAATTGAAAATAAAATGAAATGCAGGTGTACCACCTACATGCGGCTGCAGGAACATTGGAAATAAGCTCAGTTTGTCAAGTATCAGTGGTCCATATCACCAATACCTTTTGCAGTGAAACCCATAATCTTTAATTCTAATGCTAATTGTAATAGACGATATGAAAAAATTACCTAAAAAATACGTTACTTCACCCATGTATTTTCACCTCCTAATTATCATTAAGACCATCTTAATACTACAGGAACTAGATAGATAACTGACTAATACACAACGACACTTCAACACAACTCCATACGAATTAAAAATAGAATGCCATAATGTAAAATAACGTACTAATCGATGGTGTCTCACGTCATAACTCAGGAGCAAATATCAAAACACCACACCTAACGTCAAACGTTACAAAGAACTTGTATTCCATTCAAAAAAACAAAAGAAACTAGATTATAGTTTAAAGATCACCATGGCGTAATTATAGATATTCAAGTGAATAAGTGTTTTTTAATAACTTAATCATAACGCTTTTTTAGTTATAAATCTACGAAAATCTCATTACAATTGCCAGAACAATGATATGTATTAGCAAGGTGACCTTTTACACATATTACTGATATATTCAGCATTTGTCAGTTGCAAAGTTGAAAGGTCATCTAAAAACTACAAATTGTTACAAGGTGTTGTGTTACATTTAATAATACAATAAACAAATCAAATTAGGTGAGAGTACAATAACGTGATAAGCGAAACAGTATGTTGGATTGATTGTGAAAATAAATATAGTAAAATAATAATGACGTAATATTTGATATGAGGAATTTTTGTCACGGCATTTATGATAATAATGATAAGAATTTCACGTGAATTAAAAGCGACATTGTCAAAGTAATAAGGGTGATAAGAAATTGGTATGAATTGAGAAAAATGAATGTGTAATTAAGAACTAAACAGTGTAGAGATAATCCTTAAAATAGTTTCGTGGAGTAAGAGTTCATGTAATGGGTCATACGGTCGTAGATCATGGTTGACCACGTGGTTGAACATACCTCTTTTGGATGCATAAGTTAGATAATTTAAATTTTTCATAGTCAACTTACATTTTATTAAAACTTAAATAATCCATACTTGGTAAGACTAAATTATGGTAAAGAGTTTACGAGACCTCTAAATCAATACTGAGTCTTATTTTTTGGAAATCAGAAACGTGGTGAAAACAGTAAGTAAAACAAAATAAAGTGTATTTAGTGTTTTTTATTAGGGAGGTTTTTGTTATCTGAAACTGAAAAAAAATGGAATAAAGTAATTTATTCATATATGAAAAAGGTTTCTCATTTTACCCATTTTGCTTCGACACTAATTCTCCTATTATCACTAAACTTCCTAATGACTGTTCTGTCAATCCCCACATGATGCAACTTATTCAATCCATAAACGGTGTCGTCTTCATCATGATTTATGTGCACATGTCACTGTAATAATGATACCATTGAACATCCACTACCTCGACTATATGCCTAATTGTAATTGAAACAGTGATTTGGTTCTCAAGTTCCGGTTAATTACTAAAAGCATCAGCTATCCAAAGATTATTTTGGAACGGATGCAAAAGCAGTCATCTCTGATAGACTTCTTATTGCACATGTATCTATCACAGTGGTGTAACATGATCAGACTTCCATTAACATTCGACTGGTTTTACTTTTTGGCTACAATAATATTATTATTGCATTCATCATTGTCGTTATCATTACCACATTTATTTAGAATTTAAGATAAAATGCATACAAACGATAATTAAGATGTACGTATGAATTATGCACTGTATGCATGGGGCTTGACTGATTCCTTCCTATACATCAGTTTTATAGATATACTTTATGACTTGAGGTTTAAAACCATAATAGTTACTACCAAATGCTAAATTTCAAAGAATGTGAAAGTGTTTTATAAATATATCAGATACAATATGTTACTACAAATATCATGAAACCTCTCGGTTGCTAACCAAAAGTGTAAATAATTTACTTATGAGTTTTTCAGATTAGTAGCGCAGTTAACAACTAAAATGTGTTTACATTTCTATTACTGTTGTTGACAGGAAATAAAAATTGCTTAGTTCAATGAAAAAACATGTGATGTTTGGACACGTACTTTATTCGAGGCTAATTTTAGTTTAGCAATCTTATCTCTGTTCTCATTAGCTGGTTTAATATTTGTATCGTATCTTATGTTCCAAGGACAAACGAGCTATCACATATACCTTGAATAAAAACATAAGTACGTCATATATATATATATATATATATATATATATATATATATATATATATGACGATGAAAATTACTGTATAGTATGTAAACTGAGACCAATGACATAAAGATGGAAAATTACAAGATGGCTAAATATTATGCACTAAACGTTTCGTTCTTTAGACTCCTCCGCCGAAAAAAATAGAACTGGGTGCAAAATGTCTTGTAAAGTAATCTTAAACTTGCGAAAAAATCGAATATTAACAACCTTGAAATAAAGTAATTAATAAGTGATACTTATTGTTGCCATATTAAAATTCTCAAATGAAACGTATTTACATGTAACATGTGATACTATCTCTCTAAATCGGATTAAGTTTACAATGATCGTTTTATTTTCATCAGTTTTTTTCAACAATCACAATTGGGTGTAGAATACAATCTCTGTAAACCGATAAAAATATACATGCTGATGTGATTATTAAATCAATAAATATTTTATTCTTATAAAACTATCCTTAATAAATGATCAGTTATTATAAAAAGTAACAACGGTACTATATTCTAAATGAATGACTCTTTCATTGTTCACTATGTCATATTCAGTATTTTAAATTTTTTTAGTCATTTAGTGAGTGGGCGCCATATTATTAGTAAGTAGTTCTAATTAAAGACTTCATTAAAAAAGACCCAGCTTTCATTGTAATTGTTTTCGTTTGGTGTGTTCATAAAAGAGAGTTGAAGATAATGCCAGCGACTTAAAATGAAAATCATGCTGTAGTACACATCGTCGACACACTATGTGAGCCGAAAAACGTTTCAAAGAACTAGGTATTTCTTACTTGACATCACCGATAGCCATTATCTGCAAATGAGCCTCCAAATAATCTTGAAAAATCTGCTTACACCGAAACAACAAAATAAATTTAGTCATTTTTATTCTTGTTTTGGATTCAACATACTGCATCACCACTGACTATACGATTTAAATCTGGATAATCCTTGTATCTGCTCACAATCTATTGTATTGCGATGTTCTTGCTATTTATGAAATACGGTATGTTATAGACACAATGCGTGAAGTTGGTGTTAGTAAAAAGTGATTTTGACACGATGGAAATAAATAGTAGATAAGATGAAGCTGAACCAATTTAGTTAAAATGTTTATTTACATTGACTAACACCTAAGCAAGGACTCATGTAATTTCTGTTTATTCCATTATATCGGTGGTTAGAAGGGGAGGACACTCAAGCCTAAACAGTATCGGCTTAATACGATCTTAGGAAAGCCTAAATGACGAGCGCTAACTAGCACGACGATGGCTTAAACCTGGAATCAGACAGTTTATACGTTAACCGTACTAAGTTAGTGTATATTCGGATACGTGATCTTGGCTAAAAAAAATTGACAAATAGTTGAAACAATCATTGATACTACTTCATGAAGTCATGCTGAGTGTTCTTTTGATTCATGTAGGTTTCTAAGTAAGAATTTCGAGACTAAAGATCAAAAACTAGGTAGTACTGCTCTCATTTTCTATCATTTACTAAATCCCTATAATTTCATTGAGTAATTTCATATTATATCATTTTGAACTTATTATTTCCGTACTTTTGGAGTGTATAAAACAATTGGAACATTTGTAATAGGTTCCGTTTTCTGAGTAAGTTAAGCTGGCTTATATATTTACTTGGCGCTCATATATCATCAACTGAATACGTTTATTCACTTGAACGCGTTTATTTAGTACTTGTCTGCTGTATTCAATGTCATTTAAAAAAAAAATCAATTAATACGCGAATATCTGAAAAAAATTAGTCAGCAATGCAAACTAATATGATTGTGCAGGAGGAAGTCATGGTAAAGAGAAATATTTTCCACTTTTATATTATTGGATTACAACATTTGGCCGAGTCAGAAATAAATTTGGCATGAAGATAACTACTCAACGAATATATATATGATAATATCGTGTTTAACATAAAGTCAATAGGACAAATTCAGTAAGCAGTAAAAACTAGACACTGTGATATGAATCGCTGCTCAGGAGTTGACCAATGTTACAATTTCAGTCCTACTTGGATATTTGTCATTGATTGAATAACTTAATAGCTACTTCTATGACTGTTATTGCAAATATCACAGGTTCACACTTTTGGGAAGCTCAGTGTTGTAAATAAACCTAGCTCATGAGTATCAACTACTATGAAATCTAAGTGAAAGAATATCAACCGATAAATGATGCAAATTTATATTAAAATTGATACCCAGCTACACCTGGTAGTCCGATCAGAAGCCACTGGTGACAAGTCATCAATCTGAAAGCCAGTGTAGTTAATGACATATTTTTCGTCCTATTTAGGACTTATGAGCTTTATTAGTGACCTTGACATCTGAACGCCTAGAAATTATCAAATAAGATGCCGAATCTCAATAATCGTCAACTTATTCAGTGAATATGAAGGTAATAGTAAGGTTTCACAATATTGTGTTGTTGATACATGACGATAAGTGCATGGCGGACATTACAGCTAGCCGTATACCAAATGTACTTCAAAGAGGCATTTCTTTCATGACGCACATTTACTAATAGAAATGCATCATTTAATGATTTTAATATCAACAAAGAGAAGATATAAATCCTTAAAATACATTTTCTGGCAATTCGCAACTTTAAGACAACTAAGTATACACATCTCAAATTTATAAACAAAACAAGGGACATCAGTGAATAATAATCTGATAATGAGTACAAGCTACAATGAGAACATCTATTAATATGGGCAAATGATAAGTTTCAACGGAACTAAGCTAACAGCATTTTACTTCTGATTGATATGTCAGATACATTTTTTAAGAGTAAAATGTGAACAATTTTGTTTACACTGAGGTTGTTTAAGAAGTCTTACATGTTCACAATGTATGTTGTATCGAGAACTTTCAGACACTTTTCTATTTATTTAGTGCATAAATGCTACACATTAGAGTGTGATATTTATTAAAGATTTCAATCAACTGAAGATATCAATAGTCGTTGAATATGGACATTTCACTGTAGAGCAGACCGAAAATCCAAACAATAAACACGATATAGTAAAAGTTAGGATATGCATTAGATAGAAAAATGAAGAAAAATATCGGATACGCAGCAACTATCGAACAACGACAACAGGGAAGATAATCTCAGTTCTTAATTAAATTAAAAAGCTCAAAGTAGTGTTTACCAACCAAACATCTTATAAAAGTACAAACAATGATATAGAAATGGTTTTAAAAAAATTAATACCTAAAAAACTTCAAAGAACATGTGATAGTTAATTGTTCGTAGAAAACATGATCATTTCATTAGAAGTAATTGAAAGTAGGAAACAATGATTTGCTAAAACAAATGAACTTTATTCAACTCATGTAAACAATGTTAATAATCATTAATTTATCAAGTGATGTTAAAAATACCATATTGATGTAATCAGATGATAATTATACACTACAGAATGTATATTGTCCACAAAGTAGAGAAATTAAAAATATATTTACGTTTACGAAAGTTCAATAAGTGTGACATACTTAGTACGTTTGGTCATTTTTCCATCCATTTAATAAGGGAATATTCTATGAACAAGAAAATGACCAAATGTGAAGGACATTGAGAACGTTACGAATAACCACGACCACGGTTCATTACAAGGTTAATTAAAAGCCATTATTGTAATACATGAATACATGAATGTCGTGCTAAGTTAGAACTACCAACCATGTTTTAGATTCTATTTTACCTGGTAGTTAATAATACAAAACATTAGCGTAACATCCCAGATGGTTGTGAAAGCATCATTACTGATGATAAATGCTTAAAACCATTAAAACGTATACCTACCATCGAGTCCTTACCACAGTGAACAACTAATCTTACCACACATCAATGTATTAAGAGGAGAAATCAACAAAATGGAGAGAAAAATAGATTAAGTCATATAACTACAGTGGGCATCTAAATGCAGGAAATAGAGTTCAAATGAAGTAACTGAAAAATTAAGAAAAACACTATAGAGTTCAAGAGAGGAGATAGTAAATGAATGCTACTGTACTACTGAGTATATGTGCACATTGAAACAAACGTTTAAGAAGATGAATTTATTTTACTATTACTGACTTAATATGAGTTGTTTAATGGTGACATTTTTATAATTATGATGAATAACCTATGCAGCTATGAACTAACAGTGCAAGTAACGATTGAAGAAAACATTTTTATCAATATTTTCTAATATGCTACTGTTTGCATTATTAAGTACTATTATCATAGTGTGCGCTGCAATTTCGTAGACAGCATACAATGAAAAGTGACATTATCACTAATCACATGTACATTATACTTTATTCTTCTTATAACTAATCAAAACAGCTTGTTATTACCGTTTTTGTAAAACAAAAAAAACATTATTGCACCAAGTAAGTTTCTCTCTCTATGTGTATGCGTTTGTTCGTACTGATGTCAGTGTGGTCTTGTGACTTAAAATTCTCTATAATCGCAAATATGAATATGTATTCTAGTGGTCATAAATATTAAAAAAAACAAACATTAACAATGAAATAATCAAAACATATTCTTCAAAGTCTTATGATTGCAAGTTGAAAGACATACCAACTGAATTGTTTGTGATTCAAACATAGATTTTAGAAATGATTCTAAGCCAGGACAAGATTGACAAGCGATCAGAGCATTTAAATCTACTTCAGCATCAGCATCATCTCTTGTTAAACAATCTGTATAGCAACCTGTTTGTAGGTAGAAAAAGAATGAATTATGTTGCATATTAGATGAAATATTTTAAATATTTACTGAAATGTAGAATATATACCAAGAAAAAATAAGCTGGTCGATAAGAAAAATATTAGAACTGTCTTCAGCTTTAGCTGCAGTACTGTTATTGATTACCTTTCTCAGAAGTACACAAAGAATGTAACATTATGTGAAGAGGAGAAGAACACAAAGGTCCTAATAATTAGCTTAGTATTGCAAAGTGTCATTTCAAGTCCGCAACCTCTTCATTAGACAATCTGAAAACCTTTGAATTCAAAGCTTACGGTTTCTATCGTATCTTTGAAAATCATGTCTATTCTGTATTGGTCTGGGTAAAAGAACAAAAATGTAGTTGTGGTGCATTACATATAGTAGGTATTAATTTATAAAATGTACGTTCCTCAATTAGTTATTGCAATTATGATATACTCCACTAACAATAACAAGAAGAATGTGAATTGTAAATATTAGAATCGGTAAAATTACAATGGCTTACAAAATAATTCAAATGTCTTTGATGGCAGAATTCCTGATTAAAAAATCACAGTATGCTAGAAAATTACCAATACGAGACTGTAAATCTTAATTTGGAGTTGAAGATATATGTGATAAATGTGAATCATCTAGTAAGCTGAATAAACAGCAATCTATCTATCGCTCATATCAAAACATATGCAATAAGTGATGGAAGTTCTACATTTGGTCAATTTGTGGTCGAAACAATGGTATTATTGAGGACCTTTTTTACCATGACTATTACTTTACTTACTAGATACAGATTCATGTAGATGGCATTCAAGCACATTATATGTATAAGAGCATGTTATTTTAGTTGGTCATCGAAGGTCAAAATAGGTTGATCACGGTTCGAAAGTAACTAAAAATCAATCATCTTAACCATTAAGCACTATTTTTGTTTATAACTCATACATTAATCAATTGATTGTAAAAGATTTATTTTGTGAATAGATAGTTTTTATTGCATTCTGTGAGGAAGTGCTCTTAGATTAAAACAATAGACGCTTTCATGATAAAATAGAAAAGTACTAATTTGTAAATGATGTTGATATAAGACAATTGAAGTCACAAAGTCCGTATCATAATAAAGCATAGATGGAATCATCGGTACTCAGCACTGATGAAAAACGTTCAGTTACTATTATATACATATGTATATTCAGGCAATGCGACCAAATAATGTATCATAAACTTCGAATGTAATGAATAAGATTTGACACCACTAATCGGTTGGAGTTAAACAATCACTGGAAACCAGGAAGCATTGGAAAATTGTTTCGACTTAGTACGGGACTATTTAGCAGAAAATAACCACGACCCCACCAGGGAATCGAGCTCAGGACATTTAGGCTTCGCAGCATAGGCTTAACCATTAGACAACTGAACCGGTCAGCATTTGATGGTTGATTTTTCTAGCCCAATTACTTTGCTGCATATTTTCGTGACCTCGTCTTTTGGCATCGGTAGTTAACTGCCTAACACCCGACATAGTTGAACATCAGTGGCCACGTCTTCTAACTAGAACTCTAGAAATCACCTCCAGAGGTTAGCCACTATTAGTTGGTATTGATTGCAATCCGAATTCAACAATTTTCATAACATCCAATTGTAATGAATAGGGTTTACTACCATGAAAAGAAGGAATCATTTTTTAAAAATAATTTAAAATATTTAGGGCAACACTATTCAGTTAAACTACAGTACTAAGCATATTTAACAAATCTATTAAAAGCAATCAGCTGATTAAAACGACGTTAAAGTTTACAAGTAATGAATTAAACACAAAATGTATATCATAAAACAGTTTATCTATCTTGAGAATAAATATATAGTTGTTACTTTTCTATAACATAAACATCTATCCATTGGGTTGTGACTGAAAACATTTTACGAGTCGCTAACGTGTACACACGTATAAATAATTTGATTTTAGTTTAAAGCATTATAGATTGTGTTATATAGGATGTATTGAAGAATAATTGAACTTCATGAACAATGTTTTGGACGATTATTATAAGTATCTGGATTGATTATGTATCGAACATTTTGTTTCTACTATCTCTATATTTCTCTACTCAGGACCTCTTATCAATCAATCGATATTATATCGTTTTCTATTCATGAACCAGAGGTAATTATTTGTATGCCCACAATACCATTTCTCTATCGTTAATATCGTTCCGTGTTAACAATGTTATTCTAATTGATTTGTTGCATGGTCTGGATTTGCTAGTGTACATACATAAATACGTGTCTGAAATATGACTTAATGAGAATATGATATTCCATTTGGACTGACTTATCGATCTCGCGTTCTTCATATTTTGGTTTCGGATTAGTAAGAATCGAGGCAGACCTATCAGCCTAGAGTAACAGTCATTGTTGTCTTCGATCATCATATTGGTTACGATAAGGCTGTTATGTGTATTTTGTCAGACTTGAAAACATAACAGATTAATTTGCATGTACGTGGGATTACTTCTGTCAAAAGTAATGAAAGGTTTACATAATCATCCCTATCACTAGCACATAACTTCTAACTAAAGGCATATGCATTTCGATATAAACGCGTATTCGATTAGGAGTTTATCTACGCTTTAGACAAGTAGTTTACTTCTTTATTGACAGCTGGAGAAAAATACAAACAAGTTATCCAGTAGGATAATAATTAATAAAAGAAGCAAGATGAATTCTCGAGACAAATGTGTATATGTCAGAAATGCAAAAAGTACCAGACAAATATGTGGTAGTTAATTAGGTCATTCTATTTCCACAGACTACGTTTACACATATTAAATTGATTAATGCTGAAATTTTCTTTCGTATATGCGTATTCTGTACATATTGGTCGTGAATATTACTTTTTTTGGTTATGTGGAGTATTTAGCAAATACTGGTATTATAGCATTCATTTTTACTGTTCTATCGCATAACTTAAAACTACAAGAAATGTAGTAAAATGACGACAGAGTGAAATTTACTTTAAGAACAAATATATGCATCTATATGGGAGTCAGTGAACTACATGGATTAAAGCAAAATCATTAAGAAGTCAGTGTATAATGACAATTTATTATGAGTACGTATGTATAGGTATGCTTTATTATCAATAATCATGATTTGTGCTTTACTATATGATCTTATAACAATAAATAAAAAATGGCTGGATTTGAAATCAATGGTTAGATATGACTAGGTTTAAAACCGGTAAGTGACGTAGTAGTGTTAATAGCTCATTTTTCCGCAAGATTCAATATCCTTTCAAATTTCTCGCCTCTACACTAATCTATTATTTCCAACCCAAATTTTCTGTTTAAAATTTATTACTATCAGTGATAATATTAATCTGGCTACAATTCTATACCGATTGTTGATCACATGTCGCTGTTCTAATATGGTGTGACAACACGAGCCAGACAAAATTTCTTTTAGGATCTAGAGCGTTTATAACTTCCCAAATGAATGACTTGATCATAAATTAGTGACCTTGAAATCTTGTCATTGTTAAAAAAGCAAAACAAAGTTTGATTGAACTAAGGTATAGTGCTGAAATCTGAACTATTCAAAATGACGCTAAATAAATTCCAACCAAGCAGAAAAAAGATTACCAAAATAATTATTTTTTTAGTATAAGAAGTAACTGTATAGCAATTTTATTAAATTTACGTTAGAGTCGTTTCTCTTAAATTAAGAAAACAGTGACATAAGTATCCAATTATATAGTAAATACAGATTCGACTACTAATGCCATAATTTTAGAAAAGGTGGTTTGTTCCTAAGCCCTACTTTCAACAATAACTCTAAAGCATTTTATTAACTGTAAATCATAATCCTAACCTTAAAACATAATTCTAACGCAAAACCATTTGCACAATCATACCGTTATTTTACAAAATAATGGTTTTGTGAAGTAGTTCATTTATGTTCACTTGCAATACCACTACATGTTCATCGAAACTTGCAATAATGAAGTAAACAGTTGAAATGGATATTTAAAACATGCAAACTGATCAGTAAGTTGTTTCCTGAAACCTCTATCTAGCACACCCTATGCACTAATTAGAAGTCCCATGAAATCCTTCTATACAATACAAAGAAAAGTAGGATTATAAAATGAATAATCGCTTACCTAAAAGGTTGACAATCAATTCGAAAAATGGATGAGTTAGTCTCTCGAAACATCTTAATATTTCACCATTCACTTGTTTCCAATCACCATTTTTAAGTTTCTTTGTATTTATTGTCACATTTAACTGTCGTTGAATTTCTTTTAACTGATGGTGCAGAAAACTAAACTAAAAGTAAATAAAAGTAAGTAAAATGGAAATAAAATCGACACGACAAAATTTTTTCCGCTTTTGGCAGTGCTTATAATTTCACTGTAAAACTGATGCCTGAGAAAACGTGAAATACTAGTAAATATTACAACATGATCTATCGAATTAGATTATAAATAAAGAGGACTAAAGAAATATCATATTAGTTACCACTTAAAGATTAATTAATGTAAATATCTCAGTCCTACACAAAGTCCGCCGTGGCTCAAATGGTTCAGTGGTAAAGGTCACAAACTACGAAACGAAATGATTCGGGACTGTCCGACTGGACACACTTCGTGAACGGACTGATTTGCGAGTCGTTGAATCCTTAACTACTTGGAAAACATAAATCGCAGAATCAATATTACAATCAGAAATAAAAGAAAAAGATCACTAGATCTATCGCATACAAAATGGTTACCTATAGATTTCCACCAAGAAATGATTTTCAAACACACCATCAAGTACATAAGAGAAGATGAGAGACCTGCATTAAGAGGAAGAAAATCTCCGATCTTTGCAGTACGTAAAACTTTTCATTTTGATTCCTATTGGGGTTCTAGATCTCCGTATCTCAGGACTAGAACAAGACGGCTGTACCGTACTTTATAACACTAAATAGTTGCCTATCTACAGTCAGTTTGAGATGCATATCATAACATTCAACTATCTCCGTAATCGTCTTATGTTATTTTGCAAAATAAACAAATTACCACTGATCAAACAGATTAGTAATTCATATTGTTGTCAATAGTAGTTCAGTGGGTAAATGAACAAGGTGACTTAATGAATTGTTTATTAAAATTAAGGATGATGAACATGCTGAAAAGTATTAACGTGTGTGTGTATATGAGCCAAGGTGAGTGATTAACTGAAGTAATTCCATTTTATATAGAAATAAGGACAAAGCAAAATATCTGTAATTTTGATTACTTTATTTTCACAGAGTTTTGTAATTCACTTTCAACATGAAGTTAACATGATTAGAACTACTTCTATACTTTTAAAATTTTACAATTACTACCTATGCTAATAATTTGAAGATAGATTATATCTTTTACAAGTCAGTTATAGCTTTCTTAGATCAATTAATCAAAATAATTTTAGGAAGCAAGATGCAAAAAACAGTGATTTTGTTTGTTTAAAAGACACTACAAGATACGCAGTTGATACTAATCAGCATGGGATGTATGCAACCGTCAATATGTAATCAGCATTGACTAACAAATTCCAGTCAACAAGGATATCCATGGGCGAACACTAACTACTTTTACAGGGCTTAGATATGTGCATTATTTACTTGAGATGGTAAAAGCACTATGTAGATCACAAGGTTGCTTATCGGTTAATATGGCTTAATCATCAAGCTTTCATGGTTATAATTGACAACATCGTCAGTATGAACTCTTGGTAAAATTGAGTTATTATAATTTTTCGGTAATCGGCTGGTAGTTCACTGTGTTGACCTGGACTATAATTGTTGTTCATAGTTATGTTTATTTTGGTTATCCTCTCCTCTGATCATGCGATTGTTTGTGAATTTTTTTTGATTAATTAATAAATCGGATCGACTTCAACAGAATATGTAATTTCTAACCAAACTGACTGCCAAGCTTATTGAAATAGATTGTATTTTATACTACTTCTTTCCGAGAGTGAGACAATTTCCTACTAAAACTTGTGTTCACAATTGCCTTTATACACTGACAATCAAAGATGCGTCATGTAGTCTGATAACTAGCTAATGTTAATGTTGACTGAGATGAAGGTGGCCACCATGTCCCGATGAAATGGTTCACAAAATTAGGGCAGTTCTCTTTGGAGATGATATTTCGCTTGTTTTCGTGTGTCATTTTAATCTTCAGTTTGCATATGATATATTAAAATGATCTTGCTAGCCTGCGACCCATGACTATTCCCAATAGTCTCAATGATCTTAGATGTACTTTCTGACATACCCTTTAAATGTGGTAGGATAATTCATCTGTTGGTTCAAGCATTACCTTTGTCGAATGCTGATGAGCCTGAAAAATATATTTTGGTAAAGTTGTGTGGATAGTGGTGAATTTGGAAAACAATCACTTGTTATTTTTTTTCAATTTTTTGAACAGTACGTGTGCCATAATAGATTGTCCCTTTTGAACAGACTTTGCATGCTATTAATTTATGAGCTATTTAGTCGTTGCAAATTGTTGATGAAAACTCTGTATGTGAATTAGTTTCTAATATACTTGAACCTATAATTTCCCTGTTTCGGTTCATTCTAATGTAAACTTTGTTTTCTAAGACGCTGTTAATCGAATTTCAAGCACCTCTAAGCTCATACAATTTTATGATGATAAGCAATGGCAATGAAAAAAAATCAAAAAGACCATAAGACTAAGCTGATTTAACGCTAAAAAAATAAATAAATGGCTTCCATGTGAAATGAGAGGTAATGATGTTATCTAGAACGACAGTAAAAACTTCATAACTAAATTATCTACAACAATAAAATTCTACCGAATAGCTTGATAGAATAACTAAATACTTACTATCGCCTTCGGTGTACCCAGTTCCATATCCAATTGTTCGGGGTGTAAAACATCTGAAGATGGTTCATGTACAGAAATCTGACCCATATCCAAATCGATTAAACGTGTGCCTGCACTCAAATGCTGTTTTGCTTTCTGATAGTAATTATTTTTTAAATTGTATTGAAACAAGAGAAATCAAATAGATAATCTTAAAAGTGGTTAGTTAATGAGCACGAGGAGAACAATGATTATAAACGAGTTATTATAACATTCGTCATTTCACAAACAGGCTATTCCAGAAGGACAGCAACAATCAAAATCTTGCTAATTATCCAGAAATAAGAAATGACAAAAGTTGTAGAGGTAGTTACGAAAAATTAAACTCACCTCTAAATTGCAAATATGTATACCGGCCACAAATGGAACTGGAGATCTAAACAAACAGGCTATGGATAGTAACCGATTACAATGCACTAAACTTACTCCAAAACACCAAGTACTTTATCTGGAATCAGTGGATAAAATGAATGAGCCCTAAATATACAACAAAAAGTATTTTAAAATGAGTAAAGTCTTAAAAAGGTAGTTGTTATCGAATACATAATAAATAAATAGGTACATATTAGTAGGAATAATGAAACAAGTATTACCGATGCCAAGCGACTATAGAAGCACAATATTGTCAAAGGAAAATTATCATATTCACAGTTTCGCATTCAAAGTGGTTTCAATAAAAATACCTGAAACCGATCACCCACTGGGATACCAAAGTGTGTAAAATAAACTACCTCGATTTGTCAACTTAATATTCGTATATGCATGTTCCTTTCAGATGGAGCCTATTAAATATGTTGTTAATTAAGAACCGTTTCATAACAAAGCAGATATCACCTTTCAGTATGGCTCAGCAAGGTCAGTTTTTACATTCAGCTGACTATAACCACTTAGTAGTGAGTCATTAGAACTTGGAAGATTAAATGCTAACTTTTAAACCCTTTCCCGTTCGTCACCCCACCATGAAAATTGTGTACAACTGAACCAGAATAAAAATCAAGAGTAAAGCAGGTAAAAACCTTTATTTCAAATATTAATTTTAGAACAGGAAACAATGAGTATTTATATAAATCTAAATGACTTTGAACTATGGAAGTTTAGCAACAAATATGGTGATTAGGCTGAGCTTGTATCTTTCCATTGATTTGTTATGGACTGAAACTGGTCAGTCTCTGTTGCTATATTTGCATTCTGAGAAAATTGGCTAGATGTATAACAAATCAACGGGAAAATAAAATCCTAACCCAATTACATATATGCCCACTGTACGAGTATGACTTTAAACACAGAAGCCTAGTGGTGAATTCAGTGGCGTTTGACACGAAGCAGACTGAGTTCGAACCCCAATATGAACATCAGTACTAGGCTGCAGGTATATCCAACTGATGCGTCCCAAATAAAACGAAACGCGTCTCCTGTATTCCTCATGTCAGTTACAATTCAACTTAAACATAAATTTGATGATTATTTAACCAAGATATATTTCACCACTTCCTAGGATTACTTGGAAGTTTCCAAGGAACAATGACTGGTGAAAATAAATTCAATATTTTCTTGGAATCTGAAGACTTTAGTCGAAAAGGAAAGTTTTATCTGCATAGATACGATTAGTTCGAATGGCATTAATTATCGATGTATTTGTTTCTATTCACAGTGTAATTTTTTTCTTACATTAGATTATTCTCTTGTATTTCTGTAAATTACAGTTACTTTATATACCAATTTACTGATTTCATTAATTCTATCAGTATAGTTTACACTGCAATTTGATTTGTATTATTAAATATAACATCATATGGTAATCTTTCATTACAATATGGCATAAATCATTTGTAATCTTCTTCATGAGTTTTAATACACACTTAAGATGACATGATGACTTATTGTATCTAAACGGACTATTCACTTTATTTTAACGACCTCATTATTGAATGCAAATAATAACAACTATACTCGCTGCCTGTATGAATGATTTAATAAAATTCCAATTGCACACTACAAATTATTTAGAGAAATACACCATAGAAAATTTTTTCTTTGTCTATATTTATTTTTAATTCACAAATAAATTGATTGATTAAACCAAACAAAAATTTATAAAATAGTAATTTTATAAAGTAAACTAATGACGGTGTATTTAAAAAAAAAAGTAACTAATGATTTAGAACAGAAAATTGAATAAAGATTGGATACAATTTACTTTAAAAAAAAGCATATAATACATATTAGTATGACTAATTTCAAGTCATACAAACACCTTCCATAACGATTGTGAAGTCAAAAGAAAGTCAGTGGTTTATTGTTCGCAGAAAGCGATATACCTATATATGCAACTTGTAGAAAATTCTTGAAAATCAGCAATACAGTGAGTAGATTGTTTAGTGCCTAGTTTGATGGTAAGAGTGTAATTTAAGAAGTCAAAGTACTGATTATTAAAGCATCTTTTTATTAGCAGATCCAACTAGAAATTCCTGGGAAATAATACATTTTCCAACATTTAAAGTATAATACAATTTTAGAGATTAAGCATTTATTGTTAAATAAAGTATCGACCTATAATGCAATACAATCAATGAATATTGATACCATTAATTTGTAGAGTAGGTTCATGACTAGTAACTCTTTTTAAAAAAGTGTAAAAATTACCGAATAACGCAATTCTGGTTAATGATCATAAAAACTGAAGTTGAAAAATCAAAATAAAGTACGGTATCGCAGACGTTTAAATACATCACAATCTCCATGAACATTTAATGATTGAACATCGATTACAAGCATCATACTGGAACGAAAAAGCTGTGGATTGAACTGTTTCGTACGTTTATCTAAACGATGTTCATTCATGAATTGAAGTATCTTCAAAGTAAACATTTATCATAAACCACTTATTCAATTTATTTGATATACCTTGAGGTACAATGTTTCATTCAAAAATTAGTTCTATTCTATTTCACTGATGAAATACTAAATAAATATTTAAAATTGTTTTGTCTTACAATTCTGTGTACTTTATCATTGAATCATTGATTATGTAATTCCAATTCAGTGATGTCATATGATAAGTACAGGTTTTGTAATTAGAATAAAGTGACACTTAAAACAGAAAACGGTTAAAGTACAAGAAATTAATAGTAGAAGTAAAAGTAGAAATTTGAATAGAAATCTAGACTTTTTCAACCATACAGCAATGCACAACGGAGAACCTGGAATATATATGCATCAGTTAAAGTTCCCACACATGACAAGCGAATGAGGAATGCCAAGGTAGTAGTAGGAGTAGTAGTAGCATGGTTAGTAGTAAAAATGGCGAGAAAATAAATATTATAATACAAAAGTAAAAAAATTGATTCGTGGAGAGAAATAAATGAACTCGTTTAAAGCTCAGGATTAAGGAAAGATGAAGAGTGAATGCACCTGAGTTACTCAGACAGATTCTCAGTTATATCAATCAAACCTTCCAACCGATGGCTACGTTAAGCATAGGGACTCTAACTGAGTTGTCTACATTTGCCAACACAGCTTAGACCAGCAGTCAATGACCTCATAGACTGTTTGGTTTGGGCGCTCCTAACTTTTTCTATTCTTTTCTAACGCAAGTAAGCGTTGTGCATCGAGGTTAGCAGTAGCTGGGCATATGTAGTACAAGTTCCAACAACTTCAGCTGATGAACATTCAATCCCGCATCAACTGATTTATAACCATATTTAAATATCATGATTCTAACCTCAGCATTACTTACCTAAGTAGATCAAACAAACTTGAGAGGTATTTCGAAGATATATATGATCAAATACTAATAACCTACGAATGTCATTCACTCTTAAAAATTAAGACTATTTATCATAGAATTCTAATGAATATCTAGTCTCATTATGAATTCCTATTGTACTAAGGAAAAAGATGTCAAAGATAGTAATAGGAAAGCGAGACAACTGGGTGAGAAATTCCTTGTGATAAGAATCCATTTGAATCTGTAAAAATAGCTACATTTACGTAAAGATAAAAAAGTTAAAATAAAAAAATAGTCCCATTAAATTCAAAGTATGACCATTTTACGAGTTTTAACTATTACCCTGGTCAGTTTCAAGATATTTTGTCAACTTCCTCTGAACAACAAATTTTAGCTAATAATGCACGCAATATCGAGTCAATTTAGTTAGTAGACACAACTTAATCAATAGAATTCGACCAACACTAAGGACTAGATAAATATGATCACTAGCACATAAATGTAGTTAATTTCAGTTGAACATTTGTTAGTTCAATATCACTACGGAACTGTATGGTCAATATCTAACTTTTGCTAAAGGATATCACTTCTCTAACGACTAATAATCAACCTTGCTGACAAAATCTGGCATATGGCTGAAATTCGTAATTTCCAGTTCATTGTATGTATTACCTTACAAATGATTACTTACACCAATTTTAGCATAACTGTTATTACGTAAGGCCATACGGGATACTACTACAAGACTTATAAAAACAAACCGTAGGTGATGATACGTTGGAACCTATAACCCAATATCTAAAAGTTAACTGATTTAACCACTAAACCATTTCCAAGTTCAGTTCATCAGAATTACTAGTGTAACCCACTATAGTCTATCAAAAATTAAAAAAACAAGACAAATAAACAGTGGTACTATTATAAACATTGATTATCTTATATTTCATTAACAACAAATTAATAAATCATGAAAACATTTTTCATGAAACAAAGAACATTACAGAAGCATTCTAGTATTTATTCGTCACTTATCTTCAGTAATAATCTAACACTCAATTCTTTAAACAGTAAACATTTCTTTATAACTGACAACTGAGGAACTTCCAAAATTCAGAATAAATAAACATGTAGCTTTGTTTACATGGTAATCTGTATAGGATACAATAACAACATATATTCATTCAGTTTATATATATATATATATATATATATATATGAGTTTTACTTAGTTCTGTATGCCCTTGTTATTCGTAAACTACAGTCATTACGTAAAGTTGTGTCAGAAAACAAAGTGGTACAAAAATGTAAAAAGAAATAGCAAGTGTTCAGAAGTGATTTAGTTTTCGAGACAAAATAATTAATCGATCAACTAATCATATTCAGTGATGATAAGTAGTAATTTCTGCTAAAACTTGAAATGATATAGAATTTACCCATGTTAATATTTTGCTTGGTTACATATACTTACACGCAAGATATGCATTAAAGAGAAGCAAACATGTTTCATGTCAAAAAAAAGAGAAATAAGTAAGCGAGTGAGTGATTTTTGTTAGATGTAAATGAATGCAATAATATACAATGAAAGAAAACAGAAAACTACAAAAACAAAGAAAAAACAAACATGGAATCAGTTGTTCGTTAGTACTAATTCGTAAGAAGAAATCATCTATTCAGGTAGACTAAACGTGAGTGAATGTTAGGAAATAGATTATCTCACATAGCTTTAAACTAAATCAACCAAAACAACGTATTTTCACATAAATGCAATTTGAATCTACACTTCACATAAATACTGTTAGATATTAAAAGCAAACTAAAATTTTCTATAAATACCAACGCTTCTTTCTATATACCATAGTCGGTTGGAGGAAAAAATAATCCTGTAGCTTTCTTTGTTCTTACTAATTATAAAGAAGGGTCAACTAGCATGTGGGAGATAGTACCTGCTCGAATGAAGTGCATTTTACATCGTAGTCATAGATTGGGTTGATTTCGGAGTAGCACAGTTAAAGAATTATGTTCAGGTGGTTTTTATTATAGTAGCATGTTACTAATTTTATATTTAGTGAAAATATGATGCGATATTAAACGGATATTTTACTCCATACCGATATAATCAAAAGGAACTGTCAAAATGGTAGACCGACGTCTGACATTTCTTATTAATTTAATATTGATGAGTGAGCTGTATTCTGGAAGAAGGAAGAACAAGTAGTATTCCACTAGAGTTAATATAAAGCAACCAGTGAAATCTACAAATCGATTAACAGTTAAAACAAACATTACAAATTAACTGAAGCTGATGTTATACGACAGATTAAAAATATATTCTTTATAAAATTGTAGACTTCATGTAAAATCTTGGATGATGTATAACAGTGACAATTTTTTAGACTGCTCCATTTATATTTACTTCTATATGTTTTACTTCAGTTGAAAATATACCAAAAACCAAGAAACACTAGATATCTGTCGTATCTTGGTAGAGGATTTCTTAGCAGTAAGTATGTGCAACTCAACCATGGAACAAACATACGAAATGGAAGTTTAACGGCAAGAGGTTAATATTATTTTGAAATCAAAGTGTTAAGAATTATCAATTGAACTCACTAGACCTTCGTTCATAGTAAACGGGAAGTAGTGAAAAATAACAAATTATAAGAGATACTTATTGAATATATATATATATGATATTATTTTATACTGCTATAATTTTCAGCTTAATTTTAACCCATTTACAATTTTACTGGTGAGAAGATCAGCGAAATTACTCTGAATCTTTTAGTAAGCATCAGAATGTTTTGTTCACATGGATTTTAATAGTGATTATACAAATAGGAGAAAGTTTTATCACAGACTGACATTAGCTGAGAAAACATTAAAGAAGGGAAACATTGGGTGTCTACTCTGACTTAGTTAAGGATTTCTTAAACAGTGTAATACTATCACGATTCAAGTGTAGTTTCAAATGTGCACTGAAAACAATTATTCATTAAAGATTCATGACTAGAAATTTTGCATAATATAGCAATTATTGAATGTTTAAAAGTGAAAAAAGTAGATCGCATTACGATTAGATAAACACATATTATCAGCTATGTAGAATTCGTTAATGAGTTAGGTGATTAATAGCTAGTTCAATTTATCAAATGATAGAAATTGATGTCATACAAGTTATTTGTAGGGTGTGATAAATCTTTTCTATACTAAACATCATAAATTATTTTGTACCGTAATAAGGAAAATAACACATAGATTATGTCATCACGGTATGAATTTTAATGAACATTCTGTAGATAGGAATTATAGAATTCAATAGTATCCATGTTAAAAAGAAATAAATTAAAGTCATTAAAATTGTCTTTTCTTTAAAAAAAGGAAAACCAATGCAAACTAACAAAATCTTATTATTACCGATGAGATTTAGACTAAAATATCAGATTTGAGAAATAGAAAGAAACTTTACTCATTCACAAAAACACTCTGAAATTGACATTTTTAGTAAAATAAATAATCACATGATTTGTTGACTACATATTACACAAATACAGTTTATCATATGAATGTAGTTTTTAAAAAAAGTTGAATTTATGAATTGCATACAACTAATTGATTAAGTCAAACAAAAACAAAACAAAATTAAAAAAATTCGCTTTAATAAGAGATAAACAATACTTAAGCTCAAGTTTTACTACACATTTCAAATATTCTATGATACAATCAAATTTTCACTTAGACATAATCAAAGTAGGGACCAGTACAAATGGAATTAAGAAATTGAAATAATTACAATAATAAGAACAATGAGAAAGACTAAACAATGAAATATTATTAGTAAGTGATACATAAGAAAACAGGAAATTGCCTATAATCCTCATTGATGAGATTTTAAATATTTACAGATAACTATGCTAAGTAATTAACACATAATATATACAAAACAACGATGTAAGAGTCTGAATTAATCAGATTATAATAGAAAATTTCATAAATTTTATTTATCAGGGATAATTGTATGTAATTGGCTTTAAACAACAGTATAAATGTGAGGGAAAGTAAAATTTTTCACGTTATCTTAACCGACCTGAAAAGTTATTCGTACTTGTGGCTTGAAGGTTGAAAATTAAAATTCCATAACCACTGAACCTCCGCTGTACATATAAACACGTTATATATCTTGTACAGCTATGTAACATAATAAGGCAATTGAAAATGTTTTAATAATCTTGGTTCGTAAGTATCTGTGCAACTTTAGTGGTACAAATATTTGGCATAAAAAAACAGATCAGGTATTTTCAGATAACGGGTATAAAATCTCAAGGTACCTCATCTATTCAATATTTTTAGAAATTTTATTTCAACAACCAGTATACCATCATCTTGTTATGCACTCATGTTCATAAACAAATAAGTGTAGTTACACCAAAAATTTAGTCTATTTTTTAATCAATTCTCAATCATGAATTAAGAGACCTAATTGAAAGAGATGTAGATACATACCACAATCAATAATGCGAAATTAATGCCGAGTATAGAAACCTACCACGATTAATCTAAAAAATGGACGATATTAATTTATATTTCAACGATAGTCTGATTTAGTAAAAATATCAATATCCACAAAAATAACCATCTCAATTCAAATATAATAATCAGCTCATTAGTGACTAACTCTAGGATGTTCCTGAAGCTCTAGTCAGAAAACGTGACTGGTGGAGTTCAGACTTGTCGGAAGTGAGACAGTTATCACCAATCACAATGAATGAATGTCGCGCTATATATATATATATATATATATATATATATATACATATCACAAATTGATGAAAGCTAAAATTCTACCGACCCAGTGTCGCGAGGAGTTAGGAGCTCGCCGCCAACCTAAAGTTCCTGGTGCGGAATTCGGAGGGTGCACTGCTGAGAAGTTCCACACTATAACGAAATAGCTGTCTAGTGCTACCTGGTTTTCAATGATACCCTACCAACATCAATCTGGTACATATTCAATCAACCAAAATTTTTCTGGTTTAACAAAAAATACATTCACTAGAATATATTTTTAATTTGTCATCGTATGATGCTATAACGACAAAATGTCTGACAGATGTATGAAGCACCTGATAAACATTGTCACTAAAATAGGATTAGTTTACAATGTAAATACAGGAGTGATGTGATTCACAGACAGTCTAAAAACTAATAAACTTAAACACAAAGAATGCAGACAATATTCACAGGAAATTTTTTTTATTCAACAAATATTTGGCTAGCATTATTTCGTAACGCATTATAGAAGATGCTCAATAATGATAGATTTAATATATTTCAGTAGTATATGTTCTACTACAAGTGAAACTGACTGGTTAAACGAACTGTTAATCATCACTAGTAGCGATGAGTTAAAAAACAATCAAAGATGTGAGTCAATGAAGTCAACCACTTATACGATAAAAGCCTTTCATTAAATCACCCAGAATGCAACTTAACCAAAAGTAATGAATAAAACATGTTAAACATGTATAGTCATCATGTACCGAAACGTAAGATGTTGACATAGTAAAAAGGTTTTAGTAAAGAATCTTAACAATTTTGGATTCAAATAAAGTGAAAATCATTCCTTTAGTCAGTTAAGTGTAAAATATTGAACATTTCTAGTTACTATGACAAACTGTACGATTAGAATGTGCTCTAGAGTCACAGTCAAAGCCACTAGATGAAATAAATTGAACACCTATTACCAATAAACAAACAAACATATAACATGGAACAACTTGCCTATGAACCAACATTTAATTAGAAACGCTTTCTGATTTTATCAGCAGCCTCTGAAAGCCATCAAGATAAAGTCATTCAGTAAAGTCGATACGAACTCTTGACTATTTTGCAAATAATAAAACACTTTACAAAAACTAGTAATCTATAAGACCCTGAACGAATTTTATCAATCAAAATGCAATATAGTCGCTACTCCATGTAACTCTGTGTTGTATGTGTCATCTAGGTATACAACTAAGATGAACATGACTCTACTCACTTTTTAGTGATCAACAAATATGAGTTGTAAAAACAATCCCTACAAAGAAGTCACTAAAAAATAACACACACTGACAGTTAACCAATGGTTGTAGAACTCAGTCGGTAATTAAAAATAACGTTACAGAATTTAAATTAACTGAAAGTACGTAAAAACAAAAACTACTTTACATATCAATCGATGTTTACATTTTTATCATCTACAAACATTAATTATTTATTGTTTGAGGAAACGACTAATACGAAGTCGTAAAACGTCAAAAATTTTAATTCCTATACCTTGGAACATTATAAATATGTCATGTTTACCATAAGCAACTTACCAACTGATCAATTCATTTAAAGTTATCAAGTTTGATCTTAGCAATTACACCTACAAACGGATTACTAGTCGAATCACAACATTTTAACATAATGAAGAAATAAAATAAAGACATCCCCCTTATCAAACATATTTCTACAAATAAACATATGCAAGCAAATGTTAAAAGAGTATAGAAAACTTTAATTACTTTCTATTTACACGGAATAAAATTACAGTAACTAACTGGAATACGTTTTACCTATTAAATATTATGCAAGTGAAATTTTCACAATACAATTTGATTTACTAACTGTTCACTTATTTATAAATAATGCCTAATGTTTGGGTCCCCATCAAATCTTATTGATAACGTTCCTAAAAGAGTTTACATTGAATAGGATTTATAACAATCTATTACTTTAATGAGATTAGTTAATTAAAGGTAATCAGCAACAACATCAGAGTCAATGCTCTCATGCTTCCTTCACCAGACTACGTACCACAAAGCAATCCTAGTTTTCACCCAATAACGGATACATTTTACTGCTGAATGTCACTTGGTATAAAAATATCAGTGAAAAATGAAATTTTGGATATTTTCTCATTATATATTGGAAAAAAGAGTAAAAAATAGTACGAAATTAGATTAAGAAAATTGAAGTTTCATATTACGAGCTGAACTCAATTCGAGGACCGGTAAAAGCAGGAAAGTACTAGACAGTCGTTTCATCTTCTAATAAGACTCATCAGAATTATCTACTACCTAGTGAAATATATAAAACTAATATACACGTGTACAAACATATAATGAGTAAAGGACATTCAACACATTCAGCACTAAATAAAATACACGAAAATCATATCACATAGGATAACGACTTTAAATGACTAAACAAATAACAAGTAAATAACAATTTAATATATTGACTAATATCAGCCACAAAATGTAAATCGATCAGTCTCAAATATGATTAATATATGTTAAAGACTAAAGATTGAACATTGAGCAAGCAAATGTATTACCTCATTAAAACAAAAAAAATTAAACTTTAATAAACAGCAATTAAATTAAACAAAAATATGAATCAATGAAGTATGTGAAGTATGTATGCAAATATTGATCTTTTTTCTTTGTCAATTATTCTAAACAATGAAGACAATAAATATTAGATAATTCAATGCATACAACGATAGATAATGTAGACAGAGATTAATTTCACAGAATGGAAATGAAAATAACTATAGTTTGAATTGAACTTATAATTGAATGTGCAAACAATATATGATGATAGTGTAAATGTATATCAAAAGTGAGTTAAACTATGACGACCTATGAGAGAATAGTTACCAGCGTATGTATTGTCTTGGTCAGAGAAGATCAGATCAGTTTAGTTCATAATATTCAACAATTAAGAAAAATGTAAAGTATGTAAAATTGCTGAGAAATATCATATCCCCACCACACACTGTCAGTTTAACATGTTGACAGCTACTTTAATGCTGTCATGATGGAACGAATAAATGCAAAGTATACATTTTGCAAGCCGACTTGTAAGAAATCAAGATTCTTTTATCTAAGTAGTATTCGTTGAATACTTAATTTATGAGGACTTAGATATTCGCCCAACTATAATCAATTGTTTAATTTATCAACAGTCAGTGAATTATCAACATGTTATTCAGTTGTTCTACTTTAAAAGCTGTAGTTTGTGATAACGTGTTTGTAGTTTGCTGTAGTCGTAGGTTTCCAAACCAGAAATGACAGGAGATGAATGAGCTGCTTTCATTGAAGAAGTAGGGGAAAATTGTAAAAACTAAAATGTATTAATCGTTGTTTGGTGAGTGCTGGTATTGTTGGTTATAATAAACTATCTAAAATATAAAGTACTGAATGGCACAATTGGAATCTTATGGTGAACACAAACAATTGAATACACCCAGTTGAAAGTTCAAGATTACACACAACACTACTGATAAATACTATCAAATATAGTTTTCAGTAATACTTCACACATACTATATAGTATCAAGAGATCGGTTTAACGTATATAATCATACTAGCAAACGCTGAATTGAACAGTGATTTCGTTTGCTTCATTGTCCATAGCTAAAAGAAAAGCATTTAAGTTCGAAACCATCTTACTCACCATATAAAAATGAATAGTTTGAGATTAATAGTGGTAATAATAATAATAATACATCTTTTTAAGAGGTATTGGAAACCGGATGGAAATAGGCAAGTGACTTGATTTAATTTGCTACACTATGTAACCACTTCAGCTAGTGTTAGTTCCTCGTTAGTATTACTTTTCGATGTGTACAAAACAACTACAAAGTACATCATGTGTCAAACTTTCAACCAGATATTGCAATTTAGTTTTCTTTGGGAAAACAACAATTCGCTGATAATCAAGCAATAATTTCAACATCAAGCGCAGCACACGTACAAGCATGCATGTGTTGTTTAAGAAAATACAATCAGAATGCCAATAAAATTAATAAGAGTTAATTAGACCGTTGTTGAGATTAGCACAATTTGCCATAGAATGATATAAAATGGAGAAACATTAGAAACCAGAAAGCACTAAACACATACTTTGTCCTGGTTTTCATAACATTCGAATATACTTACCCATAACCTTACCAGACGTTGAATTCAAGATCAACAGGGTAAGGGTGAAGTCGTGTTGACGATTGTAAAGTGTAATGACAGAAATAGGGTGCTTCCCTTGGAATAACGAACTCTAGAGAAGCTGCCTTTTCATAACGGAAGGAGGAAGTTAGATGAGTTGAGCACTAAAATTGTATACCTCACGAGGCCCAGGTAAAGCTAACATTAAAACTATTCACAAAAAGCTATAAGTGATCAACCATAAGAAGTTATCTGTTGGTGCTAATGTTCACACTAAAGATCTTCAAAACCACTCCTACGTTAGTTGTTCTCTTAACAGATCAGGAACCAGGAAAGTAATGAACAACTTTACACTTTTAATAGCACTCAATGTAACTTTGTTTAAACGAAATATCTCACAGCTATGTGAAATAAAAAGAGGCAAAGTGCTGGTTTATTGGTTAAAGCATATGAATGTCAGTCATTAAATTGCTGATAATGTGAGTATTATAGTAGGAGATTTTCACTTGTTTAGTTTCAAAATTTTTCACAGCATAAATTGACTTCTAGGAAACCCTTAAAAACCTTATAACAATGAATAGCTTTCTTATCTTGGTATAAGACTCCTTACTAAAAGTGTACAGCCACGAGCTTAGTAAAAAAAATTAACACAGTATAATCAAGTTCAGATGATAAAGTGAAACCTCTTGGATGATTAAAATGGAACCAAATAATCTACATTTCCAATGCTTCATGAACATCATCATGCAAGTTCATAGATTCGCTGCCTGGTATGTTCATGGATGTGAACACATGGGGAGTCACTAATTAGAAACAGAAATCCGGGGTGAATAGTGTGAAATAAAATTATATTACATTCACTGTACTATAAAAAAGCAAAAGAATATTCCAATTGAAAACGTGAATTGATAATAAACTTATTATTCAACTTATTGTAATCAATAACTACTATTTTTTTCTTAACATGCATCACAGGTCGAAAGTAGGTAGAAGAAAAAAATTCCTCTGTCAATTATAACACTGCTTGGAAAACAAAGATGAATGGGAAAAATCACCTGACAAATAGTCAGACAGGAATCTATCTTTCACTTTCGATATAGATCGATAGCTTCTCAATAACTAATATATATATATATATATATATATATATATATATATATATCAATGCCTGTTACTCCATGTGGAGCATAGGCTGCCGACCAGTATTCTCCAACCAACTCTGTCCTGAGCTTTCCTTTTCAGCCCTTCCCAGGAACTCTTCATTCTTTCTATGTCTGTCATATATATATATATATATATATATATATATACGTTTTATTCTAAATATTTTGAAACACCCAAAAATAAGTTATAGACATTTCTATGAAGTGAAAATATTAGCTTAGTTGATGCAATTCAATGAGACAAGACTAATTTCGGTCGCCTAAAAACGACAACTGTGGAATCAGCATGATTATAAAATGTTGAGGAGTTTTACACAAATAAAATCGTCCAGAGAAGCAAAACTAAATTCACCAAAGAAAATCAGAAGCCGAAAAATAATCGGAGGGGACTATATTACTAATAACACGTTGTCTTGCGTATGTGTATCAATATGGAAAGGAAAATTAAGACGAAGGTAAGAGGAACGGTGGCCTACTCTATAAGCTAAATGGCTTTTAACCAGTAGCTTACTAGTATGAGTTTCACTTCATTTACTTCATTTTTATCAATCGAGCGTTCATCCATGCTTTCTGACAAGTGTTATTCAAAGACAATATAGTAAAAAAGTTCCTTCATGGACTAGACGTCTATTTCATCTTGATTTGAGACTTTTCAGCAACATAGATGTACAACGGACATCGAAAATTGTTTGTAGGACCTCCTCCCAATGTTTCTAGGTATATATTGCAATTAAAACTGACTGAGTGGGAATTTATTCACCTACATTTGTGATTTCAGTCGTGAGTTGACTGACGTTGATCTCGTGAGGAACCGTGTGTATGCGATACTGAGGAGTTTCAAAAACGAGTGAAGTGACAATCCAGTTTACTCTGGTTTTTCAATTGTTTCATGCTGCTGCAAGTCCGTAATGAAATACATCGTATTACTATGAACACAAACGATTTTAAATTTATCTTAAAAGAAGTAACAAATGATGTGCAATATTGGCTTACCATTGAATCGGATACAACAATGAAACTGCAGTTAACACACATGCTGTTAACTTTGTCAGTCGTTTTGAGCAGAAAAGTAAACTTCGCTCCAAAAGTAAGCTATAAGACCAAAATAAAAATAAAGCCTGGGTGAACGGCACTTAAAGATGATTACTCTATCACTTAAAGAACCCCTTAGCATTATTACCCTTGACTACAACAATAAATGAACGATACAGTGTTTTGTAGGCAATCATACAAATTAGATACGTGAATCCATTCTATTGGCTACCATGTACCAACAACACATTAGTAGTTAGCTTCCACGAACTTTGGTACTCAAACTAACAAGTAGTTGATGAATTACATGTATCTACTCACTTATTAAGCCAGTATGTTACTAATATATTAAGACAGTTCGAAATAAATTAATCACCCGTAAGCAGATGTTTGCCTACGTTTACACTATAGGGGTTAAATGATCAATTATTTCGAACATGGACAATGTCTCAATTCGCTGAAGAGTGAATAACCTAAAAAACTGACTTCCTACGACTATTTCAAATATTTTAAAGTATTTTGAATAGTATAAATAATTCTCACCTTACAAATATGTGTATCCACAATGAAAGATCCAATGCATTGTAATATTCTATAACATAGTTCTGTTCGAATATAATTATAGTGTAAATGAACATATTCAAACTCACCAGGTAATGTGGGGACTGAGGTGTTGGAATTCGAAGTACGAAGCCCTAAAATAGTAGTTTATTAATAACTTGTTAGTTTTTTTATGTTATCTTGTGTTTACAAAATATATTGTGACAACATTGAGTATATATTTTACTACCAATTGAAGTTTTGCTCTTTCGAGGCTTGATTTAGACTGTAAAGAGTTAGGAAGTTGAGAATAAGGAAGCAAGTAAACTCGAAACTGAGTAGAAGCTGTCCAGATTTTTAAAACCACGGTACGCGGGCACTTGATAACTGACAAGCTGTCAGATTACTAATTAAATAATAACCAGATGTCGTAACTGTTGTAAAAACCCTTTCAAATACAAAAACAACTTAAACAATCTCCATTATATAAGCAAGATAAACGTCACCTTTCATAAGCTACTTATGTAAATGACAGTAACTTCAGATAGTAGTCGGTGAATTAAAATTATATCGACCTGCATCTTTGGAGTGTCCATCAGAGGAACGCTTAATATGATCTATAAAATTCGGTCAACACTATGAACTAGTAAAGCTTGACAATGATCGCTGCTACGAGAAGTTGGGTTCGAATAATACAGCAGTAACATATACGACTGTGAAAATGCAGGACAAGGGTTCGGATTCCACAAAGAGAATTAATTTTTAGGACTGACTGTAGGTTCGGCTGACCACTGTCGATTTGCATGGAATTTAAGTCTAAAAGTCTCTTTCGACCATCTACAACTAAACTAAAAATAACACTTAGGATTGTGGAGCCAATTATACCAGGCTGTTATCCAGACTAAAAACGAAGATAAGTATAAACCAGCACTAAAACCCTCACTGAAGCAACATATAAGCCCTCTCCTCGATTCAAATAAAATTCAAAAAAATAACCAAAGTTGAGTTAATTTAAACATACCATAGACGGGTTAAACGGATTTGCACACTGAAACTGATCGATTGGTAAACGAGGTGGCACAGTGGACAGAAGATGAGAGAAAAATGGTTCCATAATAGACCAGTGTGCATCACGATAAAGACCATGATGCCATAATATACTCAGTAGTGAATGAAAACATTCGCACCAGGGAAGTTTGCTAAATTCAGCAAAATATAATTTTAACCAAGAATACAAATTAGTTAATATAAATTTCATTTATAGGGTAATAAGTAAACCTGATTATCTAGTCTTAATTTCATAGGTTCACCAATGGTCTGCAAGATCAAAACCTAACAATCATTGATGTTTTAAATGAATGTCAATCGCACGCAATCGTAGTATGTGCAATATCATAAAATAATTTGTACGTAAGTGTTGCTTTATTATATAAGACGACTCATTATCTGTTGACTATTTATTGTTTTCTGATATTCGTTCATCGAAGGCTTCGTGTCACTAATTCAGATTTATGAAGAAACACCACTCGCTGAAAATTGGTTTAAATAATCGATTGTCTATCTCATAATTAAGTCAAGCTGTTAATCACAAATATTATAATGATTATTTTCCATACATCCTTCGCTTCCGTAATCAAAAATCCAAACAGTTTCAATGAATCAAAATACAAACTGGAACAACAGACAGAATATACACGATAATTTACAGAAGATAAAGTTATAATCTGGTGGTAGATAGTGTGTGTACTTGGCGTATAGCCACAATCTACGTTTATGGCCCACCGATACTAACCAGATGAGAAAGTGGGGTGGAATTCGAACCTGAAATTTATCGGCTGAAAGTCGAAGGTCTTAACTATTGAACGAGTGAGTTACGAAATCCAAATCCCTCCAATCGAAGTCCTATTACTACACCTACTTTGATTTCAGTGGCTTAATAGTATCATAAATTTAAATTATACAGTACAACTCTATGATTAATTAATGCTTTGCACTAACATTATATTAGCAATGTTCAACAAATTATCTCAAATGTCGCAGTTGTTATATGTGTGAACAAAAGGCGCATAACGTAGGTTTCAATGTAACAAGAAGCGTACTTTTGATATAACAAGAAAAGTTTGGGGTCAATTATGACAAACAAACACCATAAGGCTTTATATATTTTGATTGTTTATTAACACTGAATTTAACTCGATAAAGCGAACTTAACTAGTGACGAGGTCATGATGAAAACTTGGAGTTTTAAACACTGCTACAAAACAAAATTTAGAATTATCGAAAAAGTACTCTCCAAAAATGAAGACAGATTTCCGGATTTATTTATCTAAGTAGTTTGACAAACATTTTTATTGAAATCAACCATAAACTACCGGATGGAAAATTACCATCTGACAATTGATAGAAAGTAAGATTATTAAATTCGACTATGCAGACTACAAGATGTGATTTAGTAACACCAGTTACAAACTCGGCGAAAAGATAGAGCATTGCTGATATTTATGAGGAGGGATTAAAATAACATAGGATTAGGTCATAGTGTGCCCTTGTTCAGTGGAGCCAGACCGTGTACACATAAGGATAACGAGGAAGGATTGATTGGAGGCTATAACAAAAAGCAAATAGAATACCATCATCACTAGTAAGTTATTAACCGTGCGTGGCTTCTAAAACCTGCCGAAATAAGACTGGATCGTTGAGTGAGTAGTGAAAGTGTCAGACAACCGTTGCTGTGAATTAAGTATAAATGCGTTTTATCAATCCTTCACACCGATTCATTTAAAAATGTTGGTAACACTTCGTGCTACAACAAAATATTTTGCTTAAAGGATTCAATTGCCTCGTTTCTGTTTGACATTACTAAGTAATTATTTTTAATTTTGCAAGCTCAAGTAAGTAATTACTAAATAAACTTTTTTTAGTGCTGTTGATTAGCTAATCAGTAAAGTTTTATCACATTCACGTAAATTAAGTCTAAAATATGATGTAGATGTAACTGAAATAGTCATATTGAACGCTAAAATCATTTTCGTCAATAATTAAAAATGAGTATTTCCATTGTCAGAGAAAATAAAAAATATATTAAGATTCTTACCTTGAAACGCAAAGCAGAAACCTTTCATTTGGTTGGTAGCAGAAAACAAACTCTAATGTCCCCTTAGCATCAGTAAATACAATTACAAATTCCTCCACTGAAAAACGCCTACTTCATTATGAATTTAAACAGATAGAAAAAAAAGTGGATACTCCCTACTCATCACAACAAAATGCAAATTCGATAATGCGTTCAATGAATACATCCGGCAGATCACTGGGATAGCATCTCTTGACAGCTGGACCTAAAATGTAGTAAAAATTAATATTGAATAAGTGGAATGAATAAAGTGCCTAAAAAAATTATAACTAACCAATTATTTCATAATACTCTGATGACATTCTTACGGATTAATAACTTGAATTAATGCTTAAATACGCTTGTATGACAATGTGCTGATCTCACAATTCACTAAACATTCAATCGTTATAAAAGTCAAATCAAGTGATGTTAATTACATACTTATTTCATGAGAAACATCATTAATGTAGCCTTAGTTAATTTAATATCAATAATTACTAACAACATTTTACTGACATTTGAAGACAAAACCAAGCGTTTACCAAGGAATGTATGTAAACATGAATCATCATGAAATCGGACGATTGTCAAACAGACTCAGTTATCATTCTGTATCTATTTAGAGAAGTGAAACTAATTATTTCAAATTTTTTGACAGTATGACATGAAAGGTTCAGCATCTTATAATTTCAAAAAAATCATTTATAACCATTATAACAGCCACAAAATATAGTTCAGTTTCTTTGACAGAAAACGAATTTATAAGAAAATTCAAACTTTATTTCAACTGAATCACATGGATAGTACCTGTAGGTTTAGGAGCACATCGACTTCATTAAAATTTAAAAAAAGTTTTTAAACAAACACTGAATCAACTAGTGTAATTTGAGTATTAAATATGCAAATAAATCTATCTTATGAATAATTGTTTGAAATTAAACAAGCAAAAACGGGAATAAAAGACTTGAAAATATTAATACAAAATATAAACAAAGAAGATTACGGTGAAATAGGAAAGAATATTAAATAGCATAGTATTTAAAATCGATAAGATGTCAAAGTTGAAAGTCCTCTGAGTTAGTGTGGCGAAAAAAGATTGGTTAGTTTTACGAATACTGATTCACAAAAATTGTTGAGCAATTGGTTTCAAATGTAAAAGAAAGTCAGACAGTAGACCAAAGATACTTATGATAACAATAATTACGTGTACCTATTAAAAGTAATATAGTGACTACTTGAAATGCAATGTCTAACAGCGTTAATAAAGACTTTGGATGTGACTGCAAACGATGTCTTGATGCACTGGTTGGATTCCCTTATCATGATTCCATTTACATACGTTAAACAGAACTCTTGTCCGTTGATACCAAATTGGTGGCGGTAAGTATAACGACTTCAAAGTCAGAAGAAGTAATTGTACTATCGATAGTATTGAGTATTGCTAGTATTTTACACAAACAACCAGTACTTTAATTGACACTGTCTTAAATGGCTACAACTATGATGTGTTAGTTATTTGCACACCTGCAACAACACCCAAGACCACTTCGCTCATCATGAAGTTAAATACTTGTTTTGAGTTTTTTATACGCATAGTTTCATTGCAAATCACCAACGACGAGGTTGCGATTCACCTTTAGACAAGAACTTTAGAGCGATTAAGGTAACACTCAGAGAAACAGGTGAACTAATCTATAGTGACCAAAAAGTTTGCCGAAATAATAAACCGGAGAGAGTGATCGGGCCTCGAACCAACATTTGAGGTAATATATTCATACCTAGTGAGAGACTTAAGAACTGAATAGTGGTTGGGTTACACTAGATATGAGAATTCAGTATCATTCGTAGAAACCTTTACTATTCAAGTTTGGCAAAATATAAGCAGGAATTTTGAACTGAGTGACAGAAAATAACACATATAGATAATTAAAAAAGTGTTTCATAGTTCATAAATCCAGGAAATTACGAAATATGTTTGTCCATTAAATATTTATAAAGTTTAATCAGAGGTAATATTTACATGGAGTGTAAATAGGATTCATCGCAAAAAACAACTTGGTTTAATGACGTTGAAAAACAATCCATATCACACGTAACGTCTGCGTTAAAACTGTCCTGTTATGCTGAAACCTATAGAGTTACAAAGCAACTTAATATGAACTTTGATCCATAGACAAGCGAATGGGTTAAACTCTCATATATAAACTGGAATGATATTTAATTAGTAAGCAGTAAACGCGATATAACTGGGATTCGAACAAAACAGATAAAATCCATACGTGGATTTCTATTACACGGAAGTTAGAACTGTTCTAAATAATCAATCAAACGAGGAATTATGACAAGCCATCATTTGGAATTCACATTAATCAAACGAGTTTGAAAGACAAGGTCCAAAGTAAGTGGATTGACGGTGAATCACAAAGTAGACGAATTGTGAAAATAGTACTCAGCAATGAGGATAAAAAAAATATAGTATTAAGAAATGCTCGCGAAATCCGTGAAAAAAGCTGTTGGGGATTTATAATCCCCAAAAATACAATGGTTGATTAATTAAACGAAAGAAGTTGTATTGATTTTTTATAAGATTGATTTGTAGACTTTCATCAATTATTTTTATTTCAATGTGAGTTCTACTCTTAAATACAGTTGACAGTATTTCATTGTATTAATTAAATGTTGACGATTTTACTTGATGAATAATCACTGTAAATTAATTAATATAAAAATCTATGTATTATGTAAACATTGTTTGCTGATTCGCTAGTCCCGTCTCAGTTTTTGCTTCACAATACAATCTTCCTAAAAGTCTAGTCTTTTGTAATAGCTGTGGGCTGGGAAAGAACAAGCTGCGGTATCCGTCTAAAGTACAAGTATCAGAGATAGCATTCGCATTCATCGTATAGACTAACAAGGGGATCAGACATATAATCCAGCTACCCTAGAGATCGTATCGCTAACAGTACAAAGACAATATGAATCAACGCGTTGTTTCATCTAAGAGAAAACATATCAGTAGCGACGGGGGTAAAACAAACAAACTCTACTGCAACAGACGACATATTAGTGGCAGCAGCTTACCAAGAAAAGAAAAAATATGGATTCAAATGAACTGATTAAGCTATTGGAGCAACAGCTGAAATTAATGCAATTATTCATCGACTTAAAGACTGTATCCAATGCATCATCATCTGTCCCGGCCTTCAGTGCTGTACCTTCAGTAGATGCGGTTGCTAACAGTATCATGGAATTCATTTATGATCCTGACGCAAATATTACTTTTGACACATGGTTCCGCAGATATGAAGATTTCTCTAAATTTGATTTTGCTGCTGAGGACGATGCTTGGAAAGTTCGTTTGTCACTTCAAAAACTTGGTCCAGCAGAATTCGACGAATACTGTAACCTCATATTACCACAAAATCCAAGGGACAGGACATTAGATGAGACATATAAGTAGCTTAGTAAACAATTCGGTGATACCTCCTCATTATTTAATACTCGATACCGTTGCCTTAAATTAATCATGAATGAAACGGATGATTTCCTAACTCATGTTGGTATTGTGAATAGAGAATGCGAGCGATTAAAATTAAAATCAATGACGGAAGATCAATCTAAACCATTGATATACATTTACAGTCTCCAATCATCCGAATTCGCTGACATTAGAATGAGACTGTTGAATTGTCTGGAGCAAGACCCAAAACTGACACTAAACGACATCACAAAGGAACATCAACGACTAGTGAATTTGCAACGGGATACCCCACTCAGTTAATCTGGCGGACACAGCGGTTCAGCTAACGCACTTCTTTGAGAACAACACCCACCTGCCCCTATGCGTCCATCACAGTCCATAAAGAAACATAGTCTTCCTTCCCGACCAATGAAGATTCCTCCCTTTCAATGTTAGCAATGCGGAGCGTGGCATTTCGTCAAGTTTTGCCTATTCAAGCAACATCTATGCCGCCGTTGTAAAGCAGTTGGGCATAAGGACGGCTATTGTCGGAACCAAAAGCTTTACAGTTCAAAAATTAAGATTAAAGCTAGTAGTCCAGCTAAATCACTGAGCTTATTGGTAACTTACAAGATAAAGAGACCTGTGGAAAAAATATCCATCACTACTAATTAACGACCAGCCGGTACGTCTACAGACAGACACAGCGTCGGAAATAACGATAGTGTCACAGAAAACTTGAAGTTCCCTTGGAAAACCTAGAATGCAGAGAACCGAACAGAAGGTAATAAGTGCTTGTGGAGGTAAGCTACCATTATAAGGACAGCTTCAATGTTCTGATTCATTTTGTGATATAAGCTTTACTGTAGCAGGCTACATCACTTCCACTGACTTAAATCTCCTGGGTATAGACTGGGTTGATAGCCTTAATTTAGCAGATATACCCCTGAACTGTATATATATTCACGTTGAATCTGTTCAGTCTATGAACTATCAAAAGGAATTGCTACGAAAATTTCCTGTTTTCGAGTCAGGAACTGGGTTACTGCAAAACCATGCAAGTATCGCTAAAACTAAAGACCGACGCGTCACCAGTGTTCAGACCCAAAATACCTGTTCCTCATGCATCCCTGGCGAAAAGTTGATGAAGAGCTCACATGATTGCAGCAGCAAGAAGTCATGACCTCGGTTACTTACTAAGACTGGACAGCTCCTATTGTCGTTATCAAGAAACCTAGCGGATCTATACAAATCTGTGATGATTCCTCAACAGGTTTCAATGCAGCCTTGGAAGAACACCACTACCCACTTCCAGCACTAAATTATTTGTTTACTATTGTCAACGGTGGTTGTTATTTTGCAAAACTCGACCTCGCTGACGCATACTTGCGAGTTGAAATTGCTCCCGAATGCCGAAACCTTCTGACGATAAATACACACCGTGGTCCGTTGAAATACAACCGAATGCCGTTTGGGGTAGAAACCGCCCCGGCTATTTGCAACAGCTGATGGACACGATTCTTTCTGATATCGAAGGAGTTACAGTATACTTAGATGATATTTTGGTTGTTGGCAAATCTCCTGCAGAACTCCGAAGTCAAGCTGAGGCAGTTCTACAACGAATCTCAGAAAATAGGGTTCAAGCTCCGCCATGAAAAATGTCAATTTTTCTTGAGGTCAGTAAAATACTTAGAATTCATTTTTGATGAAAGAGGACACCAACCAGATCCGGAAACAAAAATCAGTACTATTCAACTAGTGCCAACACTAACAGATGTCCCTTAACTTAGATTCCTTCCTTGAAATGATCAGTTACTACTCAGCTTTTGTCCCATCATTACATCAGATATGTCATCCACTAAATCACCTGCTTGGAAAGAACATACCGTGGACTTGGACTGAGAAATGCGATTACAGCTTTTCGCAAACCGAAGTCTGCACTGAGTTTTAACATGCTACTAACGCACTACTATCCAAAATTACCTATCATCGTAGTGGACGATGCTACAAGTCATGGAATAGGCACAGTAATATCCCATGTATTTCCTGCCCGTGCACTAACACAAGCTGAGAGAATATATAGCCAAATAGAAAAAGAAGCGTTATCTTTGGTATTTGCTATTCAACGTTTTCACAAATTTGTGTATGGCCGTAAATTGACGCTTTTAACGGATCATAAACCACTACTCACTGTGTTTGGATCTAAATCCGGCGTGCCAGTACATACAGCAAACCGCTTGGAGAGATGGACATTAATCCTACTAGGATATGAATGTGAAATGGAATATCGTCGAACAGAAGAGTTTAGACAAGCTGATGCTTTATCACGATTGATAAGCAAACACCCAACAAACACTGAAGAGTCAGTCATTGCCAAGTTGTTCACCAAGGATTATGCTGTAAATTACTTATCCAGTGCCATCCAACAGTTGCCAGTGACCGTTTACCATGTTAAACAATCATCGCTCACTGACCCCATAATTCAGAAAGCTAAACAATTTATCACAGCAAAGTAGCCGAAGAACTTAGAGGATGATGAGAAGGAATTCTTTTGATGACGAGACTCTCTCTGCCTTGTCGATGACTGCCTAATGTTTGGTGAGCTTGTGGTAATACCGAAATATCCGCAAACCAAGGTCTTGAGTAAATTTCATAACTGACATCCCGGGGTACGGCGAATGAAATCGTATCGCTAACCGTACAAAGACAATAAGAACCAACACGTTGTCTCATCTAAGAGAAAACGTATCAAAAACATAAGTATCCGTCGCTTGAAAATTGCATTAGCAGAAGAAAACCTCTTACTGAGCCAAAAACAAGGTCGCAAAATAAAAAGAACTTGAAAATTCAAGGTTTTGCGGTGATGAGGTCTTGGAAGTCAATGACTTTCGTATCCAACGTATTATGTCGGCATCGCATCAATGTAGCGCATGCGAGGTATCCAGCTGCACTCTCAAGTCTACGCTTAGCCAAGTACTTATTGTAATAGATTGCGGTAGCCCTAGGTGCCTAGTGGATGATTTTACTTTGAGCCACATTTGTGAATGTAGTAAAGTTAGTAGGTGTCTTATTGTTGGGAACTTCAGCGCACGTCACATCAACTGGACGGAGATCACATCTGTAGGCAGGTGTTACAGTAAGAACTTGTTGTTAACTAGTATCCAGTGTAACATAATCCAGAGTATCCCAAAACTGACAATTTTCAATCTAGACCACGAATCGTTACTTCTTGACCTTGTACTCACACATAACTCTGACAATGTTAAAGATTTAAGCTCCTATTCTAGTTTGTTAAAATCAACTACGTTGTCCTGTCCTTAAGGCTTAAGAATAATGATATTAAGTAAAAATATGTCTCATCCTGTCCAAATATATGGCGAACAGACTTTCCGGCAGTCAGGAACCGAGCTACTTCAGCGAACTGGTTGGCTGCCAAAAGTCACTTAATTGAAGAAGTATGGTGCAAGCTTTGAAAAACATCCCAATAAGTAACTACCCCATTCATTACGTGATCAGTCCCAAGTAAGTTGTCACATCCTCCTCCATGGATTGACAAAAAAGGCTCGAAAACTACTGCTTTGTAGAAAACGTTTATGGGACGAATTGTGATACCATTAAGCAAGAGTACAGTAAGGCTAGAGATCTTCGTAAACTAATTATTGATAGATTTTGTACAATCTACTAAAGGTAGCTTACAAAGGATAGACTCACTTGTCCTAAACGGTTTTTTTCTTAAATCAAGCGATACTGTTACTATTGATACACGATAACCAAACTGTATTACCTGACTCGGATTTGAGCAAAGCTAAAAAGTTATCAGAATACTGCAACAAAATTTCCACTGTGGATACTAATGTCGTGAGTTTTCAATATATACTACTAAAATAGTTGCAATCGAATCAGTTCTTATTACTACAGAAAAGGTTTTCTATTGGCTTAGCCATCTAAAATCAGGTAAGTCACTCCGACCTAACGGGATGCACCCTAGGCTGTTATCGTCACTCGCAAACACTTTTTCAAAACCGCTTTCAGAATTGTTTAGGATACCTCTTTCGCAAGAGCAACTTCCTAAGAGATTTGAAGGATGCAATAATCAGCCCTATTTTTAAGGGTGGAAATAGGCAACTGGTATCTAACTATAGGCTTCTCAGTTTGACTGGAAAAATAATTAAAGTTTCAAAACAAAATAATCCGATGAAACATATTAATTAACGTGGAGTCACAAAACTTTCTGATTCCAAAGCTACATGGGTTTCGTAGGTACCTTTCCTGTTTTATTAACTTATTAACTGAGAGGGAGGATTGGGTAGAAGTTATTGATAAAGGACTGTCTGTGAATGTAATACTCATTCGATTTCAGCTAGGTACTTGACAAAGTATCTAATGTCGGCCTTATACGAAAACAACCAAACCTCCGGGTAACAGAGCTAATAAAGAGTTGGATAAAAAATTTCCTATGTGGTCGGAGACAGAGAGTTTGAGTTAACAGACGAATGTCTGAATGGAAGCCTGTATCAAGCAGAGTCCCGCCTCAAGGTATCGAATTGGACCCTCTCTTACTTTTGTTTAATGTTATTAAATTCCCACATCAGATTAAATCATCGACACTCTTATTTGCTGATGACGTGAAGATTTGGAAAACAGTACGTAGTGATACTGACGAGCTTGATCCTCTATCTGACCTAAACGAATCGGCTCGGTCTCAAAGTTGGGTAGTTAGAAACTAACTGCGGTAAGAGTTCACGGATGCATGTTGGCCGCGGTAACGGCCACCAATATACTTTGAATAATGCACCTCTTTCACAAGTAGAAGAATTTAAGGATTTAAAAGTAATTATAAGTCATAATTGGAAAACCACTGCATACTGCAACGCAGCAGCAGCTGAAGGGTTTCGAGTGTTACGGTCGCTCCTTACAGCATTTGAATTTTTTGATGAAAGATATGTTCCGGATTCTATATTCCATGTATGTAAGATATCATTTTAAATACTGTAACTGAATAGTAAGTCCATATCTTATTAAGAATGTCAAGACACTTGAGCGGGTTTAACGAGTATGTACTAAACTAGAACATGAAGTAATCTTATATCAGCATTCGGTACCTTAAATAATGACTTAGCTGCTATTCTTTAATCTTTTTGCTTTCCCAAGAACTACCCATTTCAGAGGTCACCTAAAAAGGTTCGAAAACCTAGACCGAAGAAACTTAGAGTTGAAATGCGTTTTTCACATCGAGTAGACATTGACTGAAACGCACTACCTGGAAAGGTGGTATCGGCTCTAGCAGTAAACTCTTTTGAAGGAAAAACTGGATCTACACTGTGAAACCCACTGCAAGGATTAATACAGGTCAACAGACCTACTATCCATATCATTAAAGACTGAACCCAGTGACGTTGTTTTCAGTGTACCAGTTGCGCTGGGATTGTGACGTCGAAAAAAACTTTAATTCCTTGCAAAATATGTGATGGAAAATAAAACTTATCTTCAAACACTTTTTCATTTAAAAGGAAAATAAATTTATATACATTTTCAAACATTTTAGGCAAATATAACTTACCATGATCGCCTTGCTCATACAGTATGTAGTACTCTATAGTGTGATGCACATCCCTAGAAAAAGACAGTTAGTTTATTTGCAAGCGATTACAAAGGCAATTTGAATTTTAAAAAAGATACCTGGCACACAAATCAAACATCACACAAACAAAAAGAACCGGGTTTGGCGCTGTACCTCTTTTCTGACCTACGAACAAGTGTAAAACAGTATAACAAAGAGTACAATAGACTAGCAACTTAATTTATCATGATGTTGCATAGACTCACACTTGGCGAAATACAAGTCATGTTTATAAAACAATCTATAAAATCGGATATTATATATGCAAACCGTTAAAATTGTGTCAATAGAAGGAATAGATACACAAATACGATAAAAACAGTCAAAAGAAAAGTACCTGATGAGCGTGTGCGTAGTTTTGCCCTATTATTGTTGTAGGCCGCTTGGAAAATCTCACCATTCCTGCCACTTAATGATTTGTTACAATCGTGTTTATTAAGCCTGGATTCATGAAGCTAGGAAGATTTTATTACGGAAATCAAACTTTATCCACAATTAGAGGTTAATTCAGTAGTAATTAGTGCCAGTTATCAAAAACATCGCACAAAACTAAATAAGGTTTTACCGTAACGAGTGCGTTGATTTTATTGATGTCAGGCTAATCTGACTTCTAAAGAAACCTCGTATATAACATCAATCATCTACAATCAACACCCAGATAAACAAGTAGCGTTTTCCTCGTAATACGTATATAAAAATACTGGTGGACGCAAAACACTTTATTTCGAATTTTCCACAACCATGAAAATCAGGTCGAAAGTCACTGGTACATTCAAAACGAATATAACATTTTTTTTCATTTGCTAACACACACATAACGTAAAAGAGGTGTGAAATTACCAAGAAAGACTGCATTAGGTTCATAGACATTGAATGTTTTAGTTGACCTAAAAATGTTTTTTATTAAAGGAAGTTTTGAAATATTGGCTGATAAATGCCCAAACTACAAAGAAACATGCATGGATGATTCGCAGGAACTAGTGAGTTGACCGAATTAATTCTAATAAGAAAATAACACTTAACAGCTGATTATCAATTAAAAGTGAAGCGTCAAAACGGGGTTTCGGGGCAATTGATCAACAAGGTTATATCAACCAATAGCTGTATGTTGAATTGTGCATTTATAATAATGAACTTTCTTTGATTCAACAAATTTCCATTGTTAGCAATCACGGATTCGGGAACTACTGGTCATACAATCGTATTTCTCTGCTAGTGAATCCTGTTCAAAAGTACATTTCTATTTGTTGTTCGCAGTTATTAAACTATTTCTGACTTTTGCACTCTTATCGACAATTGTGAAGTGAACAAATGTTCTATAATGATATGTTTAAGCTTTCGGGAATAATATTTAGGTTCGATACTCGACTAAGCAGGAACCTTAGTGTATCGATATAAGGGGTAGAGTAGTTTCCTGGAGAGTTCAGATGTCCCTTAGTTGCGACAACAGTCATCAGACGTTGCCAAAAATTCATTTTAGATTAACTTTATTAAAATTTCAAAAATAATAGGGTAGTTAAATAGATAAGAATAAGGAGGGATACATTATGGAACGTCAAATAATCGGACTTCCAAGTAGGGATATTTTTTTAATAATTACTAGGAGAAATAACACCACGTAAAACTATCGGATAAACAACAGGTACAGCATACAGTGGTGGATGTGAAGAGACAGAGGTTGACTAGTTAAGAGTTGACTCCAAACATTAGGCATACGCCAAAACAATATAACGCACATATTCATTTACTTCCTTATTTTGCATAGGGGTTACATTTTCTATTATCCTATTTTGAATGTTGAGAAGCTTTAGTATGCTTGAATGATTAGTATTACACACCATTATTTCCTATCCCATGATAAAAGAATAAAAATTTATTCATGAAACACGTGGTAAGTCTGAACATTTCGTTAAGCTTTAACTCGTGTGGCACTTTTTCACACAGAAAACAGTAATCCCGGTTGTAAACTTATCACTACCTAATGATGTCGTACTTAGAAGTGAAGTCTATTTATTGTCTATATAACACAACTGCTGAAATCACAGTATAAGCGCACCATCTAATTGATTAATGAGATTTTATTTGGACATTGCTCGAAATAAGGCTAAAAGGTCGTTGCTTGATATTCGTTCCCCCCAAAACCCCGAATCTTCTAATCATGACTTACTTATCGCTGAACCGCAGATGGGAGAAAATCGTACACTACTTGTCAAGAATATCAATCTAATTGATTTAGACAGTAACATTGCCGACTATAAAAGCAAAACCGAAGATACGCAATTAACATTTGCCAAAATACAATCTATCTTATGTGACCTAACCATGTTAATTTACTTGTCTGGAAAACATGATGACACAGAAATTGATAAGGTAAAGCAAGCTGAAACATTCCTTAATTTCATTGCAGCAGAAGTTGTAAAGTGAATCACCTTGCTATCGTCTACAATGTCCCAGAAAATTTTTCACTAAGAAAAATTAGAGCTACCCTATTAAAGAATAGTTACGTATTTCATATTCTATGCGAACGTAGTAGAGTGCGCAAGAAAGACTGGCAGACTAGCTGCCCGATTCTATTCCACTTTGATTGCACCCTAGATTGCAAACGCTTTAAAAATCATTAAACTAAACTAAATTAAACTAGATCTAGTAGTGACTTCAAAAATATACTAATAGTTGCTGATAAAACGCCCGTACTATGTAGATCCCTCAACCGCTGCGGTGCCGTTGCTCTTAACATAAAAGATTTCGAGTTAGCATTAACCACTCCAAATAAATTTCCAAAATAAATACTACGACACAGCTTAGTGGTAGTACATTACTACCAAAACTATCCACGCGACCCACCAAAGTAGAAACTAAGTAGCAATCCAGCCCATCCATACCCACAGCCGTACCTAGTACAGACACATACCAAAATATTTCTGACAACCAACGGAAATGGCGGCAACCTTGTAGACTTAGACATCACTCCAAACGGAAGTACATTTATCTCTCAAAATAAAGAGATGAACCTTTTTTAATCATGCAATTAAATTCACTATCTTACAGTTAAAATTGATACGAAATTCACACCCTATCCTTAAAACACTCATAATGTCCTCCCTATCAATAAAACCCAACATAGTCCCATCCCTAACAATCCAAAAAAAGGTAACAAACGCCTAATCAATAGGCACAATATTTTCGAATCACTTGTTTTGAAGACCACTGCTAAGAATAACAACTAGCGACTTTTCTCCTCTAACTCTAAGTTTGTTTTCTCTCAAAATACTTTAGAAACAATAGAATGATACATGCAACTGCGTCAGCGCACCATGTGCCAATGACTCCGAAGGCCGATTACAAGCGGAAAAGCCTCATTTTTCTACCCATACCGTTTTTATCGCAACCAGATACTGGAAGAATAATTTTAACTTCGGAAATTACCCGTTTTACCATTATAAGAGTCCTTTTAGACATAAAAACTTACGACCTAAATACTTCCCTACAGTAAATGGCTTAAACTACAACTACTTGTTGTGCTGAAAGAGAGATAAGGAATCGTTTTTCGATATATATTGACTGTTAAATTTTAGACGACGCGAGTATACGCGTCCTTTATTCCCTAATCTATCACTCTTTATGTTGTGTCTATATCTACAAGTTGAATAGACCGGCATTTATGGTATTCCTTATTATACTGAAAAATCATGAGTTCGCTGCAAGCTAGCAGAAAGAATTTATTTACGAAGGATAATATAACCTTAGAGTTTTGTCTATTTTGGGTATGATCTTGAGTCTCTATGTGGCTATTAGTTAGGACCGGAATTTTTGTGAGCTTACTTGGAATTGCATAGTTCTAAATTTGGGTTGAGTTATGTCATCCTTTGAAATAACCTGTTGAGAGCTTAGTTTTGTTTGTCTAAGAATATCCATACTTGAGGATTAGTTTCTCTGTGAAGAAACGATAAGAGGTTGGATTATTAGTAGATATATAATAATAATTAACTTATTGACATCAGGAGCAAGCCATTCTTAAAGGCAAGATCAACAAAACATTTTCGCACAAACTTACTACATTATAATACACAGAGATAATGGAATAGTAAAATTTGCTTTAAATTGGCATATTTGTAGCGTCCATTACATACATGACCTTGGGACGACTTTGTGGTACAGGAGAATAACAGTATGGATTTATGACCCCATTTCAAGGGGTTATATTATGACGGAACATGTAAATGTTCAACTTTTTGCGTAATATAAGGCGATCTCGAAGTACTGAAAAGAAAGAAAACAAACAGCAGAACGGAGCAACAGTATTATAACAGCTATACTTTTCTGATTATTTAAGTAATCAAAAGTATAACTGTTTGAATTGCTAAAGACTTGGATATTAAATATTATTTGGTAAGATTTAATTTTGTTATTCTTGATATGTTGGCCATTACGGAAAGTTACTGTAGAAGTGTTCAGACCGGGTTTTTGTGAAAGGTGAGGTTTAATAAGGGGTATATTTTTACTGGTTGCAGTAGTTATGAGAAAAACTTGATGAATATTAATTTAGTCCACAGTATGTCGATAAATGCAATGAATGTTTATGTATGTGGATAATCTTTATTACCCTAAACTTAAATTGGGTATCAGCATCCTAGTCTGCGGCGTAAAGGTCTAGTATTTTCTTGCAGTAGGACATCATGATAGATAGGTATCGCCAATTAAACTTCATATGTGTGAGTCTGAGTAGCACATATTCGAGCATTTCAAACATCACTACTGAATGCTTGCTTATGTTATTTACCAGCATCCATAACAAGGTGCTTGCCGTTGCATAATGTTCCCTCTGGAGACATATAGTGGTAGACAACATCTGGTGCTCTTAATTTACTACCTAGGGGAAAAAGGGTAGGAAGTGTTAAGTGGCGATTGGCTTGCATTCGGAGATATGTAATATGTTTCTTCATTTTAGAAGGGGATACCTTTCGTTGGTGGACACTTGTAGTGCAATTATTAGGTATGGGCACCTCATGTTTTCATGAGCTGTTGGGAGGAGATTAAATCTTGCGTGACTCTTATATTTTTATAAGAGATTAATTTCTTAACATTTTAACATGGCATGATGAATAATTTAGCATCCCCAAGACAATTAAATTTAAATAATAATCAGCAATTTTGTTGATTTGACTTTTTTCAAAGTCTTATAACTTGACATTGCGATTGTCGCATACCACATGCTTTTAAACATGTATCCCTTATTTCTACGAGTGATGTGCTGTAGGGAATATTATACACCACCACATCACATGAGGTAACAATCTTTCAACGCTTCCGTTGCCAAAAAATCAATCGGGTACTGAGCCTTTACAAAGTTTTAACATTTTTGCCCTAATGTTGATCTATATATTTGTGAGAAGTGCCAGCCGGTTAAATTTAAATGTCAGTTCTGCGAGGGACTTCCATAGTGACAGTATATCATAGCTGTTGTGAACTTTATCACGATAAGTATAATATATGGTGTCAAAAGCCATAACCTGAAGGCTATTTAGGGTGTCATTGAGACCATCGGCTTTATTTGCTTAGGTGGATTGATTGGACTATTTCGTGATCGTTTGTCATAGATCATATGTTTACTAATTTTTACAGTCTTAGAATGATGTACAATATATATCTATTAATATGCCCTATGGATAAGACGGATGGTAAATTATGTCATAAATATTAAAATCAACAAAACCATGTGTAAAAACGTTACAACCTTCAAAAGGCAGACGATTTGTAGTTCAAGCTTACTAATAATTTATTTATTTCAATACCAGTGTTGTTTATTAAGTCAGACAACGACGAAGGAGACGAAAATAAACTGTTTATAAGGTATTTTTGATTACGCCTCGTTTTAGGATACTGTAACTGTAAAACTCGACAACAAAACCTAACTCACATTTCTAGTATATTGTCTTTTGGTCAAACTGTTTAAGTTGTTTTGAAAGTAATCATTGTTACTGATTATGTATAATGCTATTCAAACTCATAAAAAGGTATTTAAATTACACTTACTAGGTTCGATTGTCATAAGCTTTTGCATCTAATTTATATTTTGATTGTTGTATAATGACCAGAACTCTAAGGATCTTGATTGCAGCAAGATCCTAACAGAGTCCCAATAAAATCTCTAGCCTATAACTTCCCGACTATCATGTTTTTGTAGTCGATTTATGCAAGTTGCTATTAGATAAGTCACGAGGCGGCCATTCACAAATTATTGATGATAATTATGGTTCTATAATGATGCATGTCATATGTGAACTTTACAAATCTCAGTAAAGATGGTGCATCATGCAGTCAATAATAACCTTCCAAATAAGTAATACAATCAATTTACGAAACATTATTGGTTACTTTTCACTAGAAAAAAGTATTTCTGATAAACTAAGTATGTAGTTTTGATTGAAATTATTCGAAAGGATCCAATAGTTAGAAAGCAGGCGGCAAAGTAAACTAATGTCAGTATATCTTCAACCAAGATCGTGAAATAAAATAAAACAAATAATCAAAGTTCGCATAAAAGCAAAACCGTGATTAAAAACCAAAAAGATTGTAGATAAATAAGTCATAACATTCTTGTCTGATTTACTGTCGAATTCATAGCAGGTTGCTATAAACATCGTTAACAGTAAAAGCATTACAAGGTGAATCAAAAATGATAGTTTCCACAAAGAAAGCCTATAGAAATGAATTTCTAGAAACATAGGATTTAATACTGGTTAGTTCATTAATTAGTTCATCTGTAGTCTTTTTACAAGCAGATTCCATGGTTTCGATTATAGGTTCAACTATTATTCTGTATCCTACCGCATAGTGAATGGCGAAATATACTAATCCAAGATTATTAGCATTGTATAATGTTGGTAAAATTATGGAGTGGAGTGTCAACTGTATGATAGTATGTAGTGGCGCACCAACCAGTTGGAAGTTAAAAGTCATTTTGAACCAAGAAAAGAAATTGGGCATGTTCATTGGAAAGTAAAAAGTATGTGACCTACGGATCAACAGCATACACAAATGACCTAAAAATAGGAAAGTAATTACATATTTCAATACTGTAAAGAGTAAATGGAAGAGAACCAAGGATACTTCCTTAAATAACTTCTAAGGCTATAAGCTTTAGACAGGAGAGAACAAAGTTAAACTTAACCAGTTTTACGCAATCACCAAGGAAAGTCCTGATCAAATCTAATAAAGGCCAAGCGAAATTGGACGCCTTGAGTTTTCCTATTGACAAAACATAGCCGATGTAAAAAAGGCTTTTAAGATATCAAAATATAAAACGAGAACAGTATGACTTACATCGCGTTTACTAGTTATGTTGTTGAAGTACGAATGACAAACCATACACGATAGGATAAAAGGGAACCATATTGACTTCGCAAAATTAGGTTCGGTGGTCATAAAATCACAAATATATTATTATTGATTCACAGAACTATCTTTGTAAACCTACTATTTGAGTGATGTATTAGTGGAAATTCGAATTTTTTCGTTTTTGGGCAGAAACGCTCCATTTTCATCTTCAGTTTGTGTTCCTCAAGTAGTGAAACGCTAAATCTTATTGGTTTTTCGTTGTTTATTTTAGTACGCTATTTGTGACATTTCCACGGACGCTCTATTATTGTATATATACGCATGAGGTGAGTGGTTTTTGATGATATCTGCTCATTTTGAGCCGACATTCAAGTCATTTAAATCTATGGTTCAAGCGGGTATCAGCATCACGTTCAGACTGGTTGATTTCAAGTACTCGGAAGCTGTCTTACGTAGCTTTCATGTTTTTTTGATACGACACATGATTTCAACTTTGAAGCCGATTAAAGTAAATATTTTGATATGCTATTTTGTGTTACTCACGTTAGTTCAGTTAGAATATTCATTTCCTGAATAGACGGCTTACACTAAGTCACAAAACATTTTAAATTTCAATTTTTGTTAGTTTGAGTATTACAAATATTTTTATTCACTTCTTGTCAGAAGGAAGAAGAAAGGTTAAGAAATGTTGTTATTGCACTCCGTTATGTAAAATTAATAATCAAACAATATTAATGCTATTGTTGTGTATGTCATTATTAGGCAACACCAAAAGAAATACAAACGGAAAATGTAGCGAATGAAGATACATTCGAATCAATGTGGTGAGGACAAATAATATATGCTGAACTGAATCTAAAAGTACAATTTTAGGAAATATAATTAGGTTGAACCACAAATTTAAATTCAACGCTTGGTTATTTAGATCCCAATGATTTTACTTTGACCAAAATTATTAGAGTTGAATATGTTAGCAAAGTGTCAAATTGGTGTGATACCCAAGCCAAGTGGAAATAATTATGAAAAAGTTAAATCAGTATCTTTTGTTCTGCATTCCAACTTTTGCTACGATATTTAGCGACACGAAGTATCTCGCCTGAAAAACGTGGTTGGATTGAGATTGCCGACATCACCATCATGTGAGCTTGTCATGAACACTGCTACTCATTGTATTGTGTTGCAAACTCTAGAGGGTAGATCGTATGAGTACCCAGCTAGTTTAACTCTGAGCCCAAAAAGACTTGGCTTTTTCTTCGCAAGCGTCTATGTATAAGAAGATAAGACGACTGAGACATATGGGATTTTAAGCATATTAATTGATAAGGGAAACTAAGTGATAAACTACAGGATTGAACCCCAGTAAATAAGTAGCAGTACAACAGTAATACATAGTTACTTTATTCAGATTTATAAAGTAACGCAGGAAGAATGATTAGAAAAATACTTGTGACACATATCACTCTCCAGTTTTCTAAAGTCGGAATCTCGTTGTACAAGCCAGGTCAACTAGGGATCGATCTGGTGCTTTGCTTATGGTTAGTAAATATCATGTCATGTAATAAATTAATTATGATAATTGTCTAATGTTGTCCTACTATCACTACCTTTATACCTACATGTTTTGTGTAACGAGGTACCTACTCGAAGAAAATGGTGAGTAAGTTCCAATTGACATGAAAACCCGTTAAAAAAATCTTTTAAATTCCGTCTAGAACAAATCAAAGCCACTTAAAGCTCTTTAATAAATGAAAGCCGGAACAAAATAATGAAGTTACTCATTTCAGTCTGTGGTGGGGAAGCATGTTTTTTGGTAAAAAGCCTGTTATTAGATCTGCAGTAAAAATAAATATTATACAAAATATATTCAGTCACAAAAATGGGGACAGAAGAAGTTCAAGTTATTATAGGCCAGTAACGATGTTTTAGGTTCTATCGAAATTACTAGAAAACCTACCGGATGATTGCATGAAAAAAAAACACCAACCAAAGCAGCCTATTCTACAACGTTCAATAGTGATTGCGATAGGCCGGGTACCGTTTCACTAGCGCTCTACTGGTATAAGACAGTTGGACTGCAAGTTGAGAAGAAAACAAACTTGTACACGCTATTTTCTTGGAATTTACCGAAGCGTGTGACAAAGTACTACATGGACTAATGGAAATAGACCTTATGCAGCTTATTGAACTCCTGATGTCTTGGTTGACGCACTACTTTTTATACTGAGTGTTACGCTTAACGAAGAACAGAGTTTTCTTTGCCTGGAGGCTATTGTCTTATGAAGTTATCACAGGGGCTCTACACTAACCTTTATCGTCCTTCATGATCTCCTTATAAATATAGGTTCATCCACACGTCAATGCTAAACCGTGGAGGTTCTTCAGATATGATTTTGGCGTGCACTAGGTGCAAACTTATATTCAAGCTCCACAAGAGCGATCCCGAGTAAATGAACATGAATTTAGTTTCAAAATATTTGTGCCCTTTACTTCTGCATTCCAACAGAGAACACCTCAAATATAAACCTCGTGATCAAGGAGCTCATCAGCTCTGCTAAACGTAAGTTGGACCTATTACTCACTTAGGGACTAAAAACTAAAGCAAACTATTTGAAATTACTGTATAGGTCTTCGCTCTCTTTCAGTGAGTCTACAAGCGGTTCAAAATGTCTACACTGGGTCCCCTTCTTAACATTTCTAAGAAGTACTTTTGGTCCCATTTAAAAATCTTTAACAATTTTGTGTCTATCATTCTTCAGAGAGACAAAAGCATTTTGGAAATTGTCCAAAGACAATATACCATATAGCTAGAGGTCTAAAGATAGGTTATGGAAATATGGGCTTACTAAGTTATAGGCGACTTTGAAGTAACCTATCTACAACATTGCCGGTAATCCAGGACACGTCACCATGTCTATCATTCCTGAGAGTAACTCAAAGGACTTCCATGACCTATTTTTAACAACTCCTGAGCTGGTGATCAGCCAAATATGCTATTTTCGTAAATAATCTACCCTTCCCTCCTTCAACACTTGCCGCCAACTTTCTTGCTCTCACCCCTCTTCTTACTCTAACGATCAGCTCACTGTCAAACCATCTGCTCACCCATTACTCCTTTTCCGTTCAATTATTCTTCTTGAATGTAACTAACAGCTCGTAATCTTTCACTTTCACTATTTATTTTACACCTGTAACTCTCTAACTGCCCGAAATGATAAGTTGTGGCATATGATTTCCTAAATAAATAATTACGTATGTTCTCGTCAATGATGCTGACCATGCTTGATTTGATGAGCATGACTAGCTAAAGGCGTTCTGTCAGTCATCACCACCAGATCACACCATGGTGAAACAAGTGAAATAACTCGTTTTCTAGAAAGCCAGCGAAGGCCTTTCTATCACATTAACACTCTACTCAAAATCAGTTACACTTTCTTTTACACTTATAACTGCCTTCTGATTTTTCCTTATTCATACTCTCGGATTTTATCATTAGAAATCGCTCTGGCCAAGTGACTAATGAAAACTGGCCATACACGGTGTATGCTTCAGTTTCTTCCAATATCCTCTATTTATTTTCTATCCATCCTCATTTATAAACTGCTAAAAATAATGACTAGTGAAGAGTTCCCCGAATATATGACGAAGTTGCGCTTGTCGTATAACCAAAGACACTTCTATCGAATGGACCCCACTCTTACGAATGAGAAATCAGAAGGCAATAAAGGATGGAAGCGAATTTATATTTGAGCGTAACAGAACTTTAATGGGATAGCAACGTCTAGGCTGGCAAACTAGAGAGAGATGCTACCCACGGTGGTTCGAGTCGTGATCTGGTGAAGATGCGTGACCGCGCGCCTTCAAATAGTAGTGTCCGTAAAACAAACATGGTCAGCATCAATGTCGAGTGCTTATGCAACTATTTATTTTGGGGATTAATTACCGCTACACTAGCAAGTGGGAGGAAAGAAAAAGAAAAGATAAACTGACAGCGAAGGATAGAAGCATGTATAGCGTAAAAATGAAAAAAGAAGCAAATATGAATAAACTATTATTTTACCAGAGTGACTGTAATTGACCGCCACCGGACTTATACCAACTCGTAACAACGATATTGTATATTGGATACTTCGAAAATCATTTAAGACGATGCGTTACTGTCAACCTAGATAATCATATGTTTGAAATGAGCAAACCTAATATGAGCTTTTGTCAGGTGCGCGATAAGTACAGCAGAACTTGCTTCAAGACTTATGGAAAGTAGGAACTGATACTTTACAAATTTTCTAGGATGCCTAAATTCGACTATCACTTTAAACAATGCAATAGATGTTCTCGAAGTGTTACAAGCCCTAACTTCTGAAATTATTTCTGTTCAAACTGGTAGACGATTTTAGTGAATTATTTTCGTCCAGGATACAGCTATATTTCCAAATTGACAAAGTCTCGTGAGAATAGAAAGACAACGTTAGAGAGTTTTTTGTACTCCGACAAGTACACTGTTCACTGGTTCGAAGAATATGGGTTTGGACTCCGTGCCTTAGTTCCTATCGAGGTAATGCAAGAAAATTTTACGCCTTTAGGAGGGTTATAAACTGATTAGGTTGCCCAGGCGATCTGTGTTCTGTTTAGAAAATTCATCTACAATTTTAAGTATATCAAATTAGTCAGTAATTTACTTTTTAGAAGAGTTTATAGCACAGGATACTTTGGCATCGAATATGGAGAATATTGCGCTATGCCTGTGTTTGCTTGGTGAGCTTTATCAAGGAGATGAATCAGCTTGGCAGGATTACATAAGTAAGATGCTTCACCATAACTTAATATACAGAGACGTTGCCTTCTGATTATCCTACGTTTCTATATATGAACGCTGCAGATATCCGCCTTATGAAGGGCTCGCCGGTTATAGGTAATTCAAGTACTTGCTTCCTGACTTCATCTTCTAGAAAAAATTGCATTCAATTACTTGCTTATTTGTCGTCATTATGCATACTTCTACTGTCGCTTCTTAAAAGGTCCGAAGGTCCTAAATATTCCCAACTTCATCTTTTGCTTTGACGATTATAAGTTAGTAGTCATTTTTACGAGTTGTTTAGTATGCCTGTGTATTATATTCAAGTAGTGTATGGTTTGATTTGGATTAATTATACTTTCCATAAGGGAATTATTTCTTTTGCATATCGCTTGTAATTTCCCTTCTAATAGTATTTACGAATAGCTGCTGAAGACCACGAGTCCCAAATATGTAGTTATTGTCTTCCATTTACTAAAAGTCTTCAAATTTTACTTTCCTAAACGTTATAGTATTGCGGTTCCTATTATAATTAAATGTATCTTCATGTGTCGTCAGCAGTGTACTTATATGAGTTTACTATGGTATGTAATTATTTGCATTTAACAATATTTTTTTTTGATTGATTAATAGCTTGATCAAAAAATGAAGGTGGTTTACGAAAGATCACTAGTTAAACTCCAGAGTAGAAATAACCAACTTGGTTATTAACATAACAGCATAAACCAAACGACATTAGGAGATATGAGACCAGAATGTGTATTAAAATAGATTGTCCGTATTTTAGATAAAAGTAATAACAAATGAATTATGCCATTCATATTTTTGCCTTGTATCAACTCAAGAGATATGAAAAAGAAACGTGCATATTAATATATAGTCCACATTCACTATTAGTTACTTCATGAATTGCCTTCGTTTTTGCTCTTATCACCCCCCCCCCGGTTTTTATGATACTATTCTTTGCTAACTAACACAAGTGTTTTAGAATAAACTGAATTTATGCGTATGTGATGTAAATCTGAAACAACGTTTTACATGCTTTCTTTTCGCTCAACATTCAGTGCTATTAGCATCAAACTGTATTCAGTCTTACCAATCTTATACTTGTTGAGTCCCATCACCTACTCAATTTTTTACAGTGGTTCCACTGTTTTGAGACAACGCTAGTATTTTTTGATAGTATATTGACCATATGTTAGCATTTTTCTGTCATTCAACCCATCCTGATAATGTTTATCGAACTTTTACTGACTATAAAGAAACTGAAATCTAGGTCAAACTGTCCATAATGTCCTTTATAATTATAATTTTAGTTTTCAAATCACTGTCAATTCTGCTCTGGAGAGATAAATCGTTTGGTTATAAAACTACTGTTAATTTCAACAATACATTTTCTCCAAGCATGAGTCATTTTGTAGATGCAGAAAGTATGAATCACTAGTGCTTTTGAGGCATCGGTTGTTTCTGGATTCTTCTGTGTTAGCAACATAGATATGCCAAAGACCTTAGGTTATAGAGGTTAACTACTTGACATGGATTTCACATTTGTTAACTTCACCCTTGTAAACTGAACCTGATATCAGTCTGAGTCCAAAAATTATTTTCACCTATCGTGGTATATGTTTAGTTTAATATTTGACAGTAAATAATCCATTTTAAGGAAGCGATAGTATGGCATTAATTTAGTACGAATATCTCACCAGCTCTCATGTCGCACATTTTTTTCTGACGCTAGGTGTAGATGAAAAATGACGAAGTGGTTGTCAGTCTATGACTTAGATCCACGGAGGAAAAGAAAGCTGTATTGAACGAACATTTGTCGGTACGTCACGACTCTCTAGTCAGGGCCTTAGGAATTTGTTAGGGATGCTAGGCCCCCGAAACATTCACTCATAAAATCAAATTATAAACTTTGCATTGATTCTTGCAGGTTGATTTTTGATTAACCTACTGAAATAACTCTAGTTGTAATCATTGTATTTATTCTATGTAGTTTTCGCATAATAATTGTTCGTGTTGATTTTATGATGTTTACTTAATTGATGGTTTTCTTAATAATTCACCGTAATTTTGTCGATATATATACTCGTAAGTTATGTGCTGTTTACTCGTCTTCCAGGCTGCTTGTGAATTACGATTTTCCTGCTCATGTTAGACCTCTCGCTCTAGTTAGCGGATTTAAAAAGAAACAAAATAGCTTAGCTGCGTTTGTTATCATTTGTTTCGTTAGTCATTGTTTCTCCTTTTGCCCTTATCATTATAATATCTTAATTCCAGAACCCTATCAGGATTGTACAACTTAGTGATCTGAAACTATCAGGTATATCTTAGAATAGAAACTAATGTAAATCCCGCTACAGTTTTCACTTTAACTCCACATAAATGTGAGATAGTTTCTTTTTCAATTAAAGGAAGCCTTAGTTACATTGAATTCGATCCTCCTACTATACAATTTTCTTGTAGTTTTGTAAAATTTCACCTTTTAGATTATACTCATCTATCTTTTATTTCTTTATATTACTATGTTCTAATTGTGATGCATATAATTTTATTGTTCACATGTCACATTTTATGTTTGAATAGAATAACAGCAACTTATTATGAGTTAAGCAAAACTCAGTGAACTAATATGAAATTAGTAAATAAAGTATGATTTTATTCGTAACTAGTGAATGTTTATTTCTCATCAGCAAGTGTTTGTGAATGAATTAATCCCCAAACTACGAAGCAAATAAGACACCCCTTCAGTATCTCACCATTTCGTGGAATTTTAAGCTAAGCCACCTTGTGAGTTGTAGTTTTTCTGGTTTAAATCCTGTGCCATCATACATATACCTAGTGATATAGTTTTTTTAGCGAAATCAAATTCTGAAGTTGCTCCAACCACATGAACTACGTGTCAGTTATTAAGCTTAACTAACCCAGAATGTGCTGTGTGAGTATTAGCTATACCACCTGAATGTTTGACTTTATCCTACAACTCTGCTGTTTAGAGTCAGGTAAATACGGTGAGCCTATTGATGAAGTAGTGCATCTTCACCGGCTGAGGTGGTTAGGACATGTGTTGCGTATGCCTGACCACCGTCTACCTCGACGAGCAATGTTGTCTGGTGTGGGAGTAGGCTGGAAGAAAGCTAGGGGTGGCCAAACAAAAAGCATGGCACCAATCCATGAAGTCATTGACGATTGGACTGAGCCATGTTAATAGATGTAGACTACCTGGTTGGGGCCCACACGATGATCGTAACAAATGGTTAGAGACTTTAGGTGATATGGCTCAAAATCGATTGCAATGGCGCAGGTGCATCCACTCCTTGTCTTCCTCCAAATTCTAATTTCTGAGCTTATTATAATTTTCTCTTCACTGAATCACTTTTTATTTCGAATCTCATCTCTGATCTCTATGCCTTTCCATTAGTTCTTACTCTGTTACTACTTCCCCTACTCTGAGATTTGGTCCGACAATTTAATCTTTATCTGCTAATTGAGGCATGGCAACTTGAAGTGATGTACGCATGTACAAAGTTCTACGTTGTAACTGACTGACTGAGAGTCAGGTGCATGGGACACTAACATCGTACTACACATCTTATAGTACTTCAACACCTGTAGAATTGCGATGATAAGATTTTCGCATGTTTAGTTTATTCAGTACTATAACTGACTATCTAATCTTAACTCTTTAATCACTTTTTTTTATGGCTAAAGTTAAATTTTATGGGCGTTACCATTGCAATTATCGTAGTTATCAGTTGTGTTTTACGCTGAAAATGTTAACCGTTCCCGGAACTTGACTCTATGTTGAAATTCCTTTCTTAGTGTAGGCTTAGATCATTATTAACTTTTGATTCCCTTTATAGTTGTATTTTAATCTGTGGACTTTTATTGCATCTAATATCAAAGTATACTCTACGATTTTTATTGCTTTAATAACACACCAATGTTTTGTCTCAATGCTATCCTAACTAATTAATGGTTCCTCTTTATTTGGATCTAGGTGGGCTGTGTCGACAGTAATGAGTAGAAGCAATTATATACCACACTTTAATGGAAGAGATAAAATTATGTGTCTCATCCCGGTCTGGGATATGATTAATCACAAATCTTCTCATGTAAGTCAGCGAATTGTGTTTGGTAGCATCTGTTTTGCTATTTACCGTTACACTGACGAGATTTAAGTTGTTGAAACTGCAATATTTATAAGTCTATCTAACTGTTTCCTCAAGTTGTGTAAAATATTGCGGTTTTGTTTTGTATATTTATGTTGATACATCACCCGATTATACGTACGGTTTCCCTGTATACATAGTGTTTTTTACCGAAATACTTATTTTAAAATTAATAACTGAATTTTTAAATCTAATATTAGGAAAAGGTGCTCCTAAACACAGGTTTCTAAACGCCTTTGTTTTTTATTCTCTCACGCCACATGTTTTATAATCCTAACCAATCTATATTATGGTGAAGAGAACTGCTAGTGCTACAGGGCTTATAAGTGTATGCGCTACCGGCTAATACATCATTGGATCCCCCCCCCTATTTTCTGTTAGAATATTGTTATATCGTGATTGTCCACTCAATTACTAAATTTGACCGTACACGCACCAACACAGTGAGAAGTGCCAACAAGGGTGTTTAGTCGATGCCCTTATGTTTGCCCGACGCCTTCTTAGTCCCAAGCCAGAATAGGGAAAACACAATATTGATGAACAATTAGAATCAAATTATATTTCAAACAATTTTTTATATATGCATAAAACCTGACCACCCAGCCAACCAATTGGGAAATTAATACAAATTAAGAGCAAGTGCTAATGAGCCTGAATAACGTATGCACAAATAAGTAACTGCAGTTCATAAATGTAGAGTGATATACTAATACATATGAATAGAATATATTTGTTAATAATCTCAGCGGATGAAATTAATGAAAAATTCCAACGTTTCGCCCGGCAAACTGGTCCGAGCTTCTTCAGGGAAATAACCAAAATCAAAAATTATCGAATATAAATGTAAATAAGAGGTCAATTTGATTACGGATATCCAATTGCATACAGGGTATGAAATTGTCATATGAGTCATTATAAGTGAACTAATATTGAAATTGTGTGGATGTAGGAAGGTGTGCATTTTTGTGTGTAGTTCATGTTACAATCATGTGTTGACCTGTGCTGTTCTGAGTTACGTGCACGGAGAGGGATAGACAATCTGAAGATAGGCTTATTATCAAATCATAGTTGGAGGAAAATCAATGTAATGATGATTATAGGTCAAAGGAAGGGAGAATATTCGTAAATGGCTACACGTTGAATGTGAATCGGAATAGGGAATTCTAAACAGAATTCATCAATCAATAAACAAATAAATGGAATGCATTGGAAATTGGAGTAGTAGAAGTTGTTAATTCATTTTTTAACCATTATTTGCCATGGTGCGGCTAACTGTACTCCATCTCGTCGGTTTATATTATTCGGATTAGCCCATATGTGTAGGGCTTCAGATGTTAGTCTTTCTTTGTAGGAGTTAAAACCTTTTTGAAGGATTTTAATTCCATTAAAATCGATACTGTGCCCTGATTCTATTGAATGTAGTGCTATTGCCGATTTATTTTCAAGTTTCAGTATATCATTAGAGGATTTGGGAATATGCTTTGAGCAAAGTATATGTTCCTTCAATCTTACATTCAATTGTCTTGATGTTTCTCCTACGTATTTGGCACTACAATCATTACATTTGATCTCATAGACACAGTTTGTTTGTTCTTCTTTTGGTACTCTGTCCTTGATATTTACAAGTGCAGAGCCCAGTGTATTGTTTGTTCGGAAGAAAACGCGTATGGCATGTTTATTCAAAATTCTTCTAATCTCTTCAGAAGTCCCATTCCTGTAAGGCACTACCACAGTGTCAATCCATTCTTTCGGTTGGACCTTCTGCTTGGCTTCCCCATTGCGTTTCTCCTTAAGTATCTTTTTTATAAAATTCTTTGGGTAGTTGTTCATCATTAGTGTAGACATCACTAAGTTTAATTCAGTTTCTTTGTCCTTATTATCTGTGACTAGTTGATGGATTCTGTTTATCAGGTTCCCAACAACTGTCACTTTCGTTGATTTTGCATGAGCTGATTTATAGTCCAGGTATTTACCGGAATCAGCTCATGCAAGCCAAGCAGAAGGTCCAACCGAAAGAATGGATTGACACTGTGGTAGTGCCTTACAGGAATGGGACTTCTAAAGAGATTAGAAGAATTTTGAATAAACATGCCATACGCGTTTTCTTCCGAACAAACAATACACTGGGCTCTGCACTTGTAAATATCAAGGACAGAGTACCAAAAGAAGAACAAACAAACTGTGTCTATGAGATCAAATGTAATGATTGTAGTGCCAAATACGTAGGAGAAACATCAAGACAATTGAATGTAAGATTGGAGGAACATATACTTTGCTCAAAGCATATTCCCAAATCCTCTAATGATATACTGAAACTTGAAAATAAATCGGCAATAGCACTACATTCAATAGAATCAGGGCACAGTATCGATTTTAATGGAATTAAAATCCTTCAAAAAGGTTTTAACTCCTACAAAGAAAGACTAACATCTGAAGCCCTACACATATGGGCTAATCCGAATAATATAAACCGACGAGATGGAGTACAGTTAGCCGCACCATGGCAAATAATGGTTAAAAAATGAATTAACAACTTCTACTACTCCAATTTCCAATGCATTCCATTTATTTGTTTATTGATTGATGAATTCTGTTTAGAATTCCCTATTCCGATTCACATTCAACGTGTAGCCATTTACGAATATTCTCCCTTCCTTTGACCTATAATCATCATTACATTGATTTTCCTCCAACTATGATTTGATAATAAGCCTATCTTCAGATTGTCTATCCCTCTCCGTGCACGTAACTCAGAACAGCACAGGTCAACACATGATTGTAACATGAACTACACACAAAAATGCACACCTTCCTACATCCACACAATTTCAATATTAGTTCACTTATAATGACTCATATGACAATTTCATACCCTGTATGCAATTGGATATCCGTAATCAAATTGACCTCTTATTTACATTTATATTCGATAATTTTTGATTTTGGTTATTTCCCTGAAGAAGCTCGGACCAGTTTGCCGAGCGAAACGTTGGAATTTTTCATTAATTTCATCCGCTGAGATTATTAACAAATATATTCTATTCATATATCTTACATACACTCGGCGTCCAAGTTTTGTAAATATTTTCGATCATTTTTGTACGAAGATACCTATAAAATGATATACTAATAGTTAACGGTAGAAATAAGGCATTGTGTTAAGGAGCTGTTACTTTTCTGCTTAACACAAGCCTATTTCTCACAGAGTCATAGTTATTTCTACTGATTTTCTGTCCAAAGCTGTATCGATTTAAGTTGATGTACTTTTACACTGGACTGTACGTTTTTTTGTATTCATATTAATTTTACCTATATCTACTATCACTTCCAAATGTATTCACATACACTCTACATACATATTTCTTGTTTTTACTTTTTCGTGTTTAGGTAACAACACACTATGATCTTGAAGCAGATGAATTAATATTCTCTACAATGGAGGCGTACAAACCGGGTGATCAGGTACATTTCATTTTAATTCTCAGCTATCTTTGTATAGTCCAATACTGTCAAAAAGTCTCTTATTATGTCCGCACTTAGATTTAGGGTAGTAGTCAATGAGCAAACCAAGTATTTATTTTGTTGTGTAGATTACAACCGACTGTAAACAAGAATCTTCGTGGAAGCATACTTTTCAGCTCTATAACACTTATGTGAATTTTAAATTCAACTCAGTAAGTTTAATACAGAAAAGTGTTTAACCTTTACTGTGAGAACTAGCAACACTGCCTGTTAGAGGAAACGATAGTAGGTACGGTTATGTTCAAACTATATAATCTAGTATTTAAATGCAGTGATCAAATCACCTATTTACTGCCAAGCATTAATTTAATAACATCTGGGCAGCCTTCGATTAGTTGGCCGGAATTGTGCTCTGGAATTTTCTGTTGTGAAAAAGCGTTCCTGAGGCGCATTTATCATCTTAAAGACTCTGTACACAAGTACCTCTGGCAGAGTGTGGAGTATACAACCACCTTTGCCCATTGTTCCAATTCAACAGTAGGGTTAGGCAGTCAGTCAATCAATGCCTGTTACCTCATGTGGAGCATAGGTAGTCAACCAACTCTCTCCTGGGCTTTCCTTTTCAGCTCTTCCCAGGTGCTCTTCATTCTCTCCATGTCTGTCTCCAATTTTCGACGCAATGTGTTCTTGGGTCTTTCTCTTTTCCTTTAGACTTCAGGATTCCATGTTAATGCTTATCTTGTGACACAGTTTGATGATTTCCTCAATGTGTGTCCTATCCACCTCCAGTGTCTTTTCCTCATTTCTTCCTCGGCTGGATACTGGCTGATTTGTTCTCTGCCATAGAAGGTTGTTGTTGATGGTATCTGGTCAACGGATCCGAAGTATCTTACACAGACAGTTGTTTATAAATACTTGTATCTTCTGAAGGATGCTTTTCGTAGTTCTCCAAGTTTCAGCTCTATACAACAGAACTGTCTTCACATTTGTATTGAAAATTTTGACTTTAATGTTGTCTGACAGTTGGTTTGAGTTCCAGATGTTTTTCAGTTATAGAAGTGCTGCCCCTGCCTTTCCAATCCGCGCCTTCATATCTGCATCAGACCCTCTTTGTTTATCGATGTTGCTGCTCAAGTATGTAAAGGTTTCTACATCTTCCAGAATTTCTCCGTCAAGTGTAATTGGGTTAATGTTGGTTGTTTTGTATCAAAGGATCTTGCCTTTCCCTTTGTGTATGTTAAGGCCTACTGCTGGCTGCCGAAGTTGTTGCTACATTATTCGTCTTCATCTGCATTTGATGCTGTGTTTGGTATAGGAGAGTTGGGTTGGTCATCTGCAAAGTCCAAGTCATCTAGTTGCAGTCCATGTTGTCCCCTGTATTCCTAGATTGCCTTGAGATGTTGCAGTCTTCACGATCCAGTCAACCACCAACTCCACGGTTCATTGTTGAATAATCAATTGAATGGAATTCACCACTTTACATCGACTTCCTCGATTACGAAAAAGCACTCGACAGCGTGGATAAGAGAATATTCTGAAGCCTTCTACGATATTATGGCCTACCCGAAAAAATAGTCAACATCATACGGAATTCTCACAACGGACTACATTGTAAAATCGTGCATGGAGGCCAGCCCACAAATTCATTCGAAGTGAAGATCGGTATCAGACAAGGCTGTTTACTCCCCCCTTCCTCTTCCTGCTGGTGGTTGACTGGATCATGAAGACTGCAACATCTCAAGGCAATCTAGGAATACAGGGGACAACATGGACTGCAACTAGATGACTTGGACTTTGCAGATGACCAACCCAACTCTCCTATACCAAACACAGCATCAAATGCAGATGAAGACGAATAATGTAGCAACAACTTCGGCAGCCAGCAGTAGGCCTTAACATACACAAAGGGAAAGGCAAGATCCTTTGATACAAATCAACCAACATTAACCCAATTACACTTGACGGAGAAATTCTGGAAGATGTAGAAACCTTTACATACTTGAGCAGCAACATCGATAAACAAAGAGGGTCTGATGCAGATATGAAGGCGCGGATTGGAAAGGCAGGGGCAGCACTTCTATAACTGAAAAACATCTGGAACTCAAACCAACTGTCAGACAACATTAAAGTCAAATTTTTCAATACAAATGTGAAGACAGTTCTGTTGTATAGAGCTGAAACTTGGAGAACTACGAAAAGCATCCTTCAGAAGATACAAGTATTTATAAACAACTGTCTGTGTAAGATACTTTGGGTCTGTTGGCCAGATACCATCAATAACAACCTTCTATGGCAGAGAACAAATCAGCCAGTATCCAGCCGAGGAAGAAATGAGGAAAAGACACTGGAGGTGGATAGGACACACATTGAGGAAATCATCAAACTGTGTCACAAGATAAGCATTAACATGGAATCCTGAAGTCTAAAGGAAAAGAGAAAGACCCAAGAACACATTGCGTCGAAAATTGGAGACAGACATGGAGAGAATGAAGAGCACCTGGGAAGAGCTGAAAAGGAAAGCCCAGGAGAGAGTTGGTTGACTGCCTATGCTCCACATGAGGTAACAGGCATTGATTGATCGTTCTGATTGTTTAGTTATTTCTAATTAAATGAAATCCGATAATTCATGGTAATTATATATATTCATAATCTGTCATTAATTTACAATGACAAGTCTATCTATCTCCCTACTTCCATTACCTTTCTACTCATCTCTAAGATATTTATGGACTACTGGAAAGCGTTCAAATGAAGACTTTTTCATGTTTTCTGGCTTTGTACCTAAGGTTAATCCGGACAATAAATTAACAATAACATTAGGTATGTTTCCATTTCGACCTATATATCTACGGTACATTTCTTGCTAGGTATCATATGAAATAGCCTATATATATACTGCCTTAAACTGACCCTGTTCGCACCAGTTTATCATATTCTAATTTTTTTTTTATAAAATAGTTTGTTGTTCAAACCTTATGATATACAATGAGCACAGATCAGAGAACTGCGTAATCAATTGATATTTAGCTAAAAATGGAGAAGTGGACTAAAGAATAATTGATTTGGCCTTAATAAATGGATTGTAGATTATGAATCTAGTTCATTTAGGAGGATGAATTTGTATATTCCCATTGTTTTGTTATAGACTGAAGTTGATCAGTCACTGTTGCTACCTGTGCATCCAGCCGATGAGTCCCAAATAGGACGAAACGCGCGTCGTGGATTTCACTTGCCAATCACAATACAAACATTAAATAATACTAGTTCATTTACTTTAGTTTAAGAAGTCTAATAGTATCACTATTCCTTACATATTAATTATGCATCAAATTCAGGTGCACAAACTTGTACTTGATAAGTTATATTATCTTTTATAAAGGCATCTTCTAGTCGGTTACTGTACATCTGTACTTCTCCCTTCTCATATTTATTCCGGTCAAAATTATCACTTAATTTCTAGATCGTTTCCTTAAAATTCAGTTGTTAGAAAAACGTATTATTAGATAAACATTAAATGTTAAAATCCTTTATTCCTCATGAGACATATGCTTATCTTTGTATGTTATTTTTGTATGCCAGAAATGTTCTGTAGTGTTAAAATTGGTCCAGAAAAATGTGAATTTTTCTGTCCTTCAATGTTAGTCACTATAATAACCTTTCATTCTACTTTTCAAGGTATTAGTTCTTCTGACTCATTAGCGTCAACACGTAAACAACTATTACAAACCCTTAACTTGAATGTGTAAGTTACAGTTTTTTTAAATATTTTTTAATGCTGCGTTGTAGGAAAGTTTCGACACTGGTAAAGAGCTGATCGCTGACCATACAAAATGGCATACATAGGTCATCCTTAGTGGTTAATCCCCTTGTTTTTCCCGAACTTATATTGATGTGAGGACTAGGGTTTATAATCTTGAGGAAATACATTAGATAAACATAGTATGTCTTATTTTGTGGTCTTCCGTATGCTAACGTAGAAATTATATGATTGTGATGCGTTGCCAAATCCTCGAATCTAGTTAATTACTCTGATGACGGCTATTCACTAAACGTTATTCAACACCGATTTCAACTGAAATCATTTGAGATTATTCCTACTCCTCTGCCTAGCTAACTAAAGACAAGGTTCAACTTGTCCGAAATCCGTTAAATTAGTATTTTTAAAAATTAAAAAAATACGTTCTGTAAGGTACTTTTCAGGATTCAACATCAACATGTATATAACGCTTAGCTACATACCACTGTTATCTTAATTTCGTATATAACCTGGTTTAATGTAGTGAAAGCATGCAAACTGTTTTTATGAGCTGGTGCTGTACTCATAACCCAGTGAATTATGACATTTGAATTCCTATTGCGACCTCAATGATATCATTGAAATATTCTGACTTATTTACTGAACATCGGTTTATGCACTCAGCTTTGAGATCTACCTTTTTTTATATTGGTTAGAGGTATTGTCTGATCACCAAAATCTATGTAAGTGAATTGACGTTTAAGCATCTGAACTACTGTTTTAAAGCCACTTAAATATAAATTTACTAGCACAATCGTGACTCAACAGTCTAATGATGAACGCGGTGTCTTTGTGCACGAAACGGACTGAGTTCAAATCTCACTGTAAACGTCAACATTGGGATGAAGGTACATCTAGCCAACGAGTCCCGAATAGGACGTAACGCGCTTCCTAGATTCCGCTTACCAGTCACAATCTAACTCAAGTAATACTAGCTACGTGGTTGTAGTTTTATTCCAATTTCATTAGTGTTTTTTTAACATAAAATTTGTAATTCTGTATTGTACATAATACTTTATAAGCAACGTATATGAACGAGTATATATCTTTAGATGCCATTATGTCAGATATGCCAAAGATTTTATTTCATTCTATAGTCACTAGTACGGTAACTCACGTGCTAAACATCTATTTTAGTTGTTTATCTCTAACTCGAATGACTGCAATCTTTTTAAAATGGTTATATAAGTTGAGTGTAATAAACAGTTGATCATACATTCGTGAACGCGATAGTCTCATTTTATAGATTATGTAGCCATATGCGTTAAATGCTTATTTAGGGAAGTACCAGTTATCATGGTTTTACTATTAAGTACTACAATATATGAAATGTCTTATTAAAATTCCCAATCATCTGACCATTCCTTTCCTACCCCAAAGTCAAAAAAAGTTTCACTATATTCCTCCTCAGTACATTTGGCTATAATTTACCGTTATCTGTTTAAATAACTATTTATAATAGCTTGTTTATGTATGTTATGCTCAGGACTTATTGTACCAAAATTAAGGTAGGAAACTTAAAATGATGCTGGTTAGCTAGATGAGTACTTGAATTCTGATGTTAAACAAAGTATCATGAAACACTACTGATTTATGTTAATTATTATTACTCATCTATCTATTGTTATTTTAACAAACAGTTAAAAAATAAATCATTTACACATTGTTTTATCAGAAAATATATTTTTTTGTTTTGTTTGCATAAAAAGTAAACAGTATTATTTTTTCAGTATATGTAAGCCGTGTAAACGTCAAGAAATTTTCTACTAACTGCTAAAATGAAAACACTACTGTCTTAGACAATTAATGCTAATCACTGGAGCATAAATTTGTACGTCTTTTACAATGCACTTTTCATGAGCTTTTATTAACCAAACAACGAATTCCATCAACTTTTATTATGTTTCCAATACACTCTCTAATCGTTATTCATTAGGAGCTAGAATTAACCCTTTCAAGCGTCCCTAAACTGTACAAATGTTTTAAGGTAAAGATTGCCTATTTTTCTGTCTATTAGAGAGATAAATATTCTTCGCATATGTTAAGCACTATCACTTACTAAAACTGTTTCTTATCTTTATTTTAGTCCATTAAAATGTGATCTACGTGGTAATATTGAATCCATGACAGAATTTTTTATATTTTCACGTGTTTTTTCTATGGATAAAGGTTAGATCTATTTACGTTTTCTCTTGTCATAATAACAATTTGTCAACAATATTACTTATATATATATAAGGAAATTGCATCATTTGTCTTCGATCTCATTAGAAAAGAATAGAAGATTTTTAAACCACCAATTCTAAATAAAAGCTCCTTACGAACTTGTTTTAAGTTTCCTATCTTCCTTTCAGCTTTTGTACTACTGTTATCCATTGATTTGACCTTTTTTGAATGTTCTTGAACTATTTTACTAATCATTTGAATTACCATGTATGTTATGTAAACAATGATTTTAGACTGAGTTTAAAAGTAAACCGTTTCGTAACCCTTAAGACTATCATTAGCGCTTTAATAACTCGACTTTTGAAGTCTTACGAAAAACACTTTGGGAAACATCTTTGGTGTTCATAAAAATCTCTCATAAGTTTACTTGCTTGTATGCTTACTACTTCGGCTGCACAGAGCGATGAAACACAACAATTTGTACAATTTTATTAAATGTTTCTTTCTCACCTCCTTAACATCTATCTAGTTGACAACAACTTCCTTGTTATGATAACCTTCAGGTTGTTACGCTACCTCCTTATGTCATTTAGACTGTGCGAGCACTCCATGACTCGATTCATTTTATGTTTCTTAGTAGACTACTATATTCTTTTAATATTTTATCGCTTTGCAGATGAACTTAACAAACACTTATTAGACGTTGAACTGAATTGTGAAATGGTAAAATCTAAGTTGAGTAATTTCAAATTTCAAACGGAAATTGCTTCAGAATGCCAAGCATTTAGTTTTATGGTTAACCGTTTGAAATTGTTGATTGCTGCGTACAGAACAGTACTTTCAGAGGTCAGTTTTTTTTATAGGTCCTTTATAAATAGTTAGTACCATACTGTTGACTTGAAAATAAGATAATTCTGGTTTGTATACCATGAACATGATTGTTTTTAACAATTATTATCATGAATGGTTCTCAGTCAATGTTTCTAAAAAGATTATGGTTATTTACTTTATGTTCGTTGTCGAAATTCCATACTATGTACACAGCATAAATGTGGAGAATTGTTAGTAATTTCTGTTTATCAATCATACTAGTGTTTATATAGATAATCGTACTTGTTGATGATTTTAACATTCGAGTTGGATCTTTTTCTGACAGTATGCATTAACTTGTGGACTATTATTTTTAATTTGTCGCAAGTCTAATAACTGAAAACTACATGAAGTACCACCGTAATCCCATCTGACTGGTCTCGAACACTAATCGTCTAAATCTATAAGAAAGGACAGAAGTCCTCGTGTGACAATTACCGAGGAATCAGTTTAATGAATATAGTGTCTAAAATATTGACCTCAATAATACTTCGACGTCTAACTAAAGCTCGTGAAGAGCGAACTTGAGGAAACCAAGGTGGTTTCAAACCTGGACGTGGTTGTGTAGACCAAATATTCACACTCAGGAAAGTTCTGGAAAATAGGCACACTTTCAGACTCCCGACAGTAGCTGTATTCCTTGACCTTAAGGAGGAGTTTGACTCTATCGATCATATGTGGCAATGTCTGTCACTGAAAGGCGTACCGGAGAAGTATATTAACCTTATACAAGCTCTCTACTCGAACACCACATGTCGAGTCAGAGCCTATGGCGGACTGTTGTCAGAATTGATTACTTCAAGTGGTGTTCGCCAAGGTTGTCTGCTTCCCCATTTTTGTATTAACTTTTATCATCAACATGCTTTTAGAGTTAACATTATCATCGTCTAATTTCTCCGGGGTTGACCTCCTTCCAGGAGATAAACTTACTGACTTAGAATATGCAGATGATATAGTTCTATTAGGTGAAGATGCTGATAAAATGCAGAATCTTTTGACTACTACGTTAGACATGAATGTAAACATGTTTAGGATTCGATTCTCCCCATCCAAATGTAAAATGTTACTTCAGGACTGGCTTAATTCAGCACCAAAGTTAGTGATAGGAAGCGAAGCAATCGAATGTGTTAACTGCTTTACTTATCTTGGGAGCCTCATCAGTCCTGACGATCTGGTGTCTGATGAAATCTCGGTTGGTATGCAGAAGGCCTGATTGGCTTTGCCCATTTGCGTCACTTGTGGCGTAGGTGAGACGTTCTTTTACTGACCAAAAGATGCATTTAGTGCGCAGCAGTTCGATCCGTTTTACTTTATGGATGTGAAATATGGCCATTAAATATAGAGGATATTCGTAGGCTCCTAGTATTTGATCATAGATATCTTCGAAGCATTACTCGTGTTTTCTGGGACCACCGAGTAAACAATGCATGGGTTAGGAATATAGTACTAGGTAAATACGGTAAGTCTCTTGATGAAGTAGGGAATCTTCACCAGCTGAGGTGGTTAGGACATATGTTACGTATGCCTGATCACTATCTACCTCAACGAACAATGTTGTCTGGTGTGGGAGCAGGCAGGAAAAAAGGTGGTGGCGGCTAAATGAAAACATGGCATTAGTCCATGAAGTCATTGACAATTAGGCTGAGCCATGTTAGTAGATGCAGACTACATGGTTGGGGCTCACGTAATGATCGTAACAAATGATTAGAGACTTTAGGTGATATGGCTCAAAATCGTTGGCAATGGCGCAGGTGCATCCACTCCTTGTCTTCCTCCAAATTCTAGTTTTTGAGCTTATCATAATTTTCTCTTTACTGAATCATATTTTCTCAAATCTCCGATCTCTATACCTTTCCATTAGTAGTTACTCTGTTACTACCTCCCCTACTCTGGGATTTGGTCTGACAATTTAATCTCTATCTGCTAATTGGGGCATGGCAACTTGAATTGATGTACGCATGTACAAAGTTCTACGTTGTAACTGACTGACTGACCGTATTTTTCCACCTTCACTCCTGTTGTTTGGAAAAAATGACGTTTGATCACTACATACTTCATGCATCATACATATTTGGTGATTGGTAGTGAATGTCATATGAGCAAGAATGATCGTAAATATTTATGAACGGCTATTTAAAAACTGTCTGTACATAATTTTCTGATTGTTTAAAAGTTAAGAGCTTATAAAACAGGTATTTTGCCACAATTCTGTGCAATTTGTGTGAATGTCTTTGTTGTAACTAAACACAGTATTAAATAAAGCGAACTTTACTATTAGTATATTTAAAACCCCAAAAATATGTCCTCCTTATTTTGTTCATTCTAACATTTCTACATATTTTCCTCATCTGTACAGGATAATCCTCAATGGAATCAGTTAACGTCGATTCAACAAAATTGTGAACGTCTCAAATATTATGAAATCGTTATTTTACATTCTAGCATCAAAAATATTCAAAGTATCATGGATACTAGTTGTAAAGGCATAAATGATGAATTATTAGTCACTTCCAAAGAAAATTTATGATTCTTCTTTATTTAATTTCGATCAAATTTCTGAAAACATCCATGACAGCGATTCTAAGTAGTTTATTCTGTCCTTAAACATTTTCATCATGTATAAAATATATTTTGAAGAAATGGCCTGTATTCTTAATGCAACGATTTTAAGTAGTTCATTATAATCTTCATATTTATGTCCTAGTCTGTATTGTTTTCTTTTGCTCTAGGCATTGTTTCTATTATTTCCTTTATGTAAGTAATAAAACGAAAAGAATGGAGATCCTATTGCGCTTCGGGTTTTCCCACCATTTTATTCTCACATTTATCCCTCCTCCTTTATTTATTTGTCCCTCAATTCCATGAATTATATTAGCGTCTAATTTTTTTATAAACAAAATAACAAGGAAATGACAACCTTCATTGCAATTTTAAAAATAATGATAATTGATATGTCAATTGTTTTCTTTTCTTTTCCAATACACTAAATACGTGCAAATTTATATGACCTTTTATAAAAGCTTTTACAAAAACTATACGTATCTGCATATAGGTCTCTGTTGTGTTTTGAATTATTGCTTGTTTATTTCACTGTTACTTTAGCATATCAGTTGTTCGCTTATTGTTCAATGTTAATTAGTCAGTAGATTTAAATTTATGCAGTATAACTGTTTTAGGCGATTGTCAAGAGATTTCATCTTGTGATTAATGAATAACCACTGATAAGTAATCAATATCTTGTTCTCAAGCTCTTATTAAACATTATATATGTACCGCGATGTTTAACTACTTAGCTTAGTGACCATATTGCGAACTAATCGATGTAAATCGGTCAGATAATTATACAGGAGGCCAATAATGTCTCTAATAACTGAGTGATAGAGTATCTCACTGTGGTATAGTAGTCGATGGGGGCTTGAATCATTCAGAGAGCATTAATTCCTTCAAGACACCAAACGCTTATTCAAGACTTGGCTTTGATATTGATATTTATTTTGAAATTTTTAGTAACGCAGTTCATTCATTTGTAGATCCCCTTCCGTCTTGGTTACTGGAATTTGTTACAGTTTGATTTCGAATGTTAGTTGAACTACGAAAAACCAAAATAGTACTAATGTTATACAGTTATTAGGTATCGATTTTAGCGTAATTATCCTGACTGACCAACTTAAATTATTTAACATCAATGACTACAGATTAGCCTTGATATATCGCAGACATTTACTATTTGTGATATGCCTTGACAATGCAGTGGTTCTAATAATTTAACATTTGCTTCAAGATTTATAGATCCTTAGTTTAATTCATGGTCGGGTTACACATAGTTTGTGAGTCCCATATTAAGATCAAAGTTTTCTAGTACTCCCTCATTTTCACTGGTATCCTATCTAATGTCAATCTTTGACGACTACAATCTACAAGTAAGATGCTTATTTCCCAATATCTTTAAATGACTACTACTACTACGATTGTAATCCGTTTGATGAGAAAATTACTTGTACGGTGTTAAATATCTCACTGTGATCATAGGTACTCACAATGGGAATCATATCAGAAGCGATGGGTCGTGACTGGTGGAGTTCGAACATGTCGCGAGTGAGACAGTTATCATCGACTGCATTAAATGACCGTCGCATTACACCACAAATTGATGGAATTGCGAATGCTACCACAATGCTGGCCCAGCGATGCAGATGGTTAAGCTTCCACCATGAGTCCTCAAGACTGGATTCGACAGTGCGCACTTCTGTAGAGTCCTATCCCAGAGTAAAACAGCTGTTCAGTACTTCATGGTTTTCACTCTTACCCAGCCGATATCAATCTGTAGTGTATACAACTAGATACATTGGAAGTACTTTAATTGTCTTTGGAAATTTCGGTTCAACAAAATCAATTTTCTTCAAAATAATTGAATACTGAAGTTACTTGGTGATCAGCCACATGCAGAATGATTTTGATCTTTAAAAACAATAGATTCTTAGTAATTTAGATTGCCGTCCTATGTTTATTGCATTATTCCTTTTTATGATAATTTAACTGGTCTTTTATACCCTACCTTCTCATACAATAGTTGGTTGACATCAAATAGTCATTAGTCTTATAAAATCATTTTTTAGCTTCAGAATAGATAAGTAGTTGTGTTTTTTTTTCTTTAGTCGTGTATTCATGTTTTATAAAATGAGGTATAATCATATTTCGTTATTTGACTTATAGTAAACAAAGGTCTAATATAGGAAATTCTTTTTGTTGTATATCATATATACAGGTAGAAGTACTGAATCTTCATCGATTGTGATAGTTGAAATATGTATTACATATGCCCGTGCCACTATAATAGGTTTGAAGTAGATTATTTAGGGGTCACCAAACTAAAACGCGATATCAGTCCATGATAGTCTGAGCTACGTTGATAGTTGCGAACTAATTGATTGTAGTCCATGTGATCAGTAATTAGAGATTCTTGGTGACATTTCTCAGAATCAAGCGCAGTGGTGCCGATGGATTCACTCTTTGTTTACTGCTTAATCTTGAAGTACAAAAGTATCTTGTATCGCTTCTATATATTTATTTTTTTTCTCTAATATCCGCTGACAAGTGTTAGTTGGCTTGGAACTCACATCTCATTCTTCACATGGATGTCGTATCGCTTGACATATAATGGGCACTATACTAACGTGATTGGTTGGATAACTGATCACAGATATTGACAAGACATTATGAAACTGTTTGGATCTCAATGCTCGGTCTATATTGTTCCATTGTTAATTTTTTTTTATGTTTTATTTAGCATGTGTCCTGATTTTCATTGAGATTGTTTTCGCGTTTATTTTTAGTACAATGCAGTCTCGTTTACTTTTTGATGGAGCATTTCAGTGTCTATTACCAACAAATGTTATTGATGCCAGGTAAGACATTATAAATGTTAGGCTGCTTGATGAATTGTGTCGAAAAGTATTCGTAACGCATTCTAGTTGGCTACCAAACACAGCGGATAGTACATTAGTTGATCTAAGTACAGTGACGAGTTTGGTGTTTATTAAGTCCTTTATAGTGCTGATCGCATTTCGTCGATCTAGTTGTAATATGGCCGCTGTTCTAATCGACTCTACATCACTGGCACTGTGTAGAGGTGGAAGATTGTTTGCGAGTGGTTGGCAAGAAACTCTATACCTACTTTTCATGCTGTTTGTTACTCGCCAGCAGGGCGTACCTGCAATCGTTGAGGGAGCCTATGCTTTTCGGAGTGTTTGATCTCGGGTTACTCAGTTTCACAGCCTGCAACCGCCATCACTTAGCTGTTTGGGTCGTGATTAACCACCCTATAGGACTGAGACATATACGTCGAATCTTTCGGGGAGCATAATTTTCCTCCAATCTTCCAGGTATACCTTGCTGACCTGTCAAATAGGACGAAACTTGGGTCTAAAGTTTCCTGCCAACTAACTCCAAACAACCTTTTATATCAGATAGTACTCATTTGAATAGTTCAAATGTTTTGTTGTAAAATGTGTACTTTACTACATGGAAATATTAAGTCTATATTATTTCTTTCGTTCAGTAAATGAATGCTTCTCAATTAGATCTTGTTCACAATAAATAGAGTATCAACAGTAGTTAAGCAGCATTTGAGTCCTAATTCTTTTAATGTATATTACGGGAAACTACTTTATAAACTATGATCATTAGACTTTCTGACGACAAATCATTCAACATAATAATCATAAGCTTATCAAATATTTCGTGACACTTGTGGTTAACTGCATTGACCTTCTCATTTATTTACTGATAGTGGATATCAGTGTGTAATATGTGATTTGTGACACCACAGCTATCGGGGAAATCAGAACATTTGAAGTAACAGAATGTTTCTAAATTGTTTTCTGTTGATTTATATCTTATATCTTACAACCATTAATTTAGCAATGTTGGATAATATTTTGACTGCGTGGTATGACCATATCATAAAATATTAGGTTTGTTCTAATACATGATTGTTATGTGTACTGAAAAGCTATGTAAGTACTAATTCAATGTGTGGTAAAATCTTTGATGACGAACTATCTCAAAGGTATATTTCATATTCTGTTTTCATTTTGTCTTCAGTACTTTACTCAAATTATACTACATTATGAACTATTATTGATTAAATAACTGTAAAATACAATGAATAAGTTACTTGCTCTAGTTTGAAGCTTCTCTGGAGTATCTAATTGACCACATACTAAACTGAACTCGTACCTGCCACGTTTCTTGGCGAGCATCATACATTCATATTATTGAGATGAAGTCCAATACCTAATACATCTAACTTCAGTCTACCGTTAGGCTAATTTTGTCTAGCTTCATTTTTATTTTCAATATCACTATATATATATATATATATATATATATATATATATATATATATATATATATATAATTTCATAAATAATTTTGTTTGTGTTGTTCTTTTTGATCAAACTGTTGAAAGCGATTTACGACAAATTCCTGATAATCAAGAAATATTTGTACATCCATCAACTTCTCAAAGTATCACTATTGATATTATGGAATATGTGGATGCTAATAACCGTGAAGAAGCAGCAAGGTGAACATCAAATTTTCTTGCAAATAATTTATTGTTGTTATTAGCGATTTCGTACCGTTCTCACTCATTTAAAATGTGCAAAATTTGTTTTCCTTGTATTATTCATCTAGTCATTCTAATGATTATAGTTGAGTTATAGTTGACTGTGCATACCATACTCGGGCGCATGATGTAATCTGAAACTCTTGATTTTTCGTATTCTATTGCGCAAAGAGGAAGTCAAAACAAGACTCCCATAATTATATTGTGACAGTCATGAATCTGTTTAGTCAGTCAGTTATAGACAACGTAGAATAAGTCACAGGTGTGTATAGGTCCAGGTTGCCATAGCACATTAGTACTATAAGATCAAAATTTATGAGATCAACATCATAATACAATTCATCAGGAAGAAATAAAGCAAAGGTGTATACGGAAGAATAATGGAACTTAAGATCCAGAGGAACAAAAAGCGTAAAATCATATGCACCACTTTGACGGATTCTAAAAAATGAACCAATCACCGTACATCTTTGCATACGTGTTTAGAGAATGCCTCAGCTAGAATTGTATCTTCCTTTCACTTCTCTCTTTAGGCAGATTCGTAATATCTGTTATTAGATTTCGCTTACACCAAACTCATTGGTCGTGCTTTCTATTCTCTCTTTCTCAATAGTATAGACATTTCTTTCTTATTGTGTAGTTGGACTGTCTCAGAGGTTGTGATCATATCCTCCTATCCGGGATGTTGGACATCATCTAATATAGACAGAACATCCGTTTGATCGATGGTAATCGTTGATTGATACTTGATGACGGAGTTATAATACATCAGCATCTTCACCTAACTTTATAATCTGTCGACAATATAAACAAGAATCCCTTTCTTAGGACCAAAACTCGAGAGTAGCGATTTCTGATCCGCAAAGAGAATGAAGGGACAACTGTAGATAATTCTATGGAACGTTTTTAAAGGAAATACTGTTGCTAAGGCTCTTCTTCAACTTAACTACAGTCCATTCAAGCTGATATCCATCATCTTACAGCACGTGCTATTCGTTTTTTGGTTTATCTTAAAACATACGAAGTATCACTTCTCTGACCTCACTTCAAGGTACATTAGATGCAACCACAGTTCCCAACCTGTAATCAAAATATTTTAAAACTAGTTCTGAACTATGCGTCGACTTTTTCTTAAGTCGCTTGACATTTCTGACCACGGTCATGGTTCATCTTTTGTTAACAGTTTATTCAAGGGACCTCGATGCATTTCTGAAGGAACCTACTACGATGGCTAATTAGTTCTAAGAAAAATTTTTTGAGCCTAGAATAATCGGGACTATTCTGTTAACATATGTGGACCCAACCCAGGTAGTTTGCATATACTGACGTAGCTTAGACTAACTGTCACAGATTACATAGATTTATGCCATGTTTTGGCTTGGTCCCTAACTTTTTAAAATTCTACTCCTACACTCAACTACTTGGCTCTTTATTACTAATCTAGGTGATTATGCAGACCAATCTTGAAGTAACATCCTGCATTTAAAGGGAGAGAAACGCATCCCAGATTCGCTTAAATTTTTACTCCAGCTGTTCGGAAGATTTTAAATCTTGTCGACGTCTTCACTGAATATAATCATATCATCTGTATGTTCCAAATCAATAAACGCGTCTCTTAGTAGTAGTTAACGTCCTAAAAAATCGGATGCAGAGAGTGTAGCTTCTAGTAAGACATCATCTATAATGAAATTAAATAAAAGGAATGATAAGGAGCAGCCCTGATGAACACCACTTGAAGTTGGCAATTTTGATTAGAATTCGTCATAAGCACTAATTCGACCAGTGGTGTTCAAGAAGACCTTTCATAAGGTGCATGTACTTTTGAGGTATGTTATTTTAATGATATCACTGCACAGAACCTCTCGACCTACAGAGTCAGAAGCTGCTCTCGAATCAAGGAATACAGCTATCGTCGAACGTTGGTACATATTCCTTTGTTCTAGAATATGATGCACAGTGAATGATCGATCAATCCACTCTCGCTCATGTCCGCAACCAATTTGGTTTTCCTTAGTTTGTAGTTCCCTAGCATCAAGTAACCATCGGATGATTTTTGAGGCTGATAGTTTAGACACGGTATAAGTCAAACTGATTCCTCTGTGGTTGTCACAATAGGATTTCCGTCCTTTCTAATAATCCGGCACGAATCGCCGCGATCGAGACTAGTCGGACGGAATCGCATCCAGTTCCTAGACTTTAACTATAATTTTAGTTAACTGACCTATTAAAATTGGATCGCAGTTTTTAAAGATATCTGAAGTTAACCTTTCCTAATGCTTCCTCTCTCTTCAACTCACCTTTTCGATATCACTAGTAGTTTTTTTGGAGAGGGGGAACTTGTCAATTCTTTACTCGCGTAATTTAGGGATAGTCGGTAATTGAAGAGTGGCCAGAAGTTAGTTGAAACATTCCTTCCATGAATCTAGTCTTCTCTACCGAGAGAAGATGGCGGACCCATCATTTTGAGGAATAATCTAACCAACAGTCGGTTTTCTAATACCGGTTCCTTTGATGAAAAGAAACAGTTGATTTGTATTACCTATTGTCACAGCCTTCTCCATTGCTTTTGTTTTTGTTGTCTACTAGTACATGCGGTCCTTAAGTGGTGTTAGAGGTAAAAAGTGAGCAATTACATCCCAGTCGCCTACAACGTGAAAGAGTTTTTATTCCTAAGGTATCTGAAAAGAAAACGGGATTAGAGGCGTTCTTTGTTATGACGTCGGAAAGCTGTTTACGACTGATGCGTACAACCAATTAATTGATGTGACCTTGTGCTCACAAAACCACAATAAAAAACGCAAATGAGTGCCTAGTCGATCCTTGTATGTCTCCCCGATGTCCACTAAATATCAGACCAGAATAGGAAGAACATAATATTATATTCCAAGCATCCCTTTGTATATACATAAAACCAGACCATGCAGCCAGCCAATTAGGAATTTAACATCAATACAAAACAGGGGAGATAGTGGTAGGGAATTGAGGTAACGTTTACATAATTAATTAATTGTATTTCATAAATAGGAGACGATATTCTAACAGTAAACGTGCTAAACAGAAGGATAGAACACGAGGAACATAATGATGATAGAAATAAAATGTTTACTTTACACACAACTAAACTAATTGAAATAGTCTTCAAGGACATAGTTCTGAAAGCTAGTTATTCTCCTTTAGTCGCCAAACATAACACTCGACGACTCGATAGTGAGGGCCACAGTGCCTGAGGGACAACTGTTTGAGGTCAGTTACATAGGACCTTTTATGCAAGTGGTTTATGATGTATTAGCTCCGTATTTTAAAAAACTTTACCGCTAGAGACGTGAGTCCATGGAGTAAGGTGAGTTGTGCATTTTTAGTTTTGACCTCTTCAGTCCCCTTATTTCACATTTAGAAGGCAGCATGGTTTGTTTACTCTTGTTTTTTTTATATTTGTATTTGTCAGGATACATTTTGACGAAATTAGTGCATCAAACGAAGCCAGTGATTCAAACATCTCTTCTGTAAGAACTGTATCACTACATAATCCAGATCCTTAGTAAGTTTCTATAATAAATATACTAGTCTTTAGATATACTTTAAATTTAATGTAATAGATGTTTAAAGACAGTCAGTAAGGATTTATTAATAATTATAAAATAGATATAAAGTATCCTAAAATAAAAATTATACGACCAGGAAATCCTTTTAAATAACTTCCTCATCATAATTATTGTACTACAATGTCCGAAATAAAGCGTACATAAACAAGTAAATTAAACCTTTATTTTTCTTATTTCTTCATCCACGCTGTCTTCAGAATATAATGGTCTAATTCTGTGGCTGGGAAGTTTAATCTGATTTATTATTGTAAAGTAACTTTAATTGGACAACCCTCCAAATAACGAATCCAGGACTTTTGAACTCCTCGGCTAGCACGATGTTATTTTTCAAACTTCAGTCGATTAGTAATAATGTGCTGTACTTAACGAATTTATGACTCAGCCCTCCCTAGAAGTCTGAATTTCATGCAAATTTATAAATGACCAAACTTATTCATTTAGGTATATGTTGATTGTGACCTTCCATAGATAATTAATACGCTTAAGATAACTTCTATACATCCATCTGATTTACCGTGAGTTCTTAAGACATCTTAATGTTTAACAGGTTTCACTAGGCGTACTAAGAATAATTCAAAGGATGAGTGCACTTCCAATACTATCAACCATATCATGTAAAATGTCCAAGATTGTATCAATATTATCTTGTAGACCCACTTCAGAAAGCTTTTACCTCTTGATACGGCTGATACTAACAATAAATTATTTCGCTAAGTTATATAATATCTCACTTTTGTCGCCACTAGCCGTCTTTTGATCTACCACCATTTTAACTAGCACAGCTAATTGGCTTAGAATATAAATAAGTATGTACATAACACATATTTTAAACATTCTAATCAGCGTAGGTTCACCATCTTATAACATTATTTATGATCTCTACTTAGTATCTTACACGTATCTTCAACATCACATAATTGGTAACAGGTTTTTATTCGTTCCAGCATTTTGTTTGTCTATTCAAATGTGTATCATGTGACTAAAAGGAAAAAAAAAGTATATTCTCTACGTTATAGCACTGATAAATTAACTGAAATGAAGGCTTCTTCTCTATGAGGGAGTAGTAGTAGTATATTGAATGTAGCAAAATAAATGATTCCTAAACCAATACTAGTAAATGTTAAACAAATAAATATTATTGTGATCTAATGTGTATATCATTATTAAAACATCATACTCATTAATCGAAATACAACATCACAAACAAATTCAAATACTAAATCATGTTTTAATTGTCAATATGTTTAAATGATTGATTTATGACAAAACACTAACGGTATCATTTTGATACATAAATAAAAATCATTATTGATAATCGAAACTTTTCAGAATTGTTAGTCATAATTCGTTTTGTGTGAAATGGAAATGTAGGCTTAAATAGATTGAAGATTAAAATAATAAGCTTCTAATTTTAGATTTATTTAGTCAAACAATTGATTTTTGTTGTTGTTGTTGAAAAAAAACATCTTATGCAATCAAATCATTTATTGGGCATAATTTAAAGATTTTAACATAATAATCAGTATTGCATGATATTGTAAGGAATATTTACTGTCGATAAATGCTTCATCAGACAGAAATATCATGTTATAATAAGATAATATCATAGAGTGCGTTTGCAAACAATGTGAGTATATCAATGGTGAGTATTGAAATTAGTGAATTATACATTGATCCGGTTTTAACTCGTTAAAAATAATCTTAGATAACATTGAAAGGTTATGCAACCAAATGGATCATATAATGCTTAAAGTTAAGAAAAGAGTGTCAAGCCACATGATGATAATGTCTAATCAATAAGATCGAAATCGTATGCAAAGTAATGATGGTAGTGGTAATAACAGTATAAACTGATGATATGTCAAAGTTATTGTGTCACTAATGATAATGATAAAATCATGAAGCGAAAAAAAATTTGATAACATTAATGATATGAATACTTTGTAAATGAGAGTAGGAAAACACTTTTAGTGACATGATCTTATTGTGGACCAGAGTAGGCAGAGAAAGTAGATATACTTTTATTACATACATAATTCTGGTTGCCTTTTCTTGAATTATTGCTTCAGCTATATGAAGTGGGCAAGTTGGAAGGAACTTTGTACGTAATTTAATGCGCTTCGTCAATTTTTATATTATAGCTATACATGATTAAGTGGTCAAGAATAGCGCTAGTCTTAAGTTTTGTCACACCTTTGGATAACCATGCAGGTAGGTGTTCGTGTATACTTAAGGATAAATAATTTTGAGTACGGCCTATGCAACCGCCTTCATAGGAGCAGTTAAATTGGTAAAAACATAGATGAGTTTACTGTTGGTATCTTATCCTTGATTCACCGTATCAGCAATGTCTGTAATGTCCTGAATTACTAAGCCTATTCAATTATATACATCGTTCTTAATAGCTTCCCTTAAGGTGTTTGACTATGCCTACTTTACATAGCTGCAGCAATAGACATTAATAAAGAAAAAAGAACAACCAGATGTATGCATGTGAAATAAATATACCTTAGCCCACAAAGCTGCAGTTTTTCCGTATAATCAGTCTCATGTCTTCATTTACTTTTCTAGTTGCTCTTCTGTTATTTTATTAATTGGACAGCAAAAAGTGGTTAAATTTAATCAAACAAATGAAAACGTTGTATCTATTTATATGGCTTTATATACGTATACGGAATATCAAGCAGATGCATTAGTTATTATCAATGATCCTGATGATGATGATGATAACGGGTATGCTATGGAAAAGAATCTTTCTCTTTTCTGTTAAAAGTCATAAATGTCACGTACTTAGAAAGTGTTGATTGGTTCCTTAATACATTTTCTGGTACTATAGAAAATTTGTTCTGCCAGTATTTAATGCCTGTAAACTGTAAGCTAGTTTCTTAGCCATTGATTTGAACTTCGACGTTTATTAAATGTAGATATACTTGATCAAAGCTTCGTGGTAAAGACGTCCGTCAGTTCGAATCGTACTTCACCTGCTTCGAGTTTGACAAGTGATTATTGTCATTAAGCTTTACACTCTCACAGTGTTACTCTGAGCCAAGTACATAAGTTTGTGCGTATTGAATTAAATGATTCATTTATTGTGATTAATTTTAGAAAACATTCATTCTAACTTCACTTCAAGAAATGGAGTTTTCTAAAACAATCGTAAAGCTTGGAAAAAATAAGTAAACAATTGCTTGCTTCACAAAATGACGAATGAAAATGTCTTTAGTTGACTGGCACTAAGTAATGTTTATGGACATCTCTTATTGTAAATGTTATTTTCCACAGAACCTCTCACAGATTTTTTGTTTTCTGACAAAAGATCAGTGTTTTTATTTTAGTGGAAACGCTCACTACATCTGAAGTTACATCATATTGTTGAAATATTGAGAGGTTCAAGACATTGACTTCAATCGCTTTGATTTCAGTTAATTCATAAAACCTAATATTATTTCCACATAAACCGAATATTTTGATCTCAAGTTCTGCTTGAGTAGGTATAAGAGCATTTGACATTTCCGGATGGCCCATTCCATGCAGGGGTCCTTCTCAAAAGATATGAGGAGAAAGCTTTGTTATGCGTTGTCTTGACAATCTATGAGCGTAGCAGTGCCTGAATCAGGGCGATTACACACATTTCTTGTGAATAGTTTTCTGTGTACTACCTCCATACTCTTCAAATCTTACTACCGGCAACGAAAATTCTTTGGATAAAATTAAGTGTACAATTTGTAGCTTCGTCCAAATATTCTGATTAGGCAGCACCGTTGGTAATGTTAGTTGTCTGAAAAAAAACCCATACTAGTAAACAACACAGTACAATATACAGTATGACTTCGCTTTTGAACCTTGAGCTTCTGCTCTCTCCAAGCCACTTACCTGGTATAGCACTGTTCAAATGAACTAGCATTCCATGTACTATGTCTCCATTACTTCATCACGATATGTATGGCTGAACACCACGTCAATGTAACAGCTATGGTAAACCCTCATTAATACCATGAAGTTAACTAACAATTCTTAAATAATAGATTAGTATATTACCTTCCCATGTTTATTTTTTCATTCCGTCTTGTTTTTTTTTCCAGTAGTATCATTCATTCACATTCACCAGGCCACAACCCAATTCATTTAACACATCAACATACTAATGGCTATTCAACAAGTGATTCAGCATGGTCACAAGACAAAATTGACACAACACTACATTCTTTACGTTTGATTAATTCAAATATTTTCACCTCATAACAACTTGATTATTAATGTAAAATATCTCTATGTGATTTCGTCTTATTATTCGTAAATACAGTTTTTGAAAACAAACATTCTGTTCGAATATTTTTATATTATTACTGTTTATAGTATGTTTTAAAAAGAAATACAAGATTTTTATATTTTAATCATTCGTCCTAACGTCAACTGCGCTCCTGTTTTGGATATAATTTACGCTCTAGACACATACTTGATCTTTATGATGGTGAATAAACAATGAGTTATAAGAATGTAGAGTCTGACACCGGTTCAAGTTGCCACAGCACTTAATAAATAGCTAGATAAATATCTATGTAATGGAAGTAGTAGTGACCTCAGTGACCATTAAATAAAGATCATATGGAGACTGAACTATTTCATGTAGGAAAAGGTACAATATAATTATGAAGCTCAGGTTCTAAGAGTTAATAGTTAATGCACCTAAACTACCCTGACCGATTCATTGCTATGTCACCCAGTGTCTCCAGTTACTGATTACGATTATCGCACCAACTGCATGCAGGTGATTTGTATATACTAACATTGTTTACAATCTCGTCATGTACTTATGCTACGTTCTAGTTTACCCTTCCCAAGCTTTCTTTCACTCTACTTCTACCCTCATCATCACCGCGCGTAGGTTAGGAGTATGTTTCAACCACCTGCGTAGTTAAAGAACAACAACCTCTAATTAGTAATTTCCTCTAGTACTCTCTATCTAACTTCGTACTCGCTTACTCAGTGGTAGATGACAAACAAATATACACTGTAAGTACATTCTTTTTTGAGAATCTCCTGTTAAGTGAAATGAGGCATTGAAGGTTAAACATTATCTAAATTATTGAAATACCCACCTAATAACGTAATCAACAGTCGTAAAACGAATTTTCTTTAAAAAAATATCTTATTTATTAGTTATAGGAAATTCGGGTACTTGGCTTTGAGCTATACTCTATGCGTGAGATCTAGTGACATTATTCGAGTTAGTTTAAAAAAGTAGGTGTTTCAAAATCCGAACCCGCAACTTCCCAGTTGAAAGCTGAGTTTCCTAATTACCAGGTCACAGCTCATTTTTGTATCCAAGCCCGACACATCGAATACATGAGATACAGATTTTCTTAACCAGTTTCTAGGCAAGTCCTATCATTCCAGGACTGCCTTACTCTAAATAATTCAAACTTGTCAAAATTTAACTAATACGATCTTTTATCGATGTAAATTTAATCACTTCAAGACGAATCATAAATTAATAAGTCAATTCTTGAATTGCTGATCGTCCATATTACGTAATGAGAAAAAAAGCAGCCCGAATTATGACGAATAACTATTTACATTCTCATGTAAATTTCCAAAAGTAAGTTAAGTTTCATGTATCCAAATGATAACTTTAATCACTATATACTAGTGCACTAATAATTGCTAAGTACACCGGTTTTGGTATTTAGGATCTCTAGTTTTCAGTATTTTACTGAATTATTTGAATGTATTACGTCAAATCTTTTACTGCCAATTCGAGTAAATTTAAGTTATCTGACATGCCAAATATTTAAATTGATTTTAAAAATGCAAACCGTCGACCAGGGACGTGGCAACAAAACGGTCAGCTGCTTTCTAAGAGACTTGATAGTTCTTCGTTCGTTTTCTAATGAATCGTAGCTGCATACTCATGGAGAGTTCAGAACTATGATGAAACGAGTACCTAGTGATCATTGGTTCTCAATATTGTCTCAATTAGCATCAATAAGCGATGTAAACTAACCACCTGCAAATATTTAGTTGAGATTGTTTTTTAGAAATTGGTGCTTGTTGTATGTTTTGTTAGAGATTACTCTCGATTAAGTACCACTGAAAACCAGGGAATACTGTACAGCTGTCTTGTTCTAATATTAAACTCTACCAGGTAATCGAACCCAAGACCTTCAGGTCTCGGTTAACTGTCACCACCACTGAACCGGCGTCCAATAGTAAAATTCCCATTTGAATAACGTCAAAAATATATGTATCAGTTTATCTCAGATTTCTGAAATACCTTCTTAGTACGAATATATCATAAACAAACAAGGATTATGTTGGTTAATTTCGAAATTGAGGGCAATATCATGTTATTGGCATGAAGCTATTTGTTAGAAGATACATTTCAATGCACCATATTTACTAACATATAGACATGAATGAGTTCCCTCTTCCTTTCTAATGTTTAGTATAGTAAACATTTGTTACAGTCGTGTGATCACAAATAGCGTGATCCAATTGTTGTATTTTTAATTATCTAAGGAAATAATTTACCACACAACATAAGGAAACCATATTTTGTATTTCATCCTTTATGAACTGTAAAATATTTTCAGAAAAGTGGGCAGTATAAACTGGGAATTACCAAATGTATTCCGTCTTGATGAAGTATGCTGATATGTGTGGCTTGCAAAAAAAATTTCTAAAAGAAAGTATCACACCAATCGTAGTTAATGTCAAATAAATCACTAATTCGATAATGATTAGTTGGCAGAGAAATAGCATAGTTTGAATTAAATTTATAAAAGTTTAAACATATTATAAACTTAAACCCTAAGAAATAAAGTAAGGAAGTTGATGTATTTTCAGATTAATTCGTTTGTGATAACAAGGGTGGTCGTAGATTTCAGTCGCAAGTACTGTTAAATATAACAGATAGTTGTCGACTCCGGGTTACTTACATCGTAGAAGGACAGTTATACTTGTGGTCCCAAGGAAACAAAACCGTCTCAAAAGTTGTCTTGATGATCTTAGTGTGACTACAGAGCTAAAAAGATAACTGATTATGATCAATGACATACTGTCATTCTTTATGTACTAGTCACTGTTTGTAACTCCCTTCCTTCTCTGTGAGCAGATATCGTTTGAGTTATAAGTTGTCCCAGTAACCACCTTACTGTTGTCAGGTTCGATTACAGATCCTAAATAAATGAGTTTGATATCCAATATATGTAGATAAAATCATCACACTTACAAGAAATTAAGTATCAGTACTCAACGCCAACATCAAAAAAGCAAGCAAGAATAAGTTTACCATGAGACTTTGAGGTCAGACTTTGTTGAATGCCTAGTTATCACTTTAATGAACATCAAGAAAAACATCGATTTGGATATATATATATATATATATATATATATATATATATATATATGCACGTATTTTTGCAATAATAAAATTCGAATAATACATATAGAATAATCTGAATGCATTCGGGAATTTCATGACTTTGATACTAACTATCAACTGTATAACACCGATTTATTAAACGTTCCACCGATAAGGCATAAATTAAATAAGATCTTACCTACCCAGTAATATTAAATACGTTCTTGGCTCATATGGGTGGATTAATTTACAATTGCTAGAAAGTAGGAGTTCATTTGTTTTCGATTTCTCAAGAATCTTGCTCTCCTTTTTCAAGGTGAAGTATTTACAAACAACTAGAAAAGTGACCACTCACCAACACTAATAATATTAAATGGAATCGATTAACCTAAAACAAGAATACACATATGTGATCGCCACTGAGCTTTACACACTAGTCTCAACGAGTTGCGAGTTTCAATTCAGTATAACATAGAACCCAGACACTGATGTATTTTTTCCAACAAGTGCGAAGTGATGTCTTGTAATAAAAACCGATTGTTGATTACCAAATTGTAATAAGCTTTACATTATTCATAGATGAAAAATATAGGCAATTCATAATGACGAGCTAAATGTCCTGTTCTTTTTAAATGATCCTCTACAAATAATATTTCATTGTATGACACGGATTGACCATAATTAGACAACTACTGAAAACCAAAACGGGCTGTTTCGTTCTAGTACATGACTTGACAATGCTTACACGCCTATGTTTTCTTTGAAGATCGATTTCGGGACGTTCGGGTATCGCAGAGAACTTCTAGTCTGTAGGTCACTGGACCACCATACAACGACTTACATCACAAAATCTAGTCGATTCACGATATATTGCGCCGTCTCACCTATTAACACTGCTGAGGAGTCCTGGAGGCGGTTACTGCCAGTCTTAAGCCTGAATAAAGGTGGGTTGAGCATAGGGCTAGCAACTGCATCCCTTAAAAACAACAACTCTGCTAAAAAGGGGCAAATCAGAAAAATTCTGTCCTGGGGTTTGGGAGATCTTCACATCGAAGAGTTATGACGCCTCATGGTGAAAGCCTAATTTCTTCGGAAGTTACGAGGCCGATGCTTCTTCTGACAACCGGAGCAACAATATAGGTGACCGGCCTCAAACAGTTTTCCTTTAGGCACTGTGGTCACACCCTCGAGTCATCAAGCCCTTCCCTAATCCACTTTCGTTTTCAGATAAGCTTAGGAAGAACCCTTCCAAGGTGTGGGCAACCGGGAATTTATAACCCCCCCCTCTCATACCTCTAACAGCACTCGAAATTACTTTGTTCACGATCAAACACGTTCCCCTTCTCTTGTTTCTACTATTTGTACTTATTCCACTACCTGTTCCATTTGCATCGGTTGCTCGAGTTCCTGAAGTGCTATACCAAGTCTCCTGATGCCGCGCTCTAAACTTCATGTTCGAATTTTTAATGTGCGAACGTTGTGTTAAATTGGTCAACAAATCGCGTTAGCTAAAACACTAGAATTTCTTGCAATTGATGTGTGCTGTGTCGCCAAAACACACGTACAGCACCCCAGGATGGTCATCCATTAAACTTCACTTAATCAATGCAGCGGAACATCACAATTTGCTCTTCGTTTATCTAGTGACCCAACAACAATTTCACATCGGCTTGCTTGTGTAGGCATACCACTAAGCTTACGGGCATAACAGGTACTTTTAGAGCGGATTCCTGTAGACAGTCATTTATGCGCTGTCCGTCTAAATGGCACAGTACGGAAAGTACTCGGAAAGATAAGGACACAATGCGATATATTTTTGTCGTCTCAACTTATGCCTCCCACTGACTGCGTCACAGATGGGGTGAAAGACGAGTTCTATATGAAGTTCTCTAGCCTCTTTCAGAAAGCTAAGCACTTAGATATACAAATTATAGCAGGGGATTTTAATGCGTTTTACTGGTCGCAGAAATGTTACATCAGGCAAACCCCTTAGATATCAATTCGAGACTGAAAATATCAAGATTGCATTTAGAAATGGTTTAGCAAAGCATTTAGTTGCCCACATCCAACAAGCTTATCCCGAAACAACTTGGAACGATTTAAAAGCAGTTGTAGACGCAGCAGCGTTGTCTGCATCTAACTTCAATCCAAAGGTTATGAAAGACCAATGGATCTCTGTAACTTCTAGTGAACTGATGTAGGCTCAAAAACCCATCCTAGCAGGCTCAGAGAATGATGAACAGCGACGACAATCGAAACGTAGACTGACAAAGAGTCTGCATAAGGATCGTGAACAGTGGTGGGCAACAAAAGCGAAGGGAGCATCGGTGGCAGCAGGAAATAGTAGACAACTGTTCTGACTTATCAAGGACACCAGTATTAAGAAATCGGCAGTTAGTGAAATCATCTCAGAAAAAGATGGGTCTATGATCCACTGTCCGCCTAGAAAATTAGAACGATGGGCAGAACACCCTCAGGAACAGTTCAACTGACCTCCAGATACTCTTAGCTTACCTACTATCCCCAAGCTGCTTGAATGGAAAACTGAGACAGGTCCCCCAACTATCAGTGAGGTTGAAAAGGCTATGAGTAACTTGAAGTTAGAGAAAGCAGCAGGACCTGATAGATTGTCTACAGAAATCTTTAAGGATGGTGGTCCAGTTTTAGTCGGCAGGTTGACTGATATATTAGCCAAAGTCTGAGAACTGAACATCATTCCATCTGACTGGTCTCGTTCACTGACCGTTTCGGTTTACAAAATGGACAGATATCCTCTTGTGATAACCATAGAGGAATCAGTTTGACTAATATAGTATCTAAACTATTATCCCCTATAATCATTCAAAGTTTATCCAACACAAGAGAACAGGAGATTCAAGAAAACCAGGCGGGTTTCAAACTTGGATGTGGTTGCATTGATCCAATATTCACCCTGCACTAAATTCTCGAACTTAAATATATGTACCAACGTCCGACTATAGTTGTCTCTCTTGACTTGAAGGCAGCCTTCGATTCCGTAGACCTTGAAGTCTTTTGGCAGTGTTTGTTAATAAAAGGCGTACCTCATAAGTATATAAACATTACAAAGGCTCCCTACTCGATCACCACTAGTCCAGTCAGAGCATATGGCGAATCGTCACAAAAATATCACCCTAAAGTGGGGTTCTTCAGGGTCGCCTATTATCCTATTTTTATTTAATTTCGTCATAGATTTTCACCTAGAAGTTTCACTAATTATTTTTAACCCTTCAGGAATCATTCTCCTCCCAGGAGGTCCTCTCGTCGACTTAGAATACGCAGACGATATAGTCCTATTTGATGAAGACGCTGATAATATGCAGAGTCTCCTGATCACTTTGAGTAACAATGCAAGCATATTGGGGATGCGCTTCTCTCCTTCTAAATACAATATGTTACTCCAGGATTGGTCTGCTTCTTCACCTAGATTAGTTATAGGGAGTGAAGTAGTTGGATGCATTAACTGATTTACTATCTCGGAAGTCTCATCACCCATGGTGGGTCGGTGGTGACGAAGTTTCAACACGGAGTCAGAAAGCCCAACTGGTATTCGCCAATTTACTCCACTTGTGGCGCAGGCGAGATATCTGTCTATTAACGAAAAGTTGGGTGTACTGCGCAGCACTTCGCGCCGTCCTAACATATGGTTGCGAGACGTAGGTCATGGAAACCCAAAAAATGCGTCAACTTCAGATATTTGACCATAGGAATCTTCCTAGTATCGCTCGTATATCACAGAACAGTTGAATAAGTAACATTGAGGTTAGACAAAAGGTTCTCGGGAAATATGGTAAATCAGTCGAAGAGGTCATTAACCATCATAGACTGGAATGGTTTGGAACATGTGTTGCGCATGACCGACTACCCCCTGCCTCGTTGCGCGACGTTGATTAGGGTCAAAGGATGGAGGTTGGGTAGGGGAGGCGAAACCAGAACATGAAATCAGTCCATATAGTCTTTGATTATCAATCAAAGCCATGTTGGTAGGCGAATAAAACCTAGTTGGGGTCCGCGTGATAATCGCTGTATATGGCTAGAAACACTGGGCGAAATGGCTCAGAATAGGTCACAGTGAAGCAAAAGTATTCAGTTTTTACCTTAGTCTAGATCTAAAATTCTATAATGCTTTTCTGCAAACCCTAACTTTACCATCCCCTATTGTATTCAATTGTTGTATTATTTCTGTAAATTTAATCACGTAGTAGTAATTAGGTATGGCGAATTGAACTTATGAGTTCAGTAAAAATGAACATTCACCACAAGACTAACGTCACTGCGTGAATAGTTATCTAAGTTTATAATTAGTTATTAATTACCAAGTATGTTTCGTTGAAATAATGGCGAAGTATCTTTTGATTGTTGTGAATGTCCAGTTCTCTAAAATGCTTACAATCGTTACTATAGGAATATATATGAGTGGAAGTTGGTTAGCTTTATTAATCAACATAAATGCTTGTTTCTAATAGGGATTTTTCAATCAAATACACTGCTTACTTATAAACTATGAATATTTATGAAGTAAAAAAGTATCATAACTATTCTGAGTACGAATTTCCCCACCTTAATTCGAAGCAAACGTAAAATATGAGATACTACCAGTTTGCTTGCACCTGTTGTAACGCATGCATCTTAAAGACGTTTGTATTCAGTACATATTCACATATTTTTGACGTAGTTATAAAATAAAAACCATCAATCTTATAGGCAATTTTACTCATATATGAACGAATTAATCAAATTTAGACACCTGGTGTATGAAAGACATTTAGGAAAAGTTATATTTGTAAATAGTCTCAGTAAATTGACTTAATAAAGATTCCATTACTTCACTCAGCTGACTGGTTCGGGATCTGTCAGGTAAATAATTGAAATTATCTAATATAGGTGTAAATAAAAACAATGCAACGATGTATTTAATGGTTGTATATTCATATGTTGAGTAGGTACATTTTTTCAAAATGGAGTCATTCTAAGGGGAGCCAGTGGTCAAAATGTAGTACGTGAAGTAATGTATAAGTAGCTAATATATTCACGTACATAGCTCCAGGCTGTGGTTACAGATAAAATTAAACAATATGGAGACTGACTCGTCAAATTATGAAGGATTTGAGGATTAGTAAAACAAATGTATTTGAAAGAATTACGGGTTGACAAATAGATGTGTCTTTACCAAAAGTTGACCCCTGAAATTTGACCATATAATTCAAAAGTATATAAGTAAACGTGTGTTTGTTACTGCTTTAATTAAACTAGTTGTCAACGATAAACCAAAGTATAATGGACGACTAAATAATATAGATGTGGTTTGCTGTAATTCATGGTATTTGAAATCAAAAGAATATTAATAATGTTTAGTAGATACTCTCTAAAATCATCTCCTAATAATTAGTGCGACTAACACCGCCCCGTCTTCTTGTTTATCCCGATTGGTTTCTGCTCATGTAGGTATGGCATCAACTGCTTATCTATCAGCTGTTCGGTACTTCCTGGTTTCTAATGATTTTCTTACGCACATCACTTCGTTTTGTCAAGATTCAAACTATCACCTTTGCTACTAGGACCTGCATTAATTTATGGGTATCTCCTAGAATACGTTGGCTTGCAAAAACGTTAGTTTTTAAATAATTCTGTCTTATTTTAACCACATAGTCGAGAATAGCTTATTTATGGTTAACACTTTCGACCTCTTCGATGAACTTAGTGCAATCCGACCATCTGTTGACATATTCGTACAATTCATCTAACATGTCTGATTTCATTGTAACAAGGACATTATTTACATACCGTAATGGAAATTTAGGTGGCGTGACATTTTGAGAATGCACTTGCTTTGAGTGAGTGCATAAACAAATCCACAATAAATTTGGACACTGGAGTTTCTGTCACTACGCCTGTTTGTTCAAAGCGATCTCAAAATATGCAACACAGGTGTAATTCTGTAGAATTAATAATTGCAGAAGTGTCTAAATGGCAATATTATTTTAACTCATCATTTGATTAAAAATACCTATATCTTCTATCTGGTATAATATTGACTAAAACGCCAGTTAATAAGAAATAAGCACCAAAACTTGCCATAATTCTTCCAGACTGATAGCAATGATGCTATTTTTTGGATGCAAATGAATTTTCACTTTCACATTTATCCTTCTTGTCATGTGGTCTAAGAATCTCGATGAGTTCTTAACATTACGTTTACCTACATTTTATTCCTTGCATTTCTGATGCTGTTTGTTTGAACCGGTTTAAAATCAGTCAATCATAAAATAAGCCAAAATAATTTCAGAGACGTGAGTAGTTGGTCAGTTTTAACTTCCCTGTTGCTCACAATATTCATAATATTTAATAATATATAACTAACTAAACACAGGCTTCTGGACATTCATTGTATGAGACTCAGTGATATCATGCCAAGTTGCCAAGGTTAGTGAAGAATAAATTGATTTAGAAGTCTGTTGATCGACTGCTTGATTACCTTTAAATTAAGTTAATATTATGAGACTATGTAACCGAAACAACAACAACAAAAGTTTATTTCATCTAAGTGATAATCTTTCGTCTAACATGGATATAAATACAATGAACACGATAAATTTACATCCTTACAAAAAAAGCTGTGTTATGAAATGTAGTTGAAGAAAAAAGAACAAATAAGCAATGCGTGCAGATTGTTTTTACTAATTATTCTAATAACAATAAAAAGTGGATAAAATTTTGAATTGCTAATAATATTATTCGCTAAAAAATTCACTTCAAATCAATCACCACACTCTTCTCATTCGTCTTCGATATACATACATAAAATATGACTACCAATGGCAGTTTATCATTCAATGCCAAGACGTAAGTAATCTGATTGAGGGGAGAAGAAAGTTAATAAAATCCATATTTGTCACATGTTTGCATGCACAGAAGTAAGTAAGCATACATATACGTGTGATCAAAATGTTTATATTTTAAAGCCATACGTTGGTGGTGAAGGATTACCGGCATTATGACTTACTGATAATAAAGAAGGATAAAGTTGTGACGAATTAGCTGACGACGCATCCGTGTTCATGAACATATTCGGTACATATGATGAATGTGAAACATTAGGTAAATTCGACACATTTATGTGACCCGATGACAACTGTTCAGCTAGTTTTTCACATTTAAATCTACGTTCATTGCATAATTTACGCAGAGAAATGAAATCTTTTAGAAAGACATCAACATCCATAGATTTGTCAAGAAATCGATTGGCTAATTCCTAGGAGAGGATAATACATAAAATAAGCAACAATATTACTTCAGATTGTTCTTCCGCTTGTGCATTAGCAGTTTGTAATAAGGCAAGAATTACACTAGGCGAGTATTTTGTGCCGATATTGTCTTTGATGTTCAAATGAGAATGTACTTATTATCTATTATGCAAGACTTACCAACTTCTAATTTAAGTTTCATGTATTGACCTTCTAATTGTTTATAATTAGAATAGGCTTCAACAAGTTCTGTTTTAATCATATTAAAAGTTGGCTCCATAGATAGGTTTGTTTCAGCTTGACATCGATTTTCATGCATACATGTTTCTAAGTCAGATTCAATTTTTTTAATCTAATATTTTAATAAAAAGGAAATATTTAATAGGCAGCTTTTAATAACACATACTTCAGAACAATTTTTGGCCAACTTTTTTACTCCTTCATGGTCAGATAACAATGCTTCGAGCTCTGTTTTAGATAATTTTTCCAAAGAGGATAGAATTTCATCTTTATTCTCCACTCCATTGTAATTTGTTGCATTAATTACTGAGTTATAATTCATAATCTAAAAGAAAACAAATGCATCATGAATTCTTCTAAAAGGAACTCTCTTTTCAAACAAATACATCAATGCACAATTTTTATTCTAATCATTTTGATTTTCCTGCTTTATATTTTGCGAATAAATATGCTATTCGACCAGTAGAAACTTATTTTGTTGCTAAGTTGAGTTGGCTTTTAATATAATTCTTATATCAATCATTAAGCTTCATTAGTAGTTATAATTCGAACAATTCAATACTATTACGTATCTATCGATTAGCATTCCATTTATCCTAATAACTCAAAGCGTGCATCATCACATTGTTCTAAAAAAACATCAGCTTTCTGTACACATATAGATTGAAAAGCAGTGCACACGTTTGCAAACTTTCATATACCATTGAAATAGGTTGCCATATCTTCGTTAATATTCTTCATATATCTACTACCGAGTACTGACTAAAATTGAACAATAAGGTTTATTGATGCATCCACTGAAGTGACATAAAAGTGAAATGAGCTAGTTAAAACTCATTGAAAAGTTTATTTATGAACATAAAGATACAATCATCTTTGAAGCTTGGGGTCAAGAAAATTAGCTCTATAGTAGTTGGTATGTTTCAGATTTAACTGGTCTAGTTTTAGAAAACACTAATACCAGCACCATTCTTCTAATCGCCTGACGATCGTGCTGTGATATGATGACCAATTAATTAAGAATTATTCGACATAATCATGGAAGGTTATAACGGGACAACTGACCCTGGATACACAGAGCACAAAGAAATGTCAATGCTCAAGTGAAGCAAAGTAGAAAATAAAGAAACTTCACTAAGTTAATGCGAAAAGCAGTAAACACACTATTAGCGCAAGATAGATATATTCCTTAGAATGTGCTCGACTGTAACTGCTACCTTGACGTATTGTTCGGGCTTGCATATCATGATGACCCAACCGAGCGATATTGACTGAAACGCCTGTTCCTCCAGGTCTTATCATGCCAAGCAGGTCCGTTGAAGAGCGATAAGACTAAATGCAGCAACTTATGATCTGAGGGCGAAGTCGTACTGCTAACTGCAGTAGGATGTGGCAGAAATAAGGTGATTCCCTCGGATAACCAGTAACTGTAGCGATGCTGCCTTCTTAACGAAAGGAAGAGGTTAGAAAATGTGGATCCTAAAAATATCACACCTCCACTTTACCCCACGGATTTCCGTCTCCGGCGGTAAGGCCTTCTAAAGAAAGGAGCTAACACTTCATAAACTCCTCATAACAAGGTCGCGTGTGATAAGTCTCAAGTAGTTGCCCCTTGGGCTTTGTGGTCACGCTCCTAGGTCACCTATGACCAACACTAACCAAGTTTCCTTTTCAGGTACCTCAAGAAGTAATATCCCTCCATGATGTAGGCAGCCAGGAAGTTAAAACCGCCCTCATGTCTCTAACATCACACGGCATCACGTTGTTCGAGGTCAAATCCCACCATCAACTCTTGATAACTCTACTGTCCTAGAAACTAACCATTCTGGTATAACTTTATCACATCACGCCTCTGATGCTAATGAACCCAGTTCACGAAATGTTATTCCTGGTCTCCTGTAACTTCAGCTGCATTCCCTGACCTTAAAGCGGCGTTTGACTTTATCGATCGTGAGCCTATGTGGCGATGTCTGTCACTGAAAGGGATACCAATCAAGTGTGTTAACCTTATACAAGCTCTCTACTCGAACACTACATGTCGAGTCAGAGCCTATGGCGGACTGTCGTCTGAAGTGATTACTTTAAGTGGTGTTCGTTTAAGTTTTCGCTTTCCCCATTTTTATTTTATTTTGTCATCAACATGCTTTTAGAGTTAACATTTTCAATGTCTGGCATCTCCGGGGTCGGCCTCCTTCCCGGAGATAAACTTGTTAGCTTAAAGTAGGCAGATGATATAGTTCTCTTGGGTGAGGATACTGATAAAGTAAAGAATCTTCTGACTACCTTAAGTATCAATGTAAGCATGTTTGGGATGCGATTTTCCCAATCCAAATGTAAAATGTTGCTTTATGATTGGCTTGATTCGGCACCGAAATTAGTGATAGGGAGTGAAGTAATTGGATGTGTTGACTGCTTCACTTATCTCAGGAATCTCATTAGTCCTGATGGTTTGGTGTCTGATTAAATCTTGGCTCGTTTGCAGAAGGTTCGATTGGCTTTTACCAATTTGCATCACTTGTGGCGTTGGCGAGACGTTCGCTTACTGACGAAAGGACGCGTTTATTGCAGCAGCAGTTCGATCCGTTTTACTTTATGGATGTGAAACATGGTCATTAAGAATAGAGGATATTCGTAGGCTTCTGGTATTCGATCATAGATATCTTCGAGGCATTGCTCATGTTTGCTGGGACCACCGAGTAATCAATACGTGGGTTAGGAACAAAGTACTAGGTAAGTATGGCAAATCTATTGATGAAGGAATAAATCTTTATCAGCTGATGTGGTTAGGATATATGCTACATATGCCCAACCACCGCCTACCTCAACGAACAATGCTGTCTGGTGTAGGAGTGGGCTAAAAAAACAGGGGACGCCGAAACCAAAACACGGCACCTGTCCATCAAATCACTGACAGCTGGGCTGAGCTATGTTAATAGGTGCAGATTACCTGGCTGGGGTTCGCGTGATGATCGTAACCAATGGTCTGAGACTTTGGGTGATATGGTTCAAAATTGTTCGGAATGGCGCAGGTGCATCCATTCCTTGTATTCCTCTAAATTCTAAGTTTCTGAATTTATCATAATTTTCTGTCCACTGAATTATATTCTCTTAAATCTTATCTCCGATATTTGGCCCTTACCATTAGTACTGACTCTGTTATTACCTCCCCTACACTGGAATTTGGTCCGACAATTCAACCTCTATCTGCTAATTGCGGCATGACAACTTAAACTGATGTACGCATGTACCAAGTTCTACGTTGCTAGTGACTTACTGCTTAAGTAATGTTAGTCTTTTGATAGAACAGAGAGTGAAGTATGTTTAAGATGAGTTTGTTTCTATCTATGTGCAAATTATTGCTTTGGTACCGATCTGCGACAACAGCTCAACCAGAGATAAGAAATAAAGTAGGTAAATGCGTTGACCACTTCAGTAACCTTGGAGGTCTGATCCCCCCCCTGATTGGTTGATATCTAACGAAATTTCGGTACGAATTTGAAAAGTTTATTTGGCCTTTGACAATTAATGCCATTCATGGAGTTGGCGAGATATCCGACTCTCAATAAGAGAAAGAGTATACTGCACAGGAGTCTCTTCTGTCTTACTGTGTACGTTTGAAACGTTGCTATTAAGAAAAGACAACACTCGTAGATCATTAGCAATTAATGATTATTGTCTTCGAAACATCTATCACGATTTGTTCGATCACTGGCTAAGCAATAATGAGGTTAGATAGTGAGCATTGGAGGAAGTTGGCAGAACAGTTGGTGAAGTTATAAATCTTCATCAACTGGAGTGGCTGCGACAGAAGTCACTTATGCCTACCTCGACGCAAGATACTGACCTATGCAGAAGTAGCAAGGAAAAAAGTTAGGGACGGCCAAACCAAAACATGGCATCGGTCCATGAAGCTATTGACTATTAGTTGGAGCCATGTTGGTAGATACAGACTAACTGGTTGGGGTTTGCCTGAATGTTGTAACCGATGGTTGGAGAGTTTATGTAACATGGCGCAGAACCTGACACAGTGGGGGAAGTGGATTCATCCTTTGCCCTCTATTAAGTCATGAGCTTAGAATTTTTCTATACCTTCCTACGAATCGACTCTTTCTCCCGGTGGTGACTTTTGCATGCCCACTCTTCTTTTGTTCCTGTTATTATTATTATCACTGAAGTAACTACAAATTCTACTGATTCGGTGTTAATTATGCTGTGCTGCTGAGGTACGACAACTTGGACCGTTGCACACGTATCATGTTCCATGTTGTTTACACAAACATATATACAGAGTAAACCAGTTAGAAATGGCATTCAAATTAATTTAGAACAGTAACAGGTTTACATAGTTAACAAATATATCTTAATGTAGAAACTATATTAAATTTATTTAGCTCGAAGAATCAAAGAATGAAAGACTTGATCAATTGATTCGTAAATTATGACTTAAGCAAATCAGGTTAAACAGTGAACCTAATTGTTGATTGCTTTTAATTTACGAATTGAATATTGTTATAGCGTTACTCTGAAACTTCGCGACGTCGTAGTAAAGCCAGCTAGAATAAGACAAGGCATTTGGAATGTCCAGCATTAGAATACAGCTTATATAAAATATCTGTTAGCTAATAACAAAAAACCACCTTCTTCGCAATTGGAAACTTAACCTGACAAATAAAATACATCTTGGTGAAAAGGTTATCAGTACTTTATTCTTCAATTTAATAGTGATAAAACTCATAAGAAAACACTGTGCCCTCTTTAATAATCACACGCAGAGAACTTTTATTTGTTAAATATATCGGTCGTCATACTGATTACTGCATTAGTAATATTACACATTACTTTTAACGAATTTCTCGAGACATTATTCGAAATAGCATAAACATGTGAGAACTGGAACCATATATGTGGTTTACCAAATAAGTTAGTAATTTATAAAAGTATTGATATGCCAATAAACTACCCTTAACTCCTAGCACATACCGATATGACTACACATTTACTGTCTTAACGATGTTAATAACGATGATAGTAGATAATTCAGAGTCCAGATAGAGGATGAGGCTGTAGTAATAACACAGCTGTAACCCGTGTAATGAAGAAAACTGTGGTTTTCGGTAGTTTTAAATACACCCACTAACTAAAGTCTTAAGTATAAATGTCTTATTGGTGACAAAAACCATAACAAATTACCTGTAGTATGTCCAACACAGACACGGAAAGTATGTTTATTACTCTGTTGGTAGTTTGTTATGATTTTAATTGACTCTAAGGCATTTATATTCAATGTACTTCAATCATTCCGACACATAATTTTGTCACCAAGCAGCTGCCCAGATTTGTTAGTTGATAAAGTTACATACACTGGTAAGAGGAACTGAATTGAGATTTACTTACGCACAGCAAAAATGTCTAAACTTTAAAAAATATATATAAACATTCTTAAGCATGTTGTTTACTCTAGAAAGACTTGCTTTACAGTGCATTTTTGATTCGTTCTAAGACGCATTTAAATGAGACAAACATGTCCACGTAAGTACTTCGTTAGTCTAGAAACGCCGAGCACTATATTTGTAACCAATCCCACTCAAACTTGTAGAAGGATACGCATTAACATCAATTTTTAGTACTGATTTTTTTTAAGTATCGGATCATTGTAACCTACAATCCAATCAAAGCTTACATTTTCAATCGACCTAGGTAACGCAAGCCGTTGAGATCTGCGCCATAAAATTCACTACAACATACTATATTTTGACGATAGCTAATCAGTTTCGAAACTAAAGAAAAGTGATTTGTACAAACCGTTTAGCATGAATAGTTTTTGCAGTATGGATTATCTTAAATTTACACGATGTGATGCAGCTGGAAATATATCACAGGTTTCCCCACTAAATGTTGTGACCAGAGACTTGCTCTTTTGGCGGGATGTATGTCAACTATCCTATACTAATAAAGGCACTAGATAAGCATCAACCTGGTTCGATTTTGCCACAATATGACATTTTTGTGATCTTGAGTGGTTAAGTGCATGGCGGCCGTTCCGCATTAACAGCGTAGCAGACTAGTCATCCTTTATTCACCCTCAGAAATCTCAACAACATTATATTTACGGAGAAATATGACTAATAATAGGTAAGTCTATAGTTTTTATGTATCTATTTACTGAATAATAGTTGCTTGGCCTGTTCCTCGCAAGAAATTAGTGTCGATCTGAAAGCAGCCTTTAAAAATATAGTGCTTAACCGACGATTTTTCAGTTGGGAGAATGTAAAGCAAGCTGCTGGAGAGTTTCAGTCTGAAAAGTTAATAAATTTGATGCATTGTAGATTACCTTCACTCATTATATCCATTCGCATAGTCAAAGTGCCTTGTTTTTGTCCATTTAATACATTTTCGTTGTTTTTAAATGTGCATTTGGTAATAGAAGAAAATCTCACGGGATTAGTCAGAGAAACAAACTGTAAATTGAACTGTGAATATCGCAACCAGTTCTCCAACAGTCAGTTTCACATGATACAGTTATGGAACGTGAACGTGGACAGCTATGTGAGTTTCATTATGTTGAAGGAAATGCCAAACGTATGTCAAGTGCCGTTATCCATGTCGGCAGATGTTGCTAGCACATTTAAAAGACAGTACTTTAACTAGTAAGTTTTATCTTTGTTGCGATTTATTAAGTCGACATTTGAAATTATGCTAAGACACTGTAACCGTTGGATGCAGAGTTTCAATTTAAGTGTTCCAAATTATACGTAAAGGATTCTTAGAAAATAAGTAAGAAATAAGTTTTCTCATCTCTAACTCCAGTGTTTTTTTTAGTGTTCTACAGATTTTCCTTATCACCTCATTTACCGGAGAATCTGCTTGTATCATGCATTATTGACGATATGTCTATAATAAATGGGTAATACTTAATAATTGCCTTTTGTATTTCATATTTGTAGAAGTACAGTGGTGTAAATTTAGGTTCATAGTGGACGCGGTAATGTATGCGTCATGTCTCAGGAGCTTAAGTGCGACTATTTGATACGATGCTACGAAATGTAATTGTTAGTTAACAATCATCCGCAGTTTAGTTTCTAATCAAACAATAAGCACCAATGGGAAAATGCGCGTGAAAACATATTTCTGTGCGGTAAACAGAACTCAGAACCATAAAGTACTCGCCTACTGTAGTTTGCGCATATTAGTGTATTTCTAGTAATAGGCTTAATGGCCTACGCCAACAACTTACTTGCCTTGATCCTCGAGCCTGATTCTTATTGAACTAATAGGAGAGTGGTGTCATCTTAGGTACGAGTTACACCGATTGTTTATAATCGGCATTATTATTATTATTCACCGTTACAATGTTAATACTGTGAAGTGTGTCAACACTTATTTAGCAAGTCACATGAGTTGTCTAACTAGTTAGCCCAGCGAAGAATAGAAACCGTTCATTACATGGATGCATAGATTATTGCGTGTAACGAGAGCTGATACTAAAAGAATCTATTATAAAGGCGAAAATATATTCGGACGAGTGATTCTTCCTAGTTAATAGCCCGATAAATAACAAATTTGGATGAGATCCCAAAACGTAATCTTTCTCATGTGGTATGCCATTATACACAGTACCAAAAAAAAGACTACATCGTTACGTAGCTAACGTAAACATTAGCATGCGTTCACTGTACGATTAGCATTAACTTTCCAGCATTGTATTCGCTGTAACAAGCTAAAATGAAAAAGCCGTATTAAAATATGTGCAAATAAATATTCATAAGTATGTGGAATGATTCATACAATTTTGATAAGCTATAAGTGATACTAAGTAACATGACTGCTTTCACCGCTAATCAGTACAGTTATCTATGTCTAACTTCTGGAACTTTATATAACTACACCCGCTGATTGATAAGGATATGCCACCAAAGTTTAGTTCTAACTGAACTCCGATAAACTATCAATACGTTGCCCGAATGTCGATTTATATGAGTGAAATGTTTCTGTATTTCTGTTGTCAATCCAGCGTAGGCTATGTAAAGTTTAGTTTTGACTTGTTGAACTGCCTTTGCACATTTTCAATACTCTTTGGTAACTCGTCAGGCACCATGTAAATCGTTCCAAGAATGATTTGGTATTTTCAGTGATAAATTGACCATCCATCAGCATCCTTACTGCAATTTCAATCATTCTATTCTTATAAGTTCTGTGCTTAGCATGAACTTCGTAAGTTTCAACAACTCAATTTAAATAAAATCAGGCCACCACAGCACTATCTGCGAATGTAGATTAAAAACGTGAGTTGGGGTTACACAACTATTGCATGCAAAATATGAACATACTACATCAGTGGTTTATAGCTTGTTCACGACAAAGTAAAAACAATATAAACCATCCAGGAAAATTAGTAACCATGTAAACCTAACTCAGATTGCCTAAATGGTCTTAGACGACGTAAATATACTGCAGTTCGTTCTTAACTATAATAGAATGTAATTATTGTCCTTTATAAGACTTAAAGTGACATATTTCGCAACAAAAAAACCATATACAAATTGTATTTCCGAAAAGATACGCCCTATGATTCTGTGGTAGCTACGCAATTTAGTGCAATCAACATTCATATAGAATAATTTATCATGCATGTACAGTTACATTTTTCTATGACAGATAGTGTAATTTTCTAAAATAACTGATTAAAGATGATTTTGATATAGACACGGTAACTGGTTACGATGTCACGTAAACACCTAAGCTAACTGATAAGCAGCCTCACTAATAAACCATTTTACTTTCTAGGTTTTTCAGATGTTCTGTTGGTCTTATTACCAACTTATTTCTCTCTTGCATTGATATTTTCATGTTTATTTTGATATGTCGGAATATTATAAATAATAATAACGCCTACTGCTATGCAGGAACTAACCGCAACTCTAACCGGAAACTTATCTGCGCCAACTGATACTAGCAACCGTGACCAACGACTCGATACTGATTACTCACCCCGAAAACAAAATCAAGAACACCAAAGCAGCACCAGGAAGATTCAATTCTATTACAATTCAAGTCTGTATATATAGATACAAAACGACCTTGGGAAAAACAGAGTAATTAGCATACTAAAATGACATTACAACCAATCACAGTTAGCAAGGTCCAGCGGAGGAAATGAAAAGCAGTACCGGTTTCCGCTCACTTTACAATTAAATAAAAAATAGCAAAATCACATGAAAAATAACTAGTTTCTCCTCTTCTTAGCACCTCCCCTTTTTGAGAAAATTTCGCTTTCTTGGAACTCCACTGTGGCTCTTCGTTTTCTTTCACTCCGTCTTATTGGCTGTTGTTCTTCGGATGCTCCTTTCTTGTTGTTTGCTGCAATTAATGTTGGTTTCTCCGTGGGGAGCTTGAAAGTGTCAAGAAGAAGTTCAAGTGCTAGGTTCGGTTCATCTGCTTTTCGCTCACCAAACCTTCTTCGCAGCTGGTTGCGATGTCGGATCCATATTTGTCCTCCCACTGCTACTTCATACATCACCTTTCCTCTTTTACCTTTAATTACTCCGTTTTTCCATTTCTCGCTTCCTGGTCTGTAGTTCCTTACGTACACCTGCGTGCCGTTTCTATAGATATCATCATCGTTGCTTTTCACTTTTGCCGGCCTCATTAACTCATTCATCGTTTTCAGTTTCCGTCCCATTAGTGCTTCTGCTGGTGATTTCTGTTCTGGAGCACTGTTGTTTGGGGTACTTCTATATACAAGTAGAAAACGCTGAATAATTTCTGCTAGGCTTCCCTCCCCCTTTGCCTTAAGTACAGCTCCTTTGAAGGTATCCACAAACCTCTCCGCTTGTCCATTTGATTGCGGATGGTACGGTGGGGAGCGAATATGTGTGATAGCGTTTTCTCGACAGAATTCACTGAAAATCTGTGACGTAAACTGGGACCCGTTATCAGTGACTAGTGTCTCTGGAAACCCATGACACGCGAATAGCTTCCTCAATGTTTCCAGGGTTTTCTGCGTGGTCGGAGGAACTACAGGATGGATCTCTGGCCATTTCGAATATGCGTCTACTAACACCAAGTAGTAGACTCCTGACATGGGTCCGGCAAAATCTAAATGTACTCTGCTCCATGGACCCGCAGGAACAGGCCAGCTTACTGGTTCCACCTTCGGTGGGTTTTTTGATGCTCGTTGAATCGTTTTATCTCTTCTTGTGAATTCAGCAACTTTCTGTGTGGTAACAGTAAGTGCTCTCACAGCATGCCTGAAACTTTCTTTAGCGTAATCTCTCGTATCGATGGTGGCAATCACCGACTCTTCACTCTTCGTAGGATAGGTGCTTAGTGGAACAGCATCTAGTTTCAGGTCTGTAATCCAATCTAGCCCCAACAAGTTGAGATTGTTGTTAACCACATAACATACTCCATCCGTGGTTATTTCGTTGAATGACACTGAGCATACAACTTTGCCAATGATCACCAAACGATCGCCTGATGCACTTATGGCGAGTTGTTCTGTAGGGTGTAGTACAGGTTTCCCAATTTTATTCCATGTTTTTCTAGAAATAATGGTAATATCAGATGCTGTATCAAGTTGGAGGCTTACCGTATGACCATTTATCCGAACAGAAACGTACTTTCTGGCTGGTCTCTGATGAGCGTGATTCAGGGTGGATACTGAAAGTGACTCAGCCGGCTTACTCGGTGAATGGAATCTTCTTCTGAAACGTGATCGAGTGCGTATGTCTTTCTGCCTGCACAAAGTTTCTTTGTGTCCCAGTCTGTTACACTTTCTGCAACGATAGTTCTTAAATGGACAAAACTTGGCAAAATGCCATCCATCACAGTTCCAGCATCTGGATGGGGGAGTAATATTCTTCTTTTCGGCTGGTTTATCACGATGAGTTGAGGTGGTTGCTGGAGTGACTTGATGAGGAATAGGTTTTCGACAAACAGCATGAACTTCAGTGTCACCATTACCATCAGACTGGACAAGTGCAGTAACATGCTTTAAATTGGTCAGTCGTTGATATTCTGCGGCAATGTCATTTAGAGACAATGTTGGTTCTTGGTCAAGACGGTGAAGCAATGGCGTTCGAATATCAGCAAATTTTTCTGACTGTAGGCTGCAGATGAGCATTAACGATTTAAATTGGTTCTCCGATAGGTCTTTTAATTTAAACCGTTCACATTCTCTGTTTACAACTCCAACATGAGTTAAGAAATCATCTGATTCATTCATTTTTAACTTTAGGCAACGATATCTAATATTAAATAGAGAAGAATCGTCACCAAAGTGTTGACTGAGAGTTGAGCAGGTTTCAGAGAATGTTCTATCTCGAGGATTCTGAGGTAAAATTAGGTTGCAGTATTTGTCAAGTTCTGCTGCACCAAGCTTTCTGAGAAGTAGGCGAACTTTCCATGCATCGTCCTGTGAAGCTAAATCATACGTAAACAAATCTTCATATCTCCGGAACCAGGTATCAAAAGTAACATTAGCTTCTGGATCATAATTAAATTCAGCAATACTATTAATAATTCCATCAATTGAAAATGCAGAGTTGGGGACTGGAACATTCGAGGATGATTCAAGATTAGAGTTTTCAGGCTCGTAAAAAGCTTCATTAGTTTGAGTTGTTCATCCAACAACGAATCCATTTTAGTAGGATCCACAGTCACCATCACCCGTCGCCAATTGATATGTCGGAATATTATAAATAATAATAACGCCTACTGCTATGCAGGAACTAACCGCAACTCTAACCGGAAACTTATCTGCGCCAACTGATACTAGCAACCGTGACCAACGACTCGATACTGATTACTCACCCCGAAAACAAAATCAAGAACACCAAAGCAGCACCAGGAAGATTCAATTCTATCACAATTCAAGTCTGTATATATAGATACAAAACGACCTTGGGAAAAACAGAGTAATTAGCATACTAAAATGACATTACAACCAATCACAGTTAGCAAGGTCCAGCGGAGGAAATGAAAAGCAGTACCGGTTTCCGCTCACTTTACAATTAAATAAAAAATAGCAAAATCACATGAAAAATAACTAGTTTCTCCTCTTCTTAGCATATTTATTGACTAGTTGTTTCATGAGGTTAATGATGTCAGCAAAATATATAATTTTGACATACGCTCCTGTCTCTTGTTTCGCAGAATTTAAAAATCTACGAGAACATCTAAGGAAATCCATAACACTTAGAATAAATATTTGCTTGTCGACTAACCTGAAGAATAGTTGACGAGTGGAACAATCTGCCATAACACTTCGTTGCAGCTCCATCAGTTAACACATTCAAAATTTCGAATCAGCAGGGAGATTTTCATAGCCACTAGTAACAAGGACAATCCAGCCGTCTGTCCTAATCTAACTGACACTAGTGTTGAGGCTAGTTCGAGATAAAAATAGTAATTTAAGTTTTAGTTTTTGTAAAATTTAATCCACTTATCTAGATTTGTGTTTCTGACTGCTAAATTTATTTCTTTGTAAAATTCAGACCTTTATAAGTTAGGTTATTGATTTTATTAGTTTTTGAATTATGTGAAAGTGAATAACTGACGTTGTTGGTGAAAATTCTTTTGTTGTCTACAAATGATGGAATCGCTTAGTAGTAGGAAAGTGAATGTAACTTATTACTCCTGATAATGTCATGCTTCAACCTTTTGCGACAGCTTATTTGTTGAGTACTTGTGTGGTATTAGTGTTCCATGTGACAGCATTATTAAAGAGCGATAGCTAACCACAGGAGTAAAGTCAAATAATCCTTACTATTAAAATTAGGGATATGTACCAATACCTCATATACAGGATTTACTAAACGACCTAAAGAGTACAAAAATGCTTACTAAGATTGATTTGATCAGAGCATACTATACTCTCACTGTTACAGAGGAAGATATACCTGAAACAGCATTCACTATACCTTTTGGATTAAACGAGTTTATGCGGATGTGATTTGGAATAAGCAACGCAGCACAGACATTCCAAAGATCCTCGGACAACTAACTTCGGAACATGCTTTTCAAAAAGACGTAAATCGATGAATTACTGAATGCCGGTCGTATAGAGTGACCTTAGAATGATTGATCGAAAATTGAACTAGTATTCATCAATGTTAATGTGTTTTTGAAGTCGAAACTTTAGAACTTTTAGATTACGCAATACTGGAAACGGAATAAGGCTGATTCGTAAAGAAGGGAACGATATCAAGCAATATTCCATACCAAGTTACAAAACACAACTTGGGAGTCACTTCGGTTTAGTAAACTTTTTTCCGTCAACTTATACCAGGTAGTGCACATCATATTTAATAGTTAGCGGATGCAATTAGACGAAAACAGAAAGACTTCAGGTTAAAACTAGTTGTCGAAGCCGTCAACAAATCAAAGGATTACAGCAACTCAGTTTGAATAGTTAACAGTTGACTCCGAAACGTAAGCATAGACTAAAAATATAAAGCTCAGGTATTCATTTGCTTCCTTATTCTTCATAGGGATTATATTTCCCATTATCTTATATTGAATGATGAGAAGAATTGGGTGTTTGAATGACTAGGATCATGCTCCACTGACTCCTGCCCATGATACTGAAATAAAAAACTGTTACCTCATAATCTGGTATATTCTGTTAAATAGAATGGGATGTACCAAGACGTTAAAATATCAAATGTGTGCTGTCTATCTCTAAAGCACATCCAACTACACCTAGATGCATTAACACCTAATCTCCACTTCAATCACTATATGGTGACATCTCTGAGTTTAGGATTGATGCCAATAAGTATATGAATAAGTTCATGAGGAGGAAACGTGTGAAGAATTTTGAGAACATCGGCGTTTAAAAACGGCCCACTCAAAATAAAGCATCTGAATATATCACCTATATAAGATTTAGATTCTAACCAACTTGACGCCACCGTTTTATCACATCCTATTCTTGCTGACTTCCTAGTATCGGCTTGGAGACTATTTAGACTAAACGCCACAAAATACTAGATCAAGCACATCTGCCGAGTTCGTACTTTCGGCCCCAAAATAAGAATCTACACTTTTAAGTACTGTCGATGAACCCACACCTTTAATACGTCTTGAATCCCTCAAAGTTTACAACTAGGCAGTATCTGCAGGATCGCATACCATAGAGAATTCAGAACAAATCTCTCTTCTTATCACTAAGGGTTTACTCAATCTGGAAGGCTTTTGTGATTGCAAGACCTCAGCCGACTCATAAAACGATTCTAAGAGGTAGTAAGACAAGCATGTTTGTACACACGAAATCCTGTTCTCGTTTTGGAGCAGAGGCCGACCATGTTTGTACTAGCTCCTTACTCTACATACTTTTACTTCAGCATATATTACCACTACTAACACATTTATGCATTATTTATTATAATTTATACTTTCTATTTTATCTTTTATTTTCTTATATTCCTCTTGAATTCCGTTAAACCACCTCTGTGAGACATGCATTTATTCATTTTCAAGTGACATCAGGTTCCAAGCCAATTGTAGTGGACTATTGCACAGGCGAGTAGCTAGACCGCCCGCATTATATAGGAATGAATTGTACCCGTGTATATGACCAAGTTACGCTTGTCGTACAACCAGAGCAACTTCTATCAATTGGACCCACTCTTACGAATGAAAAGAAATCAGAAGGCACTGATGGATGGACTAGAAATTATATTTGATCGTAAACAGAGCTTCAATGGGACAGCAACGTCTAGGCTGGCAAACTAGAGAGAGATGCTACCCACGGTGGTTCGAGTCGTGATCTGGTGGTGATGCGTGACCGCGCGTCTTCAACTAGTAGTGTCCTCTAAAACAAACATGGTCAGCATCAATGTCGAGAGCCTATGTAACTATTTATTTTGGAGATTATTTACCGCTATAGCTCACTCCCCCCCTAATGAGTTTGTGAAGACCCTAGGACGTACCAGCCAAAGGATAAAACCTAATGTGTCAGATATTGGTAAACGTTCATTCGATGGCTTGCGATGTTGTGCAGCTTCTGGACGTCAGTTCCTACGCTATGGTGTCGTTGCATAAAATATTTGTACATGATAAATCCTTTTTCCTTCCACGTTGTTCTGTTCGTTTCCAGACGGCCTGGAAGTCGAAAAAAAATGTAAATCTGTGCATTTTGTATACGAAAGAATAATTGTTAGCTCAATGCGTCTATAAAAGGGTGTTAAACACCGATAACAAATAATCAAATACTTTTTTTTTCTTTTTTTTCAAACACGAAAATTTACAAACTGCATACGGTAAATTTTAAAATAATGATAATTATGGTTTTATCGTTTTTTGTTCATTTATTTTTATCATTATTATTTTTTAAAGACAACACAAGAATTGTTATACGTAAGGAGGTAGTGGGGATCGGGAGAAAATAAGTAGATATAGTATTCGCTTAGGTGTTCTGGAAATCATACATTTCTACCAGAACGCGTAGCTCTCAACGTTATGGAGCTCTTCGATATTTCCACTTGCGTACTAGTCGTTACTTGAGGCGTGGTGACTTCGTTCGTGTTAAGTTTTGCGGGTGTTGTAGCGAATTCGACACTACAAGGTTTACCTCCTAGGTAGGCTGCTTTGAGGCGGTCATTGCTGACGTCATACTTGTGGCCATTCTTGTCAATCGTATAGTACTTTGTTTCTCGTCTAAGAAATTCGTATGGCGTCCATAAATCTTCAAACAGCATCACGACGTACGGAAACGTGTGTACTATATTTTAAGGCAGGTCTGATAAAGGCGTTTGTCGACTGTTATCGAGTTTGAACTATCTTAACTGAATGCATAGCATTTGCGAGCTGGTTCACGTAAGAATTGAGATCCAGGTTTGTCGAAGTGAAGGCGGTTTCCACAAACTTACCTGGTAGTCGAAGATTCGATCTGTAAACTGATTCGGCAACACTGCATATAAACATCTTCATTTACCTTGCTGCGAATTCCGAGTAACACTAATGGTAAGGCGTCGATCCACTGAGGGGTGTTTGTAGCTGAAAGTGATACTTTTAGTTGTAGATGGAATCTTTCTACCAAACCGTTAGATTGTGGGTGATGGGCGGTCGTCCTGAAACGCGTAGTTCCAAGAAGTTGGGTCAGAGAGTGGAACAATCCAGATTCAAACTGACGTTCACGGACTGTTGTTATTGTTAATGGACAACTAAAGTTGGTTACCCATCGTTCGACGAAAGCGCGAGCAATCGTTTCACTAGTGATGTTGTTAAGTGGAATCGCTTCTGGCCAGCGTGTGAATCGGTCCACATATGTCAAAAGATATGCAAATCCATTTGATTCTGGTAGAGGTCCTACCAAATCAAGGTGAACGTGGTCGGATCAAGCGTCATGAGTTGGAAAAGTGCCAAGAGGGCATTTATTATGCTGAATTACATTGTTCTTCTGGAAGGCCATGCAAGTGCGCGCCCATTCTTTGATGTCTATATTCATCTTCGGCCAGCAGAATCTCTCAGTAATCAGTTTGCTCGTAGCACGAACTCCAGGATGAGAAAGGTTGTGCAATGTGTCGAAGATGATTCGTCGATAACTCCTGAGGATGACTTGACGGGCTGAACCTGCAAAAGAATCACAAATTAAAGTGTTCTTACCTTTTCCAATCGTTTTAGTTTGGAGTTTGAGAGTTGTTGCGGCTAACTTGTGATGAAAATCGATGTCTTCACTTTGAAGTCGAGCTAGTTCAACTAAGTCGATTCCTTGGATACGATTCAAGGAATGTATTCTCGATAAGGCATCAGTAACTACATTCTTAGCTCCCGATATATGTCGTATGTCAGTAGAGAATTAAAAAATATGATATGGATGACACGACTCTCGCGGAGATTACTTATCTGAAGATGACTTCATCGAAAACGTCAGTGGTTTATGGTCGGTGAATATTGTAAATTCCCGGCCTTCGATGGAATGTTGAAAATGTCGTACAGCACAGTACATGAATAGTAGTTCACGTCCAAAAAGACTGTATTTCGAATTAGTGTCGTTTAATCGCCTTGAGAAGAATGCTAAAGGCTGCCAAGCTTGGCCAGTCCATTGTTGCAGTACTGCGCCAATGGCTGAGTCAGAAGCGTCGACCACAATGCTGACGGGAGCTTCAGTATTGTAGTGAGCCAGCATAGTTACATTGGCTATTGCCTCTTTAGTTGCAACAAGGCTTTCTTTGATTCTATATCCATTCTGACTACTATTTTATTACCACGAAAATGATCCATTAGTGGTTTCACAGTAGATGCACAGTTGGGAATAAATCGTCGGTAGAAACTTACCAACCAGTCTGAATGTCGTAACGGCTCAATGGTGGTTGGTTCCGGATACTCCAGAATAGCCGCCACCTTGTATTTTTGTGGCTGTATACCATTATCATCAATAGTATGCACAAGGAAGTCCAACGAGATTTTTCTGTTTCAGAATTTCTGTATGTTAATGACAACTCCGTATTGTTGCAGTCTTCTGAAAGCTGTGTCTAGATGTTTCATATGTGTTTCCTTGTCTTGGCTTGCTATCAAGCAGTCGTCGACATATGCATGGACAAAGTCAAGCCCGTGGAACACGTCATCAATAAAACGCTGAAATGTTTGTGCTCCATTCCCCAAGCCGAAGGGCATTCGGAGGAATTCGTAAAGACCGAACAGGGTTACAATAGCCGTTTTCGGTATGTCATTTTCGGCCATCGGTATTTGATTGTATGCCTTTACTAGGTCAATTTTTGAAAATACTATCATTCCCTTCAACGTGGCCGTTAGGTCGTGAATGTGTGGTAAAGGGTAACGATCAGGCGTAGTTTGCGCGTTACGACGTCGGTTATCACCAGCGAGACGCCAATCATTGCTATCTTTCTTCGGGACCATATGTAATGGAGACGACCATGGGCTACTGGACGGGCCGATTATTCCCAGGTCAATCATATGATCGAATTCGTTCTTTGCGATTCTTAATTTTTCTGGTGCTAGTCGGCGTGCTTTAAAGAGTGCTGGTTGACCTGTAGTCGTAATGTGATGTGTAACATTGCTGGTTACATATGATAACTTTGACGTCGCCTTATTCAGGTCCGGATACTTATCAAGTATTAGCTGAAAATAAGGGTAAATTAAACGTTTAAAGCGAAGAGGACATAAGCTAATACCTGTTGCAGTGGTCCCCCACACGTACAGCTTTGTGTTGCTGTCAACTAGCCTCTTATTACCAGGACCCACAAGCAAGTTGTGGTGGCTTAGTAAATCTATGCCTGTGATAGGTATTTTCACATCGGCAATGGTGAAAATCCAGTGTATGGGTTTGCGCAAGCCAACGTTTAAGTAGACATATTTTTTTTCCATACGTGGCTGTTTGTTTTCCGTCTGATACCTGTAGGTCGAATGCAGCTTTATGTTGGCGATCAGATAAAGTTGCAGGAAGGACGCTGACTTCTGCGCCAGTATCGACGAGGTAGCGAACCTTCGTTATCACATCAGTGATGAACAACAGGCGTCTGTTTCCACTGATTACAGTTGCCGATAACGCGCGCCGGCGAGATAGATTCCCGACGCATCAACAGTGGGTTTGTGGCTAGGGAAACAACAGGGGTCTCTACACTTCTTTGAGTCCTTGCCATAAGTGTTGTGGTGCCAACACCAATGTGAAGTTTCCCTTCTTCCAGCTAGAGATGAGGATCTTTAGCGTGATGATTTTTGTCGTCAAGGATTGCTTGGTTGGCATTGTTCCTGTAGATCGAGGAAACGAGAAAGTGTATTGCACAATTTGGTTATTTCGTTTTCTGTCTCAAGAGGTTTTCCTGTAACGGAATAAACATAATTGTGGCGAGTTCTGGTGATTTCCAGAATTCGATCAGCGGATAAAGATAGTTCATCTCCTGGGTTGTTGTTTAATGATACCAATACTGCTTGCACTTGTTGTGGCAGTTTTGATAGGAAGAGTTGACGGAAGAGACCTTCACCAAAAGTGCGTTGACCAATTGCCTCTTTCATACGCGATAACATTTCCGTCGATAAACCGCTCCAAGCTCAATGGTATGTAACGACTCGTCAAGATGTTGTCTGTCTAACAAGTCTCCGCGTTTGAAAATTGATCATTTGAGCTATTCGTAAGGCTCTAGGCAGTCGGGACTGAAAAAAGAAGGGGTGACGTACCCGTTCGATTCACGCGAAAGTGACCTTACAACCGCCAGAAATTAAACGCGTGGATCTGTCACACCGTGGTCTCAAAATTCCGCTTCTGCATAGCAGAACCAAGCTTTCACATTATCTGCCTAAAAAGGAATGAGCTGAAAGCCTGGAGGTATGGGGGTTTTAATCCTAATAAGCTTAGGAGACTGATCAGACATGATTAAAATAGTAATGTATGCAAATACAAAGACACTGCGTAAAATATGCGGAAAAAATAATAAAAAACACCAACAATACTCTAATAAAACTATGAAATGGAACGAACTTACAGTAATGATCGTGTCCAGATCACGTCGTGCTTACCATTGAAGTGTACCCGGGTATATGACCAAGTTACGCTTGTCGTACAACCAGAGCAACTTCTATCAATTGGACCCACTCTTACGAATGAAAAGAAATCAGAAGGCGTTGAAGTATGAAAGAGAAATTATATTTGATCGTAAACAGAACTTCAGTGGGACAGCAACGTCTAGGCTGGCAAACTAGAGAGAGATGCTACCCACGGTGGTTTGAGTCGTGATTTGGTGGTGATGCGTGACCGCGCGTCTTCAACTAGTAGTGTCCTCTAAAACAAACATGGTCAGCATCAATGTCGAAAGCCTATTCAACTATGGTGTAGAGTAGCCTTTGAAAATAATTGGATGTTGGATTTAGAGGATAAAACATTCATTTTCAGCCTGTAGTCTAGACTGAAAATAATGACTTTATCCAGTCACGTCGGATAAATGAGTGGGTGCTTCTAATTATAAATCAGACCAAATAAGATTCCTTACTACAACAACTGATAACTGTGATTAGGTTGATTGGGTAACTTTATACTCGCACAATTGAAGGCTGAAACTGCTGTGATCGCGCGTTAAACAACAAAGTTCACAACGTCAGATGGACTGGCTAGGCGGATTGTCTTCCATAAAGGGCCAAATAACGAACATTACCAAAGATCTTTTAGCCGAAGGAACACGTGAAATTAATGGTTTGTACTCTTTTCAAAGACTGTTTATCAATAGATCCTACAAGTGAATTACTGCTAGCACGTACACGTATATGTGAACTTGAATCGGTTGTTGAAAATCAGAAGACAGAAGTTAGTTACTATTACTTATCGTCTTATGATTAGATTAACTCTCTTAGGTCTAGAAACGAGGACCTATTGGTCCAGCTGGAATCATCACAACTTAGGCTGGATCATACTAAGGAATTATTTATTGAACAATTACGTGATAAGGAGGTACGCGTTCACTTGTTCGTACTTACTTTGTGCGTCTGTATATTGCCCAGATTATATATTTGTAAAGCGAATTTATTAGTGGCACCAACTACAGCATGGCTCAAATACTCAGTTTTTATAAATTTAACAGCTTTCGAAGTATCCACCCGTAATCTCCAGATTATGAGATATGTAATCATCTTATTAGTAGTATCGTCATCCTTTTACTTAGGCTGTTCTGAAGAGTAATGATTAATAAATTCAATGCAGCTCATCAGGCACAATTTTATTTACTCCACTTTAGTCTACCCCTGAACGCGATATCAATAGGGTGTCGTAAATATTTTAAAGTATGAATCCTGATATCGAGAATCGCCATGAGCTAGATAACCTTCGAGCAATCAGCAAGTGCATAGTCTTAGTATTGGTCTCTGCGGGTGTACTAGTCTACTGCCCGATCGGTGAATCTAGCTTAGGACCTTCAGTTTTCATGCTGGAAGTATATCAGTTAGACAACTAGGTTAACATTCAGTGGCTGGTACTTCAAACTCCAGTCACTTAGCGTTTAAATAAATAAGTGTATACAGGCTTCTTGAGCTCCAACTGTATGAAAAGCGAACAGTTAGTGAGATTATTGCGACCTTAGTTTGATTAACGGTTCATCAAATATGGTTAGTAAAACAATTGCAAAGTACACTGAAAGGTAATGTAAGCCCCAGCTTCTTACTGTCTGCAAATATCACCCCATTTTTCATCATCGAAAATGGGGCTCTGAAAGATTACAAATCGAGAGTGTCAAACAGCACATCATGACAGAAATATTTATACTTCAAAGAATAGTAGTTTAGAAATTCTTGGCTTAATTAAAATACAAGATCTTGCAGATTTTATACACCTACATTCAGGGGTTCTTGACTGTTGGTTACAAAAAATAACTACATGTTTTTGTGCCAATCACAGGAAACGGGCTAAGTTGTCAGTTTCAAATGCTCATGCTTCTATAAAATTTGACGTTAAGCAAGAGTTCAATAATAATGGACTTAAGCCACAAGATTAACGTCACTGCGTGAATAGTTATCTAAGTTTATAATTAGTTATTAATTACCAAGTATGTTTCGTTGAAATAATGGCGAAGTATCTTTTGATTGTTGTGAATGTCCAGTTCTCTAAAATGCTTACAATCGTTACTATAGGAATATATATGAGTGGAAGTTGGTTAGCTTTATTAATCAACATAAATGCTTGTTTCTAATAGGGATTTTTCAATCAAATACACTGCTTACTTATAAACTATGAATATTTATGAAGTAAAAAAGTATCATAACTATTCTGAGTACGAATTTCCCCACCTTAATTCGAAGCAAACGTAAAATATGAGATACTACCAGTTTGCTTGCACCTGTTGTAACGCATGCATCTTAAAGACAGTTTGTATTCAGTACATATTCACATATTTTTGACGTAGTTATAAAATAAAAACCATCAATCTTATAGGCAATTTTACTCATATATGAACGAATTAATCAAATTTAGACACCTGGTGTATGAAAGACATTTAGGAAAAGTTATATTTGTAAATAGTCTCAGTAAATTGACTTAATAAAGATTCCATTACTTCACTCAGCTGACTGGTTCGGGATCTGTCAGGTAAATAATTGAAATTATCTAATATAGGTGTAAATAAAAACAATGCAACGATGTATTTAATGGTTGTATATTCATATGTTGAGTAGGTACATTTTTTCAAAATGGAGTCATTCTAAGGGGAGCCAGTGGTCAAAATGTAGTACGTGAAGTAATGTATAAGTAGCTAATATATTCACGTACATAGCTCCAGGCTGTGGTTACAGATAAAATTAAACAATATGGAGACTGACTCGTCAAATTATGAAGGATTTGAGGATTAGTAAAACAAATGTATTTGAAAGAATTACGGGTTGAAAAATAGATGTGTCTTTACCAAAAGTTGACCCCCGAAATTTGACCATATAATTCAAAAGTATATAAGTAAACGTGTGTTTGTTACTGCTTTAATTAAACTAGTTGTCAACGATAAACCAAAGTATAATGGACGACTAAATAATATAGATGTGGTTTGCTGTAATTCATGGTATTTGAAATCAAAAGAATATTAATAATGTTTAGTAGATACTCTCTAAAATCATCTCCTAATAATTAGTGCGACTAACACCGCCCCGTCTTCTTGTTTATCCCGATTGGTTTCTGCCCATGTAGGTATGGCATCAACTGCTTATCTATCAGCTGTTCGGTACTTCCTGGTTTCTAATGATTTTCTTACGCACATCACTTCGTTTTGTCAAGATTCAAACTATCACCTTTGCTACTAGGACCTGCATTAATTTATGGGTATCTCCTAGAATACGTTGGCTTGCAAAAACGTTAGTTTTTAAATAATTCTGTCTTATTTTAACCACATAGTCGAGAATAGCTTACTTATGGTTAACACTTTCGACCTCTTCGATGAACTTAGTGCAATCCGACCATCTGTTGACATATTCGTACAATTCATCTAACATGTCTGATTTCATTATAACAAGGACATTATTTACATACCGTAATGGAAATTTAGGTGGCGTGACATTTTGAGAATGCACTTGCTTTGAGTGAGTGCATAAACAAATCCACAATAAATTTGGACACTGGAGTTTCTGTCACTACGCCTGTTTGTTCAAAGCGATCTCAAAATATGCAACACAGGTGTAATTCTGTAGAATTAATAATTGCAGAAGTGTCTAAATGGCAATATTATTTCAACTCATCATTTGATTAAAAATACCTATATCTTCTATCTGGTATAATATTGACTAAAACGCCAGTTAATAAGAAATAAGCACCAAAACTTGCCATAATTCTTCCAGACTGATAGCAATGATGCTATTTTTTGGATGCAAATGAATTTTCACTTTCACATTTATCCTTCTTGTCATGTGGTCTAAGAATCTCGATGAGTTCTTAACATTACGTTTACCTACATTTTATTCCTTGCATTTCTGATGCTGTTTGTTTGAACCGGTTTAAAATCAGTCAATCATAAAATAAGCCAAAATAATTTCAGAGACGTGAGTAGTTGGTCAGTTTTAACTTCCCTGTTGCTCACAATATTCATAATATTTAATAATATATAACTAACTAAACACAGGCTTCTGGACATTCATTGTATGAGACTCAGTGATATCATGCCAAGTTGCCAAGGTTAGTGAAGAATAAATTGATTTAGAAGTCTGTTGATCGACTGCTTGATTACCTTTAAATTAAGTTAATATTATGAGACTATGTAACCGAAACAACAACAACAAAAGTTTATTTCATCTAAGTGATAATCTTTCGTCTAACATGGATATAAATACAATGAACACGATAAATTTACATCCTTACAAAAAAAGCTGTGTTATGAAATGTAGTTGAAGAAAAAAGAACAAATAAGCAATGCGTGCAGATTGTTTTTACTAATTATTCTAATAACAATAAAAAGTGGATAAAATTTTGAATTGCTAATAATATTATTCGCTAAAAAATTCACTTCAAATCAATCACCACACTCTTCTCATTCGTCTTCGATATACATACATAAAATATGACTACCAATGGCAGTTTATCATTCAATGCCAAGACGTAAGTAATCTGATTGAGGGGAGAAGAAAGTTAATAAAATCCATATTTGTCACATGTTTGCATGCACAGAAGTAAGTAAGCATACATATACGTGTGATCAAAATGTTTATATTTTAAAGCCATACGTTGGTGGTGAAGGATTACCGGCATTATGACTTACTGATAATAAAGAAGGATAAAGTTGTGACGAATTAGCTGACGACGCATCCGTGTTCATGAACATATTCGGTACATATGATGAATGTGAAACATTAGGTAAATTCGACACATTTATGTGACCCGATGACAACTGTTCAGCTAGTTTTTCACATTTAAATCTACGTTCATTGCATAATTTACGCAGAGAAATGAAATCTTTTAGAAAGACATCAACATCCATAGATTTGTCAAGAAATCGATTGGCTAATTCCTAGGAGAGGATAATACATAAAATAAGCAACAATATTACTTCAGATTGTTCTTCCGCTTGTGCATTAGCAGTTTGTAATAAGGCAAGAATTACACTAGGCGAGTATTTTGTGCCGATATTGTCTTTGATGTTCAAATGAGAATGTACTTATTATCTATTATGCAAGACTTACCAACTTCTAATTTAAGTTTCATGTATTGACCTTCTAATTGTTTATAATTAGAATAGGCTTCAACAAGTTCTGTTTTAATCATATTAAAAGTTGGCTCCATAGATAGGTTTGTTTCAGCTTGACATCGATTTTCATGCATACATGTTTCTAAGTCAGATTCAATTTTTTTAATCTAATATTTTAATAAAAAGGAAATATTTAATAGGCAGCTTTTAATAACACATACTTCAGAACAATTTTTGGCCAACTTTTTTACTCCTTCATGGTCAGATAACAATGCTTCGAGCTCTGTTTTAGATAATTTTTCCAAAGAGGATAGAATTTCATCTTTATTCTCCACTCCATTGTAATTTGTTGCATTAATTACTGAGTTATAATTCATAATCTAAAAGAAAACAAATGCATCATGAATTCTTCTAAAAGGAACTCTCTTTTCAAACAAATACATCAATGCACAATTTTTATTCTAATCATTTTGATTTTCCTGCTTTATATTTTGCGAATAAATATGCTATTCGACCAGTAGAAACTTATTTTGTTGCTAAGTTGAGTTGGCTTTTAATATAATTCTTATATCAATCATTAAGCTTCATTAGTAGTTATAATTCGAACAATTCAATACTATTACGTATCTATCGATTAGCATTCCATTTATCCTAATAACTCAAAGCGTGCATCATCACATTGTTCTAAAAAAACATCAGCTTTCTGTACACATATAGATTGAAAAGCAGTGCACACGTTTGCAAACTTTCATATACCATTGAAATAGGTTGCCATATCTTCGTTAATATTCTTCGTAACGGGTTTGATTAAATTTACTTAATCTTGCAGCAGCTTTATCTATGTTTTCTGAAACGATTAGTTCGGTCTCTTTCTTAATTACGGTCACAGTTATACATACTGTAATTATAAAATGAGTTATATATATTTGTAAAATTCCAATGAGTAGAAATTAAAATTTCTGACGTTTCGCGGCTTAGTGTAAGTCGCTTCTTCAGAGAAATATATATAACTCATTTTATAAACAACCTATCCAATGCTCAATTTATTTGAAATTATCAAAATTAACCTTGGTAATGATGTATACTATAATTAGTTTTTTTTGCCTGTTTCTTTCCTTGATGTCGAAAATGGTTTATTCTTCCACTTTATATTGTCGTCATTGTTTTACGTCAAAGTTTGTCTTCTGAGTTTTCTATTGTCGTTTTCACATCACTTTCATTTCAGCTTAGCGATAGTCTAAGTTACTCATATGTATTATTGCACCTTAGATTTCACAATTCCATTCTTTCGATAGGTCAATTTTAAATCAGGTCGAATTTCATATTATAACTTGTCAAACTTTTAACATTAATCGAACTATCAGTTGACTAATTATTTATCATATATTTGTATGATTTTGCGGCAATGAAGATTATTTCTCTGAAAAGGAGCACTTCGTTTAATAAATCTTAGTTATAACTGTTCAGTCTAATATCTATTTAAATTGTGATTGCCAACTAACTTCTTGTAATAACATTACACCTTTATGTAATACTTTATATCTCCATCAGCGAGATCTGTTAAATTTAGCCTAACATTTAGTATCATATTGCCATTAAAAATGTGTTTTGAATTAGCTCCATAATCACGATCAGTGGCTGGAGACATTGTGTTACATGACTCAGAATCGGCCATAGTGGCGCAAATGTATTTAGTTTTTGCATTTTCTAAATCCTAAGAACCATTATTCTTTCGTACTCATGTCTACTTCATTTCTTCCTGGTGAATTAAGCTGTTGTGTCAATCTTGTAAATATGGTCTCATCGTGCTAATATAGTACGGCATCATATACCTTTGCGCATATGCGTCGTGTTCTACTTTCATGATTGACTCCTAATCAAGGGAGCCATTTAGCGATAAATAATCAGCCATCTTATTATACAAACATTATGCTCTGAATTACTTTGATGTATAGACATGCACTTCTACAAAAACATTTGAAAAATGTTGTGAATAAGGTGGTTGGGAGGGGGTGGTGTTGTATGGATTGTCTAGATTCTCTGACCTCAGTGGTATTGTCTTGATGTTCCATAAAACACAAGCCATATACATTGCACTGAATTAGTAGTTAGTATCCGTAAGTATGACATGTACTTTGGGTTATTTTTTAAGTGTGATCACTTGTGATTATCGACTTCTACAAAGCCAGCACACCGATCGAGAACAACAATGACTTTATTCTGTGCCTGTAAATCTCTTAATTAAATAGTTCCATGCTAGAATAGGAAAAATGCAAGATTGATGAGCTATTTGTATTTGTAGTCATTCATATTTCAGGCATTTACTTATGTATAGACAACCAAATCCAGACTATGCAATTGACCAATTTTAAAATCTGTATCAACACAAAACAACGACATTACTTATAATGAAAGGGAGTAATAGGTGTATAAATAACTGGCTTTACTTTATGAATAAAAGCGATTTGATAGCAGTTAGTGGTCAAATGGGGGAGGAAAATTAACATAATAGAAGCATGTTCAATACAAAAAGTATCAATATATTATAAAATAATCTTTCAAAAAGTAGTTCTTGAAATTTAGTAATTCTTCAAAATCCGTCGTCTACAACATTACATTTCCCAAATAAAAATACTTCTCCAAGACTGAAGGGAATAAATGCCTCCTGTCACTGTTAGTGGTGAACCATTTTACTAGTCGAAAGTACATTTATATCAGTAGCTTTATGAGTGCTGTTAATGACGTTAAAGATCACATCAGTTTATACATAATGTAAGCCAGATAGGCTTTTTTTCAACCTGGGGATCTTCAGCGCCGTCGTAATGTGAGTTTAGCTGTAAAACCTTTAGTTTACCAGACGTTGGTATGAGCATTTCTGCCCTATGCTTGTAATCTCAGTCTCTGCTGAGGATGCTCGAAGACATTGATCCTGTTATCTCACCACATCGACCATGGTAGCTTGGTCATGTTTAACAAATGTAATCTCAGCTGCCTTCTTGTCGCATAGAGGTATTCAGTGTATGACTGCGCCATGGCATGAAATAAAGCTATATAAAATTGGTATCTGCCGGTTCATCACCACTACGTGGTTGGGATAATAAAGATGATACAACTCAGTGGTTTCAGACCTTATCATATGTCCCAGAATAGAAATCAGTAGCGATGCTGCTACAGTTTTCTGTTAAATTCTTCATAATAATGAGATGGTCTTCCTCAATCAAAGCGATTTTTCATGGGTTATATTTCTATCTATATCTCCTATAATATGATCCTCGTGTTCCCTTACTAAATTTCTATTTTCTGATTATGGTCACCTATCCTCTTTTATCTCTATTTGTGTAGTGCATACATTTTTAGTGCTCATTTGTACCTGAGTTTTGCATTTAAATAAATATATAAACGATGGAATCAATAACAGCGTCTATCACTTTTGATAACTAGTTTTCCTCATAAAAACTGGAGACAATAATACCCATAGACCGGATAAGATTAATTGCACACATGTGGAATCGGAAATCGCTGTTGCTCGAAACATCGATATCGAATTAGTCTGCAGTCTCTTTTCTGATAATTAAAACTCATTCTCTCTCACACAACAAACGCAGTTTAAGAACATAAAATGAACAGAAAGGTCTTTCTCGTGCTTTCGTCTCTTAAAACTGCTCGTTCACGGATACTCTTGCGACAGTCTTGACAAACTGTTGTATATATGCATAAATTGGATCATATTATTAGCATACTAGTAACAAATGTTATTTTAAGTGATGGTTTGAATACAATTGTATCTTTTGCACCATATGTCAACTGTTTAGATTGTAATCACCAAGTTACGATCCGAAATTTCTAATGAGCGTGGAGAACCTGAAGGTCAACCAGAAGCTTCACTTGGTACTACTGTCAGTCATATTGATATTAGTGTATCCAAATCTGGACTAAGACAGTATCTTGGTGAGCAATTCACGTGTTTGCTTATTTTGATTTGTTATTTATTATAGCCATCATGATTATATCGATTAGAATTTCTATAAACGTGATTTAAGGAACATAACGAAAGTGGCCTTTCAGAAATTATGTACCGTGTACTTTAACGAAGCAAAATTTTACAAAAAAATAATTTACGCAGGCTGTTATTAATTTGATATTTACTAATCTGCAGTCATGCTCGTTGAACCATTTACCACTATCTTTCTTTAAGCCTACACTTATAGAATGCCTAGTTAGTATTATGAATGATATCATTTTAACTGAATCGGTAACTTTTTGCCCTTATCTAGAAAATTACATTGTTAGATCGTCGGTAACAGCACTGTTATGACAACAAAAATTGCTATGGTGGAAATGTACGACCAATTAGTTGATGTGACCCTGTGTGCACAAAATCACAGTGACTAACGTTAATAAGAAGGCCTAGGTGGTCGCTGCATATCTGTCCAATGCCCACTCAGTCACTGGTCGGAAATAGGAGGAATACAAGATTGATGGACAACCAGACATTATCATATTGTATTTCAGCCATTCCTTTATATATACATAAACAAGACCACGTAGTCAACCAACCAGGTAGTCTGCAGCTACCGACACGACTCAAACCAGTAGTCAGTGACTTCATGGACTGATGCCATGTTTTAGTTTGGCCGTCTCTAACTCTCTCCCATCCTCCTGCTCCTATATCAGCCAACATCGTGCGTCGAGGTAAACGGTGGTTGGGCATACGCAACACGTCCCAACTACCTCAGTTGATGAAGATTTACAACCTCGTTGACTGATTTACCATCTTTGACTAATACTCGTCTTCTAACCTCGTTATTACTTACTTGATGATCCCAGCTGATGCGAGCGATGTTTCGAAGACATCAGTGATTAAAAACTAATAACCGTTAAATATCATCTAACCTTAATGGCCACGTCTTACCTCTATACAGTAAGACAAAGCGGACTGTTGCGCAGTACACTCTTCCCTTCGTTGAGAGACGAATATCTCGCCTACGCCGTAGGTGACGTAAGTTGTCAAAAGCCAAACGAACCTTTTGAATTCGTACTAAGTTTTCGTCAGAGACTAATCCATTAGGGCTAATCAGACTTCCAAGATAATTGATATGTTCGACGTGTTCAACTATATCATTACATTTGGCTCAGGTGTTGACGAAGACCAATCCTGGAGCAATAGTTTTCATTTAGAGGGGAAGAAACGGATTCCGAACATGTTTGTGTTGGAGCTTATTGCTGTTAATATATTGTACATCTTAGCAGAGTCTTCACCAAACAGGACTATGTCATCACCATATTCTAAGTCAATAAGTAAATCTCCTGGTAGGAGATCAATTCCTGAAAAGTCAGACGATGAAATTGTAATTTTCAACACTGTAAATCGACTATAAAATTAAGTAAAAATGGAGACAGTTAGCAGCCTTGACGGACACCACTTGAGGTTACAAGTTCGGATGACAGCTTTGACACGACTAATGGTGTTTGAGTAGATAGCCTTAATGAAATTTATATACTTCTGGGATACACCTTTTAATGGAAGACATTGCCATATAACTTCTCGGTCTACAGAGTGAAATGCCGCTTTCAAGTCAAGAAAAACCACGATTGTCGGGCGCTAAAAAGTATGTCTGTGTTCTAAAACCTGACGAATGATGAATATCTGGTCCATACAACCGCGACCACGTCTGAAACTAGCCTGGTTTTCTCGTAGTTGTAGATCACGAGTTGTAGTTAAATGTCTAATAATTATAAAAGATAGTATTTTAGACACTATACTAGTCGAACTAATTCCTCTATGGTTATCGCGGGATGATTTTGACCCTTTCTTATGTGCTGAGACGATTAACGATCGACATCAGACAGACGGAATTATGTCAAGTTCCTAAAGTCAGAATATCAGTCGTCCTAGTCGTCAAAGTGGGACCACCATCCTTAAAGACCTCTGGGGGTAATCCATTTGGACGCGCTGCCTTGCCTCGCTTTAGACTGGTTATTGCTTTTTCGACTTCAACAAGGATCGCGGGACCTAAATGGACTTTTCATTCTGACTGCCTTAAAATAGTGGGAAGTTCTAGAGCAGCTGAAGACCAACTGAACTGCTCCTTGTAGTGTTCAGCCCACTGCTCTAAACGTTTAGACTGAGAGCGGATGAGCGTTTCATCTCTTTCTGAGATTGTCTCACAAACGCTTTATTTTTAACCGCGGTTTCTTTTATTAACTTGGGAAGTTGTTTAGTGTTACCTAACGCCGCTGTCTTTTCTATCTCGTTGGCTCTCGTTACCCACCACTGCTCACGATCGTTTCGCCGACTTTTTGCCAGTTTGTATCTGATTACTCTTCGTTCCTCATTGTGTTTAGAGCCTGATGGAATAAGTTTTCGGGAGTCCATCAATTTATTAGAAGCCATCGAGATCCACCGACTCTTCTTGACATGTTGGTTTAAGTCCTTGATAGATGTTACTATAGATGCCTTAACTGTTTTGGCATCTTACCAAGCAGTATCTAGTTGGGTGGGATCTTTATAATTGCCTAAGTGATTCTCCAGTTGTTCCTGGAATTTAATCTTGGCTGTTCCGTTGCTGAACTGAATTCTGATGGGTTTTCCTGCGCGTACTAGGGCATGATTAGAATCTAAATAAGTACTCCAGGATGATCGGGCATCTTCTATCAAGCCCCTTCAACTATGACTGATGGCGATATGGTCTATTTGAGTCCACCGTTGAGTAGGGCCAGGAGGTCGCCGTGTTAGACGATGTCGTTCCTTATGCTTAAAGTTCGTGTTTGCTAAAAATAAACGATTTTCGTAGCAAACTTGTAGCAGACGGTCGACGTTATCCGTTCTCTCAGCTGGAACATTGAAGCATCCACCTAACTGTCTTTCAGACTGATTCAAGCTACCTGTTTGGAAGTAAAATCACCAGCCATGAGTACCAAATCTGAGTGTTTGACCCTATAAATAAAGTTCAGAAAGTTTTCTATGAAATTCATCTTTCACTTCATCCGGGCTGCAGTCAGTGGTAGCAGAGGCAGAAACAATGGAAAGACAACGGTGTGTGTCCCTATGTTTCCGAATCCTTACCGAACCATTTAATTGGATGGCGAATTGGTGATTGTTGACAGAAATCTTTTCAAGAAGTGCCTGTTCTGCTGTCATACTTAACGCAATACCTACACCGGCTAGCCCACTAGAAGTTTCTGTTGAGTCGCTTCTTTCTAAGTCGATCATTCATGCACATTTACATACCGTCAACCAATTAGGAAATTAACATTATTGCAAAACAAGGGAGACAGTGGTATTGAAATGGAGTACCTAAACACAATTAAGTAATTGTAGTTCGCAAATGGGAAATGAAATACTCATAGTTATTAGATCAAACGAATGGATATTGTGAGAGGGTCATAATAGTAATAAAAATTTAATGTTTACTTTGCACACAACTAAAAGAATTAAAATATTCTTCTGAAACACAGTTTCGAAAGCGAGTTATTTTTTCTTGAATCGCCCGACATAAACTCGACAATAGATCTCATGACCAGTAATAGTATGCCCTTTTCAACTCTTTGACTGAGTACCTGAGTGGATATCGATGTGAATGTACGTCGGGAATGCTTTTATTTTTCTTATTTAAGATCGTTTCTCGTTGTTAGAAAATCGTATATTTTCGTTCTTAGCTATGTTATCTATTAGTAATTTAGTAGGTATATTAAGAATCCAGTGACCTAAGTAGACCCTCATGCGCTATACTTCGGACATTATTTATTGTTTAAATCGTGAGAGTACTTTTACCTCAATCGCTCAACGAAATTTCAACAGTTTGTTAGTGTAAATTACACTGATTGTTTAAAAGCCAATGGAAGAATTTTGTTTTTTTCAGATTAAATCAGCTGCTTTTCTTGCACAATGTATTCATTGAAACTAAGTCTATGAATTTCAATATAACAATGTATCGCCGATTCTTAAAACAGACGGTTTTCTATTTCCGTAGATCACGCAAGCGAAGACTATCAAGTTCCGTCGAGTATATCACATTCAGATGGTACAGTCACTTGGGATGAATTAAAAAATGAGGTTGTTCAGCTTCGTGCAGAACTAACTAAATGGAAGAGAATTGCTAAAAAGGTATGATTCGAAATCCTTACTTCTCATTTACTTTTTTGAATTATTACATAACATCTGGGAAGCAAGTTATCTGACATTACGTTGGAAAACTGCTATCACCCCGTTTTCATGTTGATTATTTGTCATTAATACAGTCATTCTTGCACCAATTAATGTTTGTTATTTCTTTTTGTTAAATTTGAATCTGCTTTACTCTGTTTACTGATGCATTTATGAAATTATCATACAGGAGAATTGCGTGTCAATACAATACGATGCAGTAGTACGATTTGACCATTAGACAATAAGTCATTAAATCCGATACCCGATAATTCGATACGCGCACACATTGAATCCTACTTGGTTAAGAACCAGGATTAGAACCAATATGGCTCTGTTGCAAACATTCCTAACAGTTGAAAATGTAAAACACAATATCAAAACATATATATAGTCTCTTCTCTTTAGTATAGTTCAATAGATCTGTCTATACTAGTTGACTTAATGTAGCAGAACACATCAGAAATGTTTGATCTCAAGCACATCACCTGCTAACGGCTGCTATGCATTTAGTTATACACTCATTCTCGTTATTATTCTTGATAGCAATCGACATCAGCTATGCTTTTATAACCAAATATATTGATATTACTTTCCATACTCTAACTGATAATTTTACTTAATCGTTACTTCTATCGTGAACTGAGAGTAATCAATGAATAACTAAAACGATGAGAAACCAAATATTTTGTCTTTGTTTGAGGTTCCAATTACCCTTCAGAAGTTGAATACAAGCCGTTCAAATTTGCAGGCACCGGCACCACCTTTAAACCACTGGGTTTAAGTTCAATAGTCCAACTCCAATTGATTCGTAATGTAGCGCGACAATCATCCAGTGCTACTGGTTATTAATGACTTTACTCCAGGTGTGTCTTAATTCCAACTGTCACTTCTTAAAACTTCAGAAATCCATTCCGAATACAGTCACCAGTGAACGCATTGAGTTTGGTCAGTAGGTTGTTTTTATGAGTTGTATCGAGAGTAATGTAGTGGTATTATTTAGTCACTACTTTCGCAACTAGGTCTGAAACCATCTTGGCTCTCTAGGATTGACTCCTACCTAGCTCTTTCCAGGCGTCGGATAATTATCGAGGTTAATATCCTAGACATTATATCAGTAAAACTGATCAACTGTTAAATTCCACTGATCCTCCCACTTCCTATATTGTTTCCATAGGATTGTCTTGGAACCCGCTAACAATCGTATCGGTCATGCTCCATATGATTCATCCTATAAAGTTCCGTTAAAGTTATGCTTGACAGTATTTATCTGTTTATATTTTGTTTTTCATAACAATAGTTTAGTTAATTCAGTACTAAAGTCGTTTCTTCCCTCTGTTTTCTTTTTTACTTTCATTTGTCTTATTAGAAAGAGAAAACTGCAGATAATACTTCATCATATGAGTTGCTAAATATAGAATTGGAAAAACAAGTCGAAGTATGTGTAATTTTATATTATGTGATTTATAACAAGGTTTATTAAGTAGAACTATAAAAATTGGTATTTAACAAAAAGCATAGAAATGGTCTATATTTACAATTATTCAACCTTTTGATAAGTCATATTTTGTTTATGTTGTGCTTGTAGAGTTATATAATGAAATCTTATTCAATCAAGAAATTTATTTATTATTAGTCTTTTGACTTATATTTGAAATGCTTCTTCAAGATGATATCAACTGTCTGGTCTCCCTCGAAGTTCTTCGGAATCATGTTTAAATATACTGACACTTAGTTATGTGATTATAAACACCTGACTTCGAAGCTTGTCTTCTTAATTTTTTCCTAAACTCAGCTCAAAACACTGTGTATTAAAAGTAAGGCATGAGCATGAAGATGCTTAATGCTTACGCTAATCATTCACTACCTGTAAAACATTAACAGCGTATAGATCGCCACTTATCTACATCGGTCCGATTCGCTAAACACTACTTCACCGTATCATGATGAATGTCGTGGTAGTAGTAGTATCAGTCGTTCAGTCAGTCAGTTAGTTACAACGTAGTACTTGGTACATACGTACATCAGTTCAAGTTGCCATGCCCCAATTAGCAGATAGAGATTAAATTGTCAGACCAAATCCCAGAGTAGGGGAGGTAGTAACAGAGTAAGTACTAATGGAAAGGTATAGAGATCGGAGATTTGAGAAAATATGATTCAATAAAGAGAAAATTATGATAAGCTCAAAAACTTAGAATCTGGAGGAAGACAAGGAGTGGATGCACCTGCACCACTGCCAACGATTTTGAGCCATATCACCTAAAGTCTCTAACCATTTGTTACGATCATCGTGTGGGCCCCTACCAGGTAGTCTACATCTATTAACATGGCTCAGTCCAATCGTCAATGACTTCATGGATTGGTGCCATGTTTTCGTTTGGCAACCCCTAGCTTTCTTCCAGCCTACTCCCACACCTGACAACATTGCTCGTCGAGGGAGATGGTGATCAGGCATACGTGACACATGTCCTAACCACCTCAGCTGGTGAAGATTCACTACTTCATCAAGAGACTTAACGTATTTACCTAATACTCTATTTCTAACCCACGCATTGCTTACTCGATGGTCCCAGCAAACACGTGCGATGTTTAGGAGACATCTATGGTCAATTACTAGAAGCCTACGAATATCCTCTATATTTAATGGCCATGTTTCACATCCATAAAGTAAAACGGATCGAACTGCTGCGCACTAAATGCATCCTTTCGTCAGTAAATGAACGTCCCACCTACGCCACAAGTGACGCAAATTGGAAAAGGTCAATCGAGCCGTCTGCATACCAACCGAGATTTCATCAGACACCAGATCGTCAGGACTGATGAGGCTCCCAAGATAAGTAAAGCAGTTAACACATTCAATTGCTTCGCTCCCTATCACTAACTTTGGTGCCGAATTAAGCCAGTCCTGAAGCAACATTTTACATTTGGATGGGGAAAATCGAATCCTAAACATGTTTACATTCATGCCTAACGTAGTAGTCAAAAGATTCTGCATTTTATCAGCATCTTCACCTAATAGAACTATATCATCTGCATATTCTAAGTCAGTAAGTTTATCTCCTGGAAGGAGGTCAACCCCGGAGAAATTAGACGATGATAATGTTAACTCTAAAAGCATGTTAATGATAAAATTAAAGAAAAATGGGGAAGCAGACAACCTTGGCAAACACCACTTGAAGTAATCAATTCTGACAACAGTCCGCCATAGGCTCTGACTCGACATGTAGTGTTCGAGTAGAGAGCTTGTATAAGGTTAACGTACTTGATTGGTACCCATTTCAGTTACAGATATTGCCACATTACCTAACGATCGATAGAGTCAAACACCGCCTTAAGGTCAAGGAATACAGCTATTGTTGGGCGTCTAAAAGTGTACCTATGTTTTAGAACCTGCCGAAGTGTGAATATTTGGTCTATAAAACCACGTCCAGGTCTGAAACCACCTTGGTTTTCTCGAGTTTGACCTTCACAAGCTTTAGTTAGACGTCGAAGTATTATTGAGGTCAATATTTTAGACACTATATTCGTTAAACTGATTCCTCGGTAATTATCACACGAGGACTTCTGTCCTTTCTTATAGATTGGGACGATTAGTATTCGAGACCAGTCAGATGGGATTACGTCTAGTTCCCGAATTCTAGCCAAGATCTCAGTTAATCTCGCTGCTACAGCTGGACCACCTTCCTTAAATATCTCAGGGGTTAATCCATCAGGTCTGGCTGCTCCCCGTTGCTTTAAGTTGCCTATAGCCTTCTCAACCTCACTGAGACTTGGGGGACTAATATTAACATGCCATTCAGATTGTTTGGGGATGGTGGGCAGCAGGGATGACGCCGAGGGTTTATTTAATATGATTTGTGGTCAGAGAATGTATGCCTTCATCTTCCAACATTTCCAACCACTGGTTATGATAGTCATGCAAACTCCAACCAGTAGATCTACATTGTTTAAACGAGAATCCGGTTACTTCAGTGAACAAGTATGATTTGGTTACCTTTAGCTTTCATCAGACTTACTCCTACCTCAGCTTACTTTGCGAGTTTGTGTATTCTAATTGTTAAGTCTCATCTTAGTATCTGTTCCACAATTTCCATGTCATATTTATCCCCATTCATAGATTCGATTTTATTCATTATATAGTATTATAAGTTACTGGATTTTTTGTTCTACTTATTTACTTTCTTTACAATGACTTCAAAATTTGTAATGAAGCAATTAAAAAAACAACTCAGTGATTCGGAAGAAATACGCCGGAATGAATTAGCTGCAATTCAAGATAGTCATTCTGATCATTTATCAAATTTAGTGGAGCAGTTAAAGGAAACCGAAGCAGAAGTGATTAGACTTCAGAAGCAGGCAGAAGAATATTACAATCGCTGCTCATCTTGTGATGTCAGTCTTAACCAATCTGGCCTTCAAACTCATACTTCCGGAATTGTAAATGCCTTGAAAAAAGAACAGTCAGTTTGTGCTGAGATCAGTGATGTAATCGATCCTGAAAATCAAGGGACTTCGCGGAAATTGCGTTCTGGTAAAAGAAAGAAAAAGAAATTGCCAAGTGTGTTTTACCTTCGTAATATTATTTACTCATTACCTGTTCAGAATAAACTTTTGTAGCCTATTTTTAACTGTTTTGACAGAGACACCACATAATCATAGAAATTCCTCTTCTGTTATTAAAAAAAATGCAAATATGCCTGTAATCATGTTTTTCCTTTTATAAAATACTTCATTTTTGAACATTGGATTACTAGATCCTTCGAAATGCTGTAGAATGAAGTTTTAAATGTTACTGGGGAAGTTCGGCTTATAAGCTAAATATTCTGTACAATGCTGTAAATACTCACTTTGTATACTTAAATTGGCTCAAATACTACTGCTTCTCAACTAATATTTAGTTTAGTTGATTGCATTCACCGCAGATTGATGTCAGTTGGATACCACTAAATACCAAAGAGCTCTGGGTAGCTGTTGCATCATTGTATGGGACTACTTAGTAGTGTGCATCTTCGACCCCTCCAAGAAACTAAACCCAAGGCCTTCTGGTCTCATAGCGAGCACTTAACCAACTTCACCATCTGCATGAAATAACTGTCCAGTGCTTCTTGATTTTCAATGTCATCCAACGGATATGTCTTTAACAATTAACGTTTATACTTATTTCCTATCTCCACAAAACTGCTTCAATTCAATGATATTAATCAGCCCACTTGTGAATAACTCCGGGATGCTTCTGAAGTTCTAGCGATCAGTCGTAAACTGGTGCAGTTCAGACATGCCGAGAGTGAGACAGTTGTCACTATTAGCATTGATTGGTCATCGCGTCACATTACAAATTAATGTAAATGGGAATTCTACCACTGAACACCGGTGTAGTGGTGAATGTGGTCAGGTGTTCACTGTGACCTGAGCGCCCTGGGTTCTACTCTCTTGAGTAATCGGAGTGCAAATTTCTGGGGGAGGTCTCGTACAAGGGTGAAACAGCTGTACAGTGCTTGCTGGTTTCCAATGACATCCAATCGACATCAGTTTATGGCATAAATAATCAACTAAAGTCAATACATGTCTCCACAAAGCTATGTTGATTCACTATTTAGTTTGTTTATTGATCTGATTAGTACTCAGTTCATATTAGCCACAAATGATCCTTAGTGGTTTAATTGTACTCTAGATGAACGGGGCGTCAAGGCTTTCTGAAGTTATGGTCGTAATTATTTGATAGAATGCAAGCTTTATGTCATACTTAGCATAGGTTGATCTGCATAGATTACGGTAATTCAGAGATGTAGTGGTCGTATGCCTTCTTTGCAATAGTAATTGAAGGCTTTGAGGATTATAAGGGTGAGGATGTGGCGAAGATCGATGATTTAATCGGTTAGTACTAATTTTTTTTAAATTTTCTGTTATATTGATGAGTATGGTTTCAAAATCTGTCTCTGTATGAAGTTACAATATTTTTCATCTTTACTCTTAAAATTATCCACAATCAATTTCATATTCATGAACGAGACTGCTGTTTAAATGTGAATAATGCACCTTCGCCATATTCTTCAGTATACTTTAGTTTCCGATTCTTAACGCTAGAGGTTTCTCCAACCGGTACAGCCTTGCTAGTTGAAGTAAGAAAACGACAGTACTGGTAAACTTAATATTTCAAGAAGTCGAAATTGCTTTACTATACCTCTTTCTGATAGTGGAATTAGAAAAATTGATTATTTGCGTTTTTCCCAACAAACCTAGATGCTACATATTTTTATTATTTTGAGCAACATTAGTGAACTAGCTCACTCAAACTATAGCTTTCTATCCTTTTTCTAGTTTTTGTTGTTTATTTCAAACACATCGTTAGTGTAAGCTGTTTGCACCTATGTTTATAGTCAGTACAGTTTATGAATACAATGTTTGTTAATAAGCTACATACAGTAGGTTATTACTATATCTTAGGCATCCAACTCATGTCTCTAGTTACTGAGAAATATATATTTATTTTTGTATCATTATTATTTTGTTTGCTATTTTCTAGTATAATAATTTTCTGTAAATATAATTTATGCTGTTCGTTTATATTTAATTTATCGTAGACATTCAAGTGGAGACAATGGATACTTTAAAGCTTTCTAAATCAGTTTCTTGTGAAATATCGTCCCAGGTAAATCGAGTTTATTATCAATCAGTCTTATTTCTAAATTTTTACAGATTATTTTAAAGTTACCTGATGCTAGAGAAAATGCTTATCGTGTTATTAAGTAAGAAATAAAGACAGTTGGTCTGAAATTTTCTTGTCGTTAATGTCATTTACTAATGCTGTACAATCAGACATATTTATATTAAGTTTAAAAAATATTAATGTATCAAAAATAGACAGATTATATTATAGGTTATTATATTCTTAGGCTCCACATTCATACATACATTAGGATGTATTTCATAATCGCTGACTTTCTTTTGTTTTTTCACAGTTGTTTTATCTGCAGAATTAGCTGTTGATCACGAATTTCATTTTAAAATCATTTCCTTATTAATTTACAGACTGACTACAATCAAATGAAGGATTCATCTATCCAAGCTGGCATTAAGATTAAAACAAAAGGTAACTTACTGTTTTATTAGGAATTATTAGCATTATTATTAACGTTGTTCTGAATAATAATTAAAATTGTTTTTTTTTTTAATGAATATTTACTGTCATATTATAAGGGATTTCAAATATGTTTGTTAAAAGAAGGAACTGGTGCATAGGTGGCTTAATTGATATCAAATAGGTCTTACAAGTTTGCACAATCCAATTGCCTGAATTATTTGTATGAAGGGTATTTTTCCTCTATGAAACAATTATTATCTTCGACTACTGCTTTGTAAGATCCAATAATTGGAAATTTACTAGTTTTCATGATAAAATCATGAACAATTTTTAACTGATATATCGTATTTCGATCTAGTTATTCTCCCTTATATACTACCTTCTTGCTAAGTTTTGCAGCTATCACTAATATGCGATAAAATTATTAGTTATGTATATTTTATTAGTTGCACAATTTCAACCACTCAACCTGCAACTAACAAAATTTGCCTCATTACATAATCATAAACCAAAACAATGTTTTTGACCGTTTTTTTTGTTGCTATTACAAAATCATATACTCAATTAGTTTCCTTTCGTATTACATCTTTGCTACTTAGATGCTTTCACTGAATGTGATCTTTATCGATCAAGCTGTTCCACTTCGTAAGTTGGTATATTTGAATAATCACTTTACATTTCTTACAACTGTTCCTATTTATTTTTTAAAGAAATAATTTCAGAAAAATTATTTTGATAGTGTGTTCATGTGAACATAATTTGTGTTTATCTTACTATAATTTTAAACAATTTGTCCCTTTCATAAACTTTGATAATTCAATAAGAAGACGAAGGTTACCAGAATTATGTGACATTTCGAACAATCTGATTGTACATACCCTTGTTAAGGCATTTATATATCAAAAATTAAAGGTAACTAGACAAATTTGGGTATAAGCTAAGTAAACAAGGTTAATACAGCGAACAATGTGAATGACACTACCAAGGTAGGTTGAGTGAAAGTACAAATTGTTTTTGAACACACAAGGGGGGGGAGGGTTTGAACTTTCGCATAGTTAAGGCTTCAACAAGCCTTAAGCGCTTTTATACAACACCATAATAGATGATTTGATATCAATTATATGACCCGCCTCAACTGTGTTTAGCTACAGACGATGAAAGTTTTTTATTTTGTACTTTTATTTTCACATTCGAGTTCATTTGTCACTAGAGCAATTAAGGTGTGTTCAGCTACCCTTACATGCAGATCACGGTTGATCCGCCCTATGTATGTTACCACACACACGTAAATTGATAGACACAGTGAGATGTAATGCATCCGTTTACGTACTATTTATATTTGTTGTGAATCAATACCCTATACTTTTCTATTACAACTATCTTAGCTGCATAAAATGTACTGTTGATAACCCACTTAAGCTTTTGTTTCAACACAAGGCTATTTGTGTAACCTCTTAAAGGTAGGGCTATAATTATGATCATTTATTTTGACAAATGAGGAGAAACTTTCTCATCTGTTGAAATCGAATTCAAAAATTATTCTTCATTTTTTTAATCACTGATACTCAATCAATTCCCATAATTTAGCTAACGCGTTATAACATAGCAATCAACCTACTTTGTATTAACTAACTGGAACCACTATACGTAACAAAATATTCAAGTTATGTCCTAGTTTGTAACTAAGACTCATTCTTCCTCGAATACTTTACCAGAAAAGGTCAAAATAAGAATACTTTATTCACCACAGCGAATAATCTCTTGAGTTTTTATTCATCTCCGACAATGCATGGATGCTACACTAATTTGTCAGTCTCTACAAAATTTTTTAAAAAATATACACGCCTCACTGAACTACATTCAACATATACTGTTATTCGCTGTTTTATTACTCGTTGCAAAACTGGCTGTCGGAAATCATAAATTCACCATTTTTAGTTTATACACAAAACTATCCCAAGTTTACAGCTAACATATTTTTGACTTATCCTTGGGTGCTTCTTGTGGTGTTCTCATAAGATCAGTCGTATACTGATTTTTCTGATCATATATTTCTCTGAATTTCAAATTTTCATTAACAGACAAAAATATACAATACACCCTAGTAAGTTAAATTAAATCACAAAATTCAGTAGCTCAAACCTTGTTGCTACCTTGACATGATAATCGGGCTTGGCTACTGAGTTATATTAGCTGGAACGATCGTTTTTTAAGGTCCTATTATACCAGATAGTTCGGCCAAAGTCTGTGTCGTATTACCGATTGTCTCAGATAACCGGCACGACAACGATACTGCTTCCTCACAAAGGAACCGTAGTGTTAGAGAAGATTTACCCTAAAAATGCACATCTCACATTATTCCACAGATTTCCGTCTCCAGTGGTAAGAGCCTTCCAAGCGCGGAATTAGTACATCATAAACCACTAGGAAAAAGATCAAATGTGATTGGCCTCAAGCAGTTGTTCCTTGGGCACTGAGGCCACACTCTTGGATCGTTAAGACCATCTCTAACGTAGCTCCTTTTTCAGATGCCCCTAGAAGAAGAACCCTTCTACAGTGTGAAAACCAGGAAGTGACAACTGCCCTCACACCTTTTATAGCACTCGAGGTCACTCTATTCATACTCACATCCCTTCTCCTTCTAATTTTCCACTTTCTTTTCCAACCTTCATCTGTATCCCACCACTCCAAAACACGCCACACATACTAATGATTCCAGTTCACGAAAGGCTATCTAGATTTTCTGAAAATGCGCTCCAAGCTTTTTGCTGAAGTTTTTAATGTTCATACACTGCGTCACGTAGATCAGCAAGCCTCACCAACAAAAACCTTGGAATCTTTTGCTATTGCTTTATGCTGTGCCTCATGAACACATACATTCACTTGAATTCACCTAACCAGCACAGAAAACTAGATCTATTTACCTCTTATTATCTGGATATCTGACAAATTTCTTACGGTTTCACTAGCGTAGGGAAAAAACTATATTTGCGCATAGAACAAGCACTTTTTAAGTGGATTCCTGTTGGCAGTCATTTATGTGCTGTCCGCCTAAACGGTACAGTAAAAACTCTGAAATAAAAAAAACTCGTCAATACGTTTTCATCGTTCCTGTCTATATTCCTACTCACTTTAGTTCTGTATCTAACGGCAAACTCTACTTGAAGTTCTCTAACCTCCTTTAGAAGGTTTGACACTCAGATACAGTAGTGATAGCAGGTAGTCTTAACACCCAAATCGGTATGCTTATATCGAGCTGAAAAATACTTCAGTGAATTTCTTAGTATCGTGACCCTCTAACAATAATACAGTGATGAACACAAATAGGCAATGTCAGCATAAGTCATCTTTGAAGAGGCTCTGTAGAGGTCTACTGCTCATTTTGGTGCACATAATTGGACTCTGACTTATACCGTATTGATACCACATATTTCCATGCGTTTTACTGAACGCGGTAATGTCACATCTAGGAAACCTCTTTGATGTTAATTCGAGAACAAAAATACCAAGAGTCCATTTAGTGGAGGATTAGAGAAACAACGATATCTGCATCCAATTTAAATTAAAGGTTAATGTCGCAAGTATATAACAATTAGTCATAATTTATTTCAGTTTTAGTTTATTTTTCTTTTTTTGTAAGTGTTCAAACAGAATCCGTTGTTCAACCATTAAGTAAAGGATCACAAACCGATCTACCACATGAACCAGTAGCATCGATCCCAGTATCTTCAATTGCAATTCAGTTTTCTTCAGTAGATCGTGATTTTTCCTATCCTTTAGTTGACGCTTCTGGTAATAATGATGGCTTTTTATCTTCTGGCGAATCACAGCAAACACAGTCTTTTTTACATGAAGTGTTTGATAAATCCGGGGAAGCAAACGAACTTGTTGATCAACTTGCAAGTGAAATAAATTCCTATAACCAGTTTACCTTCAGTATGTTGATTCGTAATGGAATCATAGAATCATCAAAATCAATTTCACCTATGCATCAACCGGTTTTGTTTTCACAATCAGATCATGAAACAACTAAAGTTGATATTCTTGAAAAGTTAAAATTGCTAATAGATACCATTAAATCACATCATGAATGTATTATAAAAAATGAGGCTCATAAAGTAAGTCTGACACATCATAGTATAATTATTATTGCTATTACATGGTAGCTGCGCCTTAACAGGTGTGCTTCTTAGGGATTGAAAATTAAACCCCTGAACTACTGAATTATCGTGTAATGTTGTGCAGTAGTGAATCAAGTTAATTCTCACCGGGACGACGATGCTTCATTTTGCCAAGTGGTTGTAATTCGACTAAAAGTGTTCATGCATCTTCCGTTGGAACTCTCCTTCGTTGTCATATCTCGTAGATTAAATTATTGCACAGCAAACTTCTATCTTTGAATGATAATTTTGAAAATTTTACACATATGCAGTATAGATCTGTACAACTGAATCTACACTCTCAACAGTTTCAATCGCAGTTGTTTATCAATTGACGAATTCATTAAATTTAGCCGTATAGTGTCTTTAAATCGAACGGAAGACTATCATCTTAGATCTAATTTGTTTTGTAAATATAATGGATGTTACTTTGCAATGGGATTTCTAAGGATGACTTGTGATTCTCTCAGTTGAGTTTTACAAGTCAGTTTCATGTATGTATCAGTATGATTCATTATTATAAATGGTATTATCTACCTATTGTGGACTACGCTGTTTTCGGTTAGTGTCTCTTCGGAACCTGTTATCTGTTTAAATTTAGCAACACTATCAACATGTCAACTTATCTAATAAATCACAGGAAAGTATTCGAATTAGCAACATGATTGCAATTTGCGTGGAACTATATCTCAGTAATGTGAGTTTCCGATTATCGGTCATAAAAACTATATTTACTGACATTTAGGCACTAAATTTGTACTATTCTGGGCAATAAAACAGAAGCTTAGTTGTTAATGTTTTTGAATTTCATCAATTGGGATTAAAGGTTTTAGCTTTTCTCCCCCTATCTTATTGTTGACATCCGCGTGAGATCACAAGCTTATTACTGAATGTCTAGTACACAAACCTTCAGTTGGTAAATGAGTTATATTGACTTATATATATTCAACCAGAATCAACTCATAGTTAGCATATAATACGAGGTTACTACATGTTACTTATCGAAATTATTAAGTTTTAGCCTTTAGATCTTTTGTGTATAGAAATTTATTTACCTTCCTTTATCACTGTAGTTCATATTTTTATTTTATTTACTTTTAGACAGTGAATATGAGTTTATCTGTCCCTTTTTCAAGTAAACGTTTGTCCAGTGAAATAAGCGATTCTACAGAAGTTGAATTAGACGCCTGGCAAGATGATGATTTCCCTGAGTTGAATTCTAATGCTTCAGAAGCAACGAAATGTCATAGCGGACATCCTTCTGATGATATAAAACCTCAAGATGAGGTAATAATATTCATTTTCGTATTAATGAACGCATGTACAAATATACGTATGTGGTTTTTAGTCAACTGTAGGAAAAGTTAGATATTTTATTATTGATATTGTTTTTGTGAATTCAGACCACCTATGTCGGACCACTTTTTATTAATCTACTACAAGTCTTATTTTCTTTATTTTAAATTTTGTGCTCAATTCTGTGACTTGTATTGAATTTAAGAAAGTCATTTAATTAGTTGTTTTTGCCTTCTGAAGATTGCTTTTAGATTAGATCTTGAGCGAAATTTTTTACCTACCTTAGTTGTGGGTACAGACTTACATCTTATATATGTTGTTATTGGATCAAGTTTCTATTTGTTTCATTAGTAAATTTGTAACAATAAACTGAAACATCACGTCCAATTAAAGCTATTTCGTATATTCAACTTCGCTTAACGGTGCATATAAAAAATAATTCTATTCACAACTGCAAAGATCATGGAATATTCATTTTTTTAATACTTAATAATGTCGTACTAATGAGATACGGCTATTCAAATGGAAATATGTATGATTTCAGTTTATTTAATGATACTTGCAGAGATTTATAAGAGTTTAACTTATAGTGTCTTCAACGTGTTACATACATTATCACATAATGTTAGCTTTGTAACAATTTATGTCAGCAGTTATATATATATATATATATATATATATATATATATATTCACTTATTTTGTTTCTCCTCAACTCTTTTTACACAATGTCAAGGCGAATGTTCAGCAGTCAGAAAATGTGTTTTCTAAAGGTCTTGTTGCCAATTCAAATCGTATAGCTGAACTAGAAAGTCTTTTGGAACCATTTGGTCGTTTGGAGCAATCCCTAAATACAGCTGTTTCACATTTGTTATCACTCCCACCACCTCCTACTATGCCAAGTCATTTACTTGACCAGCAATCTTCTTGCACCTGGCCACCTACAAGTGTTGAAGATAAATTGGCATTATTGACAGCTTCTGAGATTTCTTCACGCAATGAGATTATTCGTTTAAACAATTCACTTTTATCTGTTGAAGAAAAATGTAAACAATTGGAGGTAGATAATCAGCAGTTGTATAATCAGATCACGCGGTATGAAGACATTCTCAAATCTTCTAGTCATTCAGGAAACATTGAGGTTACAGATGATTTTATTGAATTGAGCTCTCTTGCTTATCAGTTATGTGTCTCACTTGATCCAGAGGTTGGTGAAAAAGAATGGAATCCTGATGATTGGGAGGTTGAATTATTCACTCTACTCAAGGTACGAGGTTTGTTTTTACTGCGTTACATATCCTATAAATAAGTAGTGCAATATGAGAAGGAATCGGTTTGAGCCACAAATGTGTTCCGATCCCTAACATCTAAAATCGTTCCAAACAATGGGTGAAGTATTTTTTAGATCATTTTAGCCTGTCACTTGTCACAGCAACTATCAAATTCCCCTTGATTGGTTATGTTTGATACACCTAAAAATTAGGATGTTAAGATTCAGTTTCTGAACCTCGACAAATCATCATTCCCAAAGGACTAGCCTCCAGCTCTTTTTACGGATAGCAGGTAATTCCTGGTCATGAAACTGGAGTTGTTTAGTAGGGCTTTAAAATCAGTGTTCTATCATCTTATAATGATGTGATTTTCGATCCCATCCTTAAACAGGTCCACGTAGCCAATGTAACAGCTGTCGGAAATCTACTTTCCAAACTTTTGGGTTCCGTCATATTTCACAGATTGTCCAAAGTCCTTAAGCGAGTGACTTGCGAGGAGCAGTTTGGTTTCCGACCAAGTTGTGCGTGTATTGACCACACTGTTAACCATCGCCAGTTGTGGAACAGTGTTGTATGTTTTTGCGGGACAACAACCGTTTCGTCTTTTAATATCAGACCACCTTTGATTTTTTGGGCAATACTGTGCCTTGGGTTCGTCTGCTATAGAGGGGTGTATCTAAAAGTCTGTACACACACACCTCAGTCAGAATAAGGATATGCATCGTTTCTGCCTTCTTAACGGAAGGAAGGGGTTTGAAATGGTCGACCCTAATAATGTCACACTTCACCTTACTCCACGGGTTTCCGTCTCCGGCAGTAAGGCCTTCTAAACAGCAGAGCTAGCACTTCAAAAACTTCCCATAGCAAGGTCGTGCGTGATCAGCCCCAAGCATTTCTCCCCTGGGCTCTGTAATCGCGCTCCCAGGACACCATGACCAACACTAATCTAGTTTCCTTTTCAGGTACCTCAATAAGGTAATATCCTTCCATAGGTGTGGGCAGCCAAGAAGTGACAATTGCTGTCATACCTCTTACATCATACGAGATCATCTTGTTCGAGGTCAAATCCCACCATCAACTCTTGATAACTCTACTGTCGTTGCGACTAACCATTCTGGTATAACTTTATCACATCACGCCTCTGATGATTCCAGTTTACGAAATGTTATTCCTGGTCTCCTAAAACCTCGCACTAAACTATATATATCGGAGCTTTTAACGTTCGAACCTTATGCCAAGTAGGACGACAGGCTTCCTTAGCTATGACTCTAGAATCCAGCCCCATCGATGTCTACTGCATCTCTGAAACGCGTATACAGGATCCAAGTACAGTCATTAGCTTAACCTCACCTTTTGACCATCTTCATAAAACTAAGCGCACTGATGTAGTAATAGTGGCTGGTGATTTTAATGCCCAAGTAGGTAGACTAAATGAAACCGAAAGGCACCTAGGTGGATCCTACGGTGTTGAGGCTCAACGAACAGATAATGGCGACCGTTTACTATAACTATGTTCAGATAACCGTCTATTTCTAGCAAACACCAACTATAAGCATGAGGAAATACATCGATTGACAATCAACTCAACGCTGGACTCAAATAGACAACACTGCTATCAGCCACCGTTGGAGAGGCTCGATAGAAGACTGCCGCTCATTTTGGAGTACATGTTTAGACTCAGATCATGCTGTAGTACGAGCGCGTATTAGTCTGCGTCTCACTGGACGTAAAAGATCCACGACTAAGATTCCCCGTTAGAGTTCAACTTAAAGATGAAAAAGTCAAGAATACATTTCAAGAACAACTAGAAAACCAATTAGTCAACTGCGTAAGCAATACCTACCCCGAGTCAGCTTTTAATGATATCCAAAAAGCTATTGAATAAGCAGTAATATCTACTAATAAGCTAAACCAAAAGGTTAAGAAAACTCAGTGGATTTCAACTGCATCTACTAAACTTATAGATGTTCGGCAACACATCCCGTCTGGTTTTGAACACGACGAGGAGCGAAGGCAACTTAAACACAAGCTGGTTAAAAGCTTACGCAATGATCGTGAGCAGTAGGTGGGTGGCGAAAGCTAAAGAGATGCAAAAGGCAGCGGCAATAGGTAACAATAGGCAACTGTTCAGATTTGCCAAGGAAACGGGTATCAGAAATCCCAGTGCAAGTGAAACTATCTCCGAAGAAGATGGAACCACTATTCACTATCAATCCAGAAGATTAGACCGATGAGCAGAACACTTTAGGGAACAGTTCAACTGGCCCTCGGCATCATCCCTGGTCCCCACCATCCCCAAACAATCTGAATGGCATGTTAATATTAGTCCCCCAAGTCTCAGTGAGGTTGAGAAGGCTATAGGCAACTTAAAGCAACGGGGAGCAGCCAGACCTGATGGATTAACCCCTGAGATATTTAAGGAAGGTGGTCCAGCTGTAGCAGCGAGATTAACTGAGATCTTGGCTAGAATTCGGGAACTAGACGTAATCCCATCTGACTGGCCTCGAATACTAATCGTCCCAATCTATAAGAAAGGACAGAAGTCCTCGTGTGATAATTACCGAGGAATCAGTTTAACGAATATAGTGTCTAAAATATTGACCTCAATAATACTTCGACGTCTAACTAAAGCTTGTGAAGGTCAAACTCGAGAAAACCAAGGTGGTTTCAGACCTGGACGTGGTTTTATAGACCAAATATTCACACTTCGGCAGGTTCTAAAACATAGGTACACTTTTAGACGCCCAACAATAGCTGTATTCCTTGACCTTAAGGCGGTGTTTGACTCTATCGATCGTTAGGTAATGTGGCAATATCTGTAACTGAAATGGGTACCAATCAAGTACGTTAACCTTATACAAGCTCTCTACTCGAACACTACATGTCGAGTCAGAGCCTATGGCGGACTGTTGTCAGAATTGATTACTTCAAGTGGTGTTTGCCAAGGTTGTCTGCTTCCCCATTTTTCTTTAATTTTATCATTAACATGCTTTTAGAGTTAACATTATCATCGTCTAATTTCTCCGGGGTTGACCTCCTTCCAGGAGATAAACTTACTGACTTAGAATATGCAGATGATATAGTTCTATTAGGTGAAGATGCTGATAAAATGCAGAATCTTTTGACTACTACGTTAGGCATGAATGTAAACATGTTTAGGATTCGATTTTCCCCATCCAAATGTAAAATGTTGCTTCAGGACTGGCTTAATTCGGCACCAAAGTTAGTGATAGGGAGCGAAGCAATTGAATGTGTTAACTGCTTTACTTATCTTGGGAGCCTCATCAGTCCTGACGATCTGGTGTCTGATGAAATCTCGGTTGGTATGCAGACGGCTCGATTGACCTTTTCCAATTTGCGTCACTTGTGGCGTAGGTGGGACGTTCATTTACTGACGAAAGGATGCATTTAGTGCGCAGCAGTTCGATCCGTTTTACTTTATGGATGTGAAACATGGCCATTAAATATAGAGGATATTCGTAGGCTTCTAGTAATTGACCATAGATGTCTCCTAAACATCGCACGTGTTTGCTGGGACCATCGAGTAAGCAATGCGTGGGTTAGAAATAGAGTATTAGGTAAATACGTTAAGTCTCTTGATGAAGTAGTGAATCTTCACCAGCTGAGGTGGTTAGGACATGTGTCACGTATGCCTGATCACCATCTCCCTCGACGAGCAATGTTGTCAGGTGTGGGAGTAGGCTGGAAGAAAGCTAGGGGTTGCCAAACGAAAACATGGCACCAATCCATGAAGTCATTGACGATTGGACTGAGCCATGTTAATAGATGTAGACTACCTGGTAGGGGCCCACACGATGATCGTAACAAATGGTTAGAGACTTTAGGTGATATGGCTCAAAATCGTTGGCAGTGGTGCAGGTGCATCCACTCCTTGTCTTCCTCCAGATTCTAAGTTTTTGAGCTTATCATAATTTTCTCTTTATTGAATCATATTTTCTCAAATCTCCGATCTCTATACCTTTCCATTAGTACTTACTCTGTTACTACCTCCCCTACTCTGGGATTTGGTCTGACAATTTAATCTCTATCTGCTAATTGGGGCATGGCAACTTGAACTGATGTACGTATGTACCAAGTACTACGTTGTAACTGTCTGACTGTCTGTTCTTACCATTTTTATTAAACCTCACCATTTATGATATTTTAGAAACAGCTTCTAAGTAAGTTTGTTTTATTAAGAATCTTCTACCTACGGGAACACTTTTCGTCCTTCAGTTGGCTGATAATATCTTAATTTATATTTACTCACAGGCCATCTATCCTGCACGTAATCAATCGGTGCTGTAAGTATGGCATATTTTTGCACCTTCCATGATGCAAAGTAATTCTGTGATTTTATTTTTCTCTTCCTAAATTTTTACCTTCTGGTTAATTTTGTCATCTCTCCTTCATTTCTTCTTAATAGTATTTTCCTGCTGTGTAGAACATACCGTTGTGGCTATAGTTTGTATTTGAATAAAGTACAACAGTTTGCATCACTGAGTGATGCTACTTGAAGAATCATTGAAACTAGGCTACTGGAAAAATGTTTTTTTTTTGTTTGGGAATATCCAGTAGTACACTTATGATTCACCCGGAACCCAAAATCAGATTTTATAGAGACCCTTAACGTTGATTTCCTAGAGGAGCTATGGCCTGTAGAGTGCAAGTATTTTGGTGGCGAGTCATACTACCGATATTTTTGAACAGTAGTGGCACTCTATGCCAATTTGACTGAAATTCGAAATACAAACAATCAAATTATGGTTCAGTAACTTGCATGCACTATATTCTAAATTAGAATTAAAAGTTTTTGTTCAAATGCTTTGTCACGTTAAGGTGGTTGTGCATTGCTCAATTTAAGCAGAAAAACTCTATTGATCCGTAGTTTATTTTTGTTTGTGATTAATTTCTTCATTACAGGAATATGAACAGGTGTATACATACTTGTTCATGTTTCGTAATTGACAGTTTAACGTATGTGCTTGTTTAGTTGATTGAATATATCACAGATTGATGTAGGCAGGGTGCCATTGAAAACCAGAGAGCACTGGACAGCTGTTCCGCCCTAGTGTGAAACTCCTCAGCAGTGCGCACTCCAGATTTCGCACCAAGGGCTTCAGGTTGACGGCGAATGTTTTACCCTCTGCACCACTGGGTCGGCATTTAACAGCGGAATTCCCACTTTCATCAATTTGTGATATTTAGCGTGTGGTTGTGTTAAATCGAAGCGATAATATACAATAATGTCCAAGTATACCGTCATACACTAGGTTAAGTTTCATATGTTTTACATATGGGCCAGTTCTTCTACTCAGCTTTCCAAACTTCAGTGAAGGGAACGGTTTCGAACCGATGCCATAAGTAATGATGCTTAAAAATAATAATAGTTAATGCAATTTCTTTTGTTTAACTATGACTGGTAAAAGTCTTTGGAAGTTCATGTCTAGTATCATTAGTTGTTTTCATATATTTCACTAAAACGTTCCTATTATAAACAGATTATATTTCTTTATTTTCAACAATAACACGAAAAAATTACAGGATCGTCTAGATTCTGAAGAAACTGAAGTTGTTGATGATAATCAGTCTAGTAATGTTGTTAAACTATCTGCAGAAGTTGCAGCACTTCGTGATCTTTTGGCACAACATACAACTTTCAGAACGCAGGCAGAAAAGGATTTAAAACATTTGCTGTATACGATTCAAAATCAACATGATATTATTGATAAAATGACGATGGAGAAACGACAGTTGGAGTTCCTGTTATCAAATAAGGAGTCAAAAATCACTCCTGTTCCCGTTGTATCTGTTTCCACCACAACTCCCATGTTTACTGCTAATATTATTACTACTATTAGTACTAGCACCTCCACAACGGATGATGATGTCAGTAATGATTCAGATCATATACCCAAAACATTTGTTGATACTGAGACTCAAGCCTCCCTAAGTATTGATAATTCTATTGAGCTAACGAATAAATCCAATGAAGACTATGCACATTATTGTAAAGAATTGATCAAATTTATTTATTCGATATACAATGACCAATTCGCTAATTCGTCACCAAACTCCCCATCACGTGATATAACCCCTGAATCACTGAAGTTAACAAATAAGCCTGAAGTTTTTTCTTTATTAGAAAAGTTCAGTGTTAGATTTCATGAATTCAAAATTGATTCAGAGAACTTCCAGTCCATGTACAATACATTAGTGAATAGTTTACATCAGAAACATGCTGAAAGTCAGTTGTATCATGAGAAATTGCAACATTGTTTAAATGAATTAAACGATGTGAAGAAACATCGAGAAGAAACGGAAATTTTAGTAAACAGTTTACGAGAACAGTTAAATTAGTAAACATGTAAGTATATTTTCTACAATTAGTTCGCTTTATGAATTTGAATAAAGCGAAGTCAACGATTGATGAATAATACTACAAATTCACCTTTATTTCATTTGTTCTCATCAGCTACCTTATAACCGTAACTTTTTATCGAATGACATAAGCATTTGGTATTGTCCAACAATAAAACTGAAGTGACATGGATATCTGTTCAAATATATGTTTTTAAATCTAAATGTATGCGCAAGGTCATTTAAAAGATTATTTTGTTTATTTAGAGTTCCAAAAGTCGATAAAATGAAGTGCATAGCTACCATATACGATTTAATGAATTTTATAATGATTTGAGTCAGTCAAAATCACGGATGATTAGTGGAATGAAGAGTAATTAGCGTATATTTTATTACACAATACAAGATAAGTAATAATAATATTAACAAGTGATTTAATAATAATAATAGGATTTGACCTAATTTACCATGATAGTTATAAATTGACAACTGACTCTTTTTAGGTTGGTATTGCTTCAGCGAATCCTAGTAAATATGGATTTCTTTATTTATTATTCTAAATCTTTGCAAAATGTTTACTGTCTGACCATTATTGATTAGATGATGAACAATTTCACTTCTCAAGGTCGTACTCCCTTTTGATCACAAGCCTTTTGTAACGTTTTGGAGATATGGATGCATACTCTTTTATCTGTTATCCCGTTGTATTTGCTTCGACACATACATGTGTATTGATACATACTGCTGGAGGTACTATAAAAGAGGACTTTGTTCACAGAGCAGTTCTTACTTATTATTTCATTAGATAAGTACGCTTTATTATTGGAGTTATTCTGTGATGAGTACCATATTTTCATCACTTTCCAAGACAAAGTATATCAAACAAGTCTTATTTTCAACTGTATCATACGTGGCACGTTCATTTAATAGCTTGAAATACTAATTTGTAAACCCTTCTGGGTACCCATTTTCATGATAGCATTTTCTAATAGTATCAAATTTTATCTCTAGTTTTTTTTAAGAGCAGAGTTTCTTAGCCCTATCAGAAAAGGTCAGCATATTCCCTCTTTTATTTCATTAAAGTAATCATGCGTGGCATTGATCACTTACCACTCAGCGATATGACATGTTAGTCTCGACCCGCAAACGGTCCGAAAGTAATGTCTCAAGTTGAGAAAATGAGTCACGTATATTCGAATCCCACAGGTAGTTTCAATTTCCTCAAGGTTGTCCTGCTTATGAATATCAAGCGGGATAAAACCTAGGAAAAATAGAGTTTCTTATCGATTACTTCTTACCGATGAAAGTAGCCTTGTTTATATTTTCTCATCGGTAAATAGTATACAGTTGTTTTAGGAAAATGTAAGCCGGAATTTTTTTGACAAGTGTCTGATTGATATTTCAGATATTCTTAAACACTTCAGCAGATTTCGTTCTCAATCTTTTCATGACTCATGCATCATATATTTAAGTCACTTTATATTCAATAGTTCATTTTCAAGTAACGAAACAACTTACCAAATGCTAGTCATTTTGGGATTCTGTTGACTTATTTACCAAGTATAAATACGTGTACTGCGTTTCCAGCCGCTTTTTTTGTGAATTAATACCCCATTGACAGAGCTAATGGATAAAAGTGCAGTTTGTGGACCACTACGATTATTATAGTCTTATATGCAAAGTTAAATCTGTTTTTCAAGCCGCAGCTTATGTTAGCCATTTTAATATGTAGATTTTTAATGACTAATATTTCTTTAGCAGTAAACTCTTCTGAGAAAACTATAACAGGTGAGGGGTATAAAAGGGCTTAACTCATGGCTCTTCTAGTGCGGTAATTGGATGTTTTGTTAAAATCCCCACATGACGTCAAAATTAGGTAGCTCTTACATGGGAATTCCATTTTGGTTTTGTATTACTGTCTGTTTATTCTACCATGTAGACATTGTAATCTATGACAGTTGGTTTAAGGTTTCATTTTCTCTCACTGTTTGATGGAACAGCATCTGCTATATTAGGATAGTAGTTAGACCTTCTTATGCAGTAAAATCAAATTTCACTGAAATTTATTTAATTTCCACTAAGCTCAGAACATACCTTTGTAAGGACACATGTTTATGTGCGCTTTAATGCGTAAATATTACGACATGAAACTCGTTTGAGCGTAGCCTAAAAACATACGTTTTTATTCTAAATTCCCTCTCAGTGCCAAATATATAGTTTTCAAATGTTGCTCTTTTATCGCACATATTGTTTTACATTATATTTATTTGGCCAAGATGGACGTTAACACTATCGTAAAACATTCAGCGTCAATGGATGAAACTGTAACAACCTCATGCAAATCTGTTGTACAACCATACACTGACGAAATGCATTCCGATGAAGAACAAACATCAAACAATGAAAAACTGATTGGTGAAATCCAACGTTTACAAGCACATCTAGTTGAAGTGAGTTAAATACTTAGTACCTTTAGAAATCAAATTTGTTCTGTGAGATAGATTTTCTTGATTACTTAATTTTTATTCATCTATTCGCATCTGTTTACATACAGATTATCGGTGTACTGACTTATTACTTAACCAACTTGATCTATATAATTAAAGGTAAATGGATTATCCACTACATGTGTAGAGTCACTACAGAATCGTCTTAGCTCCTGTTGTAGTTTGCACGTGAAACTATCAATTATTTTAAAAGTTTCTTTTAAAGTCTCGCTTTACATCAGCGAGTCGTCCACCCATAAGCTCAATGATGGGTATATTGGAAAGCTGTCCTCTCTGTTTAACTCTGTGGATGTTAGTTGTGCCGTTTCTAAGTAGGCTACTAATTTTTGACCATAGATGTCTTCGAAATCTTGCTCATGTTTACTGAGACCATCGAGTAGGTGTTACTGGTGTTTTACGCGGAAGACTATAGTAAAATCATACACTAGCTGATTAAGTTGTGAATCTTCTCCAACTGAGTTGGTTGAGACATGAAATACATATCTCTAACCATGTAACGGGACACCCGTTAATACCTAGAATAGTGTTAACATGGTAGAAAGTTATAGTCGCCCAAACCGAAACGCGTCTTCAGCCCATGAAGTCATTGATTGTTGGTTTGAACCTTGTTGGTAGGTGAAGACTACCTGGTTTGGGTCCGCTCGATAGTGAAAGGAGATGGTTAGAGACTTTGTATGACATTTCTTATAGTAGGTTGCAATTGTGCAAATGAATTCATTTTTTACCTTCTCCTAGATCATGGGGTTTAAAACTATTTTATATCTATCTACGAATTCTTTCTTCTCGAAGCATACTCATATGTCTAGTTTTTTTTTATATCCATCGATGTTGTTACTGGTGTGGTTTTCATTTTTTCTGATGTCTTATGGTGTCTTGGACCGATGTACATATGTGCTAGGTTCCACGTAGTTCATTATTAACTCACTGAAGTAACGTTCACATATCTGCTTTACTTGAGATACATTTCGATTTATATACTGTTCTTTATTACAGAAGGAATATGACTGTTCAACACTTAAATCATTCAGATCAGAGAACGATTTAGTTTTCAAAGGTTTAATTTCTCTACTTTTTTTTAAAGTACCAATAAAATATTGTTCAAGAAATATCTAGAGTTCCATCCATAGAGTTGTATTACAATACTATCCGAGTGCTATAAGTCATTTGTATATATTATATGAATCAAGCGTATAACCTAACATCCTTCGCAATGAAATTCAATATGGATTCATGTCACTTTTTATTACTGTTATTATTACTATTATCAAACAACTTTATTAGTTGAAGAATCAAATATAACCTGAATAATGTAGTCTTTTATATGTCTTAGGTTTATAACATATTTCATCATTGTTATTTATTTATTTTAACTAACTTGTAAATTAGATGGAAGAATCTTACACGGCTGCAGCTGTTGATGCAGAAAATCGTGAAGTTGAACTCCGTTCACGTCTAAATGAAGTTGAAAAATCATTTGCAGAATTGAAAAATTCATGTATCACAGCTGACACACAAATGCGTACGGCTTACTCTGAACGAGACGACGCATTGAAGCATCTGGAAACCAGTCGACGTGAAGTTCTTGATTTGAAAGATAGCTTGAAAACTTTACAAACAGTTTTGGATAATTTTCAACGTAGTAAGTTCGTTTTCCTTGAGTGTATGTTTTATTATTTCTTGTTTTATATACTATGCTTTAATGTGCAATAATTATGAATCCTTAGCTGTTGAATTGCATTTCACAACAACCTCCTTTATCAAACGTTAACTATAAATACGTAATAATCGAAACACTAACATGATAATTAACAAAGTTAACTAGTAGAAAGTTTGGTGTATGAGTGGTTGGATTATGTGTGGTTGCTATTGGCAAGTCGTGACTACCTACTGACTTTGTTGTAAAGATAAATAATAAAATTGTATATGTTAAGAAATTGACCTAAGCATTTACATATTACTTTCTGTATTGCGTTTTTTGATTCGTGTTCTCTAATATTTATATAAACCTATAAAATATTTCATCCTTCATTTGCATAAATTACGTAGTAGTGCTTGTGTTCGTACTCAGATTTAGTTGCGAACCTATGAAAATAATCGAAAAGCTTCTGTCTTTGGGTAGTTGTCTTAGTCCCAATTGTGGCTTGGCTTCAGATGATATCACTCTACGTTTATCGAATGTGAACTATCCTCGACGCCATCGTAGTGTTAATCTATCTGTAGAGATTCGTGTCTGTTATGTGTAAACGAAAGAAATTCCGGTATATTTTTGAAGAATCAGGTGTCATCTAATCTTAGGATGTTAAGTGGGTGTTTCCTTTCGATTAGTGTCACTTACAGTCACTTCAGGTGGTTGTTAGTAACTCTGCAATCTGGTATTATGTTTTCGATTATATCGACGGTAATTCAATTTGTGTCTTAATTTAGGTACACCGGCTTCGGTGGCTTGGTCGTGATAGTTTTATTAGTCTAATTCTAACGATTTCCATATTGCTCACTAGGCGTCTATGCTTGGACTTATTGAAAAAAGCTTACAGGTAGTCAGTTTATGATGTGGTGTGAATGATACCTATTTCGAACTGGCATCTATCGAACCATAGAGACTCTTTGATTGGGGTTCTAAGGATAGTGTAACTAATTGGCTTGAGCAATTATCAAATATATCTCAGAATAGATAATAGGGACCTTGGAGTGTCTTTTAATTACTCAAGCTTCCTTTATCCAAACAATCCATTATTGGTTGGATTTTTGACTACACATTATATTAAATAGAATGCGATTTCTGTTCATTTATTTACCCTCAATCGTAACTGCCACCTTAATTTAATGGTCGGCTTGTCTGTAGTGATGACCTAATCCAGCTATGTTGGTTGAAATACTGGTTCCCTTGTGTCCTACTGTGGAGAATCCTACTCACAAAGTTATCTGTGAGTAGTACTGAGCGAGGAGTTGCACGAAAGGTGCAATTACAAGCAATCAATGAGATGAATTGCAAGGTGACAGGAAGCAAAGTATTCAGAATACTTTGGAGACAAGAAGACAACCAAGAGAAGCCAGTTTAGAACCAACCCAGTTTAAGGAACACAGGATGTGTCGATGGAAGGTTAAAGTGAATGTAAATATTATTTATAACTTTTTGTATTCTCACTGAATGAAGCATTCTTCCGTCAAAGCAGTCGTTTTGTTCACTACTATGCCAATCAATTCACATTGAGAGAGGTAAGACGAGAAGCGATAAACGTCGGTCCGAATAGTGAGATCGTATCGGCGGCTGAACGAGAGTGTGGTGGAAGTAATGTGTTACCTACAGACAGTCAAAATAACGACGGTACTACCTTCTAAAGGGTTTGAAGAGGTCAAACCTAACTCCCCAGATTTACGTCTCTATCGGTATGGCCTTACCAAGCACGAAGCTAATATACCATAAGCCACTTGTATAAAGGTCCTATGTGGCTGATCTCAAACAGTTGTTCTTTGGACACTACGGTCATTCTCTTATGTTGCCAAGACCACCTAACTTATTCTATAGACACCTTAGGTTGGAGAACTCTTCCATTGTGTGGACAACCGGGGTGTGATAACTCCCTTCATACCTCTAACAGTACCCAAGATCGCCGTATTTATAGTCAAATTACTTCTTCAGTTCTAAGTACTTTTTCTACCTCTAATCTTAACCCCAACCTATCTTCAACTACTTATCTACCAACGATTCTAGTTCACCAAATACTTTCCTGATCGTACTGAAATCATGTTCCAGACTACACTTTAGCACCTTCAACTTAAGAATCCTATATCGAATCAGGTAGCAGGTATTTCTGGCAAAGACATTAGAACCTTGTGCAGTAGATATATTCTGTTTCTAAAGCATTCATGCAAACTACTTGCGTGGTCATTTACTTGGCATCATGAACCAAATGTAGAGAAACTGTGCGATATACTCTTTGTTTATCTGACTATCCGAAGTTAATTTCTCATGGTCTTAGTTAAGTTTGAAAGCAGAACAAGTACTTCTTGAATGGATCTCTGTCGATAGTCACCTAGGACGAGTGTACTACCCATCAGTCCATTCTTTCTTACTATACGGATGTAATTAGTATTTGATCATTGATGTCTTCGAAACATCTCGCTTTTCCTGTTATCATTGGGCAAGTAATGATGAGGTCAGACGCCTGGTATTGCGAAAAGTTGGTAATTCACTTGGTGACGTTGTGAGTCTTCGTGACTGAAGTGGTCGTGATAAGTGTTGCGTATGCCTAACTGCCTCCTACCTCGTTACGCATCTCTGTCTGATATAAAAGTAGGATAGACGGAAGGTAGGAACCTTCAAATCGCATCATATTATCAATCTGTGAAGTCTCTGATTATTGATCTGAGTCATGTTAGTAAATGCAAACTATTTGGTTTGGTTCCGCGCAGATGCCTTACCCAGTGACTAGAGTTTCTAAGTGAACGGGTGACAGTGATGCAGGTGCATTCACCCAATGTCTTCATTTAAATTGTGCACTCAAAACTGTTATACTTTCCCTTCAGTGAGCTTATTCTCCCTGTATTATATTTTATATGTTCACACTGTTTGCTTAATACCAATAATATAAGTGCTACTGCTGATTTGATGTTTATTCTACTGTACTAATGGGGTGTAGCAAGTTGGACCGATGCACATATATACGAGTTTCTTTGTTGTACGTGCATGTATACCTCACTAACTTAAACCTTAGAATCTTTTCCTATTGATGTATTCTGTTTCGCTGAAATACATTTAGATGATCCTAGGGTTGTTACTAACCTTAACTCAACCTGTGCAGAGAACCAGGTCTATTTACTCTTCGTTATCTGGGGACTTGACAGCAAGTTCTTATGGCCTTGTTGGTGTATACATAGTATTACGTTTGCGAGTAGAACAGGTACTTCTTGAATGCATTCCTTTCGATACTCGTTTATGTGTTCTCCATCTAAATAGTAAAGTAAGAACTTGAAAAGAATTTAGACACATGCAGATGCTTTCTCATTGTTTCTACCTTTTACTTCACTAACTGTTTTTCGGGTGATGTTAAAGATGAATTCTACGAAAAATTCACTGGACCCCTTCAGAAAGCTGGACTGTCAAATATTGTAATCATTACAAGTGATTTTAACGCCAAAGTTAGTAAGCTAAGTGAAGCAGAAACACAACTTCCGTACATTTTTTTGGTGTCTCAACTCAACGAACGGATAAAAGAGGTCATCTACAACTAGGTTTAGATCAACGTTTATTCTTAGCCAACACAAACTTGAAGTATGTGGAATGATGTTTTTTTCAATTTGGCGACCTCCAGCATCATTAGGATGAACACAAATAGACCATATCGACATAATCCATCTTTGGAGAGGTTCACTATAAGTCTGGCACTCATTATGAACTATATATTTATAATCTGATCACCTCCTGATGTAAGCACTCACTGCTATACGTTTTACTGAAAGTGGAATGATTAAGTCAGAAAAACCGTACGTTTGAATAATTCAGCTGACTGACTACTGTTCACTTACCTACTATCTCTAAATTACTTGTTCAGAGAATTAACCGTCATCTCCTAGTGATGTTAAAAAAGCTATAAGCAATTCAAAGTAACAGAAAGCACCAGGACCTGATACGTTGACCCCAGATATGTTTAAGGATGGTGGGTAGGCTAACTGATATATTAGCTAAAGTCTGGGAACTGGAAGCAATCCCATCTAAATGGTCTTAATCACTGATCGTCCCAGTTTACAAGAAACATTAGTAATCCCGTGACAGCCACAAAGGAATCAGTTTAATTAACTTAATCTCTGTAATATTAGCCACTATTATCATCCGACGCTTGTGTTAAGCTAGGAATCGTCAAACTTAAGAAAGCCAGGATGGTTTCTGAAACAGTTGAGGATGGAATTGCCGGTTATTTACTGTCTGTCAGGTTCTAGAATATAGGCATATTTACCAACGTCTCACAATAGTTGTATTCCTTGACTTTGAAAGATTCCTACCTCGTCGATCGAGAAGTTCTATGTCAGTGTTTGTCATTAAAAGGCATACCTCAGAAGTATATAAATCTTATTAAACCTCTCTACCTAAACACGACTGGCTGAATTAGTTCTTATGATGAGCTGTTATTAGAATTGTCAACCTCGAGTAGTGTTCGTCTGGCTTGCCCCCTATACCCCCGTTTTATTTAATTTCATCATAGATGATGTTCTACTAGAAGCTACACTTTCTCCATCTAAATTTACAGGAGTTGACCTCATTGATGGTCAGCTTATTGATGTAAAATATGCAAATGATATCACCCTATTCAGTGAAGACGCTAACAATATTCAAAGTCTCTTGAACACTGAGTAATAATTCAAGCATATGTATGATGCTGGGTAGTATCTAGTTTATATACACGTGTTACACATTGAGCGTGCCGAGTACGTCGCATGTTATGCTGGAGTTTGGATAAATCGATAGTTTATCCAGCGCCTTGGAGTCACTAAATAGTTGGTTTATCGCTTGTATGAAGTGAACAATCCTATTTAACGTACGGATTTCTGCCGGTAGACTATTCCAAATAGCAGTGAATTTGTGCACAAAAAAATTAGGTCGTATTCTAGTCATACAGTGTTCCACTTTCACTGTACTTGTGTGGTTTCTGAGGCTGTAATTAGATGCTTCGATAAATCTTAATATATAGTCGGGGGGGGGGGAGTATGCTAAACTGTGTACATCTTTGAAATAGAATGTCAGATTGAGCTTAGCTCGTCTTTTCCAAAGTGGTTTTATGCCTAAAGTATCATACCGTGTAGTGTAGTTTAGTCCACAATCCATCCCTGATGTCCTTTTTGTGACGTACTGCTGTATTCCTTCAATTTTCAGCTTATCATTTATTCGGGGGCTGCTGAGTATGAGTGAACAGTATTCATGTAGCAGGCATACACAGGTTAATATACACTCACGTTGGTAGAAATTATGGATTATACAACCCATAAGTTTGCGTGCCTTTAAGGTGACAGATATTGTTTGTTCCGGGAATGTAAGATCCGTAGCGTATCTTAAGCCTAGGTCTAGAATTATTTCACATTCGGAGACCTGTTCCCCAGTGGATGAGATTTTGAACCTTCATCCACGAAGGTAGTTGTGACATGTATTACATACTCCAAACCACTGCATGCCTCATGGCACGATGTTGGGTAGCACAGGAGTAGGATGGGAGAAGGATAAGGTCGGGCCATCCAAAACACGGTGTCTGTCCATGAAGTCACTGACTGTCGGTGTAAGCCATGCTGTTAGTTACCAACTACCTGACTGGGGTCTACGTGATAATCGCGTTCAGTAGCTTTAGACATTGGGGAATATGACTACGTATCAGCGACGTCGACATAAGTGCGTTCATTCCTGTCATTTAGATGTTAAGCTCTATTATTCTTTCTTACAGATTTCTGTTGCATTCCTGCTTGTCAAACTTCATTATGGCATTGATCTAGTTTATTTGACCTCGTTGTGTTATTGCGTTATGGCAAGTTGGACCGTTAAGAATATCTATCAAATCTTATATTGTATGTGACTGACTGACTGACTCATTTATTAATTGCTACTTTTATGCATATGTTGTTTCTTTATTAATTGTCCCTATATTTAACCATGCATTTTATCTAATGCCAACTTGTTCCGGAATTTGTGTGCGCAATGTGTCTACTTCCATCACCCCCCAATCCCTATACTCACATCAGCTTGTTTCCCTTTATTGCCTGATTATTTTTCACATTCCTAATACAAAAATAGTTTCATTTCAGTGTACAATTCATTCAATCTTTTTTTATTTTTAATGAAATTTGTCATAAGCATTTCTAGATTATGATATTCCGTTGTTATTTTTGAACTTTGTTATCAACCAACCAACCATTAAATCGCATTTCTGAGCCATGCAACTTCAACTAATACTTTTTTTTCAGGTCGACTGGTAGCATTTATCCCCGTTGTTGTGTCGCGCACCTTAATACGTAAAATTGTACTTAACTGTTTAATCTGATAAGTTAACCAATAATCATGCCTCAATTTCATAGGTCCGTGAGTGATCTTTGAGTTCAGTATTTAAAAATCATTTGGGATTCTAATAAACTTTGATCTTGTTTTTGTTTTGTACAAAATATTTTGTATATAAGTGTGCTATTTTTTTAAATATAAAACTATCCATATTTGCTGACTAGTTATTCTGGCTTCTGATATCCGTTCATTGGGTATGTACATTGCACCATTTAGTCAGATTTATGAGTAATTATCCTTCGGACACAGTTTTAGGATGCCGATATTTGGCCTTATAATCATTTCCTTCATTATAACATGTTCAATCAAATTTTAAAATACACTTAATTGTTATCCTTTTATGAACTACAGATCAAGAAGCAACTCTTATGGCTGAAACGAATCACCTTCGAACTGAACTCAATCGAACTATTCAAAAAGAGATAGCTGCCAAGCAAGAAATAGAGGAACTAAATAGATCACTTCATGGCTATCAAGAATTAAGCAAAGAGTTACAAGAAATGAAAAACGTTAATCAGCAATTGCGCGAACAAATTATTCGTCTGGAGACAAAAAGTTAGCGACGATATTGAATTGTTACATATATAATCTAGTCATAGTTACATTTCACTCATTTCTCATGACTTTATTTAATCTCTCTTGTTTTGTGCCTCCAATATTAGATGAACGAGAAAAAAAGATTTTGAAGAAAAAAACATTCGCACTCGAACACTTTATGGCCTTTACGACCATCTACCAAACGGCATTTAGGACAGAGGTAAAATACCGCTAAGCAAAAGCTTATCAAGATATCAAAACCTCCAACAGCAGGAGAAACTACTAACATTTAGGTAGTCAACTTGTTAAAACAACATTTAATGAAGGTTGAAAGGCATCTTCAGAAAAGATTCAACCACAATATGAGAGACACCTCTAAACTAAATTTCTTCGCTCTCCTTGAATTATCACTCAAAACATCAAAATTAACGAGGATGCCCAACAGGAAATAAAGCAGGCTTTAGTATCACTAACTCGATTTTTAAAAAAATACAATCAGCTAGCTGTCCAAAAACAATAGTCGTTGAAGATACTAAAATGTGTCGTCATCGTTCCAGCTGACAGAAGACGCACTGCAGTAGTTATTGACAAGGAAGATTATATTAAGGAAACTATGGGGTAACCTAAAGATTAAAACGTATAGCCGATTTTTCAGAACTTTCAACAAGTTTATCAAAGCAAGATAACTATTAAAATAGGACCAACGATGAGTGAAATCAAATCGTCCAATCTCATCCTAGATTTTATGGCACATCGAAACTGCGCTAACCAATGGTCTTACTACGATTGATCGTCTCTTATCAAGAGAAATTTTACAGATATTAAAACATAGTGGATTCTTTGAATCATTTTACCGAATCTTCCACACAATTATTGGATAAAATCACGGACATTCAGATCGATAGCGACGAATCGGTAGGATTCCTCGACATTGCTTTCTTATTCACTTGATTTGAATCGAATCTGGCAAGAGATACTACGTCACTTCTCCCTACCATTGATCCTGACCGTTCAAAGTACACACTCGTTGAATGGACTTAACAACATATTTTCAACCCAATAACAAAATTTACAAACAAATGAAAGAAATCAATAAGGTCATCAGTATCTGCTATTATTTCAGAAGCTATGATACAAACACTAGAAGCTTTAGTATTACCAATAATCAATTCAAAGTGTAGGTCCACTATGTTTGATCGCCAGCATTTTTTTGTTGGCTGGACATTTACATAGGAAAATGAGTCAAATAACATACTTCTATTCTTCAAGGTACTAATCACCAGACCCAACGCATAATGACTAGAGACTCCAGCGTATCGGAAACCAACCCACACGAACTAGATTCTCAGTTACAATAGCAGTGATTCAACTACACAAAACATAAACTACGTACAAGCTCTTCTGAAGGATAGAAATACACTGAATCACAACCACCACACAGAAGACCAACCATCTACGCAACTGTATCCAAAAATATCACTCAAGATCATTTCCAAAGGCAAAAGTAAACGAGCGGATCATTTAACCATGTATGAGGTATATTAGAAATTACAAATAGACTTCTGAGGGCATCAGAAATAAGCATCGCACTCGATTTTATGCAAACCAAGGCCCAAAACGGCAACAGAAGACAAGCCAAATATCATCTATAAAATAAGCCGCTATAATTGTGAAAACATTGCAGTTGTGCTCTGATTGGGATAAGCAATACATCGGATACAACAGCTAACCTCTTCATCTCCGCCTACGTGAGCACCGGTTAATCGTCAAATGTCATAATATATCTTTTATATGAATGCATACAGACAATTATGGACACACATTTGACTGGGAAAACAAAGCAAACCAGAGGATTTTGTTAAGCTTGGCACTCTGGTCATTTGGTAATCAATAAGCATATTGAAATATGTCCGATTTATTAGCTAGTTGGAAAAATAAGAAACCACTACAATACTACGAATCAGATCAAACGGAAAGGTATTCTGAATTGGTGTGCAAAGATGACATCTCGAACATCAACTACAACCAATCGAATTCAAAACAAACTTCTATTCACCTATGGAGAAATTCTCATAGCGCACTTCTATCAAACGTTTTCACTGATGAAAGCTTCGCAGTTAAACAACTCAATTCACAGAACGCAGTATAACTAAAGCTACTATCCTGTACTATAAATCTTCTTTACCGTATTAGCCTTTACTCATTCGTTAAATGACCTTCATTAAGTGTGTATATAATTTATTCACTGCTAGATTTGTCAAGATATCTTAAATTCCGTAAAAATTAATATTGCCCAAAGTCACTTTTCAGTTCATTTACTCAGAATACAAAAGCTTCTCATGGGGTATTTCGTCAAAGATCATGTGTTTTTGGTCAAATAACAATCCTGTTTTCACAGACCTCTGATTGATAACTTTATTCTTATAGTATTGACATTTGGTGTATTTTATCATGAGATGTCGTTGACAGTAACAAGGTTGTGTTTCCTTGGGTGGGTTTTTAGATAAGATGTTAGAAAATCTATGCATGCTTCGCCGGAATTCGATAACACTAAAGGAAATTTTGGTAATATCTATCGAATGAAGCTTCTTTTGATACATTATATTATATATTTAGTTGAATGTATATTTTCCTGAATATCTGTTTTAAGTAAGATGGCAGTGAAACAGTATGTTATTGCTATTGAGAAGCGAATTAAATTTATTTATTTTTAAAACTTCATTCTGTCTGGTCTCATTGGCATTGTGAGAACAGCAGTACTCAGTAGTAACGGATAGAGTTCATTACTGTTATGAAGTCATCATCAGTTATCAATTCATATCCGTCTAATACCTATGCTCCCAATGCTTTATAGAAAATTGTAATATGCCAGGTGCTTATGCATTTAAAAACATTGATTCATTTTCAGAAAGCGTTCAAAGCAATTATTACTTTGAGTTTGTTTACATAGTGTTCATTTGTCGAATAGTCACCTCACAACAAGTCAGGGACAAATTAGTATATTGAAGTCAGTTTTCCAGGTTTCATCGACATTGTCATAATTCTCCTTAATCACTGAATTCATGAGAATGTGGAAGAAGAGGTCTCGGAGGCTAAATTTATGAAGAATGGGTACTTAGTGTAAGCTAATGCAAGACGACAGCATTACTTCAACCATTCTTGGTTCACACACGTAGTTAGAAGAGAATTTGGCTTGGGACTTAAGATTTACTGTCTCTAATACATGTAAAAGTATACTCCAACTTGTTTGTAATTGACTTTGGAACGCATAACAAACATCGTAGTAAACAGTAAAGCAACTAATAATTAAAGGGTAGTGGTCATCGCGAGGAATATAATGTTATAACTCATACTTGATACCTTGACCAGCCGCGGACAACTTCAGCACTCGAACGCCTTGAACCCTCCTAGTTGCAAATTCAGAAGACAAGTAGACAGAAATATTTATTCCAGTAAAATAAAGAGTTTTATGGACAAAATGGCCGTATGTTGATGACTTTCTGGAACAATAAAATCATCATTATAACTTATCCGGTCCTTACTACAAAGTTTCAGCCATTACCCAGTCAGAACACACTACATCGAGATTCTGGAAAGTTCTATCGATCAGTGGTTGGATGGAATGTCTCCGACTTTTTCAAGGACTCTGGAGGCTTCGTTGTGGTTTCTGGGAGCCGTCTTAATCTATAGATTCTTGGTCAGTAGCTAAGTTTTTTAGTACAAGGTAGTGATTTATGTTTGTAGCATACATTTAAAAAGATTTTTTAGACCATTCTTATTATTTTGCATCTACATTAAGGTGAGGCGCTGTAATTTCATGTAGACTTCGACTATCCTTAACATCTAAGAAAGCATTGCACTCGTAGATATCACACTACTTTAAACTCCACTTTATTTTATGTTTTGTTTAAACGTTTTAGTAAGAAATCGTGATACAGAAAATGATGGACTTCGTGATCGTCTTGCTAAAATGGCTGTAGATACTGATGCACGAATTGATAAGTATAAGTTTTTTTTTTCTGTATTGATTTTTTATCTATGAATGACATGTTACTTTATGAAACTGTGTATCTTATATACTTGGTCATATAATATATTTATAGCTTTTTTTAAAAAAAATTTAAGTGTTCTGAGAAAGCAGCATTAACTTGTAACTACGCTTTGATACATGAATGGCACAATTGCTTTGCGCTTATAGACCTAACTACCCTAAAAAACAATCTTGCATTTATTGTAATTAATTAAAGAGGATAAATAAATAAATACATTTATAATAACCTTTGAAGTAGGATGAAAATGTTACATGCTGGAATCATTCACTGAGCGATTTCGTGAGCGTGTAACATATTCATCCAAACATCAATTTACAATCACTCCCATTTATTCAGATTATGGAAGTGGATTTTCATTTTGTGATGACAGCACACTTTGACAGTTTAAATGATGAATAGAATGCTTCTTCATAGATTCAGTACAATAACATAATCTAATTAATTATTTTATAACCATTCACTTGTTCAAGTCATTGATACTGTCCTTCAAGCGAGTCGGCATCCTAATGCAACAATATATTTGACCAATTCACAAAGTTCTGTCGTATTTGATAAATATAAAATACGACTAAACATTGTCGAAAATCATTTAAAGAATAAACAATTGTAGGTTGCACTTACCGTCCTATGGAATCAAAACCCAATTATCAAAGAGACATAATTCATAATCAGCATATCAGTTAGCAAAAAGTAACACTGCAATTGTTTATCGCTTGCTTTATAATCTAATATTAGCGATGATTTACACTCGCCGTTAAATTCGTGTTTGTTTATTTAATTTAATACCCCTAACGTATACAGTCAGTCTGGACATATAATATAATACAGGGAGAATAAATTAGTTCATTGAATGAAAAGTATAATAGTTTTAAGCTTGCGATTTAGACATTCAATGAATCCACCTGGGCTTCTGTCACTGATCTTAAGTCAGTGAATTCAATCTGTATTGCTTTATACAGAAGCATATGTTCTGTACATTGTTGATAATGAAGCCAAATCTTACCCACACAATATGTTACACGAATTCCCTTCGTGTAGATCTCCCCCCCTGTAATAAATGGCTATTATCAAAGTCCTCCCAATATACTAGATACCATTATACTAAAATATCTTTTTCCCTTTAGATTACTAGTTAAGAACTTGTTACTTAGCTACTTGCAGTTACCTGCTAATCAGCGTAGTAATGCTATACGTGTTATTGGAAGCTTGTTGGGATTTTCAGACGAGGATTACTTGAAGGTTAGTTTTGACATGCATACTTATGTTTCTTGTGGTAAATAATTTATCTTCGGCTTTTTTATCCATGATTTTCATCAGAGTAACAATGACGGTAGTAATGATGAGAATTTTACCTATCGACTTTCACTAACTACTTAGCATCAAAACCTGTTGTACATAATGTTAGGTCACTTAGGCTACTAACCACATTGTAACTTCATTGATTGAATTCAATCAGCACTAAAGTTTAAATAAAAATGACATTGGTCACTAATCAATAAATGTAATAATTATGCTCTAGTGGATCATTGCTAGTGAATATCTGACATTCCTGGTTTAACTAGGAGTATAAGGGAAAAAGTTTATTGTTGTTGTTCACTGTTCCTAACAGCCAGTGCTACACACATTGACTTGTTGTAAACTAAATAAAATTTTCTGTCCTATTAATCTTTATCACAATGAAAATTTCACAATAATTAACTGTCATGGTTTCACGTATTACTCAGCATTTTTGTGCATCTCAACAACCGTCTACTTTATATTAATCTTGAAACTACCGCACAGCATATTTATGAATTCATTTCTTATTCATTAACGTGCCAATCACTTCTAAATATTCGTTTCACTTTCAGCAGAATAGATAGTGTTGGCCATCAAATGACCCAAATACACTAGATATTTATGACCATAAATTCATCACCAGGTGAACATAATTTTCGCATCGTAGCTTATTACAAAAATTTGAATTTGTGATACAATATTCCATTGTCACATTGATTTTAATCAGATTGAATAAGTGGAGAAGTAGCTCAGTGATAGATAAGGATGTTCGATTTCCAGTCGCATGCTGGGACCCTACCCTACCTAATTTGGTCCGGGAAATCGAATGCTGTTACTTGGCTGCACACAGTAGGACTAGATTTCATTAAAACTTATGATTTATGTGGTGTACTTATTTCTTTATAATGTGTACACTTCAAATCAATTCTCTACATAGATTGGCAGTGAATCTGGAGCATTACCAAAATTAATGAAATGGGTGCGAAGCACTGTGTCTAGCTTACCTAGTGGGCCTCCAAAAGATGTCCTATTGTCATCGAATAATAACAATAAGGTTAGCTTCTTCCTATTACCACATATTTACTTTGTTTTATATTCCACTTCACATTTCGTATCATTTCACTAAAGATCCGTCTAAAAATTACATGTCTTATTTGCTTACTTAATGTATGGATGTTTAGTTAAGTGAAGGAAATTGCGGAACGCTTAAATCCAATAATATTACTAAAAATTTCTCAATTATAAATCCCCATGGCTTTACCTAATACGCGGAATTTTGTTTTTAAGTGAGTGTTGTCATTACTTGTATGCTACATAATGAATCTTCGAATTCCGTCAATAAAGTGGATGATTATTTTAATTCAATATCAACTAATCCTTGGTGAATTACATCATGATGTCACATTATATGACCGAATTGTTTAAATGTGTCCGTCGACGATCCAGTTCCATGAGTATTCTTAGTAATTTATCTAATAATAACTCACCGGCTTCAAATGAGTTATTTTTACCGTAGTTTTTAACTTGTATTGGCTAAAGATAGTCTTATTTTCTCATATAAAGGAATAAGCTGAGTATTGTTATCGCGATAATAATGACAATAACATACCCATCTCTTGTTCATTCCCAGACTTTCACAGAGTTGTTACTGGCGTTCCTGGAAGAAGAATCATCTCCCCGGTCACCAATTAAACTACCTATAGATTATTACACTCCTGACATAGTTCATCCAACTAATATCAGGAAGCAGGTGAATGCAACTAGCCCTGACGAAATGTACCCGGTTGGCAAAATGCAAACATGTTTTACTTCTTTGTCTAACACTCCCGAATCTGATAATAATTCAAGTTTATCAGACCAAAAGCCAGTTTTCTATATGCTTTAGTACTGAGTATCTCTATCATTATCTTTTTCCAAATTCTTTGCACGCCACTGGCTGTGATCTCAAAATTCACATGATCTATTATTAGAGCTCCACGTGATTTCCATTACTTTTTTTCTTAATTATTTATCATTCGCACAATATTTTGATGTACCTACATTTCGAAGAAATTGTAATAATATGCTCATTTGTTGTTGTACATTATAAATAAATAATGTAGCATGTATTGCAGTTGTAATTCTTTTCAATTATTTAATAAAACATGACAAAATGTTACTAAACAATCACGCCTAATATTTTGTACACTATGCTATCGCTAATAAGTCATTCTTAGTTTTGATTTCCTGTATAAGTGTAGTGATATATTTCAGCATTTACGCTAACATTAAGTTATAAGCTATCGTTAATATACTCAAGGTAAATTTTTCAAATATCACAGTTATTCGGTAAACGTAAGTAAATGTTCGAGACAAGTTACGTCTGAAATTGGTGCTTTCTAAGCATATTTAAAATATAGAAACCACAGTTACCTGTAAGCATAGTAATTTATCCATTATGTATTTCTAAGTTGATATATTCTATGTGTGACTAAATACGAGAAGCGTGAACTATTAACAGGCTTGCCCAATTTATTCATTCCAAAATATATTCTTATCTCATTCTTGGTAAGTGACTTCAGTCGTTTGCATGTGTATAAGCCGGTACAATTTGTAAGGATTTATGTGTACGTAGAACACAATTAACGGAACTGAACCTAGTTGTGGTCTTACATAAAAATTAACAAGGCTACCTAAATACTTTACAATAATTCTGCTCAACGAAAACGAAAGAAAAGCACGTTTGAAAGTTAAATTAATTTAATGGACTAGTTAGTTTGTTAGCTGACTAATTTAACTGGCCGAATTTTATTTCAGCATGCCTACCAATTCGACAATGATTTGTCTATGTGGACTGTTTTTTAAATAGCATAAGTTTTCCTAACCCTTATAATTACGAATGAGCGAAATTGGTAACTTACTCGCCCGAGACACATTAGTACTGTTCATTAGATGCTTATAATAAAGAAGTAAAGTCTGATTAATTCCCCCCTATGTGGTCTGTATTATCACTATAGATTTCATCTTGGATGTACCAATTCATGAGTAAGCATTTCTGAGGAAAATGATGTTTTCATTAAATTATTTAGTTTGAAAATCAACTTATTTAACAACTTGTTGAGACAATGTGCATGTGAAACATTAACAAGAGGCTTTGGTATTAGTATGCAGAGTAACAGTAGAACTGAATTAATTTGACTTGCTACCATTGAGATCTTGGTGGGCAACACTCACTGCCTTGTGTAATGAATGACGTGTTGACCCAATGATCAGTTTGGATTCGATAATGCCAAGTACGACTTCAATTCGATTTAGTTACATTACAGTAGAAATATTTTAGAATAACGGTTGGACAAATGTTTTAGATCGGATGGATATGATAGTAATTTAAACGGATCCGTTTCACCTAAATGAATTGCATTATAATCTGTTACAGCAGTATGTGTAATACTAATGGGCTTACAGTAAGATAATTGACCGACTACTAGCTGCACTAATTTTCTGAAGGATGCGATATAAGGCAGCATATAATGCTGCTTTATAGACCAACAATTATCGTCTATAACAATTGGTTAATATACTCATGAATTCTAGCCTTTTAAGACATTTGAGACGTATTTTGATGGCACATAGTCTTGGATAACCAACTCACTCTCCACGGGGTCGTCTTCATTTTACTTGTTTGTATAGAACAAACGTGCATCCACTTCCTGATAAACGTCGATTGCTGGTACATTGTCGCGGATTAGCCATCTCAACAAGTGCCAGAAACTGCAACAAGACAGATTGTTCCTGATAAATTAACACCACGATTTTTATCTATTGTCCTAACTTCATTATCGATTGAGCATTACGGACTGGTAATGCAGATTGCTGAATTCGAATCTAGCATATTTTTTGTAAAATCACGAGGTTCTGAATTTAATGTGATACGCTTATTTTCATAGGTGTGCATTACTTATGAGTCTCATACCACAAAGAAATATTTGATACGATTCTATGTGAGAAGTCTGAAGATAATCATTCTTTTACAAAACGCACTCTCGAGAAATAACTGATGTTTATCAGCTAATAAATTAAATGGTATAAGACATTAATCTTTCCCCTTCATGATTACTTAGGTTTTATGAAAACAAAGGCAATTAATGTTTGAAATTTACTGGGAAAGTAACGAGAAGTATATTCATTCTTCACCACTAGATGAATCACTAGAAGAATTAGAAGACATTTCTGTACACTCCGTACCTGTGTGTTTTGAATGTGTGCGCTTGGAACATGATCGGGACGTTTTACCACCTGATTTAAAATTGGGATTTGCATCACAATTTGAATACTGTATGTGTTGTGATCCAGAGGAATTCGGAGATGAAGGGAATGTTTGCCGATTTCCAATATTAGGGTGTCGAGGTAGAACACTACTTGATCGGAATGACGTGATTTGATTTGCTTGTGATTGGTTGGTCGCTAGTTTAAGCGGGGGTGGGGGCAATGTGATGTTACGAGAATGTTGATCCATCATATTTGTACCCGTAAGCATTGCGGCTAATGAAGTTGAAGGCGGTCTAGAAGCTGAGGCTTGAGAACTAGCTAGTTCTGAGCTAGTAGGATTCGCTGTGATGAAATTTACATTTGGTGTGGTCCATGTAGACGAAGCACCAGACTGTGAGGAGGATATTGGTGAGGAAACCATATTGACTCCCGGAAGGATCATATTTGGCGAACAAGTAACTAAAAATTGTACGCAGCATACAAAATGAATTGACCCTTACTAACAATTATATATGACAAGATTATAAAACAAGATTAGTGATCAGATCTAATTCAAAATACCTGCACCGTAATATCTACTTTAATGTTAGCTTTCAACCAACTAACTTACAATAACACATTAATTAATACATAGAATCACAAGTTGAAAAATTAGTAACAGTTGTTCGGAACGCACATTCAATAAATTTCTTTGAATTTGAATGTGTCCAATCATAGTTACTAAAACGATGATAAAGTTGGGTATGTTCCGGAACTTCTAGCTTAAGTATACACTGACTGAGAACGAGTTCCTTATAGGTATCTGTAGCATGTTAGATTGGCCAGCATAAGAATGTAATGATGTAAGTAATGGCTAAACTGACTGTGAATTGATTGACTGTCGGATTAATCCATGCCAGGAGATACAAACCATACGGTTGGGGTCTACGTGACAATCGAAAACTGCGAACGGAGACCTTTGGTTTCATGATACATCTGTCGCAGTGACTTGAATTCGCTCACTCTTTACTATTATCTAAATCTTAAGTTCCAGTACTTCTATATACCTTTTATCTTACAATTCTATTCGTTTTTTGCACTTATCGACACCGCTTATATGAATACTCCGAGTACACTGATTTTCAGATGGTAGATCCGATCTCACTGTGATGATTCAGAATGTGAGACTTGAGTCGATATACATTTATGTCAAGTATTTCTGAAGTTATTACTGAAAATTAACTAATATACTACCAAAGGAAAGTTTTTGGCACAGACTTCTTTGTAAATGGCTTTAATAAAAACCTCAAATAAATTTCAAACACAGTTTTTAGTGAATGAAAACGACTATCCCTGACAATAACAACATAATTGGAAATGCACCAATAAGAAATCGATCTGCATCCCCAGCATACCATTCCCGAAAAACAACTTCAAGCAGATCGCTACTGTTCTTTCAATTTAAGTCGTTTCTACCTAGTATTCTGCATAATTCTCCAAATAATATGTTCTTAAATGAAAACAAAAGGGAAGAAACACCATTAGTCGACGTCTCGACCGAGAAAAAAATCCAAGCACTAATTTACTTGCTTCTACTTTGTGAAAATCTAACAGATATTGGGTAGCATACTTTCTTTACAAAAATAACTCGGTTAAAACATCTATTACAGGCTCTACGATGACTGATTAATCGGATTGAACATTACGCGTTTGGACAGCCATTAAATTTTTGCTTGCTAAAGTCCTGAGATGAAAACCCGCATCAATGGTATCAATACACATTTCGCCTGGTCTGTAAGGTTGGAATAACTGCTAGTTTAAACAATTAAAAATATACAAACTACTTATTGCGGTTAAATACTGTTACTACTCTGTGTACCATGTAAGTAGTTGTCAGTCAGTGAAAATTAAAGCAGGACGCAATACAGGCTGTCGTACTTTGCACCAACTAAACGAAAACTAGCATTGTCTGACATCGTTGATTTTGATTCCAACGATAATGTGAATCAAGCATAATATAGTAGTACACATGTATGATGAAATACAAAATTTATCACAGTCACTCAAGCATATCTATAGTTTACCACGTCAGAAACTCATTAATCCATATCTTAATTCGTCTGCTTTATAATAACTGCCGTTAATACAATTACAACCATGCACTTTGACAACCTAAACTAACACACTGCTTCAAATTCCAACGAAACTAAGTTTTTGTCATTATATTGATACAACCACGGGTCAAAATTGAGAGGAGAAAAGACGAGTAATTAAAATTTTCCGCCAGTTGCAGACAGTAAAACCAGAAATGACTAGCTGCCTTTGAATATTAGCACGGTGGGTTGTTTTTGTTATATCCATATATTCACATTTTCTATAAGAGTTACCATTATATGTCGATATGCTTCTCGTAAATTAAAACTTGTATTTCTAGGACACTGACTATAATAAAAGAGGTAAGATTCATTTGATGAATTATTCAAAAAATTATTTACAGTGAGTAAGATATAAGACGAAGCTGCTTTCCACAACCACTGGATATTAAATTCATATAATTTCAATTATATAAAGAAAGAATAAGATTCGATGTGTGGTATTCAAAATCATAACAGTAAATCAAAATTACCTAGGGGTAAACTTGTGGGTTGTGTTTGATTAGCATGATAAGCAGGATTCTGAGGTGCTAAGATACTCGAGTTACACGAACTGTTTGCGCCAGAGCTGCTAGAGACTGGCGGAGTTGGGGGAACAGCTATAGATGCAGCAGCAGCAGCAGTTTCCGACAAGGCCTCCCAAAGTGACGGACGAAAATTCCCTGTGTCATCGATATGACCCAAGTATCCACGTCTAATTTCTTCTTTATTCGGGTATGGTCGCCTAGGGTCTCCTTGGGTCCAGTTGTCTGGAGCTATTACTCCGTGTGTGGCACTTATTCTGTGAGAAAATCTGACGAGGTCTTCCATATCAATCGGATTTTTTACAGCAGTAGTCATTGAGTCCAACTTCTGTCTAGAATAATACAAAGCAGTGCTCTATGGAAACAACATGAATAGAGAGCAAAATACAAACCAATATAACTTCAGTTTTCTTCAAATGAAGCTGACATGACTGGATCTGTTTGTCAGACTTTGAACAATCTGCTTTAAGAAGATCAATCTTCATCTGTATTTCATTGTAAGCTTCCACTAAACGATTAAATCAATACCAAATAAAACAAATCAGAATACTTTCTTTGTAAGTTTCCTTGAGCTGTTGATCTTTTTCCAATAATAATTCTATGAGGGGAAGTAATGTGACGGATTTTTTCTTAGAGGCCGTAGCAAGTATATCTCTAGTAAAACAAGGAAAAAACCGTAAGTTATATGAAGCATAACATACCTAAGAATGGAATCTGCATCTTCCAGATGACCTATCAATTTCTGTCTCAAAGACACTCTGCTAGACATGTGATAATCAGTTGTCGATTGGTTTACGTCAAGCACGTAAAACTGTTGCCGTTAGGATAGGCTGACGGAAATCTTAAAAAAGTTAAGCGATTCTAAATAGTTTAACGTAGGCAGCTGAAAGACAAACAAAGCACGTAAGTAGATAGAAAAGTAATTTTACGAAACCAAGATAGTAATTAAATAAAACGTCGACAGATAATACGTGAAAGTAAGCTCACGACAATTCTACAGCTTGAAGCAAAAAAGGAAACCAAGAATATTTTCAAACAAGACACAGTACACAACCTCTAAAATTATACGTAGATTATATTTGCAGATAGATGGCGATATTTTAATATAAATATGGTTCAGCAATAAGCAACAGTAGTCGTTTAATTAAAACAAGTAAAAACCTAAAATCCCGACAGTAGCTGCTACCTTGACGTGGTGGTCGGGCTTGCCTATCGTGATGACCCAATCGAGCTATACTGGCTGGAACATATGTTCCTGTAGGTTCTACCATGCTAGGTAGGTCGATTGGAGAACGATGAGACTAAAAGCAGCTACTCAAGGTCTGAGGGCGAAGTCGTAATGCTGACTGCAGAGGGGTGTGACAGCAGTAAGGTGTTTCCCTCGGACAACCAGCATCTGCAGCGATGCTGCCTTCTCACAAGGAAGGAGGGGTTAGAAAAGGTCGGCCCTAAAAATGTCACACCTCACCCTACCTCACGGATTTCCGTCTCCGGCGGTAAGGGTGCCCACTAAGGGCTTTTAAGTGCGGAGCTAATACTCGAAAAACCATTCATAAAAAGACCGTGCGTGACAGGCCTCAAGCAGTTGTCCCTTGGGCTCTGCGGTCACGCTCCCAGGTCTCTGAGACCGACACTAATCTGCCTTCTTTTTCAGGTTCCTCAAGACACACCCTTCCACGGTGTGGGCAGCCGGGAAGTGACAACCGCCCTCATACCCGTAAAAGCACAAGAGTCCAAATTAGTCAAAATCAAATCCTTACCACACCCCATAATATCTCTCGTATCTCTACAACTAACTCTACTCACATTCCTTCATCTCACTGCACCGCTGATGCAAATGATGTGAACTCACGCAAAGTAATTCCTGGTCTCTTGAAATCCCATTCTAGACTACATGTTGGAGCTTTTAATGTACGGACATTGAGTCAAATAGGGCAACAGGCTTCCTTAGCTAGGACTTTAGAATCTCGCTCAATCGATGTATGCTGCGTCTCGGAAACGCGCATACAGGATCCTAGTAAAATCATTAACCTGATTTCACCGTATCAAAATAAAGAAGCAGCCCGATTTACTCTTCGTGTATCCGGTAGCCCTGATGCTGCTTCCCGGGGTCTCGCTGGTGTAGGTATAGCATTGAGTCGTAGGGCAGAACTAGCTCTCCTAGACTGGATCCCTGTAGATAGTCGCTTGTGTGCTGTCCGACTGAACGGGACAGTTAGGACTCGGAAAGATAAGGACACTCGTCGTTGCCTCTTTGTCGTATCTGCCTATGCCCCCACTGAGTGCAGTTCAGACGAGGTGAAAGATGAGTTTTACAGCAAGCTTTCGGACCTCCTCCAAAAAGCTAGGCGCTCTGATATAGTTATAATGGCTGGTGACCTTAATGCTCAAGTAGGTAGACTAAGTGAAAATGAGAGACACTAGGGTGGATGTTATGGTGTCACGGCTCAAAGAACAGATAATGGCGACCGTCTGTTGCAACTATGCTCAGATAACCGCCTGTTTCTAGCGAATACTAACTTTAGGCATAAGGAAAAACATCGTTTGACCTGGCGACCCCCAAAATCGTCTCAACGTTGGACCCAACTAGATCACATCGCCATCAGCCACCGATGGAGGGGTTCGATAGAGGACTGTTGCTCGTTCTGGGGCACATGTTTAGATTCAGATCATGCTTTAGTGCGAGCGCGTATTTGTTTGAAGCTTACTGGACGTAGGAAAGACATTGCAATGAAGCCTCTTAGGGTTTTACTTAATGATAATAAAGCTAAGAATATATTTCAGGAACAACTAGAAAAACAGTTAGGCGACCGTGTAAGCGATTCCCATCCGGAAGCAGGTTGGAATGATATCAAAAAGGCTGTGGAAACAGCAATGATATCTGCTAGTAAGGTAAATCATAAGGCTAGGATGAAGCTGTGGATTTTAGTAGCATCCACCGAACTGATGGATGCTCGTAAACTCATCCCACCTGGCTCTGAACGTGATGAAGAGCGAAGTGAGCTTAAACGCAGGCTGATAAAAAGCCTACGCAACGACCGTGAACAGTGGCGGGTGGCGAAAGCAAAAACGATGGAGAAGGCAGCGGCGATAGGCAACAGTAGGCAACTTTTTCGACTTATCAAGGAAACTGGTATTAGGAATCCGAAATGTCAGTGAGACTATCTCGGAAAAGGATGGGATTATAATTCATTCTCAGTCCAGGAGATTGGACCGATGGGCAGAACACTTAAGAGACCAGTTCAACTGGCCTTCAGACACACTTCGGTTGCCCACGATCCCCAGTCATCCTGAATGGCAAATCGACTTAACTCCTCCTAGTTTTTATGAAGTTGAGAAGACTATAGGAAATCTGAAGCGAGGTAGAGCAGCAGGTCCTGATAGGCTTACCCCTGAAATGTTTAAGGATGGTGGTCCAGTTTTAGCAGCTAGATTGACTGAAATCTTAGGTAGAATCTGGGAACTGGGCGTAATACCATCTGACTGGTCTGAATCCCTGATTGTCCCAATTTATAAGAAAGGACAAAAGTCTTCTTGTGACAATCACAGGGGAATCAGTCTGACTAATATAGTTTCTAAATTATTAGCCTCGATTATACTTAGACGCCTAACTAGAGCTCGTGAAGAGCAGACTAGAGAAAACCAGGCTGGATTCAGACCTGGACGTGGCTGTATAGACCACATCTTCACACTGCGACAGGTCCTAGAACACAGACACACATTTAGGCGTCCTACAATAGTTGTCTTCCTGGACCTAAAGGCGGCATTCGACTCTGTTGATCGTGAGGTTCTGTGGCAGTGTCTGTCATTGAAAGGTGTACCAAAGAAGTACATTGACCTTATACAAGCTCTCTACTCTAAAACTACAGGTCAAGTGAGAGCTTATGGCGAACTGTCATCGGAATTCCTCACTTCAAGTGGTGTCTGTCAGGTATGTCCACTTTCCCCATTCTTGTTTAATTTTGTCATAGACATGCTCCTAGATATAACCATGTCTTCGTCTGACTTTTCAGGAGTTGACTTACTACCAGGAGCCTCTCTTACTGACTTAGAGTATGCTGATGACATAGTCCTATTTGGTGAAGACGCTGACAAAATGCAGAGTCTTCTGACTACCCTGAGCAACAATGCAAGCATGTTTGGGATGCGGTTTTCCCCCTCGAAATGCAAAATGTTGCTTCAGGATTGGGTTGCATCGGCACCTGAACTAGTGATAGGGAGTGAAGTAGTCGAGCACGTAGACTGCTTCACGTATCTGGGGAGTCTCATCAGTGCTGATGGCCTGGTGACTGACGAAATCTCAGCACGGATACAGAAAGCTCAATTGGCTTTTGCCAAGTTGCGTCACTTATGGCGCAGACAAGATATCCGCTTGCTAACCAAAGGACGAGTGTACCGTGCAGCAGTTCGCTCTGTCCTACTATACGGGAGCGAAACATGGCCGTTAAGAGTAGAGGACATTCGTAGGTTACTGGTCTTCGATCATAGTTGTCTCCGAAGCATTGCTCGAGTATCGTGGGACAACCGAGTGAGCATTGCTGTCGTTAGGAAACAGGTTCTAGGAAAGGATAGCAAATCCAATAGATGAAGTATTGAAACTTCATCAGTTGAGGTGGTTGGGACATGTGTTACGCATGTCTAACTACCATCTGCCTCGACGAGCTATGTTTTGCGGCGTAGGAATAGGTTGGAAGAAAGCTAGAGGCGGCCAAACCAAAACATGGCAGAAATCGATGAAGTCACTGACAAGTGGACTGAGTCATGTTGGTAGATGTAGGCTGCGTGGTTGGGGTCCGCGAGACGAAAGTCATCAGTGGTTAGAGTCCTTGAACGACATGGCTCAGAATCGTTTGCAATGGCGCAGGTGCATCCACTCTTTGTGTTCTCTCAAAATCTAACATTCCTAAATTCTCTATCTTTCTCCTTTCAAATTTATCTCACTGAATTATACTTTTCGAATCATATCTTCGCACCCTAATCTTCTGCATTGCTGCTAATACATATACTATCGTTATCACTCTTGGATTTGAACTGACAGTTGCGTCTCTGTGCTGATGTGGTATGGCAACAAGAACTAATGTACGTACGTACGAAAGTTCAGCGTTGTATCTATCTATCTATCTAAAAAACCTAAAGTATTCAAAATTACTGGAATATCATAGTACATAATAGATCACTGATTCTAATAATATCATAGAATGATAGAAATAACCAAGATTATTCCACATAATATCGATCTTCTAGTAGGCAACTCTCAAGTACTAAAATAACAAACTGTGCATTAGACTGCACTAGCAACCACTCAGGGTTGATGTACCCAGATGGAAGTAATATGACTTCCTTGAGTATTTCCTATAACATTGATCGCATCGAGAATATGAGTACATGCAGTTAACGTTATTTGCTAGTACATACTCATGTCATTTAGATGTTGACTGAAGTTTTACCAACTGATACAAGCCGCTTCTCGTTGGACTAATGTAACTGTGAATTATGAATTTCACTCAGTACCCGTTTCATGCACTATAAAGTGAATAAATAACGAGCAATGTGCATCAGCTTTTATACAATAAAAAATAATTGTTCCTAAATAACCCATTATGCATACGATGTGTATATCATGTATATCAAACAATTCGGATACAAATAATGAGAGACGTAGTGAGTAACATTAAACTACCAACTAAACGCTGAGAACTTATAATTTACAAGATGCTTTCAACTCGAGACAATGTAAATAGAATTTGATAGCCTTTAACAAAGTCCAGCCTTGAACTTTTTCAACTGTACCAGTCCAACTAGATGTCTATAGTATCTATTCAGATTGGGAAATATAGCAGGTATGACTTACTGCACTGAGCAACAAACCTAAAAACGGAACTTGGGCCCCTCAGTAAAAAGGAGATAAGAACTTCATTTAGTTTAAGGGTGAATGAAATCACAAGATAAAAATCTCATAAATGTCACGTGTAAACTTCCAGAAAGTGTTAATGAGATCGAAAATCCAGAATCGTAACCAATAGACCAAGACCTTGAAACCAACGACTCCACTATGATTGCCTCGGTACAATAAGTAACTAACCAGAAATATTGTCGGAAACAAAAAATATGAACTTACACCTGTGTTGAAACACCAGAATGTGTTCACCCTATATTCTGAAGGGTGAAACGGTCAGATAAAACACGGCATCAATCCATGAAAACACTTACTGCTTGCCTAACTTCTGTTGCTAAATTTAAAATACTTGATAATGGTCCGTGCGAATGCTGTAATCAATGGTTAGAAACTTTGAGTCACATGGTTTGGAACCAGTTACAGTGGAGCACGTACACTCACTATATAACTTCCCCTACATTTTGAGCCTAAAACTATTGTATGCCTTTCCGTGAACTCACTCTTTCGCCCAGTGCCATATTTTTTATGTCCATACTTTCTTATCAACACCACTGATTTAACACCTACCTTAAATAATTAAGTGTTCAAACTGCCGTGTTGCTGAAGTATGACAAATCGGCGCAGAAATGTCTCAGGCTCTACGTTGCATATACATACATACACGAAAAGTGTGAGTAAATAGACTTTTTGCTAAATAATCAACGTGTGAACATGAACGAACTTGCCGAAGATGAAACAGATTAATATATAAATGAATTCTAAAGCATCCAATTTACAGTTGAATTTCGCAAAAGGGTACTGAACAAAGGCCGATTATAATCAAAATACAAAACGCATCTAGTACTCACTAAAGGCTATGAGCACCACAATAGGACATACTACACACACCAAACATGAAAAACCCACCGTAATAGCGTCAAGAACAGAACTCCCGCCAAAACATTTTATGGTTTCAACCTCAACTATGCATGGACAGAATTAGCAAACTGGAGGCCGCTTATTCGTTAACCTAGGTGATTACGTGACATCGTAACCAGTTATCGTGTCATTACTAAAATCATCTGAAATCAGCTATTGTTAAAATTCACACTATCTATCATGGATATTCTAACTGCGAATGCATATTAAACTATTCTACATGATTGTTGATTGCACTAAATTGCGTAGCTACCACAGAATCATAGGGCGTATCTTTTCGGGAATACAATTTGTATATGGTTTTTTGTTGCGAAATATGTCACTTTAAGTCTTATAAAGGACAATAATTACATTTTATTATAGTTAAGAACGAACTGCAGTATATTTACGTCGTCTAAGACCATTTAGGCAATCTGAGTTAGGTTTACATGGTTACTAATTTTCCTGGATGGTTTATATTGTTTTTACTTTGTCGTGAACAAGCTATAAACCACTGATGTAGTATGTTCATATTTTGCATGCAATAGTTGTGTAACCCCAACTCACGTTTTTAATCTACATTCGCAGATAGTGCTGTGGTGGCCTGATTTTATTTAAATTGAGTTGTTGAAACTTACGAAGTTCATGCTAAGCACAGAACTTATAAGAATAGAATGATTGAAATTGCAGTAAGGATGCTGATGGATGGTCAATTTATCACTGAAAATACCAAATCATTCTTGGAACGATTTACATGGTGCCTGACGAGTTACCAAAGAGTATTGAAAATGTGCAAAGGCAGTTCAACAAGTCAAAACTAAACTTTACATAGCCTACGCTGGATTGACAACAGAAATACAGAAACATTTCACTCATATAAATCGACATTCGGGCAACGTATTGATAGTTTATCGGAGTTCAGTTAGAACTAAACTTTGGTGGCATATCCTTATCAATCAGCGGGTGTAGTTATATAAAGTTCCAGAAGTTAGACATAGATAACTGTACTGATTAGCGGTGAAAGCAGTCATGTTACTTAGTATCACTTATAGCTTATCAAAATTGTATGAATCATTCCACATACTTATGAATATTTATTTGCACATATTTTAATACGGCTTTTTCATTTTAGCTTGTTACAGCGAATACAATGCTGGAAAGTTAATGCTAATCGTACAGTGAACGCATGCTAATGTTTACGTTAGCTACGTAACGATGTAGTCTTTTTTTTTGGTACTGTGTATAATGGCATACCACATGAGAAAGATTACGTTTTGGGATCTCATCCAAATTTGTTATTTATTAGGCTATTAACTAGGAAGAATCACTCGTCCGAATATATTTTCGCCTTTATAATAGATTCTTTTAGTATCAGCTCTCGTTACACGCAATAATCTATGCATCCATGTAATGAACGGTTTCTATTCTTCGCTGGGCTAACTAGTTAGACAACTCATGTGACTTGCTAAATAAGTGTTGACACACTTCACAGTATTAACATTGTAACGGTGAATAATAATAATAATGCCGATTATAAACAATCGGTGTAACTCGTACCTAAGATGACACCACTCACCTATTAGTTCAATAAGAATCAGGCTCGAGGATCAAGGCAAGTAAGTTGTTGGCGTAGGCCATTAAGCCTATTACTAGAAATACACTAATATGCGCAAACTACAGTAGGCGAGTATCTTATAGTTTTGAGTACTGTTTACCGCACGGAAACACGTTTTTACGCGCATTGTTACATAGGTGCTAGCCATTTCAGTAGAAATTAAACTGCGAATAATTGCTAGCTAACAATGAGGACATTTCACAGCATCGTATCAAATAGTCGCACTGAAGATCCTGGGATATAACGCATACATTACCGCGTACACTACGAACCCTACACCACTCTGTACTACCGCGAATATGGCAATACAAAAGGCAATTATTAAGTATTAACCATTTATTATAGACAAATCGTTAATATTGGATGATACAAGCAGATTCTTCAGTGAATGAAGTGATTGGGGAACGTGTAGAACACAAAAAAACACTGGATTTTGAGATGAGAAAACCTATTTCTTACTTATCTTCTAAGAATCCTTTTCGTATAATTTTCAATCTTCGTAAATTCTCGCATCGCAAAACTTCTGAAAAATCAATTGTCTATTTTTCTGTGTATTCATCATTTTTTGCAGTAGCTGTTTAGACGGTTTGAAACATGGAGTAACGCTGTATATTGGGACACTTACGTTGGAACTGTGCATCCAACGTTTAGCGTCTTAGCATAATATCAACTGTCGATTTAATAAATCGCAACGAAGGTAAAACTTACTAGTAGAAGTAGTGTCCCATAAATGTACTATCAACATCTAAATCCCACTTGACGTCCGCTATAAATTCTATTTTCTTCCAGGTAAACATTACCGGACGTCCACGTCCCTTGTTATCAATTATTACCAACTGAAACATAGAAAATCTACACATAACGATAAATAAGGTAGCTTTCTTACTTCGCCCAATTTATGTTATACGTCGAATCAATACCTGCCGCTTCTGGGAACATGGATACAAACGAATTTGATCTTCTGCTGAAAAGCATACTCAAATTAATCTCTTCACATTTCCTTCAACATAATGAAACTCACGTAGCTTTCCACGTTCACGCGTGTGATCCTATTCTGATAAGCGTCTAAACCACGGATTGCACCTCATAAAAGATTTCGTGCAGTGATGTTTGTGCGTCATGATGTGTGAACGAACGATATACTCATTAATACTCTGCACTACATGAAACATAGATTTACAATCCATGCATTTAGGCCTAAAGATGCGACAATAACAGTTCAACTTGCGGTTTGTTTTCTCTGACCAATTTCATGAGATTTAAAAACAACATTTATAAACAACAAAAATGTATTTAAAAGACGAAAACGAGGCACTTTGACCTTGCGAATGAATATAGTGAGTGAAGGTAATCTACGATTGCATTAAATTTAATAACTTGCAGACTGAAACTCTCCAACTGCTTGCTTCACATTCTCCCAACTGAAAAATCGTCGGCTAAGCACTATATTTTCAAGGGCTGCTTTCAGACTAACACTTATTTCTCGTAAGGAACAGGCCAAACAACTATTATTCAATAAGTAGATACATAAAAACTATAGACTTATCTATTATTAGTCATATTTCTCCGTAAATATAATGTTGTTGAGATTTATGAGAGTTAATAAAGGATGACCAGTCTGCCACGCTGTAAATAGGGGACTACCGCCATGCACCTAACCGCTCAAGGCCACAAAAATGTCACATTGCGGCAAATCAAACTCGGCTGATGCTAATCTAGTGCCGCGAACTGTCGTTCTTTGAGATCTGTGTCCAGATGGTAGGAATGTTCTTCGTTTTAGAGAGTGCCGTGCTGGTTATATTGCTTCTGAAACTGAGAGGAAAATGGCTGAATAAGAATAGGAGTAGCTCCGACAGTGTCATCCCTAATTGCCCATAAAGTCTAGACGTGCGTTGAGCCTTCTTTGAATGATCCAGTAGAAGGTGCTGACACAACCTCTTTAGACATGGAGTTTCAAAAATTGTTTATTCTGACCAAAAATTGCTAGCACGAATTTTCGTACGGGCTTTTTCCTGTTTTGTCTTATAGAAGTGTCCTCGTAGGTCTATTTTGGGACTGAATCTTACCAATATTCTATTAGTACGAAGTTGGTTTTGAGCTATGTGATAGTTCAGGATCATATTCCTCAGAATCCTTCTCTACTGCACAGAATGCAAGTCTCTGGCTTTACGTCGAGCTGCATAAGCATTATGTTGTTTTCCAACTGTTCTTTGATCACTCCTATTCGGATACGTCCCAATGTAGCAATATCTTTCCTAAGACTGTGTAACATGATATATATAAAATGCCTTCAAGGTGAGGTATTAAGTATGCCCTTTAAACGTAGATGAAAAGTTTATTGGTCAAACTACCTAAAGTTCTAGACAGAAACCTTAAGACTAAATTGTCTGTATTGGTCGCGGAATATCGTTGTAAAAATACCCTAATAGCATCTCAGAAAATCACTCCCAGGTCCCTTCCTAATACAGAAAGAGTAATGCTAAATCCACCAAGTGTGTATGTAGGTTATGTACCCTTGATGTTTATTATTGATATTTTGCTTTTATTGACATTTTGACGATGAAAATTGCTGTAAGCCCACCCATGTATCCTATCGAAGTTCCAAAGAATTATGATATAAGTGGAGCTTTGAATCTTCCTCCGGGTTCTAAGATCATCTGCATATAGACGGGTTTGTGATTATAGGCTAGCAGTAAGATCATTTGAAAACAATAATAGAAGTGTCGATCCAAGTATGTGATACTCCTTCAGTCATTGTCAACCAATCATACAGTGGTACTTGATGATCAAAATTTCTAACAGTACTTGCATTCAATGATATCACAAAAAATCATTGATTTTTCAGAAGTTGCGATCTAATTTACGAAGATTGAAAATCCAAAAGGAGATGTCATGGAATAGTTTTACATACAGATTTTTTGTGCTAACTCCATCACTTCCATTCACTGATCTGATTGTATCACCAATATTAACGATTTTTCGCGGTTAGTACTTATATTTCTATGTATTGCCATATTGGTTAGTACACGTTAGGTGGTGTACGCGGTAATGTATGCGTTATATATCCCAGGATCTTCAGTGCGACTATTTGATACGATGCTGTGAAATGTCTCATTGTTTTAGCTAGCAATTATTCGGTTAATTTCTACTGAAATGGCTAGCACCTATGTAACAATGCGCGTAAAAACGTGTTTCCGTGCGGTAAACAGTACTCAAAACTATAAGATACTCGCCTACTGTAGTTTGCGCATATTAGTGTATTTCTAGTAATAGGCTTAATGGCCTACGCCAACAACTTACTTGCCTTGATCCTCGAGCCTGATTCTTATTGAACTAATAGGTGAGTGGTGTCATCTTAGGTACGAGTTACACCGATTGTTTATAATCGGCATTATTATTATTATTCACCGTTACAATGTTAATACTGTGAAGTGTGTCAACACTTATTTAGCAAGTCACATGAGTTGTCTAACTAGTTAGCCCAGCGAAGAATAGAAACCGTTCATTACATGGATGCATAGATTATTGCGTGTAACGAGAGCTGATACTAAAAGAATCTATTATAAAGGCGAAAATATATTCGGACGAGTGATTCTTCCTAGTTAATAGCCTAATAAATAACAAATTTGGATGAGATCCCAAAACGTAATCTTTCTCATGTGGTATGCCATTATACACAGTACCAAAAAAAAGACTACATCGTTACGTAGCTAACGTAAACATTAGCATGCGTTCACTGTACGATTAGCATTAACTTTCCAGCATTGTATTCGCTGTAACAAGCTAAAATGAAAAAGCCGTATTAAAATATGTGCAAATAAATATTCATAAGTATGTGGAATGATTCATACAATTTTGATAAGCTATAAGTGATACTAAGTAACATGACTGCTTTCACCGCTAATCAGTACAGTTATCTATGTCTAACTTCTGGAACTTTATATAACTACACCCGCTGATTGATAAGGATATGCCACCAAAGTTTAGTTCTAACTGAACTCCGATAAACTATCAATACGTTGCCCGAATGTCGATTTATATGAGTGAAATGTTTCTGTATTTCTGTTGTCAATCCAGCGTAGGCTATGTAAAGTTTAGTTTTGACTTGTTGAACTGCCTTTGCACATTTTCAATACTCTTTGGTAACTCGTCAGGCACCATGTAAATCGTTCCAAGAATGATTTGGTATTTTCAGTGATAAATTGACCATCCATCAGCATCCTTACTGCAATTTCAATCATTCTATTCTTATAAGTTCTGTGCTTAGCATGAACTTCGTAAGTTTCAACAACTCAATTTAAATAAAATCAGGCCACCACAGCACTATCTGCGAATGTAGATTAAAAACGTGAGTTGGGGTTACACAACTATTGCATGCAAAATATGAACATACTACATCAGTGGTTTATAGCTTGTTCACGACAAAGTAAAAACAATATAAACCATCCAGGAAAATTAGTAACCATGTAAACCTAACTCAGATTGCCTAAATGGTCTTAGACGACGTAAATATACTGCAGTTCGTTCTTAACTATAATAAAATGTAATTATTGTCCTTTATAAGACTTAAAGTGACATATTTCGCAACAAAAAACCATATACAAATTGTATTCCCGAAAAGATACGCCCTATGATTCTGTGGTAGCTACGCAATTTAGTGCAATCAACAATCATGTAGAATAGTTTAATATGCATTCGCAGTTAGAATATCCATGATAGATAGTGTGAATTTTAACAATAGCTGATTTCAGATGATTTTAGTAATGACACGATAACTGGTTACGATGTCACGTAATCACCTAGGTTAACGAATAAGCGGCCTCCAGTTTGCTAATTCTGTCATGCATAGTTGAGGTTGAAACCATAAAATGTTTTGGCGGGAGTTCTGTTCTTGACGCTATTACGGTGGGTTTTTCATGTTTGGTGTGTGTAGTATGTCCTATTGTGGTGCTCATAGCCTTTAGTGAGTACTAGATGCGTTTTGTATTTTGATTATAATCGGCCTTTGTTCAGTACCCTTTTGCGAAATTCAACTGTAAATTGGATGCTTTAGAATTCATTTATATATTAATCTGTTTCATCTTCGGCAAGTTCGTTCATGTTCACACGTTGATTATTTAGCAAAAAGTCTATTTACTCACACTTTTCGTGTATGTATGTATATGCAACGTAGAGCCTGAGACATTTCTGCGCCGATTTGTCATACTTCAGCAACACGGCAGTTTGAACACTTAATTATTTAAGGTAGGTGTTAAATCAGTGGTGTTGATAAGAAAGTATGGACATAAAAAATATGGCACTGGGCGAAAGAGTGAGTTCACGGAAAGGCATACAATAGTTTTAGGCTCAAAATGTAGGGGAAGTTATATAGTGAGTGTACGTGCTCCACTGTAACTGGTTCCAAACCATGTGACTCAAAGTTTCTAACCATTGATTACAGCATTCGCACGGACCATTATCAAGTATTTTAAATTTAGCAACAGAAGTTAGGCAAGCAGTAAGTGTTTTCATGGATTGATGCCGTGTTTTATCTGACCGTTTCACCCTTCAGAATATAGGGTGAACACATTCTGGTGTTTCAACACAGGTGTAAGTTCATATTTTTTGTTTCCGACAATATTTCTGGTTAGTTACTTATTGTACCGAGGCAATCATAGTGGAGTCGTTGGTTTCAAGGTCTTGGTCTATTGGTTACAATTCTGGATTTTCGATCTCATTAACACTTTCTGGAAGTTTACACGTGACATTTATGAGATTTTTATCTTGTGATTTCATTCACCCTTAAACTAAATGAAGTTCTTATCTCCTTTTTACTGAGGGGCCCAAGTTCCGTTTTTAGGTTTGTTGCTCAGTGCAGTAAGTCATACCTGCTATATTTCCCAATCTGAATAGATACTATAGACATCTAGTTGGACTGATACAGTTGAAAAAGTTCAAGGCTGGACTTTGTTAAAGGCTATCAAATTCTATTTACATTGTCTCGAGTTGAAAGCATCTTGTAAATTATAAGTTCTCAGCGTTTAGTTGGTAGTTTAATGTTACTCACTACGTCTCTCATTATTTGTATCCGAATTGTTTGATATACATGATATACACATCGTATGCATAATGGGTTATTTAGGAACAATTATTTTTTATTGTATAAAAGCTGATGCACATTGCTCGTTATTTATTCACTTTATAGTGCATGAAACGGGTACTGAGTGAAATTCATAATTCACAGTTACATTAGTCCAACGAGAAGCGGCTTGTATCAGTTGGTAAAACTTCAGTCAACATCTAAATGACATGAGTATGTACTAGCAAATAACGTTAACTGCATGTACTCATATTCTCGATGCGATCAATGTTATAGGGAATACTCAAGGAAGTCATATTACTTCCATCTGGGTACATCAACCCTGAGTGGTTGCTAGTGCAGTCTAATGCACAGTTTGTTATTTTAGTACTTGAGAGTTGCCTACTAGAAGACCGATATCTTGGACGTCAGTCTTCTATCCAACCTTTTGGTTGTGAGATTTATGGACTTATTCCTGACTTTAAATTTTTGTTAATGTGTAGGATTATGCTTTTGTATGTTCTGTCTTCAAGAATTGGTTACAAATACTAATTATTTTGTGTTTTTATATTGGACATCCTTCAGTCATTGCATTTGATTGTGGTTGTGGCAGCTTTCTTATATTTATTAGGTTTTTTCTTTTCAGCTCACGTTTTTTGGTGGTTGCATTACTCTATACTCTACATTCCCTTCTGTTATTAAATATGCGTCGATTGTTGTTCTGGATTTATCGTTGTTAATCAATTGATTAACGAAGTCTTTTATTCCTTGAACATATTGTTAGTGTCACGCAACCTACTTTTTTCTTTAACGCTGCTGATATTTTTGCCATTCTTCCATAAGTGAGTGTTTAATAGTCTCTAGCATGATTTAGGAAATCTGTTTTTGTTGTTTATTTACTTCTTTGTAAATAAGCATTAGAAGCGGAGAGCCCTGTAAAGTTGACAATAACTTTTTAGGAGTTTCGAATTATGAATGCTTACTTACTCCGGTTGAAGGGCTAATCAGTTGCTAATATCTCGATTTAATTATGTGTGAAAATTTATTCACGTTTCATCTGGCGACATTTTTCGTTTATTTTTACCTGTACTTGTTCCTTTCTGTGTTTTTGCATTGTCGGTTGTTTTCGTATACGTTGTGTAACCAGTGACTGTTTATACTTCTATGTTATTTTTTGAGGTTCTACATTGCATTTGACCTCTGTTTTGTAGATATGCAGTTAACGTTCACTTACTTTTCATCCTCCGATGTCAATATTATTCTTTATTTCTTGCTTGCTATCGACGTGTGATTGTCCAAAGGACTAGTTTCTAAATAGTCATTACTACTTTTGGTTAGAAATTCTTGACTAAAACGAACGCGTTTACTCCTGTCAGTATCTTTGTCACGTACTAAAGCTTTAATTAAACATATTTCCCGTTTGTTCTGGTGTTTGTGATGTACGTATGAATTTGTTTACTAAAAAACGGTCTTAACGTTACTAGCTATTTCCCTCTTTGGCTTGTCTACTAACAGTGCATACTTTATAGTATCATTTTGTTTATCAGCGTATCCAAACTTAAAATCACATCTAGTTATAAGTTAGGCATGAAGAACAGAATGTGTGCTACTAATGTTATTGTTGTGCAGTTTTTTGTTAGACCTTGTCATTTCTAAAACTCTACCTGTTTTAGTTTTGGAACGTAGTTAATGCCTATGAAAATGCTATTACAGTTTGACAAGTTCAGTTAAAAGAAATATCTTCAATGAAATGTGTTTTCAAAGTACTATTTTGTGACACCGCAAGTTGAATGTTCAGAAACATTATTTCAAAAAAGTTAATTCATCACTTCGATTTCTAATCAGCTCAATTCATGATATAGCATTGATTAAAAGACTACATACTCCGACTATGTAAAACAAGGGTTTTTGGTTGGGTTTGATTAATCTTTGACTAACACTTATACATTGTGCTCTAAAGCTATCTGTTATTTAAATTTTAGGTTTGTTTCAGAGAGCTTTATAGAGCTTCCTATTCTTTAACAAAATCAATGTACAATCTTATAAAGTTTCTAGTTCATTGTGCACTATGCTTATGATTGCCTTACGGTCTGGTTTTGGTACTTAATGCCTGTTCATCGAATCAGGTCAGCGTTTTCAAACATCCACTTTCATTATGCAGACGGGAAGTTGTGATGATAGTACAGGCAGCGTGGGTGGAGACAGTGAAACAAATACAACAGTTGCCAGTAGTCCAGGGTTTGACCCTCCTGTTACTAAGAGTTCTCCGTTGTTTCCGGAACCTCCTGAAGATATTGCAACTCAACCTGCAACTTATGACAATTTAGCAACTTTTAAAAAGGGAGTTTGTAAAATGGTAAGTTTACTATATGTATGTATGATCAAGTTATAGTAGCTTGTAGTTAAGAACATTTAGGTGATTATTGTTCATTAAGCTCTAAAACAACAAGCGAATAGAATAATAAGTCGTTGATTTTGACATGATAGTATTAAATTACTTTGTCAGGGGATCATTTCGTTTCTTAACTTAATTTCAGTAGTAGACATTAATAATTATGTGTGCAGAACCGCTATGTAGCTGATAAACATCATGGAAAATTTACATATCTTAAGAATTGTAAATGGTAACGGCTGTCACTAATGTGTGTAGTTGAAATCCTATAACTCAGTTATTTAAGTACAGTTGTGTAGTCTATGTTTTACTAGGCTAAGTACTACGTATGTTAGTATTTAGTTTATTTAATTTTGTTTGTTTTTCAGGAAAACGTTATCTGTTCCAGTTTGTCAAATACAACGACGATTGCTATCTGTGATTCTTCAACCCCTAAGTCTTCTAAAGTAGCATGCGATGCCTCTGTTTCGAACCTATTCTCTAACCCTCCATCTTTTGAACCACCAAATTTGCCTTATTCGTATTCAGAAAACATTTCACCTGGTTTACTCAATTGCCCTCTAAATCCAGCCACATCTACACCTTCTTCGTTCCCTTCTCCTAGATCAGCCTTCACAGAACTTCATCGCAAAGTCGATCCATGCAATAAACCTGTACAGCCTTCAATAGTACCACTTATGTCACCTAAGTCGATTAGTAAAGAATGCATTCCTCCACATCATCCTGTTAGTACTTCCGTTCGTAGCCAAAATGAAGTATCGTCTTGTAATCCGAGAAATATAGTTATCAAGAAATATTTGTGTCGTTCCTGTGGTCAGTCACATGATCCAACATCACCTCATATTTATAATTACACACAAACAGTGGATGCTGATCTTTGTTGCACCGTAAGTCTTGAATTAGTCATACGTTATGTTACTTACTATTCAACAACTTTTATTCTATATTCTATAGTTATCACTGTGTTTCATTGATTTCATCACAATTTCCAACTTAAAGGCCACTAATTTAAACCCTACTTAAGTCGTTTAGGTTCCATTAGCCGGGCAGTATTATTGATCCGCCTTCTTATGAAATAGGAAGGTTAATAGCATATTTAACTTAGTCAAAAAAGTATTTCAAATGTCAAAAACTTCGTAGGCCTAATAGTAGTCAAGTAATGATTCACTTGAGCTACTTAGCTGCATCGGGCACATTATTTGTATCTCAAGGATTCAAACACAGCTTCAAATTACAGCACTACTTAACTCTAGGTGACTAATTTACTCCCGTTCTATCTGTTGAATTAAAATGCGCTTCTTTCACAACTTTATACATGGCACTTTATTCAGAATAGGTTGTAAAAAAAATTCCCTGTGTGTAAAATTCATGTTTTCATTTTGCAGCTATAGTGGCTCTAAAATGTTTATTAACATATTACATCCAATCACCTGTTTTCTTTTCTTATGCTGAACATGGAATAGTAAAGTAATATGACTAATCTCTTCACATCTCTATACATTTCAGTTATGTCGACAGCCATTAGTTGACCCCCTTGATACCAAATGTGGCCATACATTCTGTTCTCCTTGTTTAAAAAACCATCTAGCTGTTCAGGCACTTTGTCCTGTGGACAGACAAATTATCAATTATTTAGAGTGTCAACAAGCTTCTAATATTGTAAAACGGTTAGTGGCAATTTAAATAGTTTATTTTTTTTTACTTTGTTATCATTTGATATATGATAGCCAGTAATTTTTCATAAATTGTTATTTTAGAATCTAAATGTAAGATATTGGTTTTGCACGATAGTGGTAATCACTTTTAATCACATGCTACACTTATCGTGATATATATTTTTGTAATAATATTTATTGTACGTTGTACATCTAGGAAACCACTCAATAATCGGCTAGTTAAGTACAGGTAGGCTGCAAAACATTTTTATGTCGTGTAGAAGTGCGCTTAAATCTCTTACTCTTAAAAGAAATTGGAAAATAAGTAACTTTTATCCATATAGTACGAGGATTTTATAGCAATTTTCTAAAATCTAAGTTTCCTGAATTGTGGTTTTTATCAGCATTTCTCAATATACTTGCTTGCAAAGAACGAAGACCAAAAAGACCATGTGTACTGCATGTAAATTCGTTTAATCCAATTCAGTATATTGTCTCATGAGATTGTCATCACAAATTTTATGGTCTGATTTAAATCCTGCTCCACCTACTTTGATTTCGATGGTCAGTCAGTACCATTAGCCTTCAAACGGTTGTTTAAAGCCCAACAAATGAACATTTACTTAGTAGGTGAATTGCTGTTGTAAGTGACTTAGTACTTGATTGGATTATGGAATATACTTTCTTGGTTTTCTAACTGCCATTTATGTCATTATTTTCCACTCCGCTCTATCCAAGTGTGAAGTAGGATAACTCGTTTATTACGTACATTTATTGAAGGCCATACAATATGTATGTGGGATTGAAATTTTTGTTTTATATTTTACCTATAGCATTAAAACATTCCTAATTATTGAAATATTAGTACAAATTTATTCCGAATTGCTTCATTTTAACATCGTATTTGTTTTCTATCATATAGATTATTAGACAAATTATTAGTTGCTTGTCCCAATTCACCTGCCTGTGATAGTATAGTATATCGGTCAAATCTCGAAGAACACTTACGTGAATGGTGTGTTGGCGTACATTCATCTAGTGCAATAAAACCGAATTCTCGTGCATCACAACATAATCAATTTAAAAATATCTTTTTATCTACTTTCATTGGAACGGAACCAGTTTATTCAAATATGTTGCAACCAATAGTAACGGATTCAACAATATATCCCGAGATAATGAATTCACAGCAAGTTATGAAAAATAATCTTATAGCACATCAACAAAGGCGTGCAAACTTTCATAGTTCAGACAACGAATCAGATTTCACCGTTGTTTATCCAAATCAGTATATGAAAGAATTCTCGCATATTTACCCGTCAGTTACACAAATAGAAATGAATAAATTTAGTAAAACAAACTTGAATATAACTTTACCATCTGTTGAGGACTCGTGTATGTTTATTTAAATTGACAATTTTCGAAATGTACATTTTTAAATTTTTCACGTCAGTTTTAAATTTTTAATTATTATGATCGGAAAATATCATTGATTAATTCATCATTAATGCCATGATAAATATTAGACTGTGGTTATTCCCACTGTTTCTAATGTAGGTATTGTATTCAGCTTCTTTGATGATTCTTCCGTTTACTTAATTTGTTAGCACTATTTGTTATATATATATATATATATATATATATATATATATATATATATATATATATAGTTATGAAAAAGATAATCTATTCAGTAAGGGATATTCATAAATGATTGTTTATTTTTTTAACGTTCACCATTGAATGACATTTGTTTCAATGCATAGTTATTGACATTGTGATGAGTCTATCACGACTGTTGAAAATGTTAAAAGTGACATTTAACATTATGGTGAATCTCTTACTCCTGGTGCATCGGATAGTTCTTGATTTTTTGTTGCATTTTTGTTGCTAGTTGTCATCTTTGCCAGTAGTGATGATTATGATTTTTTTGATCTTACAGCTGATTCACCAGCTATATACGAAGGTGTTCCTGTTTCGATTCTGATTTACCGTCCAGCTTATTGTATGGATTTGGGCTTTACATTTGTCGGAGGGATTGATACGCCTCTAGTAAGTTGCTATTCTTATTGCTTCTGTCTTTGAAGAAGTCTTCCATTGTTTAAGTGTATCCTTTTTTTGTAAATGCTTTATCTACGTGTTTTAAAAATATACAGTCCATATCCTCGAATTTCTATGGAATCTAACAGTGAATTCTCAACATCGAAGTATGATAGTTTATGTTTTCTAATTTAGATTATTTTCTATATAATGTTATCAATTGAAGATGTCGATGAATGGATATACCTATTTAACTCTTGACTTAGTTAATCTCATATATCAAACCCAGGAAATAATCATAAATAACGTAAAATAGGCATAGATATGCGCATGTCTGAATTGCTATATTTTATATCAGAAAGTAAAGAAAAATGCCAACATAATTAGAATGGGGTTAAAGTAATAATTATAGTGGTAGATAACTAGCTACAATAAACAAAGTTTAATTGAAATGGATGCAAAGTTTTAAATGATGCAAAGTTGTAAAGTAAATTTTTTATCAACACTGCAGCTGATTTATATTAGTCAGTCACAGATAACATAGAATCTACCACGATTCCTCACAGTTGCTCCATACCACATTAACATAAAGTAATCAAATTTATAAAAATTATATGACAATAGAATACAACAGAAGGGGGTGGGGAATAAAGTAAAGATGTATACGGTGAATAATGAAACTTAAGATCTAGGTAAAGATATAGTACGTATACACGTGCACCACTGTGACCAATTCTGAGCCATGTCATTCAGTGTCTAACCATTAATTGCGATTATCACTCGAACCCCAACCAAGGTAGTCAGCATTTAACAACATGGCCCAACAATCAAATACTTGATGGATTGATGCCATGTTTTGGTTCGACTACACCTACCGTTTTTCTATTCAACTCTTACCTCCCAGTCAACATCGCGCAACGAGGTAGGCAGTGGTCAAGCATATGCGAATCATTTTTCAACCATTGCAGTCGATGAGGGTTTACAACCTCCGACTAATTTACCATGCTTTGTGTTTAATATTAATACTACTTATTCGGTCATTCCACGATATACGGGCGATACCTCGAATATTTCTATAATCAAAGACTCAGAGCCTACACATATCATATACATTTTCATGATCCATGTCTCGTATTAATAGGCTAATGCTAAGTAATACACTCGGACTTTTGTTGAGAGGCGGCTGTGTTATCTATTCCACAAGTGATGTGATTTGGTTAGAACCAAGAGTGCCGTCTGAATCCGTGCTCACATTTCGTTAGACACTGGCTCACCAGGGGTGATGAGACTTTCTAGATAATTGAAGTGATCAACCCACTCAACCACTTCACTTCCCATAACCAATCTAGATGATGATGCAGACCAATCCTGGAGCAACATTTTACAATCACAGGGAGAGAAACGCATCCTGAATATGCTTACATTGTTACTCAAGGTGTTCAGAAGACTGCACATTGTCAACGTCTTCATCGAATAGGACAATGTTATCTGCATATTCCAAATTAGTAAATTGACCACACGGTAGGAGGTCACTTCTTGTAGATTTAGGTAAAGTATAGCTTCTAGTAGAACATCATCTATAATGAAATAAAAAACTTGGGCAGGGAAGAATACTGGGCAAACCTAACGAGCATTACTTAAAATTGACGATTCGTCATAAGATCTGGTTCAGCTATGGTTATCCAAGTAGAGAGCTTTAATAAGATTTATGTACTTCTAAGGTACACATTGTAATGAGAAACATTAACATAAAACCTCGTGGTTTGTGGAGTCAAAGCTGTTTTCATGAAATACGACTATTGTCGGACGTCAGTGCGCCTCTGTTATAGAATCTGATGCACAGTGAATATTTGATCAATCTATCCTCGCTCAGATGTGAAATCGGATTGGTTTTCTGGAGCTTATTGTTTCCTATCATCGGATGATGACAGTGGTTAATCTTTTAGATACTATGTTAGTCAAAATGATTCTTCTGTGGTTATCATAGGAAGATTCCACTCTTACAAAGTGGACGAGCAGCGATTGAGACTTGCATGACGGTGGTCTGGCATGATTAACATGTATTACAACCAAATCAGTCTAGTGAGATTTACAACTTCATTATACAGTGTGTTACCACTACCTAGGATTCTATGTTTGATGAATACTGCTCAGTCATTGAATTCATCAACAATCATTCGATAACACTTATGGTTTAATATTAGGGACCTTCACATCTTTTCCAATCTCAGAGGTAACGTCCCACAATAGTAAAATAATGCACCGCAAACAAATAGGCTATGTGTTTAATCCTAAGCAGTCAAAACTAAATCTCACTTCTAGTACAAGTGGCATTTATTAGAAAGCTCAAAACATAACCTCATAGATTGTAAAGTCTCAGTCTAAATACAACACAGATCGCAAATATTTAGGTTTATATCAGATTTCCTCCGGAAAAGTCTGTGTGGAAATGTTAATATGATTGCTAATTGCTGTGTTGTTTTCTTCCTAGACATGCATACTAATTCAAGAAATTTATTTGGATGGTCTTGTTGCCACAGATGGGCGCCTTAGACCTGGTGATCAGTTGTTGGAGGTAAATATATGCGAATAAACTATTTCCTTTTTTGTCCAGTTTTTTAATTATATGGTAGTAGTAATCATTTCAGTTTTCTCCAACTAATCTTTTTTTAATTGTCGTTTGAGTTGTTATTAGTTTTTTTCAGTCAGTCCATTATACTTCCTGTATTTTCATATTGCTATACGTTTTATGTAGGAAATATATCAGCAGACTAGCTCTTCTGGTTCTGCAAAATAGTATAATTTACTATTGTCTCTAAACTCATTTTTGTAATTACCTCAGTAAGTGATATTTACGAAACTCAATCTGCGGAAGGGGGGAGGTTGAATATGTTTTTGGAGTTACTAAACGAAGACAAGTTATGTTTAAAACAATGTCATAATGAACACTGTATGACTTCTTGGTCAGGGGGGGGGGATCCACTGAAATATCTGGTCATTAAAGTTAGTTTAGTTGATTCTGTGGTTTTTGGTTTCAAAAATGTCACAAAGGTCTGTATTTATGTAACGATATATTTGTCCAACAGTTCTGTCTTCTAATGTTCACTCAATCAAGAATTGAGGCTTTATTCCAACAGGTTGCTTTAGTATATTAACTATCCCATTAATTCAGTCCTTCTCTTTATAAAATTTGTTGCCGAAAACAATATGACACTAGTTATTTTCTAAGTTGGGACCCCTCAAAAATTCCTCTAGGGAATTCTGAAAATTCGGTCAAGATCCATTGGAAACATCTTGAAAACCAACGTGTCATATCTTAGTTGGATAACTATCGGCTTTCAGATGTGATATAGGTATCTTTTTCTACCTGCAGTAACCTTTCAAGCAATTTCCTCAAAACTACCATTTAAAGTCTGAGCTTAACTATGGTCAAAGCAGGGAAAGCTTGCGTTAAACTTTTTCTGAAACTTAACTCGATACCATTAGTGCTATGACACAATCAGTAAAGCCACTTCAGAAAATGATGGAAAGATACACCGAATAGTTTTATACCATTCCTCCCCTTTATGAGTTTTAGTAAGGCAAGAACAATTGTTGCAGAATAATATGGATTCATCGCGGTTTTTCATCAGCTGCATACTAACGCCGAGTAGTAGTCGGCAGTTCACAAAGATAGATCCTTGTCAGAAATAGTTTTGTTTATAACGAGTGTATAGCTTTGTGATTGGTCACTAAATAAAAAGTAGTTTACTCAAATATCAGGCTAAGTTCAAGTTGTGGGCATTTCATTATATATAATTTTTGTCAGGTTAATTATATACGTGGCGTTTGACAGCGTAGACAGGAGATCACTATGGAAACATTTTCGACACTACGGTGTACCAGGGAAACTCGTCAATATCATCCGGAATTCTTACGACGGACTACAGTGCAAAATTGTGCACGGAGGACAGCTGACAAATGCATTCTCAGTAAGAACCGGTGTCAGACAAGGCTATCTGCTCTCGCCTTTCCTCTTCCTCCTTGTGGTCGACTGGATCATGAAAACCTCTACATCTGGGGAGAAGCACGGGATTCAATGGACAAGTAGGATGCAATTCGATGATCTGGACTTCGCGGATGATCTAGCACTTCTATCCCATACACAACAGCAAATGCAAGTGAAGACAACCAAAGTAGCAGCAACCTCAGCATCAATAGGCCTGAACATACATAAGGGAAAGAGCAAGATCCTCAAATTCAACACCGAGAGCACCAACCTAATTGAACTTGATGGTGAAACTCTGGAAGAAGTGGATACCTTTACATACCTGGGGAGCATCATCAATGAACAAGGAGGATCCGATGCAGATGTAAGGGCAAGGATCGGCAAAGCAAGGGCAGCATTCCTACAGTTGAAAAATGTATGGGAGTCCAAACAAACTATCTACCAACCTCAAAGTTAGACTCTTCAACTCGAACGTCAAGTCAGTCCGTCTGTATGGAGCTGAAACGTGGAGAACTACTGCAAACATCCTCAGGAGAGTACAGGTATTTATCAACAACTGTCTACGCAGAATATTGAATGTCTGTTGGCCGGAAACCATCAGCAACAGCCTACTTTGAAAAAGAACAAATCAGCTTCCAGCTAAAGAGGAAATCAGGAAACGACGTTGGAAATGGATAGGACATACATTGCGAAAATCATCAGACTGTATCACGAAGCAAGCACTAACTTGGAATCCTGTTGGAAAACGGAAAAGAGGAAGGCCAAAGAACACCCTGCATCGAGAACTGGAAGCAGACATAAAAAGGATGAACAGTAACTGGAGACAGCTGGAAAGGATTGCTCAGGACAGAGTTGAATGAAGAATACTGGTGAGCGGCCTATGTTCCTCCGAGAGGGGTAACAGGCGTAAGTAAGTAAGTAATTATATACGTAGATATACTGAATAGGAGCGTCATTTTTGAGTAATTTCTGTATGGATAGACAATGAATACCACTGATCTTTGTAAATAAACATGTGTTTACTTACATCTATCTCCTTTTAACCTTTCATTGTGAGAGGTCATATAATTCTGAAGGACTGAGAAGCGTTACAAGTAAGCGTTAGACCTTCCTTCACAAGACTTTTCATTTTGTTTGTTACTTTTCATTTTTTTTCCTAAACTGTTTTCGTGTATGCAACTTTATAATAGGTGAACGGCAACTTGTTGACACATGTTACACATTCTGAAGCACGGAGCCTTTTAACCATTCCATCATCTGTAGTACAACTTACTGTTTTCCGTGAGCCAGTTTCTTTAAATACACCACATCAACCACAACCTCAATATCAACAAGGTAACAATTTTCATGCGATTATTATTACTTTAAATGTAAATTTTCTGTTGTTCCAGTTGAAAGTAATAAACATTTGTTCATTAATAATATTTCACTCAACGTTTTATGGTATTGGAAGTTACCCTGTTAGTTGCATCTTGGAATTGCTCCAACTATTTCGATAGGAGCAGCTAAGTATTGTTATTACTGACTCTTACACATTAGAGTTGGTTCGTATTTAGTATATAAACCTGTACGGTATTGTTAAAATTCATCCCATTATTACAATTGTTTGCCATATATATATATATATTCATGCCGGACAGGATGCCACAAAGTATTTATATTGAAATTCACAGTAATAAATTCTTCTGTGGTTTCTCCAATATAGATAATAGACATGAAGGGAAATACACCGATCACTGCAGTGTCTTTCCTTAGATTTCACAGTATTTTAGTATTTCAGGCGGTCGTAATCTTTTTTGATGAAACGGTGGCTTTATACTTGCAGATTATAACTTTGTGCTTGTAAATGTGAACTCTTCTCTACTTTGAACTCAAATAGATCGTATCTCCATAAGTCATTGTCAGAGAGTTTCGGTAGAAAACTGTTTCTTTTTTTGGAGTGCATTCTGATCATGCCTCGGTACCAGCGCGCAGTTACATCCATCTTGCTGGATGCAGAAACACCACATCAGAATTCAATTAATCGATGAGAAAACCATGAGTAAATTTAGGAAAAGCTGAATAGTCACTTAGTTAATTATAAAAACGAGACTTACCTATATTTTGCTTCGCAAGTTATCCAAATATGTGTAGAAACAGCAGTGAAATCTGTCAGCGAACAAAACCAACAGGTTAAGAAAAAACAGTAAATTTCAGAGGCATCTATTGAATTGACAAACTCTTGTCAGACTCTGAACACTATAATGATTGAAGTCAACTTAGATGTAGGCTCACAAAAGCTTGCAGATCGGTCGTGAACAGTAGTGGGTAACGAAAGCAGATGAGATAGGAAAGGTAGCAGTGATGAGTAACACTTGACAACTCTTCAAACTATTGAAAATTCGGGATTAAGAAGGCCTGTTAGAGAGACCATTTCGGAAACAGATGGACTTTTGTCTGCTCCTAACCTAGACGCTCAGAACAATGGACGGAATACTTTAAAGAGCAGTTCAGTTGGCCTGTAACTACTTTGCGATTACCCACTATTCCCAAAGTGCCTGAATGAAAAATCGACATAGGCCCCCTGACTCTTTCCGAAGTTGAAGAAGCTATAGATAATCTGGTGCAAGGAGGGGCAGTGGTACCGCATTAATAAACTCCAGAGGTCTTTAAGGATGGTGCTTTAATTTCAGCAATTAGCTGATTGATATTTTAACCAAAATTTAGGAACTGGACATATTCCCGTTCCAGTATTTTATAAGAAAGGACCAAACTTATCATACGATAATCATAGAGCTGGTTCCAGACTAGTCGCGGTTGTATCAACCAAATATTTACCATTATTCAAGTTTTATAGCGTAGATATACTCTTCGGTACCCGATAATAGTAGCTTTTCTTGACTTGATAGCAGTATTTAGCTCTGTAAACCGAGAGGTTCTATGACAATGTTTGTTATTGAGAGCTGTAACTCAGAAGTACATAAACTTTGTGGAGACTCTTCAGTTTAACACTGATAGTCAAGTCAATATGTATGTCGAACTGTCATCCGATCTTGTAACCTCAAGTGGTGTCCGTGAAGTTTGTCCACTATTCCCGTTTTTTTCTCAATTCCATAAGAGATTTTCTACTGCAAATAACTATTTTATTGTCTGAATTTTCAGGAATTGACCTACTTGCAAACGGTCCACTATTGGACTTAGAATACGTAGACGACATAGTCCTGTTTGTTGAAGACAGTGATAATATTTAGAGTATTTTGATAAAGTTGAGCCACAATCCAAAGATATTCAGGATTCGTTTTTCGCCGTCTAAGTGCAAATTGTTGTTTCAGGGCTGGTCTACGTCAACAACTGAACTAAATATAGTGAGTGAAATAGTTGAGCACTTCGACTACTTCACACATCTTAGAAGTCTGATCAGCTCTAATGTGTTGATGTCTGACGAAATCTCGGTACGGATTCAATAAAATCGTGTAGTTTTTGCCAACTTACATTACCTATAGCGTGGACGAGATATCCGTCTCTCGACAAAAGGACTAGTATTCTATGCAGTAGTTCGTTCACTCTTACTGTATGGATGTAAAACATGGCCATCATGAGTAGATGAGATGCGTAGGTTATTGGTATTTGATCATCGATGTCTTAGAAAAATCACTCGTTCTTACTGGCACTATTAGGTACGAAATGATGGGATTGGATGCCAGGTGTTGGAGAAAGGTGGTAAATTAGCTGATAGGGTTGTGAATCTTTGTCGACTGAAGTGGTTGAGACATTTACCATATACCTGACTTCCAACTATCAATATGTGCAATGCTGACTGATATAGGTGTAAAATAAAAGAAAGCTGGGTATGGCCAAACCAAGACATGACATTAGTCCATGAAATTACTGATTGCTAGCTAGTGTGAGCTGTGTTGGTAGATACAGACTACTTGGTTGGGGCCCTCACGAATACCATGTACATGGCATGAATACAACAACCTTTTTTTTAAAATCACTTAAGTAAATATTGCGGTTGATATACATATTTACTAACGTTTCGTAATTATAAACTTAGTACTGCAAGATTTTCAATATGTCACGTTACTTGCGATAATGTAAGTATATAAACTGATATGCAATTTATAAGTAAAATCAATTACCTTAAAATGCTTCTTAAATCCTTGTGAAATAAAGTCGTACACTGATATTGTAACAGTGACTCAGTGGTTAAGGTGTTCGAATTTTAGCCACTATTTTACATAATCAGACCCTGCTATACTTGTATCAATGTGAGCAATCGAATAGTGTCACTAGTTCTCGCGCTTAGAATACTGCTAAAAGCCAAGTATATAGTTCTGTACCTGGTAGACAAGTTAATAAAAAAAATTATAACAATTACTCCATTGATTATTCACTTTACATCAGAGGTTTTAGAAAAATCGTCAGATAAATGATGTGAATAAACATTAAGAATACCAATGAGTTCTAGAAACTTAATACTTTTAATAGGCCTAAATGCGACTTCTTAGTCACTTGTTGGTTCGTGAGTAGCTGGTCAGTGTTCTTAATGTTAGCCATAATGTGCACACAATTCTGATTCTTATCAGGTTATTATATAGACCTATCTGTTTATACCATTTTCTTACAGTCAAAAGTAAAATAAACATCGTTTTTGTAGTCAGATAATCCGATTCACTCACTAACCGTGCTTGTGACTTATATTATGCTTGACATAATTTTATACTTACATATAATATCTATTCAAATGTTGCAGCATGTATGTATGATCAACATAGAACCCGGCACATGCGTGTGTCGGTCGAAGTTGCCATACATCTATGGTACCGCAAGATTAGCACCACATTAGTAGAAGTTACTTCAATAATAATAATAATAATAATAATAATAATAATAATAATAATAATAATAATAATAATAATAATAATAATAGCGAGTGTAAACATATATAATATGGTTCGGGGGGGGGGGCGTGGAAAGTTATGAAATAATTTTAAGCTCATGATTTAAAGGAGGACAATGAGTGGATACATCATGCTACAGCATACATATGTGTAGTTAACCAACTGTTTTGTTTTTCAAGTTCCATTTACTACATATATAAAAAAGCAATATTAGTGGCATTAATAACAAGATTACTATTCTGCTTCATGTTTTTTTCCATTTCTCGTGTCAGTTGGTGATCATATAGTGATACGTATTTTTTCTAAAAAGAAAAAACAAAACACTTATTCTCATGGAAGTTTTCTAACTTATTTTTTTTACTAAACTACTTTAATATACATAATGTAACATTGTATACTTTCGTTTCTATTTCATAAAAAGAAATGTTCTATGTCAAATTATTTAAACGCCAAGGTAAAGTTCTTGGGATTAAACTTGTCGGGAAAAAGTAAGTGATTCATGTTAATTATACACATGCGATAATTGTATTTTTGTTATATAGGTTTTATAAAAACAAAAGTTTTCTTTTGCACTGTTAAATAACTTTCGTCTGATCGGCGTGTACCATCCAATACATATTCCATAAAATTATTGATTCACCTAATGTCTTATCTTTGACTATTGCTTAATCATTATGTTGGTATTTGTAGTATAAGTCAAAATGTTTGGAAAAGAAAATGCTTTTCATGGTAAACTTTTAAATTTTTGTATTTCATCTTTCATTGTTCATCATTCATTCTGGATGTATATGTTTAATATGAAGAAAAATCACAAATTTTTTATGGATTTTGTTTATCACTGATCCAATTATCGTCCTCATCTTTTTCATCATCGATATTATTTCATCAGTGCTCAAAATGGAGGAATTAGAGCATTAATCCTTTTTAATTCACATAGGTGTAGTTAGCATATGATGAAGTTGTCTGCAATATTTTCAACGTTTACTGAGTACGTTGTATCCAGTTCTTTCGGCTATTTTTCTGCTGCTTTGGCGGATGATTGCGGCATATTTCAATATAATTTTCACTAAAGATTTCATTTCAAGCTCTGGCTCTCACTACATTTGTATTTCCGTGTAGCGTTGTTCTTACTCGTTCATAGTTTAGTTGCAGATAATTCCAGACTCTTGAAATCTGTGATGAAATTTGCAATCTAAGATGTTGTGACTATCTTCTAAATGAACAAAAAAAATGATTAGAAATTCCGGTACAACACACAGTGAACATTAAAAAAATTTGCAATTTACCTCAATCTACTACATCTGGCTACTCCTACTTACTGACTATCCCCAAACTACCTGAATGAAAAATTGACGCGTCCCTCCAACTTATAACGAAGTTAGAAAGGCTATAAGCAATTTAAAGCGAGGTAAAATAGCGAGTCTTGATGGGTTAATCTCAGTTATCATGAATGACTGCCGTACAGGTTTATCAGGTAAGCTGCTGGTATATTAAGTAAAGTTCGGTTCTTGGACGTAATCCCATCCGACTGGCTTTAATTACTGATCGTCCCAGTTTATATGAAACGATATAAATACTCTTGTGACAACCATAAATGAATTAGTTCAACTAACATAGCACGAAAGTTGATATTCTTCATTATATATGAAAATAGTTCATCTTCAATAACTATTTTTACAATCTAGTCGTGTCCTTATGAGATAATCACCAGATTTATTTCTGGGAAATTTAGAGAATGATCCACTTAAGAACAAAACGATTATTAATTTTTTTATATGTATATCGTAGTTTTTGAAATTACTCTGTGTTTTCAACAGGTTCATCGTAGTTCAATTAGAAAAACTAAGAATGTTAACGAGCCTTTAAAACTCTGAACATTGATCATTAGCTTGTCAATCTAGATTAATGCTAATATGGATTTGATCTGTTTGCCAACAGGACGTATAGTAGATACCTAAATATTTAAAGTTCAAATGGTAGAAATCAATTATGTTGACACTCAATTTTCCAAAATGTGTTCCGGTTTTGCATAATATCGAAATATTCAATAATCATATTTCTTTTCATATTTAACAATTATAAAAATTGTCTTCCTTAGCATTCCCTTAACTGGGAGATAGCTTATTATCATCATTTTACCTAAATTCCAAAGAATGCTCTCTAGGACCGACATCACTATTTCATTTGATCACTATGACCCTGAAAACTGCCTCAGATCTTATTGGTCCGCCACTATAGTTTAGTCTTACCGCTGTTATATAATTGCATTCAACAAATTGATACATTATATGAACGTCGCTTACTTGCAATGGCAGTTAAACTACAATCATAAGTTTTCCACTGCAATATCGTATACATTGATTAGACATTCAAAAAAATTCAACTCAGTTAGACAAAAATCTACCGTAGAAAGTAGAAAATTCAATAGCCAGCGATAAGTACAACGTAGTAATGTTTTATTGATAATACTATAACAGGAATTAGTTATTATTAATTCACATTATCAACGCTGTAGCAGACGTTTATTATATGCTACAAAATTCATGGTGCATTTAAACAGTGTTGATACTTGTATGTACTTACTATCTAAATGACAGTAATATTGTTGTATTCATCTCAGATAAAAGCAGTTTTAATTTTGTTTCTACATTTAGACTATACTCGTTTCAATATTCGCGAAGTAGAATCTTAGCTATTAGTTGAATTTAAATTTAAACTACTCTTGAACTTAGTAAAACAACTGTATATATATATATATATATATATATATATATATATATATATATATATATATATATATTCAAAGCATCAGAAAACTAGCATACTAAAAGAGTAAACGAACCAATAGGGTTTAAGGTCTTTCCAGGTGGGTAACATAAACTTGAAGTAGTAATAGGTGTTTTTGGTGCGTATGTGAGAAATTAAAAATTACACAATTAAGTTACAAAGATAATAAGCTTACTAAGTGATTTCCGGAGATCTAGCATCCCCACCATATATGCATCATGCACCTTTTGTACTATTACGTTCAAATTAGATGATTGATTTTTTACTGACGTTTCTGTTTACATTTTTTTCATTTTGTAGTGATGGTTATAATTTCCCCTTTCTGATATTTATGACTGTAACTCACTAATCTCTGTTGACATATATGCTTCCTGAGTGTATTTCCCCATCAATACTACTAACGTTTCAAGTTTTTGATATGTTTGTATTATAGCTAGTAAGGGGAATCTGAGAGCATTTAAAGCAACACTGAGTTGAAGTCTCAGTGTATTATTGTTTTTCATAACAAGTTCACCTGAATTCGGACGGTCAAATAAGTTTAGAATTTCTTTATTATATTTTATATTATCTAACACCTTACCAAGCTATTTAAGTATACTGAGTTGAGTGTCGGAATATTGATTCAAGTGAATTCTCACTATATTTAAATTGGCTTGAGTTTGCTGATTCAATACAATTTGTTTATTACAGATAATGTTATCTCTGTTGTGACTATTGCGAAAGTCTTTTGATACAGTTACGAGTGACAAACAGAATATTACCTTGGGATTATGATCATGATCGACTGAATACTATGGTCATTGGACATCAGAAGAATGTAAATGTATTCAACATACGAATCATAGATAGGACAAAATGCACACATCTTAAATTTAATTATTAGTCATAATCCGAGTAATCGAATTACCCCAGATGTGTTTAAACATTAAATTTTCTCCTTACCCATTTTCATATTATTATTCGACAGATACTAGATTTTGATTCTCATACATCAGTGATTACTTCACCTTAGTTTACCTATGAACAGAAATTTCATCAAGTTTCTCATAAATCTTTATTAGATATGAAATTTATTTCCTACAGAACCATAGCCTGAAGTTTAGCAACAAACTCTCTTTTGCATTGATACTATTGTCGTAATTTTATTTACTTAGGTATATATTGTTAAGTGTTTGAAAATGTTGTATGCGTATTATTTACCTGTTATTTGTAATTTTTCGATCTGTTTCAGTGCAAAATTTTATTTAACTCTATCACGATGATTTTTTATGGTTATTTTTAACTTGCGTGCATTAGTTTTCTTTGTTTGATTTCAATCCTATCATACCTATTCTTATCCTTTCCACAAAATCTTGCGTTTTTTTAACACTATCATATAGTAACTAATAGTATAACTTTATCTTTTTTTCACTTACCTTCGATTGAATATAGCATAGTTTTACACTATTTAATTGAATTTTACTGCCATTGTTTTAATTAGTTAATCTTCATTACTTTTTCTTATTGTTTTTTTTCGTGGTTTATCCATCTAACTTTTATCTAACCCTGGTTTTATTCTCATAAAGTTAAGCTGATTTGCATAATACCTCAAATTTACTATATGATCAGATAACAAAGAAAAATCTATAAGCTAAGAACATTTAATTTGGTGAAAAATATTGTAATTTTAACATGTGTGACTAATATATTTACTGGGATATTTATCTATTTGCATAGAGTGCACTTCTCATTAAATCAAAGCACTTGGATCTCAACTAACAGGTATTGGATTTGAACCTTAGTTTTCCCATTTTTTATTGTGACCAGCCATGTGGCAAGAAGAAAATAGTATAGCACAAGATTGAATGGAGAGATAAGTGTTATATCCAGAGGGTGGGGTGGCCGATTCTATCGATTCTGGTTTATCCACAAGGCGATACAGCTAATCCCTCAGCCTTGCCTTAACCTATTACTCAGGTACAATGATCCGAAAGAACGACCAAGAACCATTTAGGTTGGTCGCAAAGCATATATTACATCAATACTAAGTGGCGAATCACAAATACCCAATGGGAAGGTAAATATATAAGTCAAAGTTATCTACCCATTCATTTGTGATTCATCATCTATCTCTCTACGCTTTCACTAATTAATCGCCACACGCGTAGGCTAGATATTTTAATAACTCAGTGTTTAATCCGTTTGGCTCCCAACAACTACTCCGCAATCTTTTGGATTGAACAGCTTGATAATGTCTTTAACCCTCACTCGAAATGAAGCTAAAAGTCGACTACTTGATGTACTTGATAAATCACATTACTAAACAAATAAATTACACTTAATTAGTAGCGTAAAAAATTCATATTGTTGCCTCACTCACTTTGTTCTATCTACTGCAGTTTCTCATCAAAATATAGATTGTGTTGGCAAATTTTTCTCCTATAAAATTTTTGTTTTAATATAAATATACATTTAATTAGACATTTACCTGGATTGTACGTACTGGAACTTGTCGCTGGTTGTGAAGCTGATATTGATGGGAGAATGAAAAAAGACGATCGTATATTAGAAATTAACGGAATAGATTTAGAGAATGGAACTCAAGAACAAGCAGCTCAAATAATTAATGTACATAAGTTGTTATATTGTGTCGTTTTTCTTTACTTTTTGTGATTTCAGTTAAAGATTTTTAGCATTGCTAAAAGCTTCATATTTTTTTTGACTACACAAATATTGTTTTATCTATGAAAATAATTACTGTATAGGGAGGTTTGAGGAGATAGTGGAATTTTATAATTTACATCACCCGTTTACTGTAACTGGATGACAATTGAAAATTTATAAGCTCTGATGCGATTTAATTATAGCTGCTTTGCATTGTGCATTTACTGAAGTTAGAAATGTAAGCTACTGGATGCCGACTCAGTAGTCTAAGTGTTAAGAATCTTTCTTTGTTAAAGAGAGGGGAATTTCGACTTCTACCCCTAATGGAGTACATTACCAATTGGTTCTATACTAGCATGAGACATCTTTTAAAAGCTTTCAGGTTTTTTGTTAACTGTAGATGCAACCAGTTTTTAATGTAACTAGACTAGTTTTAATTCTTACCATTACTATGATAATTAGATTGAGTATGATAAACCTATGATATCAATTTGTTTGCTTCAAATTTTATTAACTTGTAGGATTTCGGAACACTTCTAAAATGAGTTTTCTTTAACTATTGATAGAGGAATGTGTAAGCTTGAGCATACGTACAGTTTACTATAATGATTTTTTAAACTAACGAGCATAGGTATTTAGATACAATAAAGTTAACCGATATTTCCCTAAATATATACTCTGTATTTATATTGATTGGTCAGTGAGTTTGTCTAGTCCGCTGAGCTGATCGACTTATATATATTAAGTTTCAGTGTGACCACAAGTATAGGTGGCTCAGTATCTGGGTGCAAATAGATCAATAGTGAAGTCTGTGACTTCAAAACTGAGTGACATGGATTCGAATCCTATAAAGAGTATCTATTTCCTCAATATTGGAAAGTGCGCTTTACTAAAAAGTGCCAATTGACACAAGTTAATCGCTCGCGTATTCATGCGAAATGTCTTTATTAAAAATTTCGTACGATATTAAGTCAATTTTATCAGCTTTAATCATAACATATATTGTCATTTTTCAGTATTTTTTCCAATCGTCTGTGTGCTCTCTGGTATTTTATTGACATAAAATTCTGCGTTTCATTTATTCATAATATCTTGTATACAGGATGGTATAGACGGTAGTGGATAAAGTCGAGAATCTAAATAATTCATACTTTCTATGTCATTAACGTGTATATCTCTTAAGTTGTAATTACGGTAACAAACTATAAGTTTAACGATTGCTTTTGTATGATTTTTCATGCTCGCTAACAACTTCCGTGCAAACACAAGAAATAAAATAAGATTTGCTTCATTTTGCAAAACATAACAACTTATAAGAGAAGAATTAGATACTATTGAAATCTTAACAAAACATTCGAAAATAACAGTAAATGGTGACCTTTCATTTTGTCTAGTGGTTCCAATCGCTTATGTTTTCTCATTCAGTCAGTATAATGAATTCTCATAAATTATCGAAGAAATGCATTTTTTTTTAACTAGCATTAATCTCCTTGAACTAGGTGGCGTGGTTGTGAAACTTTCATTGTCGTCCTGATATAATCTATGTCTGCTTTAAGTGGACATTTATCATAACTGTAAATCTCCTGTATTTTGTGGAATAAGTATGCAAATGCAGTTGTTTCTATCTCCTATAATAATGTGGAATCCTAAGAAGTATTTTGGACTTGTATTTAAAATTGTTATTAGAATTTTTTTATTATTTTCATCATAATTTCTGTTCAGCTGTCGAAGCAGTCCCGTATGTAAACGGATTTGTCGGATACAGGTCTGTGTATTTAACTTCGAACCACATCTTGTATGAGGGTTAATAATACCGTTCCCTTGTTCATATCCAAGTATGCTGAACGATGTTCGAATCTACGACTGGTAGTTGTACACCTTAACCTCCTAGTCACTGCTGTATTATATAATTCGTTGTCATGTCAAATCTGTGAATAATTTTATGTATTCACTTACAATTCGCGCAAGGATCATCGACTGAATTTACTGGTCTCGGATTTTCTGTCACAGGTTTAAATCTTACTTTATGAACTAATAAATTACCGTTACATCTGGCTTAGTTTTTGGAAGTGTCATTTTAAAATAACTATTTTTCTTTTTATATGCTGAACAGTAAATTATACTTATAATTCGAAGACCTAGATTACTAATCGGATTTGTATTCGATTCCCGCGGTTTAGAGTTTACCAATCCTGATAGGTTGTGTTTCTAATTTTAATGTATAAAATCATTTGCATTCTTCGACTTCATAGTTAGAATTAAAACCAACTAGGAAAATCGTATACATTTGTAGCATATATTACTACGTGATAATAATAATAATTATTATTGTTTATAATTGTTTTCACTCTATTGTTGATCACACTGAACACTAGTGCCACTTTTCTTATCTGCTGTATTGTTTTTGTCATATCTTTTTTAGTCTGTTTCAGATTATGTTATTTTTAAAATAAGTCGTCGAAATCGATCGGACACACCGGATATCTTAAGGGCTACAACAGATTCAGAAGAAAAATTAGAGAATACTCTATTTGCAGTGGAATCATTACAACTTAGTTCGAATAATCACCGTCAACATAGTGAAAGCAATGAAATTAATAATAATTTTGATAATCGAGATTCATCGAATGAAAGTCAAAATTTCGCGTGGTCAAGTTTAGACGTTCAGGATACGAATCAATCTACTAGTGCTAGTACTACTACTCATTCAACTGCGGAATTGATTCATTGTTCAAAAGGACAAAAGTCAACCAATTTTAATCTATCATCAACAGCTGCAACAACAGTAGATGAGGATCTTCGTTTAAAACAAATGAATCATAGTTGTAACAACGAGTTGACCAATCTTTCTAATTCAATAGACTCAGCTGCTTCAAATAGTCCACGTACTCGAAATGATGATAAACAATTAGTTGTAGGTTTTTTGCATTATTGTCCTATTGCTTTTAATTTCCTATTTGCCTCTTTATGTTGAATCCTTTTTTTTAAAATAAATATATGTATGTTTTTTTTCTACATTCCGACTCAGTCATTAATGCACACTCCTACATTTAACTAATCAGTTATGCAAAGGAATAAGATCGAAACCATGTAAGAAGAAACTTAACGAAAATCGTATAATTATGCTATTCAAGTAAATAATTCACTTATTAAAAGTAGCTTGCCTACACTTTTACCCCACTTTCTGTGTGGCCTAAAGAGAGCATGTTATTTGTATGACTTTATCCGATATGACGGGAGATTCGCTTAAAAAAATTGAAATATTTGATGTAACTCCTATGTGATTGTGTAATTTCATTGAGCTTAGGTCTTCTCGACTTGTGACAATGTATTGATTTTCCTGATGCTGCAGCTTATTTTCACAATAAGTGGCATTTTGTCCATAGTAAAATGAACAAATACATGTATTCATTGTTTTTATTCTGAATTTTCGATAAGTAAGTTCCATTAATTAGTTGGATTTAGAAATCTACTTACTTTTACTTCTCCATACACGCATTAGGTTAGTTAGAGTGAATTAGTGATATGTGATCCTAACATTCATTTTATTCTTAGTTTGAGTCAAATATTCACATTTCTATTAAGGAGTTCAATAATTACAGAATCATTTATTTGGTTGTAACATATGCTTCTTAGATGACTTTGAATGTGATTGATATAGTCGATTACAAGTGCATTTACACCATCTTTCGCCTTATAGAAACACAAGTTAGCGATTTGGTTGTAAGAATCCACGAATATTAAGTCAAGAGAAACAGGTTAAGAGGTGCAATGAAATAGGTGTGAAATATTAATATTTCCTTATTGTTAGTCATGTGATGTAAAGCTCGTGTAAGCTAATTTCAGTTTCAACTTAAATCTGAGTGAAGTAGCATCCATTTTTATCATTCGGGCTTTATATAAGTTATTATGTAGACTCTTGTATTCGTTATCACCAGTTTTTCTTATCCTCTTCATATTTCTCCACTTTCTTCATTCTCAAGGTAGCCTTCAGTACTTCTTCATATATATCTTTTCATTCCTCTTGAAACCACATTCTCAATATTTGGTCCTCATCATTACTACATTATTTCAACTTCCTTACTACTCATCTTCTTAATTTCATTTCGTTGTGTTAATGTGATATAATAACTTTATCTTAAGCACATTCATGTCATACTGTACGCCACATATGATTAACTGAACTTCATAGAAGTGTGCGGATGCTTCTCGTACATAACACATTTCTATCAGCAACTGAGTTATATCCCCCGTTTTGTAATTATGTGTAACTTCATCTTTATTGATTACTCTTCTAAGTTTAATGAAGATTTCAGTAACCTCATATTCTTCCTTCAAAGCTGTGTAGTTTACTCAAGTAACTGTAAAATAGTTTTAAAACTGTCAACCAAATTAATATTATCATTCGTTGCAACCTACAACTGACAGTCTGAAAATGTAAGTCTCTTGACTTTTGTCTGGTAAATACCAGAAATTCATCGTTTACCACCTTAGTTATTATCGCTTAATGGCAAAGATGCATTCATTCCTTATTTGTGGTCAGTTGAATGCTGCACTGTCTCGAATGCGTTTACTAGTTCTTCTTTACTAATAAAGTATTTCTCCTCTTATTGTTTAAATCATGTTCTAAAGTGTAATTGGCTAGTGAAACACATAATTATAGTGTATTACCTTGTGACTAGCTCTTCAATCACTTGGTATGTCAGTTTTATCTAAGGCTTTTGTATCGACAAGATTAAGATAGGTTTAAGGAACCTAAGTGTAGTCTTTTTGTAATATCCCCATTCTTCTGCTTTATGAAATAATTCATAAATCTGGTTTGTCATTCATATTTTGATTTATAGTTAATGTCCGGTGGGTCATCGTGTCAAGAAAGGACTATTGTCGTAAACAAAAGTCCTGAAGAGCCCTTGGGTATATCAATTGCTGGTGGACGTCATTCACAACGTGGTGATACACCCATTTATGTGACAAATATTAGTTCTGAATGTGTACTGGGTCGATCAAAGTTGGTACGTGAATATCCAACATATATCTTTTTTCATATTTCACAAACTGTTGGTATAAAAACATATGTGTGAGTATGACTAGATTTCTTATTGTAATTATTAATCTGATCTTGAGTGGAACTAATTCTTTATTTTCCTACATCGATGATATCATCAAAATGTGTCCTTAGCTGCTACCTTGTCGTGGTGGTCGGGCTTGCCTATCGTGATGACCCAATCGAGCTATACTGGCTGGAACATATGTTCCTGTAGGTTCTACCATGCTAGGTAGGTCGAGTGGAGAACGATGAGACTAAAAGCAGCTACTCAAGGTCTGAGGGCGAAGTCGTACTGCTGACTGCAGAGGGGTGTGACAGCAGTAAGGTGTTTCCCTCGGACAACCAGCATCTGCAGCGATGCTGCCTTCTCACAAGGAAGGAGGGGTTAGAAAAGGTCGGCCCTAAAAATGTCACACCTCACCCTACCTCACGGATTTCCGTCTCCGGCGGTAAGGGTGCCCACTAAGGGCTTTTAAGTGCGGAGCTAATACTCAAAAAACTTTTCATAAAAAGGCCGTGCGTGACAGGCCTCAAGCAGTTGTCCCTTGGGCTCTGCGGTCACGCTCTCAGGTCTCTGAGACCGACACTAATCTGCCTTCTTTTTCAGGTTCCTCAAGAAACACCCTTCCACGGTGTGGGCAGCCGGGAAGTGACAACCGCCCTCATACCCGCAAAAGCACGAGAGTCCAAATTGGTCAAAATCAAATCCTTTCTACACCCCATAATATCTCTCTTATCTCTACGACTAACTCTACTCACATTCCTTCATCCCACTGCACCGCTAATGCAAACGATGCGAGCTCACGAAAAATCATTCCTGGTCTCTTGAAACCCCGTTCTAGACTATATGTTGGAGCTTTTAATGTTCGGACATTAAGTCAAATAGGGCAACAGGCTTCCTTAGCTAAGACTTTAGAATCTCACTCAATCGATGTATGCTGCGTCTCGGAAACGCGCATACAGGATCCTAGTGAAATCATTAACCTGATTTCACCGTATCAAAACAAAGAAGCAGCCCGATTTACTCTTCGTGTATCCGGTAGCCCTGATGCTGCTTCCCGGGGTCTCGCTGGTGTAGGTATAGCATTGAGTCGTAGGGCAGAACTAGCTCTCCTAGACTGGATCCCTGTAGATAGTCGTTTGTGCGCTGTCCGACTGAACGGGACAGTTAGGACTCGGAAAGATAAGGACACTCGTCGTTGCCTCTTTGTCGTATCTGCCTATGCCCCCACTGAGTGCAGTTCAGACGAGGTGAAAGATGAGTTTTACAGCAAGCTTATGGACCTCCTCCAAAGAGCTAGGCGCTCTGATATAGTTATAATGGCTGGTGACCTTAATGCTCAAGTAGGTAAACTAAGTGAAAATGAGAGACACTTGGGTGGATGTTATGGTGTCGCGGCTCACAGAACAGATAATGGCGATCGTCTGTTGCAACTATGCTCAGATAACCGCCTGTTTCTAGCGAATACTAACTTTAGGCATAAGGAAAAACATCTTTTGACCTGGCGACCCCCAAAATCGTCTCAACGTTGGACCCAACTAGATCACATCGCCATCAGCCACCGATGGAGAGGTTCGATAGAGGACTGTCGCTCGTTCTGGGGCACATGTTTAGATTCAGATCATGCCTTAGTGCAAGCGCGTATTTGTTTGAGGCTTACTGGACGTAGGAAAGACATAGAAATGAAGCCTCTTAGGGTTTTACTTAATGATAATAAAGCTAAGAATATATTTCAGGAACAACTAGAAAAACAGTTAGGCGACCGTGTAAGCGATTCCCATCCGGAAGCAGGTTGGAATGATATCAAAAAGGCTGTGGAAACAGCAATGATATCTGCTAGTAAGGTAAATCATAAGGCTAGGATGAAGCCGTGGATTTCAGTAGCATCCACCAAACTGATGGATGCTCGTAAACTCATCCCACCTGGCTCTGAACATGATGAAGAGCGAAGTGAGCTTAGGCGCAGGCTGATAAAAAGCCTACGCAACGACCGTGAACAGTGGTGGGTGGCGAAAGCAAAAACGATGGAGAAGGCAGCGGCGATAGGCAACAGTAGGCAACTTTTTCGACTTATCAAGGAAACTGGTATTAGGAATCCGAATGTCAGTGAGACTATCTCGGAAAAGGATGGAATTATAATTCATTCTCAGTCCAGGAGATTGGACCGATGGGCAGAACACTTTAGGGATCAGTTCAACTGGCCTTCAGCCACAATTCGGTTGCCCACGATCCCCAGTCTTCCTGAATGGCAAATCGACTTAACTCCTCCCAGTCTTTATGAAGTTGAGAAGGCTATAGGAAATCTGAAGCGAGGTAGAGCAGCAGGTCCTGATAGGCTTACCCCTGAGATTTTTATGGATGGTGGTCCAGTTCTAGCAGCTAGATTGACTGAAATCTTAGGTAGAATCTGGGAACTGGGCGTAATACCATCTGACTGGTCTGAATCCCTGATTGTCCCAATTTATAAGAAAGGACAAAAGTCTTCTTGTGACAATCACAGGGGAATCAGTCTGACTAATATAGTTTCTAAGCTGTTAGCCTCGATTACACTTAGACGCCTAACTAGAGCTCGTGAAGAGCAGACTAGAGAAAACCAGGCTGGATTCAGACCTGGACGTGGCTGTATAGACCACATCTTCACACTGCGACAGGTCCTAGAACACAGACACACATTTAGGCGTCCTACAATAGTTGTCTTCCTGGACCTAAAGGCGGCATTCGACTCTGTTGATCGTGAGGTTCTGTGGCAGTGTCTGTCATTGAAAGGTGTACCAAAGAAGTACATTGACCTTATACAAGCTCTCTACTCTAAAACTACAGGTCAAGTGAGAGCTTATGGCGAACTGTCATCGGAATTCCTCACTTCAAGTGGTGTCTGTCAGGTATGTCCACTTTCCCCATTCTTGTTTAATTTTGTCATAGACATGCTCCTAGATATAACCATGTCTTCGTCTGACTTTTCAGGAGTTGACTTACTACCAGGAGCCTCTCTTACTGACTTAGAGTATGCTGATGACATAGTCCTATTTGGTGAAGACGCTGACAAAATGCAGAGTCTTCTGACCACCCTGAGCAACAATGCAAGCATGTTCGGGATGCGGTTTTCCCCTTCGAAATGCAAAATGTTGCTTCAGGATTGGGTTGCATCGGCACCTGAACTAGTGATAGGGAGTGAAGTAGTCGAGCGTGTAGACCGCTTCACGTATCTGGGGAGTCTCATCAGTGCTGATGGCCTGGTGTCTGACGAAATCTCAGCACGGATACAGAAAGCTCGATTGGCTTTTGCTAAGTTGCGTCACTTATGGCGCAGGCGAGATATCCGCTTGCTAACCAAAGGACGAGTGTACCGTGCAGCAGTTCGCTCTGTCCTACTATACGGGAGCGAAACATGGCCGTTAAGAGTAGAGGACATTTGTAGGTTACTGGTCTTCGATCATAGGTGTCTCCGAAGCATTGCTCGTGTATCATGGGACAACCGAGTGAGCAATGCTGTCGTTAGGAAACGGGTTCTAGGAAAGGAGGGCAAATCAATAGATGAAGTATTGAAACTTCATCAGTTAAGGTGGTTGGGACATGTGTTACGCATGTCTAACTACCGACTGCCTCGACGAGCTATGTTTTGCGGCGTAGGAATAGGTTGGAAGAAAGCTAGGGGCGGCCAAACCAAAACATGGCAGAAATCGATGAAGTCACTGACAAGTGGGCTAAGTCATGTTGGTAGATGTAGGCTGCGTGGTTGGGGTCCGCGAGACGAAAGTCACCAATGGTTAGAGACCTTGAACGACATGGCTCAGAATCGTTTGCAATGGCGCAGGTGCATCCACTCTTTGTGTTCTTTCAAAATCTAACCTTCCGAATTCTCTGTCTTTCTCCTTTCAAATTTATCTCACTGAATTATACTTTTCGAATCATATCTTCGCTCCCTAATTTTCTGCATTACTGCTAATACTTCTATTATCGTTATCACTCTTGGATTTGAACTGACAGTTGCGTCTCTGTGCTGATGTGGTATGGCGACCTGAACTGATGTACGTACGTACGAAGTTCTGCGTTGTATCTGTCTGTCATAATTGCGATTACTTTTATGGACTTAATTATTATTTATTTTTAATTATTTGCATTTATCATTAATGACTGAATTTTGATCCGCTTTTATTGTTTGCACACACACGAATAAACATCACAGTCGTTGGACTATTCAGTTGCTATGATTACTCAATATCTTAAAGTGTAACTATCAACATTAGATTACATGTTACTCCACCTGAATGAGTTCCAAATAAGGATGCATCTTGTATCCTGGATTCACTAACTAGTCACTGTTAAGATATACCAAAGCTATTTTAATTTGTCTAGATTACATAAGTGTCTTATGATTATTCTAATTGATTCGGATTTTGTTTAGATTCAGAGAGGCGATATTTTGTTAGAAGTAAATGGCGTAGGTTTAGTGGGTCTAACTCATCACGAAGCTGTGGAAGTTCTTCGACAAATCAGTTTAATGCAAACACATATTCAACTACGTGTGATTGTCGCTCCTGAAACAAGTGATGGTCCGGAGAATTTCATGCCTTCTTGGACATATTGGCTTCAATTACCTCCAGTGTGTCAACTTACTCGAGTAGTACTTCTTCGAAGAGAAACCAGTACTCCTAGTTACAGTGATTGTTCAGTCCCTCAACCACTTGGCTTTAGTATTGTCGGTGGTTTAGGACATGATCAACGCTTAACTAGTCGACCAAATTCTAATAATTCAGATGAAAAGCTCAGTAAAACGTCTCCACAAGTCTCTACTAAAGTAGGTCATTCAAATATGTATCCCTCTCCAATTGTGATAAAATCTATAGTTCCTGGTCTTTTGGCTCATAAAGATGGCCGATTAAAGTAAGTACCTTCTTATTATTTTTCTCCATCTTTTCATTTAATTTCACTTTGAAGCTTCGCATTTAGTTAGTTAAGTGTTTTAGGCACTTAACCTCTAAGAACTAACCTGAAAATTTACACTCTGTGCTACTTACTCTGATTTAAGTCATAAAGTGGAAGAGTTCATGAATTTTTACTTGGCAAAATAACTTCAGTAGATTGAAACTTACTGGGAGATCGTTTCTAGTATAAAGATTGGTTCTCACTGAGTGTAGGCGAATACTTTTGCAAGCTGTCTATATACACTTAATTGTATAAGTGGTTTCTAGACCCAACCCTGCCTTATGCCTTTACTCAACCATAATAATCCGACTGGAAGGATCAAGTACCAGATATGTAAGGCGCAACACGTATTACAAATAATATCAAGTGAGAAATCGCATTCACAAATATACGAATCATAATAGTCTATAAATTTGATTCTGATACTACCTGACTTTCTCCACCCTCTAACTTAATCACAACTTCCAAGACCGACATATCACTAAGAATCTGTTCAAAGTATAAACTCGGATTTTGACGTTGACAATCATCCGGAGTAGTATAGTAGGTATGTTATTGGTTGTCACTTCTTTGTTTGATATAGTGGGGAAATACCTCTTCTTGGTGTTCCTGGGAAAAGCACCGGGTTACGGGTGATCTTGATAACCTTAGAGTGCAGTCACAAGATTCATGAGACAACCGGTGGAGGCTGGTGACACAGAACGTTTAACTGAATAGTTTTAAAATTGCTAGCTTCGTACAGAAATCCTCGTAACAAGGTAAAGTGTGTTATTTTTAGTGCCAACTTATTCTGAACACTTCACCTTTTGTGAATTCACAGCATCGCTACAGGTTGCTGTCTTAGACTAACATCTCGTCACACTATTGTACACTTAACTGTAAAACCCATCCCTCGGACTTCTAGTTTACTCTTACTACTCTCTAATCAGCTTGTTTGATATGGTATTACCTAAAGCATCCAGTGTTCGATTGAATTATCACAATGGGAATGCCTGACCATTACTTTAAGTTAACATCTATAGTCAGAATATAATTGTTTAGCTCCTCATAGGAATATTTTGTTTAGAAGTGATACTTATTTTTTGTGAGAAGTTTTAAAACTCATCGTCATGTCAATCGTTTTCTCCTGTCCTGATAGATAGATGGATAGATAAATCAGTAGAATCAGGGCATCCTGATTAATTTGTCGTGTACTATCAAGTTTTCCTGATGGCGTTCAATCGCGTCTCCTGCATATAGAGGGAGGTATAAGAATTCGGGTTGACAACTCTAGTCTATGTATTTAAAAAAAATATTAAATATTCTTGTCTCTTCCATGACCTTGTAAATCATTTCATTTTACAAAACAATTAAGAAACAACGAAACTATAAAGGAATTTTTCATTTGTAGGGTTTTCTCTTAAGTTACACTGTCACTATGAACTATTGATTTTCACAGTTTCTAAGTGCGATTTTCATAAACCTATCAAGATAATGAGGTTTCAGCATAACTATTTTAGTTCATTGACTTGCATACAATAAGAAACCCTAGATGTATTCGTAGTATTTGAATATGGAGTAGTCACAACCTCCAGCATGAGTCATAATCCGAAGTAGAAGAATTTTCAACAATATTGATCAATGGCTTAAAATATTGATATTGACCTTGGCAGTTTGTTACTACTTGGTCTGAGAAAAAATAGTTTGTTTACTTGTAAATTGTGTATTTTAGAAAGTTATTTTCGAATCAACTTCCTGTTTATAATTAAACTATTTTTCTTTTTAAAATAGATGTGGTGATCTTATCTTAGCTGTGAATAACATTTCCATGCTTAATATTCGTCACTCATCAGCGGTTCGCTTATTGAAACAAGCATCGGGAGACGTTGTATTACAAGTGATTTCTTGGCCTGGTACAATCGTTTAAATTTTCATTAATTTATTTTCTTGTTGGTTTTTGAGTCTAACGGACTTCTAAAAGTCATAAATAACTAATGTATTCATTTTACGGTAATACTTTATTGAGTCAAAGAAAATACAACTGAATATCTATTAAAATCATACACTAATATTACAAAGTAAGATTTTCAGTATGCGTTATTTTATTATTTACAATTTTTAGTGATCATGCATTTCATTTGGTATTCTTATTCGATTTTTTAATGAACATATGTGCTTGTCTCATTGCCCTCCTTCTAGTCCACCTCTCTGTTACTTCTACTCCTCTGAATATTTGTTTTTAACAGTTCATTTCATTCATACACACACCACGTGATATAGATAGATAATTATGTAATCTAGCTAAAATTCATGGTAATAATTACATCCGGTGATATACATTACGCTACACTTTTGTTTTCTATATATTTATTCATTGATTTCAATAACTATTTTGTCTCCAACAGGTATCAATTCATTTCTAATTGTAAACACTGACGTGGGTTTATAAACAAACGAGAATAAAATATCTGTCTGTGTCTGTAATTTCTTTTGCAATTTTATTCACTGTTGAAGAGATCTCTGTCTTCCAAGCTTAAAAACTATAGTTTGTTTGTGTATATCTCCTGTTGTTGTAAAGGTCATATTGTAATTGATTTATTATTAATTTTCTCTTCATTTCAAGCTGATGACAATTGTTGTTAATAGTTTTTAGTGTTGGTATTAATTCAGACTCATTGTTCGAAGTATTAGTTTTCCAACAAATACTACTTATAGCATGCATATTTATATAAGTAGTATTTATTGGAACACTAATACTCACCTACATATGCATTTATATCGCATTCTGTCACATCTAAGAATTCAGATTAGTAATGAGAAGCATCGCTTTTTTATTATCACTTAATCTTGTGTTACGTAAATTCCTGTTAAACTAAATAATATTAGAAGAGAGACATATTTTATTGTATTTACTTTGCATACTTTAACTTGCTTTCCTATCTATTACTATTACCATTACTACTACTACTACTAATAATAATAATAATCTAATTTGTAAGTTAATGTTTATATAGTCAATTTTAAATAAATTAATTTCATTAGAACAATATGTTTGATGTTTTTTACTAAGGGATTTAGATTGAATGCAGTTGTACGCTGTGATAATTTCCAATAAGTTACTTTACTAAATGAGTGATAATGTTGTTCACACAAGCTTTTGAATGGAATTGTAGTGCTATTTGTTTAGTACTTTACTTCGGTTAACGGATAAGTGTTGTCTATCCACCTCATTTACAAATGTTTTTCAAATTATTGACCGATTTCAATAGCTGACAGCTTTCTAACTAACAGCATTTAAGTTCATGAAATTGCTGTTTTTTTTTTACCAATAAATTACTGAATAGTAAACAAAATCCCAAAGTAGTTTCCTTTACGTATCATTCATGTTTTATTGAATGAGAGATGATAAATTAGCATAATTTTAAAATTTCACACACGAAATTTTTATCATGTGTCAAACTGCAATAGAGCTTTAAATCTATTTTAAAGTTTAATGTTCTTGTTGTAAATGCAGTACCGTTCACTTCAAATATACTAAAATCTGGTGATTAAATGCTATGTCGAATCAATCCGCGTAGGATGCACATATATAGCGACATAAACTGATCAGTTTGTAATACTAACAACCGTAAAATATAAACCATTGCAAACATGAATAGATTACTTAGTTTACATTGTAACGAAAAACAAGTCATATGAAAGTTTTTTAATTCGATTGATTTGGTTTTGTTGACAAGTTCTATAATCACTTGTGCTTCGAAATTGTATTATTTAATTTTAGGTGTATACATACAATTACAGAACTATTTGCATATGATAAATACATAAGTTAGTATTTAAGAGAAATCTATTTAGTGGTATCCAATTACGACGGAAAGTATCATGATGTGTCTTTTCAAATGTATGACTTTTCATAAGTTCCAGAGACTACAAAAAACATTACGACTACTTAATCTACCCAAAAGTCTAATTACTATATTTTATAGGAATATTCATCAGAATTTGAAGGAATAAATTCGCAAAATCTAGGTGCTGACTGTATGTTTGAGATTTGCATAAATTATACTTGTAAGCTATCTCAGCCGATGAAATTAATAAAAATTCCAACATTCCGCATAGTAGATGGCTTTGAGCTTCTTTCTTCAGGGAAATAATCAAAATGATCGATAACGGAAATCCTAACAAGAATAAATTGCGATTCTTTAGAGTTCACAGTATTTCAGAAGGATGGTGGAGTTTTTGGATAATACCTAAATTCACTTATTAATTAGCTGCCATGGCGTAAATAACAGTACTCCTCCTCCCCATCTGTTTCTACTATTTGCCTACATACGCAGGGGCTTAGCTGTTAATCTGTCTCTATAAAAACCAGGATCTTCCTGTTCCATCGGGACTGTCGATGTCCTGTTTCTATCGCCGACCTATTTTCGAGTTCCTTTCAATCTTCAAATGATTTAGAAGTATGCTTCAAGCAGTTTTTTTGGTGAAACTAAACTTTGTCGGCGAACTTGATAGAGCCAATGATAATCAAGGTAATTCTTCAGGGTCATTTACTTTGTCTAGTTTAAAATGCTAACGTTGGATCGTTTGATTGAAATTTTTTCTGAGGATGTTATTATTACCAATCTACAAGCTGTCAGATTGCTTCGTACATATTTGATTTGTGATTGTGGACTTATTATGGCTCAAACACCGACCACAGATACGCGAGATGGAGTCACCTTTCGCTGTAATGGTTGCTGGCGTAAGAAATCAATAAGAACGGCCAGTTTCTTTAGCCAATCTTCTCTAACACTTAGGCAAACATGCATGTTAGTCGTTTTGTGGGTTTCGCAGTTGCTTGTTACTCTGGCAGTGTCCCTTATAAACGTTAGCGAAGTATCATCAGTGCAATGGTATCAGCAATGTAGAGACATATCCACAGAAATGCTGTTACGTTTAAATCTGTCTCTAGGAGGCGTTGGAAAAGTTGTTGAAATAGACGAAACAGCTATTAGGAAGAGAAAATATAATTAAGGGAGATCTGTAAAGACTGAATGGGTAAGTACTAATTACTTTAATCTTACTGGTAGGTTCTTGGTATTTACGAAGGAACATTAGGAAAGGGACATTTTCAGTATGTCCCAGATTAAACTGCGAGGACTCTAATACCAATAATCCAGTTGTATGTTCTACCAGGATCAACAATTTATACTGATGACTGGAGAGCTTCTCGGCCTCTTCGTAGACTTGGATATGTTCACCATGTCGTAGTTCACGACAGACATTTTGTTGATCCAAGTACAGGCGTTCATACACAAAACATCAAAGGATTCTGGTCACACCTAAAGGAGTTTCTTAGACCCTATAAAGGCTTTAGAAACAATATGATATGGAGTCATATGGATGAATTTCTTTATCGCTCATATTATGAATTTAATCTCAATGAACCCGTTTCCAACCTTCGAAAATTCATAAACCATATGAAAACAATGTATCCTGTGTAATTTTTTTGAAAGATTTTATCGTTTTTCATAAACAATAATGATTTTATCTGCCACTGCATTCTTATTGGTTAAAAGGCGTTTCAAGGTCATTGATAGTTTATCCTCAATGTCTAGTTACACCGTTTTTTCTTCGCCGATACATTCAACTGTCGCGATGCCTCTTCTTCGTATACATCCCAATTTTAGGAAAACCTTTTTTTGGAATTTGCTTTTTTTAATGTAAATATAGTATTTGTTTCTCGATTAATGTCAATATAAATTTTTTGTAACCAGAAGTTTTACTGACGCTAAATGTAAATGTGTTCGCACAAGCCTAGAACTGTATCATCAATCAGATACTTATCCAAAAAGTATTGGTGTCACATGTAAAGTGAACGATTGAAAATTAGCTTTATTTTTCACATATATTCAAACATTTGTCAAAATAGGTGTTACCCTAATACAATCATGATTTCCGAGTAATATCAACGTGCAGAATTGGAAGGGGCGCTAAGACTGGTAAAATAGGGAATCAGATGTGTTTTTATAAGAACAAATATCAAACTGAATTATTGAAGTGTTATCTAAATTTCCGCACACTAACATATACGATCTCGTATACAGAAACTTAATGTTTAGACATTTGCGGTTATATGAAACCTCAATAATAACAATTTTCTGTAAATAAGCAAAAACAATGTATTATTATTTCTTATGCTAAACCGCGATCAAGTAAGCAGTAACTTATACCGACTCCGAAACTGATTATTGTGAGTTCGTGTCTCTCAAGGAGCATGTAAGAGTGTAGGTTCGCTTTTCTACCCAGCGCTAGCTAACAGGGAACATAGGTTTAGGGTTTTCTATCGACTATCTTCAACCACCTAATAACAATCATACAGCATTTTTTCTGTCATAGAACTTAGAGCATGTGAAATTGCACTTAGTTAAAATAAGCAGCGTTCAAAACCAAAGAGTTACCAGTGATAATTAATAAGAATAATGAATCTAAATCAGAATAGGGAAACTTGTTAATATTTATTACTTGATTTATTATTCGCATAAACAATGACAGTAACAGTAAAAACATTGAACAATGGCTATAACTGTAATATATTGAACGTTCTGCGACAGTAGCTAAAGTAAAATCTGTGGTCTGTTTCGAAAGCTATTCACCTCTCATTATACACCAATCCTTTTTTACGCCGCTTCAATATTTCGAAAATCAGTGTAATAAAGACGCTTTTTTATTGGGTAACTCATTTCCTTGTAGAATATATCAGTGTATTTGGTGATGTCAGTTAATCAAATTTCAAACATATCCATCCATTAACTAGTCAAAAATTCAACCTGGTTTCTAGTAATATAGCGAATCTGAGAGATGGTATTCCCAAAAGTACTATGTAATCATTATTATAATATTGTTTCTTAACTTCCCTGTTTGGCTAACTGAGCGAAATCAAGTCAATAGTATCACATGAATTTAATTTGAAAATAATGAAAAAGTTGATAATCAATTTACGTAGAAGAGATAGTAGTAAGTTACAACAAAAGAATAAAACAAGTGTATGTACACACGTAAATATTATCTTCATCCGTCAATGATGGGTAGGAAGAAAATGAGCACAGTAATCATTTAATATATCATATACCAATTCTAAGTAAGAAGAAAACATAGTAGGAATAATGCAATCAAAATAAGTCATCATTATTACTTTAAACTGTACACAAAAGGTACATAAATTTGCAAAATCTTATCTCAAATATGTATATGCATACATTATGTATGCATCAGAAGTGCTGGCAGATATCAAATTAGATATTAGTATTCCTACTTATGGGAACTGTCGCCTTTTTATTCTTTTTAGCAGATAGTGCAGCTATAATCCATTTCATATTGATAAGCATCATTTTTAAAGCTTTCGTCCAATTTTCTTCAGAATTGCCATTCCATCTAATAGGATATATGTTGTTTTAATGAAGATATGCATACATTATTAACCATTTTCAGGTATGAAGAGAATGATAAGAAAGCTTTTGACATAAAGGGTAACTAAGGTATGCAATCGTGCAAAACAGACATATATTCAATTTGAAATGAAAATAATTACCAACTAATCAAATTCTATATTTCTTAAATTTTCTAAAATCATTGCTATCTAACGGGCACGTAATACATACCTCAGGATGTCAGTCTCTCTTTACCAAAGCATAATCAGTCATCTGGTTGCATCATGCACATAATCTACTTTCAAGGTCACAATCCCTCATATTCTTAGCTAAAAAAGTTCAGTTCATTTGATTCTTCATTATCATAAAAATATATCAAAACACATGATCGTCCAACCGCCTAATTGCAGCTCTGTAGTACATTGTTACTGTCTAATTTGAGAGATCAGGACCTTTATAACGGGATAAGCATTCGGCAGTTATTAGAAACGTCGTATCTGGCATATATGCCCATAGGTTTAAGTTGCTATACCACATTAGCACAATCAGATCAGATTTACAAAAATAACACTCATCGCGATTATCACGCACACCTTAACCAAGCAGCCTGTATCTTCTAACATGGCCCAAACTAAAAGTTAAAGAATTCATAGACTGATGTCATGTTTTCGTTTGACTTCAACTACTCTCCGTCCATCCTACTCCTGAAACCCAGTGAACATTGAGCGATGAGGTGGATGGTGGTCGGGGATAAGTAAAGCATGTACAAAACATCTCAGTCGACGAAGATTAACGACCTCTTTAACTGATTTACCATGTTTTCCCAGTACTCTGCATCTAACACATACTACGCACTCAATCATTCCACAATATACGGGTGATACCTCGAAGATTTCTATAATCAAAGACTCAGAGCCTACACATATCATATACATTTTCATGATCCATGTCTCGTATTAATAAGCAAATGCTAAGTAATACAATCGGACTTTCGTTAAAAGGCGGCTGTGTTACCTATTCCACAAGTGATGTGATTTGGTAAAAACCAAGAGTACTGTCTGAATCCGTGCTCACATTTCGATAGACACTGGATCACCAGGGGTGATGAGACTTTCTAGATAATTGAAGTGATTAACCCACTCAACCACTTCACTTTCCATGATCAATCTAGGCAGTGATACAGACCAATCCTAAAGTAACATTTTACAATCACAGGGAGAGAAACGCATCCTGAATATGCTTGTATTGTTACTCAACCAGTTCAAAAAACTCTACATATTGTGTCTTCACCGCATAAGACTATCATTTGCATATTCTAAATCGATGGATGGGTTTCCTGGAGGGAGATTAATTCCTGAAAAGTCAAATGAAGAAAGTGTGCTTTCTAAAACGACATTTATGACGAAGTTTAATAAAAGCGAGGATAAGAGGCAACTCTGACGAACACCATTTGAGGCTGACAATTTTCGTGACACTTCACAATAGGCTCTAACTCAATCAGACGTGTTTGAGTAGAGAGCCTTTATAGGATTTATATGATTTTGAGTAACACCTTCTAATGATAAATACTGACACAGTGCCTCTCGATCTAAGGAATCGAAAGATGCCTTCAAGTCAAGGAATACAAATAATGACGGATGTTAGTAAGTATATGTATGTTTTAGAAGCTAACGTAGAGTGAATAGTTGATCAATGCATCCTTGTCGAGATCTGAAGCCAACCTGGTTTCCCTGAGAATAGGTCTGATCGTGAACAATGTGATCTCAAGTGATGTTAGAGGTATGAGGACGGCTACTACTTCCTGGTTGCCCACACTTTAGGAGGATTCTTCTTCATGAGACACCTGGGAGGGAAAGTGGATTCGAGGTCTCGATGACCTGAGAGTGTGACTATAGTGCACAAGGGGCAACTTTTTGAGGCCGATTACACACGATTTTATTAAAGTAGTTTTCGGTGAGTTAGCTTCATACATGGAAAAGCTTTACCTCCAGAAACGGAAATCTGTGGAATAAGGTGAGATGTACACTCCTACGATCGACCTTTTCCAACCCCACCTTTCCTTCATGGAAAGCCATCATCGGTGGTATGCTGGTTGCCCAATGAAGATGCTTCACTGCCGTCACACCTCAACATAGTCAGCGGTATGACAGTAACATCGGATTGTAAGTTTAGTGCTTTTAGTCTTACCACTCCTGGGCCGATCTGCTTGGTATAGCATGACCATAAAGAACGATTGTTGCAGCCAGTATAGCTGAACTAGTTCATCATGATAGGCAAGCGAGAACATCACGTCAACGTGGTAGCAACGGTCGGGGTGTATAGCACTAACAACACATGACTGAATATTTCAACCTATACAATAAACTCCATTCATCATATTCGGTGATCGAAATCGGTAGCATTGGTGCTTTTATTCAAGGGTTTTCTCTAGATCCTGGGTTTTAAATAATTCTATACTTCTTATCTTAATTCATTATTTCTTTTGAATTTTACTCTCTGTTTGACTTTTTTTACTATCACTAATAAAACAACAAATACTACTGATTTGATCATCTTGTTGTGGTGATGTAATGTGGTAACTTAGATAGATACATGAACATGTCAAGTTAGATGTCACTTCTTACCGGTTGAGTCAGGTATTGTCACTAATCAGCAAATGAAAAAAATTTAACCAATGAGTTACATTCAATATGAAGAAAAATACTAGTATTTGACTATGGTTACAAGATAGTGAATTAAAATATTAACAAAATTATTAAAATGATTACAGAACAAATATTCTTTACACCTACATTTTATAAAGTTTTTACTATAATAAAAACAACCTACCTAATTGAATAAATCTGACCATCAGGATCTTGTATTTTTCCCTTATCTTTAATTCGGAAAGGCAATTGTATACTGGATGTATGCTCTATAATTTGTTGAGCTTGATTTAAACAATCTAAAAAATTTATCATAGCTGTATCGAACCTAGATGTGTGTTTCAAAGAAACAGAAAAAAACAGAAGAGAAATAATTTGATTCGAGTGAACTTAACGTCTCCTGCGTTATATAATAAAAAAAATCACAAAAAAATTGTGTACACTAATCAACGAACATTATGAATTACTGGCAGTTGCGAATGTGAAACTTTACTTCCAAATTAACAATCTAGACAGAACATATTAACCTGCGAATGTTATAAAAGAGAATAAACTAAACGTAATTTTAAGAAGTATTTTACGATGGATTGTTGTACATACTTTTATGTTCGATACAATTAGCTGCTGAAAAGATTGGAAGTGTTTCGTCCTACCTAGTACGAAACTTCTTAGCAGTATGCATCTACGACATCATTAAGAATTGAGTTCCTGAGATACGGATGTTGAGAACTCTTGACCTTTGAACCAATAAGTTACAATATACATATATATATAGCACATCAATATTTCTTAGTAACTGCCTCATACTCGAACTATGTGAAACTTACTGGTCGTATCTTTGCACTAGAGCCCCAGATATACGTGAGTACAACAGCATACATTCGCTTTTCTATTATTAAGTAGTTGGTTTACGTTGTTTTCTTTTCTTATGTGTAAGCTCCTATTGGACTCAATAACTGTCGCCATATCGTTTGTCGTTAAGTAATTCTATACCTAACATTCAATCTTGTATGATTGATGGCCTAAATTTGCAATGTAAAATCTCTTATTTGTGTTGCATTGTGGTAAGATAATTGCTTCAAATTATCACATAAATTTTAAGCAAATATGAATCTAAACTGAATCTGTTACCATATTTCGTGTTTTACATGGTAAGAATCCGCGCTAACCTAGTTGGTTATTGATAGCGATCGTTGGTGCTATTTGTTGAACAAAAATTGTAACAATGCGATTCAAAGATTCTAGGTTCAATAACTGGAAGAGTCTTGAGTATGCACTACAAAGGATTTCTAAGCTAGGATGAAGTAACTATTCAGTACTAACAGTTTATCAAGCGATTTTCTGGTTTAAGTCAAAAGGTGACTTATTTATTTAAATACAAATTTTGACACAGATGTGCACCAAAAATATACGTGCCACACAATAAAAAATATAATATTGCGAAGATGAAAGAAAAGGGAAATGATCATAGCCGAAAGGTAAAAATGTATGGCGAGAAATGGATTCTACATACAAATACAATGAAAACTCTTTCGATTGAGGAAGATCATTTCGCTTTCGTTATGAGTTAAATAAAAAACATCAACATAATCACCACTGGCTTCTATTCTGAACCATATTTCAAGCTATTAAGTTGTATCATGTACCCCAACCAGGAAATAGGGATGGAGCAACAAGTCAGTGGAATACAGCTTGCCTTCATACTACGTTGCCAAATCATAAACTGTTCACCTCTCCACTTCTTCCACTCTTCATAAAAGTGTAGTGATTTCCTCAAAGGAATGAAGTCATCCTTCATCACGTTAGATTTCGAATTATATCTCCTACCTTGTAACATTCTTGTTATCTTATTAAATTTTACCTTTTTCATTATGATCTCCTTATCTATTTCATTTCTTCACAATATAATGCTTTGAGTTGCGAGGCGCATAGATTTTTAGTACCATTTCTACTGACATTTGTGTTTAAACAAACAAATAATAACACTGAGTTTGCGATGAATAGCAGGACACAGATTTCAGTCAACTTCAGATGTAGCGCGACGGTTATCTAATGCTATCTGCGTTCGTCACGAGACAAGAAACACCTGGATTCGATCTCTGGTGATATCATGAGTGCGCACTGAAGCGTCTCGAAATATGACGAAACAGATGTCCAATGATCCCCGGTTTTCAATGGTAAGCAACTGAGAATGATCAGTGACGAATAGAAACTACAAATTAAAACGAATCATAACAAAACCACCAGGAATCGCCTGTGATACTTTTATGCCATAGGTTTATAAGATAAGTCTATACAAATCTGTATTATACATACTCCTAGTCAACTATGCAACAATTACTAAATAATTGTATTGGTTACTTTAGTACTCATTCATACGATTAACTCATATATATTAATAAGTACATTTAATGTTCCTGCATTAATTGCATCGATTGGATTGTTGTTATTTTATATATTCAGACGATTAGCTTATCAATTAAAATTCTAATACTACCACCACTACAACAATAATAATTGAACTCATTCCTATTGAGTCAAATTGTCTATGTTTATTGTCAAAAATCAGGTTTCAAATCTATTAGTGAAAATTATTCATTTATGATAGCAAAACAAACAATACATATATCGCTGCCTATTTTTATTTGGAATAAATCTGAAATTTCCAGTAATTTTAATATGACGACAAAGATGACGCATTGATTAAGCTTATGAATATCAATTTCAAAAATTCAGCTTTGTTTCAACTCACTTGCCAGCGCTTAATATACGCATACCACCTGTGGTATAATAAAGAGGAAACTCTTTTGATATTGATAACTGAACTACTTTTGATTGACTCCCCATTGGTACAATGAGATAACTTTTGTGCCCAATTAAAAAAACATGAAAAAAAAAAAAACGAAAAGAGACTCTGGTTTTTAATGAAAATCCAATTTCCATAATACAAAATATACTAACCAGTGAATAGTATGACATTTGCAAGTTTGTCGTTAAACTGTTGGTTTTATAAAGATTTATGCGATTTGTTAAGTGTAAGTGAAAATATAATTATTAGTATTATTCGAAAAATAGTTACTAGTTTCTACAGTTTTACATTGCAGACTGACTTTGACCAGACAACCACTAAAAAACCAAGGGGGAAATCAACAACTAACTTGTCTTACTACTATACTTCTTTTGAGTAAGTTAATGCCATTCGGATTGATTATTTTATTCTTCCTTAAATGTGATTACATCAGCAGAATACCAACTAACTACTACTACTACAAGCTTATTGAGTTAACGACTTCGACTTCCCAAATATATATATTCAGGATTTTCCAATAACATATGATTTCACAATCCAACCAACATGTGCCAGTTCATGAGTCCTACATTGGTTGCATTTACCTTAATCTGAGGATACGCGTAGTAAGAGACACTTTTAGACTTAGAACACGAAACTATATTCAATAAGGCTAATATGTGAATAAATCAAGACTCAGATATTCAGAGATCATAGGTGAGACAGAAAGATACTATTCACATTTGAGAGCCAAATCTTGAAGACGGAGGCGCAGATACTAAAACGGCTGCAAAATAACTACATACCGAAATGCACGGACGTTTGAAAATATTCATTTAGTGGAGCAATTGAATATTGTGTAAAGCATTTATCTTCCAACTAGTATGCAGTCACTCAAGACCCTTCTCTACCTACTTCAGTTTTGATAGCCAGGTAGTACCACTAGCCTCTATATATAAACTGCGTGACCGAATAACGTAAAGATAAACACGTAACTCATAAATAATGGGAGCTAAGATGTTTTGGTGAGTGTAGTCAGACAGTTTTATGCAACCCTATTGGCATTCGGATTACATAGAAGATCAATTAACCATGTGAATTTCAATCGTGCTAGATTGATTTCATTGGTCACCCGTATTCAGAGAAATGACTAACTCAGAACTTTTGTTTAGCTACTTGTGTACGATGGATTTTATTTAACTGAGATACATAATTAGCCCATGACACTTGGGAAATACATTATGAAGATTCAGTTCGGGTTTATCTATTAATAGTTCATTTCAATTCTGATTCCGTAATAATGACAATTTATTACCACTATCCCCGACCGTAGCTGCTACCTTGAAGTGGTGGTCGGGCTTGCCTATCGTGATGACCCAACCGAGCTATATTGGCTGGAACATATGTTCTTGTAGGTTCTACCATGCCAGGCAGGTCGATTGGAGAACGATGAGACTAAAAGCAGCTACTCAAGGTCTGAGGGCGAAGTCGTACTGCTGACTGCAATGGGGTGTGACAGCAGTAAGGTGTTTCCCTCGGACAACCAGCATCTGCAGCGATGCTGCCTTCTCACAAGGAAGGAGGGGTTAGAAAAGGTCGACCCTAAAAATGTCACACCTCACCCTACCTCACGGATTTCCGTCTCCGGCGGTAAGGGTGCCCACTAAGGGCTTTTAAGTGCGGAGCTAATACTCAAAAAACTTTTCATAAAAAGGCCGTGCGTGACAGGCCTCAAGCAGTTGTCCCTTGGGCTCTGCGGTCACGCTCTCAGGTCTCTAAGACCGACACTAATCTGCCTTCTTTTTTCAGGTTCCTCAAGAAACACCCTTCCATGGTGTGGGCAACCAGGAAGTGAAAACCGCCCTCATACCTCTAACAGCATACGAGATCATCTTGTTCGAAGCCAAATCCCACCTTCAACTCTTAATAACTCTCTTATCACCATGCCTAATCCTTCTAACATAATTTTATCGCCCTGCGTCTCTAGTGCTAGTGATTTGAGTTCACGAAACGTTATCCCTGGTCTCCTAAAACCGCGCACTAAGTTATATATTGGAGCTTTCAACGTTCGAACATTATATCAAATAGGAAAACAGGCATCCTTAGCCATGACTCTAGAATCCCGCTCCATCGATATCTGCTGCATCTCTGAAACGCGTATACAGGATCCAAGCACAGTCATTCGCTTGACCTCACCTTGTGAAAATAAGGAATCTGCTCGGTTCACTCTTCGTGTTTCCGGGGACCCCACCGCTACCACTCGAGGCCTTGCTGGTGTAGGTATAGCACTAAGTTTAAAAGCTGAACAGGCTCTCCTCGACTGGATTCCAATAGACAGTCGCTTGTGCGCAGTCCGTCTAAATGGAACGGTAAGGACTCGTAAAGATAAGGACACACGCCGTTGTCTCTTTGTTGTCTCTGCCTATGCTCCCACTGACTGCAGCTCAGATGAAATGAAAGATGAATTTTACAGAAAGCTTTCTAACCTTCTATGTAAAGCAAAGCGCACTGATGTAGTAATAGTGGCGGGTGATTTTAATGCCCAAGTAGGTAGACTAAATGAAACCGAAAGGCACCTAGGTGGATCCCACGGTGTTGAGGCTCAACGAACAGACAATGGCGACCGATTACTACAACTTTGTTCAGACAAGCGTTTATTTCTCGCAAACACCAACTTTAAGCATAAGGAAAGACATCGGTTGACATGGCGGCCTCCGAAATCAACCCAACACTGGACTCAAATAGACCACATTGCTATTAGCCATCGTTGGAGAGGCTCGATAGAAGACTGCCGCTCGTTTTGGAACACATGTTTAGACTCAGATCGTGCCTTAGTGTGAGCGCGTATTAGTCTGCGTCTCACTGGACGTAAAAGATCCACGACAAGGATTTTTCTCAGAGTTCAACTTAATGATGAAAAAGTCAAGAATACATTTCAGGAACAACTAGAAAACCAATTAGTCAACTACGTAAACTGTACTCATCCTGAGTTAGCTTGGAACGATATCCAAAATGCTGTTGAAACAGCAGTAATATCTACTAATAAACTAAACCAAAAGGTTAAGAAAACTCAGTGGATTTCAGCTGCATCTACTGAACTGATAGATGCTCAGCAATTCATCCCGTCTGGTTTTGAACTTGATGAGGAACGAAGACAACTTAAACACAAGCTGGTCGAAAGCTTACGCAATGATTGTGAGCAGTGGTGGGTGGTGAAAGCTAAAGAGATGGAAAAGGCAGCGGCAATAGGTAACAGTAGGCAACTGTTCAGACTTATCAAGGAAACGGGTATCAGGAACCCAACTGTAAGTGAAACTATCTGCGAAAAAGATGGTTCCATTATTCACTGCCAATCCAGAAGATTAGACCGATGGGCAGAACACTTTAGGGAACAGTTCAACTGGCCCTCGGCATCATCCCTGGTCCCCACCATCCCCAAACAATCTGAATGGCATGTTAATATTAGTCCCCCAAGTCTCAGTGAGGTTGAGAAGGCTATAGGCAACTTAAAGCAACGGGGAGCAGCCAGACCTGATGGATTAACCCCTGAGATATTTAAGGAAGGTGGTCCAGCTGTAGCAGCGAGATTAACTGAGATCTTGGCTAGAATCGTCCCAATCTATAAGAAAGGACAGAAGTCCTCGTGTGATAATTACCGAGGAATCAGTTTAACGAATATAGTGTCTAAAATATTGACCTCAATAATACTTCGACGTCTAACTAAAGCTCGTGCAGAGCAAACTCGAGAAAACCAAGGTGGCTTCAGACCCGGACGTGGTTGTATAGACCAAATATTCACACTTAGGCAGGTTCTGGAACATAGGCACACTTTCAGACGCCCAACAATAGCTGTATTCCTTGACCTTAAGGCGGCGTTTGACTCTATTGATCGTAAGGTTATGTGGCAATGTCTGTCATTGAAGGGCGTACCGGAGAAGTACATTAACCTTATACAACCTCTCTACTCGAACACTACATGTCGTGTTAGAGCTTATGGCAGATTGTCTTCGGAATTGATCACTTCTAGTGGTGTTCGTCAAGGTTGTCCGCTATCTCCATTTTTATTTAATTTTATCATGGATATACTTTTAGAGTTAACATTGTCATCGTCTGATTTCTCTGGGGTTGACCTCTTTCCAGGAGATAAACTTACTGACTTAGAATATGCAGATGATATAGTTCTACTGAGTGAAGATGCTGATAAAATGCAGAATTTTTTGACTACCTTAAACTTGAACGTAAGCATGTTTGGGATGCGATTCTCCCCATCCAAATGTAAAATGTTACTTCAGGACTGGCTTAATTCGGCACCAAAGTTAGTGATAGGGGGTGAAACTATTGAATGCGTTAACCGCTTTACTTATCTTGGGAGCCTCATCAGTCCTAACGGTCTAGTGTCCGATGAAATCTCGGCACGTATACATAAGGCCCGATCAGCGTTTGCCAACCTGCGTCACTTGTGGCGTAGGCGAGACATTCGTTTAATAACAAAAGGACGCGTTTACTGTGCAGCAGTCAGATCCGTTTTACTTTATGGATGTGAAACATGGCCTTTAAGGATAGAGGATATCCGTAGGCTCCTAGTATTCGATCATAGATGTCTCCGAAACATTGCTCATGTTTGCTGGGACAACCGAGTAAGCAATGCATGGGTTAGGAATAGAGTACTAGGTAAATACGGTAAGCTTATCGATGAAGTTGTGAATCTTCACCGGCTGAGGTGGTTAGGACATGTGTTGCGTATGCCTGACCACCGTCTACCTCGACGAGCAATGTTGTCTGGTGTGGGAGTAGGCTGGAAGAAAGCTAGGGGTGGCCAAACAAAAACATGGCACCAATCCATGAAGTCACTGACAATTGGGCTGAGCCATGTTAATAGATGTAGACTACCTGGTTGGGGCCCACACGATGATCGTAACAAATGGTTAGAGACTTTAGGTGATATGGCTCAAAATCGATTGCAATGGCGCAGGTGCATTCACTCCTTGTCTTCTTACAAATTCTAAGTTTTTGAGCTTCTCATAATCTTCTCTTTACTAAATCACATCTTCTCAAATCTAATCTCCCATCCCTATACCTTTCCATTAGTACTTACTCTGTTACTACCTCCCCTACTCTGGAATTTGGTCCGACAATTTAATCTTTTTCTGCAAATTGAGGCATGGCAACTTGAACTGATGTACGCATGTACCAAGTTCTACGTTGTAACTGACTGACTGATTACCACTATCATGCCGAATATAATTTTAGTACAACTAATATATTTGTTCTTTATCTGTTAATGAGATCCCTATTGCTATCAAAGAGTGAGCAATAAAAATAAATTCTTTACTAGAACGTTACGGAAATAGCAGCAGTTATGTTAATAAATGCTAAAAAGTTATGTTAAATGATTAAATATAATGTGATAAAGTAAATATAATACATAGTTAATTTATTTACCTTTGAAAAGAGTAATTCAATTTCTTTCCAATACACTGTAATAGTAAAGCACATTGACCCCAAGCTGCATTAATCTCTTCCCAGCCGACCTTGAAAAAGAAAAGTGACAATGTAATTAAATTCGGAATAAAATTGTTACACTAACGATGTATTTAAGAATATTTTCCTTCATTCCAACAGTCAGTGTAATGTGTCGAGGTAGATAGTGGTTGAAAATACGTAACACATGTCCGAATCACCTCAGTCAATAGAAAGTTCACAAACTCGTCATTCGATTTACCAGCTAACACTAGTACTCTATGCCCGATCTCAACAATACATACACGATCGTTCTATGATATGCAAGTGACGCTTCAGAAATATCTGTGATCAAAAATCTACAGTCTTTGGATATCTTCTATTTTCATATTCACTGTTTCACGATCATAGGTTAGTACAGAACAGGCGATTGAGCAATATATTTATAGTATCCTTGATATATGAACATTGTGACTTTGTCACAAGTAACGCAGACCGGAGAGAGCTAATCGAGCTTCCTCGATCTTTACCGAGATTTCATCAGACACCAACTCACTAAGGCTGATGAGACTCTCAGATTAAGTGCAGTGGTCACCGCATTCAACCACTTTATTCTCAATATTCAGTCTAGGCGATAATGTAGACCAGCCGTGAAGTAACATTTTGAATTTGTAAGAGGTGAAGTACAACTTCAGGTGGAAGTTCCCCATAAACTCCGAATCAGCCAGTGGTGTTCGAGTAGAAAGCTTTCATAAGGTTTAAATACTTCTAGGGAACGCATTGGGGTAACAAACGTTAGCACAGGACCTCAATCTTGGTTAAATGTTGTTATCAAGTTAAGGAATACAACTATTGTTGGACGGGAATATATAAGACTACAGTAACCAATTCCCTATTGTTTAAGTATAATGTATAACTTACATTGACTACTACAGTATTTTGATTTATTAATATGGATTTCTGAGGATGGTATATCCCCCACCCAAAAAAAAAAACCTGGAAAACTCGTTATCCTTGCTATTGATTCGTAAAGATTTGAATTCAACGTTACCAATTTTCCGAGGAATCCAAAAGGTTCATCCATGTTTTAATATGCTATTTTGTAGCTCTATTTTCAGGGACCGTTTGTTATATTCGTAAACAAAGGCTGTATGCGTATTCATTTGTTTATTAAGCTTGTATAATTATACTCTCGTCAAGCTGGGTCAGTGTCAGATGAAGTTGGTACTCTGTATTACTTAATGAATAACCGATGTTGAAATTACTAGTCCGAACGCGAACATAGTAATTTTTATTTCATGTAATATACATGTAAACCACTATATTGGAGACAAAAAAAATATTATCATATGACTGAATACCTGCAGTTCAATTATTCTGGAAGAACCACGTAAATTTCACATGCAGAATTATTTCTTAAGACTTTATAGTAAAACGATGTGACAAAATGATTATTGTATGTAGGAGGAAGTTTACTTAGAATGTATTGTTTTGGTAGACAAGTATTTATTAATTGATGCCACCATTATTTGAAAGATTTAAATCAACAACCATGTGTATTTTTTTTTGAAAAGATCTCTCGTCGTTGGAAAGACTAGTTGATGTACTTTAAATGTAATCTTTTTGGGACATGGATACTATAAAACTATTTACATCAAAAAGTGTTGCTAAGAGACAATAAATATATTTCAACAGTATAGAGTTTAATCAAATAACATGAATGCTTTGCTTATGTGCGAAACAGCTCACATTATGATATTTAAAAAACATATTAGAATTTATGGAATATATAAAACATAGGATCGCTGCTTATCTGCAAAGTCCAAAAAGATTTAGATTTAAGTACGAATATACTTAAGTGTGAAGTGGTGGCTTAGTAGTTTAGGCGTTCGATATTCGACTACGAGTTTGAAAGTTGAAGTACAGCTTCAACAACTTCTTTTTCAGTAGTAGGTGTATACATTCTTTGTCTTCACGTACACCTTGAGACTAAAATTACTCTACCTTTCTTTCTACAAACTAATTTTTTTTCTCTCTCTACCTACATATTATATCCTTATATGCAATCTTCCTTTTATATATTACCACTATTAAAGTAACTGATTCTATGAATTCGGTGATCATCTTGCTATGCTGTTGAGGTGTGGCAACTTGGACCGATGCACTTATGTGCCTGGTCCTACGTTGTATCTGTCTGTTTTCAGCAGCCAGTTAGTAGTATCCCACAAACAATGTGGTCCAAAACCTAGTACACGCAAATCTGTACTTGGTTAATAAGTTACAACAGTCGAAAAAGCTTTAATTAAACATTTAATGATTACTTCATCTTGTGTTTATACGATGCATGCAGTAGTCATAAGTAAAGAAAAACTTACAGGACGATTAGGCAGACGACCAAGATGTAACCCGTTTATTACTCCAATATGACCATCGTACCATATTGGGAAAGCAATATTAAGCACATTTGTACGTTGTAATCGATGTAAATGACTTCGAGCATAACTTAAACGTGATTCTAAACATTGCATTTCTTCTTCAGCTTCTATTAAAGCCAATTTTTGATCATTATACTGAGTCGTAGCTCTAAAGAAATAATATAAGAATATACATGTACAACGTTAAAGTGGTGTACAATTGAGTAACAACTATAAATGATTTTAGCTACAATTTAATAAATACTAGTCATACAAAATACTCAGTAACCGAGTATCTTGCACTTCGATGTATATCAGCGGAAATTCGTAGCCGTATATGAGACTCATTCAAACCAACAACAATGTGTTGGTTATAAATTGTCTGATAGACATAACATATACGACCGAGGTAATCAGGGTCGAAGGCCATTTTAAAGTTACAGTGCATGTAAACGATAGAGTATCTTATGATCATTAGTAATGAAAACATTGTAAACCGTATACAAAGAACGGGACTGTTAAAAAAAACCACTAATTTGTCAATGTGGAACATAAACGGCCATTTTCCAAATAGAAAGAACACAGGATGGATGTTGCTGTCATTATAATGATCGTTAGTTCAAAAATTCATGAAGACAGGATTTTTCTCTGTTCGTTCAAAATAGGGAGTGAAACAAAGCGTTATACTAATCACCGAGTGGTTTATAGGAACTAAAGTAACTACAGTTGCTGAACTGGCAGATATTCCCAAAAGAGTAGTTATACAGTGGTATGAATATTTCCGCGATGTTTTAAAATTATAGTTAAACTACAAATACAGTATAGAAAAATCGTAGAAAGTGAAGAATCAATAATTCGGAAGCCAATTCTATGGTGGTAGGAGGAAAGTAAAAGAACACTAGGTAAGTAGTTTCTTTCACTAACGTCTGCATAACATTAGTATATGGTAAAGCGAGAGAAGATAAGGAGATTGTGAAAGAATATATGATAGATTGGTTACCACTCATCTATAACTAATAGAAAAAATATATGCTACCTGGAACCATAATATATATTGACAATTGAAAAGTGTATGGACGGAGTAATAATCTACATATACGTCAGTCAATATTGATTAAATAAAACTAACCGATCTAATTCCTCTGTACGTTTTTCAAGTTCAGCTGTATCTTGAATTATTTGTTTATCTAACTTATCATTTTCCAACAACAATTCATTTAAATTAGACTGTAAAGCACTTAACGTTGCTTCAAGTTCATTGACATTTTTACCATACTTTTTGGAATTCGATGCAATTTTATAGTTTTTAATTTCCTTATCTGTTGTTTTCACAGTATTACTACTATCATCCATATCGTTGTGATTGTCACCATCGTCATCATCATCGTCAAAATAATTATCATCATCACTGTCATCAAATGCCAAGCTTAGCACTGAATCAATTAATTTAGGATTGTTAACCATCTCATTATTACCACCAACGTCATCATCAACACCTGTTTCTTGTTCATCAGGACTAGATTTACTAATAGTAGCAGTAGAAGTACATTGTTTCGGCGAAACACGACCACCTAATTCAGAGATTATTTCACCAGAATGATTACTTTCTTTTGTCTGTGATGACTTTAATTTAGTCGCTTGTTTAGATTTTAATTTAGCTTCGACTGTTCCAGCAATTGAATCAAGATACGATAAATAAAATCTGAAAAAAAAAGAGAATATATATATATATATATATATATATATATATATATATATATGGGCTGGGTGTATAGCATAGCTTCATTTGGTAAGAGTTAAGTGATAAATTAAGTTAACTCCCAATAAACATTTATCTACATTACTTTTATAGTCAGTGAAACAACTTCAATGTATGCTAATGTACTGAAATACTGTTATGAGTTGTCTGTCATTAAAAAAAACTATGTACTTATACAAAAAACATTTTATCAGACGACTTAACCAACTGATTAATATGATTCTAACATCGTGGTTTGAAAAGGGGCAGCGGGAAATAAATACGTAGTTCTATATTGTCATACTTGATAGACAGTGGACATGTAATAGATAGAACAAAAGCGTTCAGAGTGGTATACCGCATACCATCTAAGTTTCCGGATGGGATTCGTGATCATCTCCCACACATCCCTGAGGCCATAGGGATTTGAGTTAACAATCCCAGTCTATGTGCCCAAAAGAAATGTGTAACACCCCTATTCCTTCCATGGCCTTACAAGACTTAATAGACGACTTACACAATTTTTACCCCTTCTGCTGTTTCTTTGTTCTTACTCCACGCCATTCATACCTCTTCTCCCCTCTGCATTTAATTGACCACGTTATTTTTACACCTACTTATGAACGATTATTATCATTATTTTTTAGTTGATTGAATATGTCACAGATTGATGTTGGCAGGGTACCACTGAAAACTAGGGAGCACTGGACAGTTGTTTCGTTCTATTGCGAAACTCCGCAGCAATGCGCACCCCAGATTCCGCATCAAAGTGTGCCTAATCCTCTGCACCACTGGGTCAGCATCCAGTGGTAGAATTCCCACTTCCATCAATTTGTGGTATATATATAGCGCAACATTCATCCATTGTCATTAGTGATAACTGTCTCACTCCCGACAAGTCTGAACTCTACCAGTCACGACTTCTCACCAGAGCTTCAAGAACATCCCGAATTTAGTCACTAGTGAGCTCATTGTTATAGTTCAATGAAGATGGTTATTTTTGTGGATTATGGTACTAATTTATGCCTTTCACCTATTATGATTAGTTATGTAATCCGCTTGTTTCATTTTAGTCGTTGACTCACATAAATTGTCTTCATTAGCTTAATAATTTTCATATTCGTATATAAATACTTCTGTATATTAGAGTAGAGCCTAATGATGATCTTACTGAAGACAATATTGTTCGCTTATGTGTTGTTTCAAAATTCATATAATGGGAAGTTTAAATATATTTTTCATTTATTTTGATTGCATGCAAAGTGAACATTTTATTCCTATTATTATTGCGTCCCCCCTTGCCCTATCCTCCGTTTAATACAATAACTGTTAATAAATTATCTTTCATTTATGAGCTATGATTAATCAATTATGTGTGCGTTACTCCAGTTCCCAATCACAGGTACTCTTATTTTGTATTGATGTCAATTTACTAATTGGTTGACTGTGTGGTCAGGTTTATGTATATGTAAAGAATTGTTTGGAATATAATTTGATTGTCTGGTTGTTCATAAATTAGTGTTTTTTCTCACTTAGCCTGGGACTGAGTAGGCATAGGACAGACGTACCGGTTAGACAATCAGTTCAAACTAAGAACTAGACTGTTGGTTGATATAAATAAGGGACTTCAGGACAGTACATCTATGACCATGTCCTTAGGACACTCAGGGATCGCATGGATCTCTTAGTTTTTAAACCTATTATCTGACATTCCAATCGTTTTTACTTCAATCTTCTATCAGTTTGCGATGATACATGATTTCAAGGTACAGGGATAGATTCTTTGTGAAGCTATGGATGTACACTGCTGAACAATCGCATACTAGGACGGAAAAGGTGATCAATCTTTTTTCGGTTTTATATGATTGTCTTAGGTCAGTTAGTGGTGTGAAAATACAAAATTCGACAATCTCCATAACACTCAGTAACAGGAAAAACCTTACATTAGCTTAATGACCATAAAGAGTGGATACGAGGAAAACAAACAAGGGATATTTACTGCATGAAGTAGAATTAAATCCGATTAGTTAGTAGAGAAGGAAATACAGAAAGTCATGTACTCACTGTAAACATTTCAGTTCTTCTTCTTGAAATTCTAAACATTGTTGCTTAGCTAACAGTAAAGTATCAGCACATTCTTGACATAAAGGATGGTCAACTTCCGTACGACCACTTAATACATCAAATAAGCAAGCGTTCACCTACAAATAAGAAGTATATTAAACGGTGAATGAGTAGAGTGGGAAGGTTTTTCAAAAAATAAGTAAAGGAGCTGTGAGTAGACTAATTAATGCATAATACAAATAACCGGCTATCAACGAATATGTCAGGGTGTACCCCAAACTATATACTGTTATAGTATGGCTTTAAAAAATCACATTATATTAAAAAAACCGGAGGAATTGAATTAGTTCTGTTTTCCAGACTATGAATGTGCATAGATGAATTATAAAATAGACAATGATGAAGTTAGGTACAAAGTTTAGAAGCAAGAAATATTTGGACACTTAATGAAATTATGAATCTATGGTGATCAAGATGTTAGAAAAAGGTAGACTAGGTTAAAATACAAGACAAGGTGACGTTGTGGAAGACAATCAATGTACGAGATAAAAACACGGATTGCACAGGTATTTACTATTCTGTTATTATTATCATCTTTGTATTGCCTTAGTTCCCAGCTTTTATTTAAACCATGAATTGCCGTTATAGCGTTTTCAATGCATAAATGATAACCGGTTATTTGTGGACCATTTACTCAGTTTTCTTAGCCTAAATGTCATCTTTGTATGTTGATATTATTCTAATTGGTCTGTTGTGTGGTCTGGTTATGCACATATATAAAGTGTTAGAAATATACTAAAATGTTTCTGAGTTGGTGTTCTTACTATATTTCATTCGAGCTAGCTGGTATTGAGGAGACTGTTTAGGATAGGATAAAAGTTGAATGCTAACATTTTGTGTACATTGGTCTTAGTGAAATAATTATTTTTCTTCCGTACGTCGTGATTGGTCGAGCGCAGGACATAACAGGTGATACGAAGACTTCAAGAAGGCTTAATATAAAAATATAATTAGCATGAGAGGATTCTTCAAGCATACGTAATTACGTAGACGCCTAACAGCATGAAAGACATGAATTATGAGACAGTACACAACGATATTAGAAATGAAAATGTGATACATGTAAATGAACGTCCCATCGTGCTGCCTATATTGAATTCCTTATTATTTAGTGTTCATGATTGATGCTAGGTGGTTGAATACACTAGGCAGAAATTCACAGGCCAAGGTTGTGTGCCAGTTAGCATTCGTCTTTAAGGAGTACATGTAGTCATGAGGAAACAGATGCACCCTGTGAAATTTGAACCAGTATCAGTTTGAGATATATGGGTCACCAGTGAAATATTTACATTGAATAATCACTGAGTAGTAACCAATGTCACGATATTCTAGTCCTTAATGCTGATCATGTAACACTAAAATATAATGAACTTTATTTCCAGTCACAAAGATTAGTGACCACATTACAACCTGGTTGAAACAACTCGGTGGATACTCAATTTTCTCAACTCACCTTAAGACGATGGTCAAGACTCGAAGTTGGTCCTGCGTATGAGTGAAGAGTTTCAAGTGGATTTTCATCATCGTTTAACAGAGATAATGCTGAACTAAATAATCAGTGCAACACAAAAGATATAGGTATACAACAAGCAAACTTGAAATGAGTTATAAGTTACAAGGAGGTAAACAGTAAACCTCAATTAAATGAGTATCAGTGAATCAGTTTATAACAAAACGAAAATGCTATAGTGCTACCGTTAAAAATAGTAATATTCAAGTGGATACTACTAGGTAAAATATTTATATTATAGTTTGTTAAGGAATATGAAAAAAATAATAATATACACAAACAATCAAAATGTTATGTTACAGTTAATGTCAATCAACTTATCCATAAACTCCACTTAGTTTTCATGATAACCTTCATAGCATAATATTTGTCGCAGGAATCCCAGTCTACTGGAAAATTCATTATTACACAGACTTGAATCATAAAAAATATACATTCTTTTTAAAATTACCATTTCAAATTCTCAGAGTAAACGCGCACAGGTGAATTCAGCCCTATATCATTGTCGGCTAAAATAGCAATAAAACTTCTGTTTCTTTTTAATTTTTCTCAACTGAAGGATGAATCGAGAGTTATTGAGTACATAGTACAAGTTCGGCTGAAAATTATTTCGCACTTGCATATAGGTATGCGTTTTTGTTGTTATAGCTATTACAGTTTTAAATTACGCAGACAGAGACGAGCTATAACAGCCATTCATATATTAGTAAACGATTAGCTAATCTACTATTTTCAAAGAAATTATATAATTAAGTTATTACATCACAATATCTATTAGAAGGATGTCTACAGGGAAACGGCCGTAGCTGCTACGACAACGTGGTGGTCAGGGCTTACCTGTCATGATGACCCAACCGAGCTATACTGGCTGGAACTCATGTTTCTCTAGGTCCTACCATGCCAAGCAGGTCTGTTGGAGATAAGACTGAAGGTAGCAACCTAAGATATGAAGCGAAGTCGTACTGCTGACTCCAGCAAAGTGTGACAGCAGTAAGGTGTTTCCCTCGGATAACCAGCATCTGTAGGGATGCTGCCTTCCCAACGGAACGAAGGGGTTAGAAAAAATCGACCCTAATAATATCACACCTTACCTTACTCCAAGGATTTCCGTCTCCGGTGGTAAGGATTTCTAAAGAACGGAGCTAATGCTTCATAAACTTCCCATAATAAAATCGGGCGTGATCAGTCCCAAGCGTTTCTCCCATGGGCTCTGTAATCGCGCTCCTAGGACACCATGACCAACACTAATCTAATTTCCTTTTCAGGTACCTCAATAGGTAATATCCTTCCATGGTGTGGGCAGCCAAGAAGTGACAATTGCTGTCATACCTCTTACATCATACGAGATCATCTTGTTCGAGGTCAAATCCCACCATCAACTCTTGATAACTCTACTGTCGTTGCGACTAACCATTCTGGTATAACTTTATCACATCACGCCTCTGATGATTCCAGTTTACGAAATGTTATTCCTGGTCTCCTAAAACCTCGCACTAAACTATATATATCGGAGCTCTTAACGTTCGAACCTTATGCCAAGTAGGACGACAGGCTTCCTTAGCTATGACTCTAGAATCCAGCCCCATCGATGTCTACTGCATCTCTGAAACGCGTATACAGGATCCAAGTACAGTCATTAGCTTAACCTCACCTTTTGACCATCTTCATAAAACTAAGCGCACTGATGGCGTAATAGTGGCTGGTGATTTTAATGCCCAAGTAGGTAGACTAGATGAAACCAAAAGGCACCTAGGTGGATCCCACGGTGTTGAGGCTCAACGAACAGATAATGGCGACCGTTTACTACAACTATGTTCAGATAACCGTCTATTTCTAGCAAACACCAACTTTAAGCATGAGGAAATACAACGACTGACAATCAACTCAACGCTGGACTCAAATAGACTACATTGCTATCAGCTACCGTTGGAGAGGCTTGATAGAAGACTGCCGCTCATTTTGGAGTACATGTTTAGACTCAGATCATGCTGTAGTACGAGCGCGTATTAGTCTGCGTCTCACTGGACGTAAAAGATCCACGACTAAGATTCCCCTTAGAGTTCAACTTAAAGATGAAAAAGTCAAGAATACATTTCAAGAACAACTAGAAAACCAATTAGTCAACTACCTAAGCGATACCTACCCCGAGTCAGCTTTTAACGATACCCAAAAGCTGTTAAAACAGCAGTGATATCTACTAGTAAACTAAACCAAAAGGTTAAGAAAACTCAGTGGATGTTAGCTACATCTACTGAACTGATAGATACTCGGCAACACGATGAGGGGCGAATGCAACTTAAACACAAGCTGGTTAAAAGCTTACACATTGATCGTGAGCAGTGATAGGTGGCGAAAGCTTAGGAAATGAAAAAGGCAACTGCAATAGGTAACAGTAAGCAACTGTTCAGACTTATCAAGGAAACGGGTATCAGAAATCCGACTGTAAGTGAAACAATCTTGTAAAAAGATAAAACCATTATTTACTGTCAATCCACAAGGTTAGACCGATGGGCAGAACACTTAAGGGAACAGTTTAACTGGTCCTAACCCTCATCTCAGCTGCCCACCATCCCCAAGCAATCTGAATGGCAAATCGATATCGGTTCCTCATGTTCTAGTGAGTCCAAGAAGGCTATAAAGAATATAAAGCGAAGCAGAGCAGCCGGTCATGACGGATTAACCCCTGAGATAGTTGAGGATAGTGATCCCGTTTTAGCAGAGAGATCAACTGAGATCTTGGTTAGAATCTGGGAACTGGACGTAATCCCATCTGACTAGTCTCGAACACTAATCATCCCAGTCTATAAGAAAGGACAGAAGTCCTCTTGTGATACTTATCAAGGAATCAGTTTAAGGAATATAGTATCAAAAATATTGGCTTTGTCCCCCAACTAAAGATCCTGAAGAGCAAACTCGAGATATGGTTCTATTGGGTGAAAATGTTGATAACTTCTGACTACCTTATGCATTAATGTAAGCATGTTTGGGATGCGATTCTTCCCATCCGAATGCAAAATGTTGCTTTAGGATTGGCTTGCTTAGATACTGAAATTAGTGATAGGGAGTGAAGTAGTTGGATGTGTTGACCGCCTCACTTATCTTGGGAGTCTCATCAGTCTTGATGGTCTAGTGTTTGATGAAATTTTGGCTCGTATACACAAGGCTCGATTGGCTTTTGCATCACTTGTGGCGCAGGCGAGACATCCGCCTTCCTACCAAAGGACTCGTTTACTGGGCAGCAGTTCGGTTCGTTTGACTTTATGGATGTGAAACATGGCCATTAAGGATAGAAGAAATTCGTAGGCTTCTAGTATTTGATAATAGACGTCTTCGAAGCATTGCTCGTGTTTTCTGAGAATTACACATAGAATCGTATATGAATGTATAAACTTGCTACAGGTCTTCAAAAAAATATCACAAGAAATCAAAGTCCCTCTAGCCACGTATTATTCATATCTCGATCAAAAAGCCGAATGGAAAATGACTGTAAAAAGCTTTTAACACTCCATTATTTTTATTCATAGATAGTACATAACAAAACTATACAATAAATTTACTGTAATATTGATCAACTTTAGTTTCAAAAAAGTCAACAAAATTATTTATGACGATAATATAGATGGATAAGATTTAATAGGAATACAGGTTAATTAATCTTGGAAGGCTTTTGTTTCTATGTTCTGGTGAGTTGCAACACATAAACCTTATCTAACTAGATAATTAAAATAAGTAACCCTCAGTCTGTACACTCATATAGACTTAACAACTACGTCCATAATTGACTTACTAAAAATAAGTTAGAAGTAAGATGAAATAGAAAACAATTTCTTTAAAGTGAACTTACTTCGGTGGGACAATGAATCTTGGTCGGGGAGCTGTGGAATTTCTGACAGGTACCAAGTTAATTGAATCAGATGTTTCACTATCAGTGGTTGTAGCATCTAAGATTTTTAAAAAAGTACTGGAAAGATTAGAAAAACAGTATATATCATAATAATTTTGAAAACAAAACTTGTCATGTAGACAGGAAACATAACACTAAAAATGGCTTCATATTTATACTAAAGTCTCAACTGTAGTAGCTACTTAAATACGGTGATTGAAGCCTCCCTATTGTGAGTTATAAGATTGGAACATTTGATCACTGAAGTGATAATATATTGCGTAGGTCGGTTTGAGAGCGGTTCAGGAGCTAAGTTATATTATCGAAAACATTAGGTTTAGGCTCAAGTAAAGTACTTCCAACAGATCATCAGTAAACTAAACAAAGTTGAAAAACAAATAACTACCGAATAAGCTTAGTAATTGAAAAATCTGAGACAGTTGTAATCAGAACTTTCGATCACGTAAACCATGTAGTTAAGGAAGTTAATGTATTGACAAATTGTTAGAGTTTTGAAAAATAGCTGGTACTGAAGTCGTACCACTTGACTTCAAGGATGACAAATAAATCTGCTTACTGGCAAGATTTATGGTAGTGCCTGTCGTTGAAAGGCAAACCAAAGACCGTCAGCCTATTGACACTTCAACCATATCAAGTTATATGGGAATTTATCATATGGATTTTTACACCAAATGATGTTCGTCAAAGTTAATTATTCTCACTTTTATTTGTTGTCATTGTTATGCACTAAGAAGTGGCTCTCTTTCTGTCGGACTTTACTGTAATTAATTTTACTCGAAGATTATATTATTGACTTAGTGTATGCAGACGATAAACATCCATTTGGTGAAAATGCCAACAAAATATAGCTTTACAAACTCCTTGAAAGTGATTCAGATGCACTATCTTCATCAAAATGAGAAAATATTGGTGTTGTTGAACCGAATTAAAGATCCAGTTGACGCGCAACTTATAAAACAACAGGCCGGATTCCGTAAGGAACGATCGTGTATCAACCAAACTGCGAATCTATGGATCATTGTTGAGCAACTAATTGAATGGAACTCACCACTCTGTATCAATTTCCTTGACTGTGAGAAAGTATTTGACAGTGTAGACTGGCAAACATTATGGAGCCTTCTTGGGCACTATGGAGGACCTGAGAAGATAGTCATTATCATAAGGCATTCTTACGATGGATTACACTGTAAAACCGTACATGGCGGGCAGCTCACAGATCCACAAGTGAAGACCGGTGTCAGATAAGTTTGCTTACTCTCGCCCTTTCTCTTTCTTCTTGTAGTTGAATGGATTAAAAACACTACAAGATCTTAAGTGAAGTATGGAATACAATAGACAACTCGTACGCAGCTAGATGATTTGGATTTCGCAGGTGACCTAGCTCTTCTACCCCATACTCAGTAACGAATGCAGATGAAGATGGACAGTGTCACAGCAGCCTCCACAGCAATAGGCCTCAACATACACAAGGGGAAAAGCAAGATCTTTAGATATAACACATCGAACACCAACCAAATCATACTTGAAGGTAAAGCTCTGATAAATGTGGGAAACGTTTACACACCCGGGGAGCATTATCGATAAACGAGGAGGATCTGATGCAGATATGAAGGCCGGAGCAGCATTTCTACAAATGAAGAACATATAAAACTTAAACTAACCACCAGACCAAATCAAAGTCAGAATTTTCGATATAAAACGTCAAGACAGTTATATTGTGTGAAACTGATACTTGGAGAACTAGTGAAAGCATCATTCAAAATATACATGTATTTATTTATAATCCGGATCCGTTGATCAGACACTAGCAACAACAACCTATTGAGTCAGAAAATAAACCAACTTCCAGCTGAAGAAATTAAGAAACAATCGCTGAAGGTTGGGGAACGTTGAGGAAATGGTCAGGCTGTGTCACAAGACAGACATTAACTTGCAATCAACAAGGCCAAAAGAAAAGAAGAATACTGAAGAACACAGCAGGCCAGGAATTAGATGCAGAAATAATGGATTGTACTTGGGAAAAAGTGGAAAGGAGAGCCCAAGATAGAGTTGGTTGGTGATCTATGCTCCATGAGGGGCAATGGACACTGATTGATTGTGAGCTCTCATCGGTTAAGATGACTGTATATAACACAAAGACTCTAACCTCACGAGTCGCTTATCTTCAATTTCACTTCTTTAGAAATACATTCAACTTGCTAAGATATTATCTAGAAAAATTCATAATAAATTAGTAAGCAGGAAATTTATCTATGTAAAAATACAAGACATAAGATTTATGATTTTTGTGTGAGAGGAGAAGAAGCGTACAATGAGTAATAGTTAAGAAAAATTACAAGTAGCTCACCTATTAAAGTCATTAGCTCTGTTTTCTGTAAGTGTTCAAAATCATGATCCAATTGTAGCGGATTAAAGCATCTCTGACAAACTAGTTGATATGAAATAGGCGAAGCAAGTGAATTACTATTACTAGCACCAATATGTGATCCAATTGTAAAAGTAGAAGTTTGTTGTGACATTACACACCATTACAATGTTGTTATATTAATTCGTCACTAGGAATCATATACATGGGTGAATATTGAGGTCATTTTAAAAAATACTGTATAGTAAAACAAATAATGATCCAAACAAAACTTCCACACTCAATATAAACAAAATAATGATAGATATCACAAAGTAATATATTTTACATAATTATCATCTATCTGGTAATTCCTAAGTTTCAAATCTTACTGGTCTTATGACAGTGAAAAAAATATTTTGAACTCTGTCTACAGTTGATTACGTTTGATGAGAAGCAAATATGAAGTATACGAGTCCCATGTAAATCATGAAAAGGAAGAATCGACCTTTCTGTGTTTGATTTAACTATAAAAGCCTACCACACAAAAATAGAATGAATTCATAAGTGTTTTGTTATATTTTAGTTCAGACTGAAACTTCGTACAAGTTAACTTATCACTTGATCATTGTAAGGCTTTAAATAAACTGCTGAGGCTTGTGGTGCAATAAAACAAGATATTAAAAATAAACATTATCCTACGACGCCTGAAGGAACCAGTGTTAATCATGAGAAAAGCGGCAACTTGTAAGTTGAAAAAAACTAAGGAATGCGTATACACGGAGTATTATGCTTCGCTCTTTTTCGTCCTTATAAGTTAAACGTTCCCAGCCAACTGCTTCCCATTTTGTAATTGACATCATGGAACTGACTGTGGCCAGGTAATCATCGATAACCGGATGGTAGTAGACAGATGTCTCCACTTGTTATAGAACTCTCCAGCAATATGAAATAACGACTCTCCGGTAGGAGTCGAACCGGAGACCTATGTCTCATAATGAGTGCTCAACTCCCAGAACACTGAGTCAGGTTCCAATAGTTTTCATTTATAAAATCAGTCAAATAGGTATTTTGCGCCACCATAATACAATGCTATTTGTGAATGAATGCCTCATAGTTGACATGGATGGGTAAGTAGCCGCGGCTCACCAGTACTCTTTTGACTACTCGGTGTCAAGTCGTATTGATTTAGTAGGTTGAAACTGGTAACCACCTACGTAGAGTATGCATTTTACACGTAGTCTTCACTAGTCACTACACGAGTTTATTGTCTGTTAGAAGTAATGTCTCAGTCTTTTGGTATCCTCATATAAGTGTGTGATATACCACTACACAAGCCATATTTATACAATAGTTAAAAGTGACTATGTCAACTACGGTATACACGTATAAAACTCTAAATACCAGTAATCTTTGTTTCCAATACTTGAAACGATAAAATAATGCAACTACTATTAAATAAATGTCCCTATGGTAAAAGGAAATATATCAGAATATTAAGATATATTTTTTTAAAGTCGGCTAAGTGGGACATTGATCGGTCGATTGGGACAATTCAGTACATACAGTTTCATTTTATACCCGTAATCAACAACTTCATACATAATAATTAACTGTGTCAACCTAAAGATGAATCGATTATGACAAGAGCAAGCAGAGGCGGAAATAATTTGTAAGAAGAAAGCAAAACCAATTAGTGTGCATAGCAAAAGTATTTGTATATTTTATATAATAGTTAACTTTACAAACATACGTGAGAAAATCAATATTTTAAGTACAAGGTTCCATAAAAGTATATATATATATATATATATATATATATATATATATATATATATATAAGCCATTACGTATATAACATTATTAATAATAGTGATAATTCCAAATCACAGATTGATGTTTTATCCAATGTATACAGATAAGGTTCTTTTTTCATTATTAGTAGTAGTCTCGTCTAGGATTGTTCTAAAATGAATAATAACAGTAATGACATCGAGCATGACATACATTACGATTTGAAGGGGATAAAAAAGAATAACACATGGGAAAGGATATACAGGGAAATGAATGAATGCATATCACTAAATAACATTAACGAATATGACATTGATTGTTTTAATGCTGTTAAAGTATTCATAACTGGATTAGTCCGTGGCCAGACTCAATAAGTGTACTATCGTTAACACTTAATGCGCGATGGGCACTTCAATCAAATACATAATGACGTTAAGAAACATGAGGATGTTCTCTTATCAACTTAGAATATGCCGACCACATATTCCTATTCAGTGAAGGTGCTAACAATATTTGGTCTCCTGATCACCTTGTGAAATAGTGAAAACATATTTCGAATGCACTTCACCTCTTACAAATACAAAATGTTACTTCACGACTAGTCTACATTGTCGCCTAGACTGAATATAGAGAATAAAGTAGTTGAGTGCGGTGACTACTTTACTTGACTTGAAAATCTCACCAGCCTTGGTGAGTTGGTGTCTGACAACAAGGATTAAGTAAGTTTGCCTTTTGGTAAGCTATATCACATGTGGTGGTGGCTAGATATCTGTCCAACAAGCAAAGGATGAATATACGGCAAAATTAATTCGCACCTACGGGGTGGGAGACGCACAGTGAAAATAAAAGACATGCATAGACTGGACATCTCTGATCACAGATTTATCCGAAACATCGCTCACATATTGTCGAATGACTCAATTCAGGAAGCATTTCGATAGAACAGTCACAAAACAACCTAATCAATGGGTACTAAACAACAGAATCACAAACCAGTTGATACGAAAATATTAAGTATTTACTCAAGCTCGCATCAGTAAACGCTAATTATCTGATAATACATTATTAACCAAGGATTAGAAAAGGTCAGTGAACCTACGGTGTAGATTTCAGATTGAAATTGAAAAAAAATCTCAATTATTACTTTTCACTTACCAAAGGATTTGGTCGAAATCGATAAGCTAACATCATACGTTTCCTGTATGCATCATATTCATCATCTTCTTTTACTAATTTAGAAGGACGATCAATTCCTAGACCAACACCATCGACATGAACATTCCCTCTTTAAATAAAGTACAGCAAATTAGACAAATAGTTAAGTATGTAAATGCAAATCTTCACTCAACCATCCACAAAAAAAGTGATTGAGAAAGATAAATTAGAATTGGGCGATAAAACGGTAAACTTACTTGTTGACTGGATTAACGATACCTTGACCATCAGCACCAAGTCCTTCGCCTTCTTTCCAACCCATTTTTTCTAACATTTGAAAACCAACATTTTCACAAGTCAACTTGAATTGTTTGTATTCGGAATAATCTGGTTCACGACCTTCTTTCAATGCCTAGTTGTGAATTAAATGAAGTCAATGAAATACGTATTACGTAATATACAAATCGATAATCATAATATCAGAGAAAATAAACATTGTTGAAATCATAGTGATTTGTGTGTTAACCAGTCAGACTTCATTTGTTTAGTATTATGACATCAGATAGGCATCACCTACTGTAAATGTAAAGTTTAGCAGCTTCCCTAACTTTAGATATGTTGGAAGTTAGCTGTTAAACAGTTTAAAAAGGCGAAATTCGCTCACTTTAAAGTGGAAGACTTGTTCTTTCATCATAACAAGGTTCCGTATACACGAATTTTATATTGGAAACACAAAATGAGTTCTGCAGTGTACGACAATAAATGTGGATATGTAGGGTAAGTGAAGCACAACATGCCTTAATTAAACTATCTTCTGTTATAAAAACACCAGCATTTATTGTTATTAACGGTGTTTTTAAATCCTCTGGAGTGAGAGCAAAGTCATAAGACAGACATTTTGCAGTCAAGCCTATCAGGCGATGATAACTGTAAGTAACAATTTAAACTTTAAGTTTCTCAAATTCATCGCCGGGAGAAACTACCCCTTTATTAGAGATGACTTGGTCATTCATTAGCAACGTGGAACCTGGCATATATACCCATAGGTTCAAGTTGCCATACCACAAACACAATGGGATCAAATTTATAAAAATAACACAACAATAGAGCGTAATAGAGGAAGGAATAAAGTAGGAGTGAGTACGAAGAATAATAGAACTTAGCATCTAGATGAAGATAGAATAAATATACTTGCACCACTGTGATCGATTCTCAGTGATGTTACCCAGTGTCTCCACCAACTCGTCGCGATTATCACGAGTACTTCAACCAGTTGCCTGTATCTATCAACATGGCTCAGATCAATAATCAAAGATTTCACGGCCCAATGTCATGTTTAGTTTAGCCGTGTTCAAATTTCGTCAAACACTGACATATAAGGGGTGATGAGATTTCTTGAATAAGTAAAATGGTCAATCCGTTCAACCAATTCACTTCCCATGACCAATCTAGGTAATGATACAGACCAATCCTAAAGTAACATTTTACAATCACAGGGAGAGAAACGCATCCTGAATATGCTTGTATTGTTACTCAACCAGTTCAAAAAACTCTACATATTGTGTCTTCACCGTATAAGACTATCATTTGCATATTCTAAATCGATGGATGGGTTTCCTGGAGGGAGATTAATTCCTGAAAAGTCAAATGAAGAAAGTGTGCTTTCTAAAACGACATTTATGACGAAGTTAAATAAAAGCGAGGATAAGAGGCAACTCTGACGAACACCATTTGAGGCTGACAATTTTCGTGACACTTCACAATAGGCTCTAACTCAATCAGACGTGTTTGAGTAGAGAGCCTTTATAGGATTTATATGATTTTGAGTAACACCTTCTAATGATAAATACTGACACAGTGTCTCTCGATCTAAGGAATCGAAAGATGCCTTCAAGTCAAGGAATACAAATAATGACGGATGTTAGTAAGGTATATGTATGTTTTAGAAGCTAACGTAGAGTGAATAGTTGATCAATGCATCCTTGTCGAGATCTGAAGCCAACCTGGTTTCCCTGAGAATAGGTCTGATCGTGAACAATGTGATCTCAAGTGATGTTAGAGGTATGAGGACGGCTACTACTTCCTGGTTGCCCACACTTTAGGAGGATTCTTCTTCTTGAGACACCTGGGAGGGAAAGTGGATTCGAGGTCTCGATGACCTGAGAGTGTGACTATAGTGCACAAGGGGCAACTTTTTGAGGCCGATTACACACGATTTTATTAAAGTAGTTTTCGGTGAGTTAGCTTCATACATGGAAAAGCTTTACCTCCAGAAACGGAAATCTGTGGAATAAGGTGAGGTGTACACTCCTACGACCGACCTTTTCCAACCCCACCTTTCCTTCATGGAAAGCCATCATCGGTGGTATGCTGGTTGCCCAATGAAGATGCTTCACTGCCGTCACACCTCAACATAGTCAGCGGTATGACAGTAACATCGGATTGTAAGTTTAGTGCTTTTAGTCTTACCACTCCTGGGCCGATCTGCTTGGTATGGCATGACCATAAAGAACGATCGCTGCAGCCAGTATAGCTCGACTGGTTCATCACGACAGGTAACCATGACCACTACGTCAAGGTAAAAGTAGCAACGGTCGGGCGGCGACTATTAAACAATCTACTTGATCTTATCGGTAAATGTGTTCGCCCCTGAATCGAGGTGTTGTGTCTGGTGTTTTTCATAACTGTGGACGAGATCGCCTATAAACGTCCGATAGAGAATTTACTCCATACGCAAAATGTAAATTCCAAATGAATAATACAAAAAAAAAATTTCATTATTTGCTATATGAGATCTTGCATATTGAAGTGTTAGATTATGGTAATGAATGTAAGTGAAAAACGTCCTAAAATATGCGTGTCGTCCCTCACTTATCATTACTTTGACTTTCTAGAGGTTTTCAAAAAGTTTCTTAACTTGGTAAGTTACAAAGATTAAAAGACGTATTCACGAGACATTAACTAATTTGATTTTTGTTTTTTGCATAGATTCAGTCTGCTAATACTCTGAATGTAATGATTAGAATAATATATCATCAAAATACTTATAGTGCATATCCTTATAGCCACCAAGCACACGAAAGTAATGGTGACCGGCTACCAGATAGACTAAACATCGTAAGAAAATGTAATGAAACAACCGTTAACTGTCCTAAGGTATAATTCATTTTCTAACATTTTTTACTGAAATTTGTCGAAATACAAGTTGAACTGACGAAAAAACTTAAAGCTCGGTGCACTTCAGTGTTAATCTTTCATGAAAACATTCAATCAACCAGAGATAAGATACATAATCCACATACACAATAAATAAACCTTAATAGCATCTTAACAGCTCCAATATGAGAATGATAACTATGTAACTTACGCGGAAAGTTTCCATGAAACGCTCTAATTCATCAGGTGGTAGAAAATCTCCAATATGATGCTTTCCATGACCCATTTCAGTTAACTTTTGAGCCCATTCTGTGAATTGAATAGAAATGCGAAAAATTAATATAAATAACATTATTAAATTATGAAAATCAACACAAAATATCATAAAAAAGGATGCGTCAAAATCCACAAAAAATAGAGTAAAACTTTATTACATAAAGCACAAGCTAATCGAAGTGGACTATATATTGAACTAATAATATTTATGTATCACTGGGAGCAATATGAGTACTTGTATAAACGATTTGCTAATTGTCAGCTTATTATAAGACTAAAGAAGAGAATATTTGTAGAATTTTGTTGGTCACTTATACTCTGGATCCACTTGTCTAACGATGAACAGGATCTGAGAAAATCAAAAACGATAATCATAATCGAATAGAATGAGTACGAATAGTTCGCAGTTTCTGATTGAAAAACACAGGTCAGAAATCATTTTCTATCTAGATTGTTCTTATGTAAACCTATGACCCTATTGTTTTGCTAACAAGATCACTAAGTGTACTATATTTAGCAGTGCAAATAAGCTTAATGAAACTGTTCATTGTACAGTATGTATAAAGCGATCTTGACCATTAAGATTTTAAAGTTTACTTGGCAGGTTTAAGACAAGGGAAAACTTTATTTTGAGGAAAATCAATACCTACAGGAAGTGAAAGGAAAACAGTACCTCGAGTAGCATCCATTTCTGCTTGTCTGAGCTTATGCTCCCATGTTCCATTTTCACAGTCCTCATCGGAATCATACTCATATTTAATAACTAAACCATCCTTTGTATATCGCTTTTTATTTCCATAATTTACACCCTCAATTCGACTCATTAATTCTTCCTCTTTAGATTTTGACCGTTTCTGTGCTAAAATAAACTCTTGCATAGCTTGAAGCTAAAAATAGACAATGAATAAACACCTGTTATTAATTAGCTTGTAAATCAGTCAATCCACAAGGAATTATAGAAGTGCGCTACGAAAAGAGCATGGATCTGATTATAAACATTTAGTAACAGAACAATGAGACTTTTCTGTAAATTTACAAGAAAATTCATCGAGTGTAGTACTGATTAACTGAATTATCTAGGTCACGAAATTCGTCAGCATTTCATCCGGATCTTAAATCCGATTATTTTTTCGTACACATATTTGCTTTATTCCTTTCTAGTGCATTCTGTTGTGTTAATTTTGCGAATTTGATCTCGTCGTGATAATGTGACACACAGTAACTTGCACCTATGTACGTATGTACCAGGTTTTAGTGTCCGTGGACTGGGCTTGATTAGGATGGTTAGTATAGCTCACAGAAACATTCTGCGTTCAACAGACGGAATTTTGTTGTAAGACGGGACTGAGATCAATCATTATAAGAGGAATACAAACGGTTGTCAGTTGAATTAAAATAAATGTGGCAGTAAGATAAATCATAACGCTTTCCACAAATGATGATTGTGAAGCATAGAGCCTCAAAGTTTGATCCTACGAAAATCACATTTAAGGAGAATTATTTACACCAATAATTAGTTAATTGTTAATGCGAATAGCTGGACAGACTATATATCCGAAAAATCAATTTCGTAGACCATCACATTTAAACAATTCATTACGAAGAAATAATAAGTTGCAAGACAAACTAAGAAAACTCAGTTAAAATTAACACATCGAATCTAATTGTCATCTTATGGAAGTCAGTGTAGGGCTTGGTAAGAATGTGCGGAAGCTAGAGTTATCATATACATTAGTATTACTAGATGAAGCTAACAAGGTGAAAAACAAAAACGTCCAAACGATGTATTAATCGTAGTAATGAGAATGACTACATGTTGGGAGTATGGTCTAAGGTGACAGAATGTAAAAGTTATGTCAAAACTTAAGATCTGGAAGAAAATTAAAGGTGCAACTTTGTCACAGATCGATTCTGAGTCATGTTAGAAACATTTAGTGCAATGGATGATGATTATAGTTTCTCGAATTAAAAGTGGAAAAAAGACTTTATTCATATCACCTACATGGAAAGTTGTTATCTTGCGATCGGTTGTTCAGAGTCAATTAGAAAGACTGTATTTATTTACAACCAACCCCATGGTGAACATATAACGGTAACTTCTTTTCATTTTATAATACAAAAATACATTTCTAGAGTACAAACTTTACGCCAAAGGAGTTAACTATGAACGTAAATAAGGAAAACATTATTATCAAACGGTGGGAAATTAAATGAGATTATCCATAATTTAGAAGAAATGGTCTCACTAAAAACCACTTAATTGTGACAGCACGCAGACGTCTGCAACTTACTTGATTCAGATACAATATATCCAAAAAAATTTGAGGATCACAGTGGAAACAAGGATTTTAATAATGCATTTGGGAATTTAAATGAAAATAAGGAAAATGTATCACAACAGTTTTTAGTCATTACGCAAAAGGACTGTTAAGACTCGGAAATCAGGAAACACGCTTAAAACTTTATTACCAATGGACCAACTAAGACACATTTTATGTCAAAAGTAAGAGAGATGTAACAAAGGTACTAATGAAAGGTGTTAAAAAAACTCTGGAACTCGTAAGTAATTTTATTAAAACTGACATGTGTGATTTGAGTGCTAAACAGCGACTATAGTCTCCAAATATGAGATTGACGGCTACAATGCATAAATTCACTATTTTGCGGGTACTGATGAATATTTATTAATGTTTATCACTATAGTTTCATATTTACTCTAAACAACTTTATCTACTTTAACATTTCCAATTCTAAACGATCTTCAGTATGAGTTCACAAAGTACTTGACTTTGTCAGATAAACATAAAGAGATATAAACGTTCTTACAGCATTCAACGAAATAGATATAACTCATGGCGAGAAATTGAATGACACCGATCAAAAATAACCGCGCTGATGAAACTGCATTTCCTTTGCCAGCTTTAAAATATCCTGGCTTAATCAAAACAAAGTTTAAAGAACTGACGCAAACACACTGCAAACAACAACGTACTTCCTTCTGATAACGTATCTGTTCAGCTTGCTCAGGTGTAAGCACAACACCACCTGTGAACTGATTGGAAGTAGAAGTAGTTCCTGAAAATTATAAACATCATATCAGTATGTAGTCAAAATACTAATTTGGGAATAAGAAATAAAATATATCGTTGCATATCTACTAAGCACATCATGGATATATTTAGATAAGGCAATCAGTGAAGTATAACATAGGGTCTGGTTCATGCATATCGGTTTAGGTTGCCACATCACATTGGCACGTTGAAATCAAGTTAACAAGATTAATACCGAAATGCAGTCCAACAGGAAGGAATGAAACAAATGTGTATATGAAATAATGGAACTTAAGAAATAGGAAAAAATAGTGAATGCACTTGTGCCACTGTTACCGATACTCAGCCATGTTACCCAGTTTCTTTAATCATTAGCTATGACAGTCGAGCAGTTTGCATCTACTAGCATGCCTCTAATTGACAATCGATGACTTTATAGACTAGTATCATGCTTTGGTTTGGCCGCCTCTACCATTCTTCTATCCTACTCCTACCCCAGCCAACATAGCGCGACGAGATAAGTGGTCGGGCATACGCAACACATGTCCTAACCATTTTAGTCGATGAACGTTCACAGCCTCAGAAATCCGTTGCTTTTTCCTAGTCTTTTGATTTAAGCCTAATACAGACACTGCTACTGAGTTTAAAGCTACTTGAAAATCGATCCAAGCCTCTTCAGGATGTACATTCTGCCCGTGACCCACTAAAAGCTTAGCTAATTCTTCTTTGAATACATTTTTAGTTTTCTCGTTCTCGAATTGACACCCACATGGTTTTATTGGTGTGACTTTTGTGCATTCAGTATAATGCATAAAAATGCGTCAGAGTCCAAACATGAACAGAATTGTAGGAAACGGTCTCTAAGATCAATTCGTTTGGATTAGACGCCGAAAAATCCACCTGTCTTTCAGCCTTACTTAACTTATGACCTGAACAATAATATCGCATGATATGATTATTATCTTTCTAAAGTAGTTCAGTGGATAACTTATAGGAGTTATCCTTTACTACATTCATAAACCGCTATCAGCAGGAGCATAGATAGAAACGATAAAAAGGCATCGCCGTATGTCCCTTTCTTTCCCAGATTTTACTGTGCTACTTAGATAGATAACGTGTAAACGACTACCGAAATTTATTAAAAAGCTCTTGTTCTACTCGCATTCTTGGTGATATACCTACACCCACGAGTTCACGAGAAACTGCTGTCGAGTCTTCAGATAGTGGAGAGTAAATCGAGCTGGCTTTGCGCACTGGCCAAGTGAAATCAAGTGGAGGACAATTCAAGGATTCTGTGAGCGTGTTTCGGAGACATAACAAAAATCATTCGCCAGAGATTCTAAGGTCTCAGCAAATGAGACCTGTTGGCTGATTTGACATAATGTTCCCACATTAGGAGCTCCAGCATGAAGTTAAGAACGTGGTTTCATTAAACCTGGGATACTGCATCAAAAACTCGGACCATTAGTACTAGTGGTATGTGTGGGATAAGATGAGAGCTGAAAGTGGAGGCAGAAGAAATATTAGTGAGAGAAGGTACTTGATCACAAACAAAGAAATGTCGAGTGCTGTTAAAAATATAAGGGCGGTTATCATCCCTCGGTTGACCACATCGCGGGAGGACCCTTCTCGAGGTACCTGAAAGAGAAACCGGATTAGGGGTGGCTATGACGACCCGGCAGAGAAGCCATAGTCCCCAAAGGGACAATTGTTTGACGGTGATAGCACACAACTAAGTTATGAGCAGTTTTCAATGTTAGCTCGGTAATTAGAAAAATATTACTGTAAGAGACGCAAATCCGTGGAGTGGTGTGCGTTTTCAGGATCCATTTTCTCTAATCCCTCCCCACAACCTTTCGCTTTGAGAGGGCTTCTCTGTAATGCTGCTTGTCTGAGGTGAACACTTTGCTGTCACCACGCCTGTACAACCAGTAGTAAGACAATCCACTGACCTTCAGTACGCTTTATTGTCTTGCCCCTCTTCAAGTAAATTGCCTGGAATGGTAGAACCTAAATCAGAGGGGGTTACAACCAATACATTTCGACTGGGTTTTCACGATGGGTAAACCCCAATAGCACGTCGAAGTAGCAACTGAAGTAAGGTACAAATAAGACCAAAATTAATAAATCCCTAGGTAGATCTACACTGAAATTGGCCATTCAAATTTATATTGGAAAATCTACACTAAGACGGAAAAAGCATAAGATACTTATGGTGTTGGGATGAAACAGTAGTGATATTGTACAACTGTGTGGGTTCATTGAATTCCAAAATACGCATTACCTTCACCTCTATTGTTTTGATAACTGCCTGATCTGTTGCGCTAGTTACTATTTAAAATTCTATGAAATGCTACAACACTTAGGTTGACTCAAGAAATCACGAGTTAAGAGTAATTTTATCAAACTATAAGCTGTTACTAGTTATGCTGATATAATAATCTTATGTTGATGACAACCGACATATTAGTTTGACTAATATAGTCTCTAAAATATATACTTCTATAATCGGACAACAAATTACTGAGGACACTAAACAGGAAACAATTAGAGACGATAGGTGAATTTATAAACTAAATGTTTATCATTCGCTAGGGTTTCGGATATAGATTTATCCACTTTGGCTTTAAGTTAGGATTACTGCTGCATGACGAGAACATTAATGGAAATACAAGAAGTCTACATAATTCTTACCATCACTTATTTGATAGATGACTTAAGACGTTACCTCTATTCAGTTAGACATGCAGAGATTGTTATCAAATTCCACATTTATCCGACTCACTTGTTATAGCTAGTGATTATGTTCAGCTGTCCAGGTGAAGATGGGATCAAATTCGTAATAAGATGGTTGAAAGTTGAATGCTTAAGTTGTTAGACTAAGAAAACAATGCTACAAAACCATGGTGGATTTTCCATGGTTAATTTAAGAAAAAAAAACAACTACGCGGAAGGCAGCGACAAGTAGTTAAGTTACTTAAGATGTAACTAAAACATTAGTAAAGCTACCTTGATTTTTTGCAGCAGCTGCAGCGGCTTTTGCGAGTGCGATTGCAGAAGCCAAAGACCCATCTGGGGTATCCTTTGACGGCCCATTTATTCCAGGTTCGTCGTCGTCCCATCTAGATCGGCGCCTCTTGGTAGGAAGCAACTCGCCACTTACAGACTTGCAAATGTCTGTTTCAAGCTCTGAAACAAAAAAAATTACTGCTTGTGACAGTCTAAATAAATTAGCACTATGTACTCATTGCAGACAACACAAACGCATCATATACCATAGAGCAAGCCATACAGTCAAAAGGATGTAATATCTAACTTAAATCTAGAAATAATTGTAATGGTCACAACAATCCACAATTTGTCACGAATATGCAGAGCTTTATATCTAGTTGATTAGTATCACTACACATACAATATAGACGTCTAATCCACGTACGATAGTCTCAAGGTCTTCAGCAAGACCAGACGTGCAAATAGGAATGTGGCAAAAACATAAACCTACTGACTGAACTGCTTGACGACTTTTGTTTCCGAACATCCGCCAATCTTCTTCTGAAGAATTTGTATTCATTAGTATCTGGGAGGGTTAGAAACCTTTGAGAAATGCACCAGTTAGAAAAAAACAGCGTACCAATACTGAATGCTGTCCTCGAACTTCTTGATTTCTGCTTCGCAAAGGCTGTGGGACATACCAGAAACACGAAGGACCAACGATTCGATTGCCACCAAAACCTTAGAATCATCGGGAATAACTGGAAATATGGCACTTAGAATTCCATTCATAGGATTGAAAGATAAAAATTTAACACAAAACAACTACCTGTTTTGCTTTCCATTTTGCATTCTTTGCTAAAGGAAAGGTAACTAGTGGAGCTTGATTTACCTGTCAGACTCATCAATATTTTCTACCTTTACTACCTAAACGAAAGTAAACACATAATATGTGAAATTACATCTGTCACGGAAGGCTTCTCAATGGACACTCTCTCTTGTTCCGCTGAAAACATTTGAAAGGATTATTCGGTAAGTACCTTGCATCTGCTTGAACAATTCCATAAAACTACCATCATTTTTGAAAGGAATCTTCGACATTTCCATGTAACGTTAAAAATCGTAAACAAGTCGTCACCTCAATCCAATATCCAATATCTTCTTCAGGAGCTAGTTTAAACTAGCTGATTCCTTTACACTAGCATCTTGATGTTGAAGTTAGGTTACGAGTCTTTGATGATGTCTAGTGCGGGAGTTCCAGCTACTCGGCTGTTCACTACCTTTTCGTTGTGGCAGTTGGCTGGCGAACTTATGTCTTCAATCTTTAGTAATAAGGACTGTAGGTCTGGTGATTTATGTTAATCCATGAGTTGTTTTTTTATTATGCCCAGCTTATTTTTGAGAGAGTTCACCGATGGACGTAATATCACCTGTCCGCGTAGCATGTTCTAGTCGTTGACCAATGGATGTGAAAAACGGATTCCCAGTTGCTTAATGTCGATTTGTGAATATTTGTGAGCTGACGTATGAGGTAATCAGTACAAGGGAAAGAAAAAATATAAGACATAATAATACTCAACTCATTAATTAGTATATGGAATCCTATTATAAGGTCACTTTGTGTTTTCCGATAAAGGGGAGAACTCAAATGTTTCGGATAGTCATCCTGAGGTTTGAAAGACCTCTTACTAGCTTCATGCACCCTCGTTGAATCTACTCATGTTTCTTGACATCCCTAATAGTATAAAGACTAACTGCATCGGTACGATATTAAAGATAAGGTCTACCCAACGTAGGATATAAAATTCAACATATTTCTTCATCAAAACTTTGAATACTATGAAGATTGATCATAGCTCTCGGAAATTTTTAGCTACTGCTACATTGCAGTTTGCAATGGGTTTCGAGTCTTTACTCACGACCAATCACCTCCATATCCTTAAAATCTTCTGTTTTTAAAGGTGATGCATTAATGTGTATCGGTGACCATCAATGCTGCTGTGTATTAATGCCATTTTGTTGCCATTAGTCTCTAGCCCGTAACTTTGGGACCATCAAACTAATTCATCTAAGTTAGATTGAAGATCAAACCTGTCAGTATTACAACATACTGTTTTCAAAGCCTTATTGCTGTCGGTAAATGAAAGTGGCTATGATTTTAACTGTCGTAACAAATCATTATCGTAAAGTAGGAATAAAAGAGGATTTAAAGTGGTACCTTGAGAGAGAGTACCACTCAGTACATGCTTTTGTTCGGAGAACGTTTCGATAACACAAACTCATTGTCTCTGCTCGCATAAGAAGTTCTTTCCGCAACATTAAATCGACCCTACGGTTCCAAGGTCTGATAGTTTGCCTAAAAGGCTAACATGTGATAAATTGTAAAATATTCTGCCTAAACCAATGAATATTACATCCGCAGACAGTCCTGCATAGCCTTCGCCCGATCCCCCCTCCTTTCAAATCCTCTAATCTGTAGGCTATTTTCGAGCGACCAATCTGACTGAATACGTATATTCTGCCAATTACTATGTTCCTCTCATCTGGATTGTTTTGGATAATTTTAGAAATCCTTCTGTGATCAGATTCCTTGCCTATCAACTAACCAAACCTGACCATTTTTTTCAATGTGTGCTCCAAGTGTCACTTTTTGATGCACATGCCAGATAGTACATTCTACTAGCTGAAGTTCATGAGTATGCCATTTGAATAGCTTTAGATTCTTAAACCTCTTTAAATTCCATATAATTAGACTTAAGGAACCTTGCGTGTCACTGGGTGTCTTGCTGATACTTACTAGGGTGGCAATCATCATCTTAGAGTTGATTTCAGGGGCGTTTTTCGTCGTACTTTGATTCTTATAGTCATCTATTTTCAGAATAGCATGATATTTTACGTAAGCTTCATTTCACTGCCGTTAATTACTGAAACTTGTTCAGTGGGTGGACGTTATCTTGGGGACTTTAAGTTCTTTTGGCTTACACTTTATAGGATTTAGTGTCTTTTTTCTAGTACGCTTAACGCTAGGGCCAGGTGCGATGAATGAGTAACCAATTAGAGTTAAGTCCTCTACACAATTGATTTGTTTCAACAAACCTACCATCTTTACACCTTCCTTCAGTGTTTTCTTTTACCTCCAGTGCTTTTATGGCTGCGTTTACAATACTGTGGCTTCCGACAGGAGGCTTTGTGGGTCCAGGCAACATTGTGGACAAAGCCATACGTTACCAGGCTTGCCGTACTCTTCGTACGCAGTTTGAGTTAGATTAGTATGCTACGTGATGCCTACCATTACAGTCATCACACTGCATACTTTTCTGCGCTAGAAAGTAGAAGCGTAAACGTTTGCGGGTGAAATTTCTAGCATCAGCCATTATATAGTTATTTATATGTGAACCAACAAAACGTCATCCTATTACTTGACTAATACTGAAATCTTTTGTACACTTTATAATACTTTGGATGGATAAGACTTAATAAGGGCAAAATGAACAGTTAAGACGAGAACAACAAAACGATTTTCTTACTGACGGGGAACTGTCAAGGCACAGAAGCATGTATAAGAATAATGTTTATTGGTTCATTTCATAGGCATCATTATTAGCTTAATTTCTATCGCATAATAAATCTCACGGCGCAATTGTTTGATCTACGTGAAGTTACATCTAAGTTGCACCAGCCTCTGATTCAGTTAGCCTGACACACCCTAACCTTAGAGGCCAGGCCGTTTAATAAATACAATGCTAACCTTGAAGTACGTGCTTTTCAAGAAGAAAGCTGAAAATGCCTCAGCATACTCAATGTTTTGATGATTTATATGACGCAGATTAATTAAGCACCATCATAAGTAATGCCCTCTCGTCGATACCAAACATTTAAGATGGACGAAGATACGCGTGGTAGGGATAGGTATTCCACTGACTTTACACCCCTACTATCCATATTACTAATAGAAACAGATTCACACAGATGGCTTGGAAATCCAAAATTATTTTTAAATCTGCGCACTTCATATATGTAAAATAATTTGAAAGCTCAATGCGGCTACAAGAACGTGTAAAATATCAACAACACCAATATGAATAATCAAACGTTTTTAAAGATTTTTAAACATACAAAATTGTGCAAAATGCATACCGTAAATTGAAAAGAATAATAATTTTATTCAATTTTTGTTAATTTTTCAAAAAAATCACAATACATAGGGAGTGGAAAATTAGAAGCAAATTAACAGATATAATATTCGTTCATGTTTTCTGGAAATCGTACATTTTTACCAGAACATGTAGCTCTCACAGTTATGGAGCTCTTCGAAATTTCCACTTGTTTGTTGGTCATTGCTTGTGACGTGGTAACATCGTTCATCTCGAGTTTTGAGAGTATTGTGTCGCATCAGACATTAAGAGGCTTGCTTCCTAGATAGGCTGCTTTGAGGTTGTTAATGTTGATGTTATCCTCATGGTCATTCTTGACGATCGTTTAGTACTTCGATTCTTATTTTAGGACCGTATACGGCCATTTGTAAGTTGTATTTATAGGTCAGCATAGAGTATCATGACGTACAAAGACGTGTGTCTTATTTTTCAAGGCGGGTTGGATAAAAGCGACTGTCGATTGTTATTGAGTTTGAACTGGCTTAACTAAACGCATAGCATTTATAAGCCGCTTCGCGTATGAATTGAGATCCAGGTTTCTCGAGGTGGAAGCGGTTTTCTCAAACTCACTTGGTAGACTGAGAGTCGTTTCATAGACTGATTCGGAAAGACTGCACACAACACCTTCTTTCACATGGCTGTGAATTCCGAGTAGCACTAGTGATAAAGCGTTGATGCACTGTGGGATGTTCGTAGCTGAAAGTGGTACTTTAAGTTGTCGATGAAATCTCACTACCAAACCGTTAGATTGTGAGTGGAAGGCGATCGTTCTGAAATGCGTAGTTTCAAAGAGTTTGGTAAGAGTGTTGGACAATCCAGATATAAACTGATGTCCACGATCTGTCGTTATTGTAGATAAACAACCGAATTCGGCTACCCGTTGTTCGACGAAAGCGCGAGCAATCGTTTCACTAGTGATGTCTTTCAATGGAATCGCTTCTGGCCAGTATGTGAATTGGTTCATGCATGTCAGAAAATAGAAGAATCTTTCTGATCCTGGTGAAGATTCTACAAATCAAGGTAGACGTGGTTGAATCAAGCTTCAGGGTTGGAAAAGTGTTAAAATGGCATTTATTATGCTAGGTTATCTTGTTTTTTTGACAGGCCACGCAGAAGCGTGTCTATTCCTTGATGTCTCGATTCACCTGAGGCCAGCAGAATCTCTGAGTTATCAGCTTAGTCGTAGCACGAACCTCAGGATGAGATAATTTGTGAAATGTGTCGGAGGTAATTCGTCAATAACTCCCGGAGACAATTGGACGGACTGTACTTGTAGAAGAGTCATAACAAATGTGTTCTTACCTCTTTTGATCGTTTTAGTTCGGAGTTTGGGAGTTGCTGTTGATAACTCGTGATGAAGATCACTGTTTTCATTTTGAAGCCTAGATAGTTAAACGAGGTCGATTACTTGGATACGCTTCAAGGAATGTATTTGTGATAAGGTATCGGCAACTACATTTTTAACTTCAGACATATGTCATATATCAGTCGAGATATGGGAAATATAGTCTAGGTGGTACGACTCTCGTGGAGGGTATTTATCTGAAGATGACTTAATGGAGGACGTCAGTGGTTTATGATTTGTGAATATAGTAAATTCCTGGCTTTCGATGGTATGCTGAAAATGTCGTACAGCACAGTACATGGTTGGCGATTCATGTCCAAAAGTGCTATATATCGATTCAGTATCGTTTAAATGTCTTGAGAAAAATGCTAAAGGTTACCAAGCTTGGCCAATTCATTATTGCAGAACTACGGTAATAGCTGAGTAAGATGAGTCGACCGCAGTGCTGACAAGAGCTTCAGTATTGTAATGAGACAGCGAAGTTGTATTGGCCATTACATATTTAGTTACAGTAAATGCATCCATTATGACCATCTTTTTATCCCCTGCGATGCTGATCCGTTAGTGGTTTCATGATAGATGCGCAGCTGGCGATAAATGTCTTGTAGAAGCTTGCCAATTCGTGTAAAGCTGGCAACTGCTTAGTGATGGTTGGTTTCGAATATTTCAGAATAGCCACCACCTTATGCTTTTGAGGCTGTATACCATTAGTATCAATAGTATGCTCCAGGAAGTCTAACGAGGTTGTTCCAGTTCGACATTTCTACTTGTTTACCGTAATTCCATATTGTTGCAGTCTTCCAAACACTATGTCCTGACGTTTCATATGTGTTTCATCATCTACATTTGCTATCAAGCAGTCGTTGATCTATACATGGACACTCTCAAGTCCGTGAAACACGTCGTCGATGAAGTGCTGAAATTTTCGTGTTGCATTTCTCAAACTAAAGGGCATTCGGAGAAATTCATAAAGGCCGAATGGGATTACGATTTCGTTTTTGGCCACCAATATTTGATTGTATGGCTTTACCAGGTGAATTTCTGAAAATACAGTCACTGACTCCAAGTTGGTGAATGCGTGATAAAGAGTGATGATTAGGCGTAGCTTGGGTGTTGAAACGTCGTAACTCACCAGTGATACATAAATCATTGCTACCTTACTTCTGAACCATATGTAATAGAGATGACCAATAGCTACTGGATGTGCGGATTATTATAATTGAATTCGTTTTTTGCAATCTTTAATTTTTTGGGTGCTAGTTAGCGTGCTTTGGAGAATACGAGTTGACCTGTATTCGTGATGTGATGCGTGATATTGCTGGTTACACATGATAACCTCGATGTTGCCTTATTTAGGTCTGATAATATTTGTCAATTATTGGCTAAAAATAAAGGTTAAATAAATGTTTCAAATAAAGAGGACATAAGCTACAATCTGTAGCAGTAGTTTCACGAATGTATAGCTTTGTGTTGACATTCACTAGCGTATTTTACCAGGGTCCACGAGCAAGTTGTGGTTGCTAATTAAATCTATATTTATGATAAGTATTTTCACATCGGCGACGGTGAAAGTCCAGTGTATGTGTTTTCGTATACTTAAGTTCAAGTAGAGATATCTTTTATTATATGTGGCCATTTCTATTTTGTCGGCTGCCTATAGATCAAATGTGGCATCATGCTGGCGATCAAATGAAGTTTCAGGTAGGACGCTGACTTCCGAGCCTGTATCGACGAGGTAGCGAACCTTTGTTGTCACATCATTGATGAATAACAGGAGGCTGTTTTCACCAGCTACGGTCGCCGCTAACGCGTGCATGCGGAACAGTTTTCCGATGCGTCAACAATGAGTTTGTGTCTGATGAAGCAGCAGGGATCTCTACACTTCTTCGAGTCTTTGCTGTAGCTGTTGTGATACCAACACTAATGTGAGTTTTCCCTTCGTCGAGGTCGAGATGAGGATCTCCTGCATAAAGATCCTTGTTGTCGGCGATTGCTTGTCAGTGTTGTTCCTGTAAGTCGAGGAAACAAGAAAGAGCATTGCACAATTTTATTATTTTGTTTTTGGACTTATGAAGTTTTTTGTAACGTAATAAATCTTACTGTGGCGAGTTCTGGTGATCTTCAGAATTCGATCAGCAGATGAAGCTACTCTATCTACTCGGTTGTTGTTAAATGTTGCCGAAACTGTTTGCATTTGTCGCGGCAATTTTGATAAGAAGAGTTGATGAAAAAGACCTTCGTCGAAGGTGTGTCTACCACTTGCTTTTTTCATACGCGACAACTTTTGCTTCGCATACCGATACTGAGCTCAGTGGTGTGGAACAACTCCTCAGGACGTTGTCTGTCGGACAAGTCTCTGGGTTTGGGAATTGATTTTTAAGCTGGTCATAAGATTCTAGGCAGTCGGGTCCGTAAAAGAAGGGGTGACGTACCTGTTCAATTTACGCGAAAGTGACCTTACAACCGGCAGAATTTGAAAGTGTGGATTTAAATTCTCATTAGCAGAACCAAGCTTCTACATTATCTGCGCAAGAAGGGATTAACCGAAAGTTTGGAGGAGTGGGTGTTTCAATCCTTATAAGCTTAGGAATCTGACCGGGCATCATAAAAATAGTAATATTTGAATATTCAAAGGTACTATGAAAAATATGCTGAAAAAAATAATTGAAAGCACTCTGTTAAAAGCTATAAAAAGTAGCAAACTCTTAGTAATGATCATATTCTGATCACACCGTACTCACCAATGAAGTACACTTCGATGTATGACCAAGTTACAGTTATCGTACAACCAGAGCAACTTCTAACTAATGGTCCCACTCTTACAAATGAGAAGAAATCAGAAGGCGATGGAGAATGGGAGAGAAGTTATATTTGATCATGAATAGAGTGTCAACGGGATAGCAACTTCTAGGCTGACAAACTAGAGAGTGATGCTTCCCACAGTGCGTCGTGTTGCGATCTAGTGGTGATGCGTGACTGCGTGCCTTCAACCAGTCGTGTCCTCTAAAACAGACATAGTCATCATCAATGTCGAGAGCTTACGCAACTTTTTATTTTGGGGACTATTTACCGCTACAATTGCCTTTAGTGTTGTTTCAGTTAACTTCAAGGTCTTGTCCCAAATAATATTAATTTGTTGTTCAGACTGTTTACACTTTTTTAAACTGACTTAACTCGGTTGTCTTCTAAACGAGTTTGGCTGCTCTATCTATTGGTAACATATTTTATTTTGGACACACTGATTGGGTAAATTATCTACATTACCTTTGATCGTATAGAGTAGGGCTGTTATGGAGAGTTATAATTTCCTAACTAAAGTTAGTACCTACATATCCTTGTCTGTGGTATCTAGTTAGTGGCAAAATGTTTAATTCACAGTTTTTGTAATAACGCTTCGGGTCAGGAAGTAGGGTTATGGATTTAAGTAAGTAAACACTTTGGTTTCTATGTTCAAACTGTTAATTTTTTCAAAACCTATGGATTAGGTTAAACATGACTTCATCATAAATGTTATGCATGTCAGAGAAGTTTATCTTTGCAACTTTCCTACTACTTACTGTAAATTCGTTTTGAAGCTTATGTTTCTTTTTTGGTAAATATGTGTAAAATGCTTTAGAACTAAACTCTTATTTCCATTTTAAACGTACGTAATAATTATCATAAAAAGGGTGAAGTCTAATGTATCTACGTGTAATTCCAAATTTGAAATTAAAAAACAAATTTTGATCACCAAATGAGAAGAATGTTATGTGCAGATGTGTATCTTTAAAGTTTCATTTAGTCATTGAAGGACTTCAAGTGTTCGAAGAAAAACCCGAATATTATTATATTTTAAATAATGGCACTATGTGGATACTGAGAATCATGAAATATTCGTAGTTCAAATTGATCTTGAAATGTACTGAAACCAAAACTAGTCACTTATTCATCGGTTCAACTTAATGCCTTAGATTAAAAACTACCGCCATTGATTAAAGTAGATTTTCTTTGGATTTCCCTTAGTTGACATGGACTTATTTACTTAGTTTCCAAATGAAAATGATGAGTTGTGTAGTGGCCGCGGAACACTATCGAGTAAGCAACGCTTTATAAACAGTCACAAATAGGAATAAATACTATATTTATAGTTAATATAAGTATATATAATAAGTGCAACAACTACCAGAATTTAGTTTTCTTGTAAAATCGGTAATGTTTGAGTAGAATAATGGGTTCTTTGGATGACCATTACATTTATATGTAAATCCAAGTTTCCAGTGTAGGTTCTTTCTAGAGAGTTCAGCTGGGAGGAACGAAAGAAGCGTTGAGCGTTCAGTTCTGATGCTATAAAATGGATTAGTTATTAATCCAAGCAAACAATCAACGACACTCAGCTTAGAACGGAGAATATTGCGGCGACAGTATATTTACGCTTCAGATAGCAGAAGAAACAGGGCGCCAAGGGCGAAGTGTGTATGTGTACAATCGTATCAAGGATGCTTTTAAACAATGTTAGCACAGTATGTATTAGTAACGTCTTAATACAAAAACTTATTACATACGTAACACTGACAAACTTTTACAAAATATAAAGTCTTTAAATCAGTCTGCATCGGCTGGATGCACTTGCATCCCAATGTTGATATTCTCAGATCAATCCTAATTAACAGATTTATGCTTGAAGTTTTTACTACTTTTAGTAGTATAAATTTATTTTTCTTTTAAATCTCATTTTTTGTTACATTAAAGGCTTAATGAAATGGAATTGAAATTCTTATATTTTGTTTTTCACCTAATAGCATAATTCATGAGAATAAATGGAGATAATAAAATCTATCCTATTCTTTTTCACATTTCATTAAAAAAGTAACAACTGATGTAGTGTTCACTTATTTTTTTCTTTCCATTATATTTTGTTAGTGTAATCCCTTGTCAATGGAAAAACTGATTTTAGGTAATTAGTTATCCAGGAGAGACTTTTGTAGGAGATAATTCGTTAGTTGATGAGATTAGTATTAAAGTAAGAATAATTAGTGCGAATACTTATAATGGTTTGTTAAGCAGATGATTTCTTTATGGATAATATTGGATTTCTGTAATTGTTAAAAGGTGAAAGTATTTTTTGGCTAAGTATGGTAAATTTGTCAATAGTACACTGATTGCTCTAGACTACTTTAGTTGATTCTACTTTAAACTGTACTGCTTTATTCAGAATGAAACTTGTTTCATCATATGTAACATGAATGTGCTCCAAAAATGTTAGTGAATATTTAGATGTATGATTATTGAGCGTAGGGCCATGGATACCAAACGAAAGAAAAAACATTTTTATCTCTTAGAAAGTTATCTCAATTTTTTCATTAGCTAAAGCGATAGTGTTAGGAATAAACTAAAGGTATGAATTCTTATGAAAATGATGATATCTTACAGAATGTTTTGTCTCACTGAAATTGTTATTTATGTGACATTGATTCTGCATTGGTAGAAATTATATTGAAGTAACGTGGTAGATCAATATCCGCAGCTCTAAAGTTAAAATAAGTCGAACAAAATACTAAGACATTTGAGAGAATATGGATCAAGCTAATGAAGCTAAACAAAATTTATAACCAAACAGCAGTTTCTATAAATGATTGTTCAGGTTTTAAAAAGAGTTGTTCACCATCTTCCAATGTCACTATGTACAAAACAGCGTGTAAGGATTAGCCTATTTGGTGAACTATATCAATAGCTTCTCAGATAAAGATGAAATTCTAACACAATATTTTCTTTAAATTATTTAAAATGAATAATCATTTTTAGTTTAGTACATGAAAGATATTTTTTTGATAAACTAGAGAAAGTTAAACTATTTTGAAAAATATACAAACAAAGTTCAATAAGACATATGAATAGAATATATTTGTTAATAATCTCAGCGGATGAAATTAATGAAAAATTCCAACGTTTCGCTCGGCAAACTGGTCCGAGCTTCTTCAGGGAAATAACCAAAATCAAAAATTATCGAATATAAATGTAAATAAGAGGTCAAATTGACTAAGGATATCCAATTGCATACAGGGTATGAAATTGTCATATGAGTCATTATAAGTGAACTAATATTGAAATTGTGTGGATGAAGGAAGGTGTGCACTTTTGTGTGTAGTTCATGTTACAATCATGTGTTGACCTGTGCTGTTCTGAGTTACGTGCACGGAGAGGGATAGACAATCTGAAGATAGGCTTATTATCAAATCATAGTTGGAGGAAAATCAATGTAATGATGATTATAGGTCAAAGGAAGGGAGAATATTCGTAAATGGCTACACGTTGAATGTGAATCGGAATAGGGAATTCTAAACAGAATTCATCAATCAATAAACAAATAAATGGAATGCATTGGAAATTCATTTTTTAACCATTAGTTGCCATGGTGCAGCTAACTGTACTCCATCTCGTCGGTTTATATTATTCGGATTAGCCCATATGTGTAGGGCTTCAGATGTTCGTCTTTCTTTGTAGGAGTTAAAACCTTTTAGAAGGATTTTAATTCCATCAAAATCGATACTGTGCCCTGATTCTATTGAATGTAGTGCTATTGCCGATTTATTTTCAAGTTTCCGTATATCATTAGAGGATTTGGGAATATGCTTTGAGCAAAGTATATGTTCCTTCATCCTTACATTCAATTGTCTTGATGTTTCTCCTACGTATTTGGCATCGCAATCATTACATTTGATCTCATAGACACAGTTTGTTTGTTCTTCTTCTGGTACTCTGTCCTTGATATTTACAAGTGCAGAACCCAGTGTATTGTTTGTTCGGAAGAAAACGCGTATGGCATGTTTATTCAAAATTCTTCTAATCTCTTCAGAAGTCCCATTCCTGTAAGGCACAACCACAGTGTCAATCCACTCTTTCGGTTGGACCTTCGGCTTGGCTTCCCCATTGCATTTCTCCTTAAGTATCTTTTTTATAAAATTCTTTGGGTAGTTGTTCATCATTAGTGTAGACATCACTAAGTTTAATTCAGTTTCCTTGTCCTCATTATCTGTGACTAGTTGATGGATTCTGTTTATCAGGTTCCCAACAACTGTCACTTTCGTTGATTTTGCATGAGCTAATTTATAGTCCAGGTATTTACCAGAATACGTTGGTTTTCGGAAAATGTTAATCTTAAGATAGTTATCTTGTTTCCTTTCTATCAGACAGTCGAGGAAGGATAATTTATGATCGGCAGTCTCGATTTCCTTAGTGAATTTGATTTTGTTGGAAATACTGTTGACATTTTCGAAAAGTTCATCTAGTGCATCTCGTTTTGTAATAATGAAAGTGTCATCTACATACCTTAGCCAGAGTTTGGGTGGATAGACACATTTTGAGAGTGCAGTTGCTTCCAGTGAATGCATAAACAAGTTGGCAACTATTGGAGACACCGGAGATCCCATCGCTACACCTTCTGTTTGTTTATAGAGATCTCCTCGAAACTTAAACAATGTAGAATTCAAGCATAAACTTAAGCATTTAATAATCTCTGAAGGTTCTAAAGGACACCGTAGACTTAAGTCATTGTCTGCGAGTAAATATTCATTTATAATGTCTAACGAATTGTTAATGTGAACATTAGTGAATAAAGAGCAAACAACAAAACTTGCCATTATTTCATCTTCTTCTAAACGCATGTTTGTAATCATGTTTTTGAAATCAAATGCATTTTTTATTCCATATTTGGCCTCTTTGTCATAAAGTTCAATAAGGTAAGAAACCAGTCACTTAGGAAGTAAATAACTCAATAAAAGTATATGGTGTTAAATTAAAGTAGTGAATTTGAAAATGTCTACGTTTTTTAAAAAAATCTCATGATTTCCCTTTATCTTACTCTTTACGATCAAATTATGTACAATCTAACTTTATTAGTTCAACTCCCTTAATAAATCTAGATAGGGAATTAACTTGTTAAAGAAGCTAACAGTGAAGGTGGGATATGATCTTAAACTTCTTTTTGTTCTAACTGACTCATTCAATAATGTATATTTATTAACGAGATTAAACCTTTCAGATTTTATAAAAATTACATATATATAAATCTTTATATTAAAGTTTAATAAGTTGAATTTTAATGAATTCAATTCAGAAGAATTTAGTTAGAATGTAACTAGGTGTTATGAAAAATACTGGATTTTTAATTAGTCTAATTTAAACTAATTAATAATATCAACAAAAAATTCAACAATCCTCACAACACTCAATTCAAATTAATATCAGCTCACTAGAGATTGCTAAGAGGAGGTTATTCATAGAGTTCTGGTGAGAAGGCCTGACCTAAAGAAATCAGCAATGTCGGATGTGTGGCAATTATCCCTCAATGGGAACTATTAGGCTCTCTCAAACATATCAGGCATTGACTAGGTTAGAAATATCGATACTTCGATATCGGTTCAGTGGTTAAATTGGTTAAACTTTTACCGAGAATCCTGAAGGTTCCGCCATTAGTTTTCTGGTGGGGTTGTGGATGTGCACTTTTAAAGAGTCTTATACTAAGGCGAAAAGGCTGCTTAGTACTTCCTGATGTTTAGTTGTTGTGTAACTCAGACCGATTCGTGATATCAAATCAACTGGAATGATAATACATTATCTGAATTAGACGTGACTCTAGAGTTGATTACGTAACCAGCAAATCCTGTTAAATAAGGACTTAATGCATTCAAAATCAAACCAGGGAGTGTTCGAAGAAACCAGTAAATTTCATATGAACTTGTAAAAAGACAATTCCTTTCATACACGTGATGATATTTTATCGGTTTTTGTTATCATTTGACCCTACATAAAAAGTGTATATTATGAAACGAGAAAAAATGAACATGTTTACCCAATCCTTTTATATCCAATTAGGAAATGTAGAGCTAGCGATTAAAACATATCAATCAAATCTTCATACTTAAGTGCTATTTCTTCGTTACATATATATTTTTGATACTAAATCAACAAAACTAAAAGAACTGTTGAAGTTAAACAAGCATTGAACGATTATTTCATTTTCTAGGTTGAGATTCTATTCACAATTTTACACCAGTTCGGATAAAATTACTTAAGGATTTTTTTAATATTTCAGGAATAAAATATATTTTATGAAAATTTTCATCCAAAAAATACGAAGAGATTCACTTCGGCAATTAGTGTATGCGAGGCATTTCAATATATCATATTTGTAAACAGTTTAGTTAAACAAAATTAATAAAATTTTCAAAGTTTTACTGGGTGGATTGGTCCTACTTTCAATAGAGGAGTAACCAGACATTGAAATTATCGAATGTCAAATGTTGATAATAGGTAAAATATCATTACGATTGTTCAGTCGTATGTGGAGTATGAACGTATCTCATTAGTTATTATAACTGAACTAATGGGTACCAATGGGGAAAAACAAACGATTTGAAGATTGACTTGTAAAATTCCGCAAATCTGAGAATAAGCAATATGAAGTTAATGTAATGAAAATTGCGGTTCGAAGGGAAGACGTATGCTTTGTTACAAGTAGTATACTTGGCATAAATAATTGCAGATGAATTGAAGTGGTATTGTGGAGGTCGGTGTTAAGTTCAGTTGGTTAGATTTATCACAGATTGATGTTAGTGGGGTACCACTAAAAACCACCGGGCACTGGACATCTGTATCTTTTTAATATGGGACTCTTCAGAAGAGCGCACACTCCAGTTTGATACGGTAATTGGACTCAGAGTCATCGGGTTGGCTAACCACTAGAATACCATCTAATCGTAAATCTACCACTGGTGAAGTTCAGTTTTGTCAGGAGTAGGATAGTTATTACTGATAACAATGGACGATCATCACTATTTATCACAAATTGATAGAAGTGGGTATTCTACGATTGGACGTTGCCATACTAGTGTATTAGATTAGATATTTGCCAACCTTGAGACCCTGGCTCTAATTCCTCTGTCACAATCGAGGATACGCGCTGCTGAAAAACCCCATAACAGAATGAATCAGATGTTCAGTACCCCCTGGTTCTGAGTGGACCCTACTAGCATCAATCTATGATAGACCCACTCAATTTAATTATTATAAACACTATAATTAAATACATGTGTATGTGGTAGAGTGTTAACATAACCAATAGAAAGCAGCAAATTTGATCATAAAGGTTATTTAAATAATCGTGTAATTCTTAGTAGTTCATAGTATTGAATAGTAAGGGAATGTTGGAGTAAAAGATATTGCATAAATTTATCACTTTATCATTAGCTGTCAAATGCAACTAACAGTACTCAATTTCCTCTGTTTATATCATTTAAATTTAATCATATTTGAAGAGGATTGGCTGCTAATATTTTTCTAAAAGAACCAGAACATTTGTAGAGAATTTTTACACCAAAATTGATGCTTCATCCTGTTTCTGATTAATGTAGTGCTATTGTCAACTTATTTTTATGTTCTCTTTGATCTTCGGAGAGTTTAAGAACATGCTTTAACCAAAGTAGATGTTCTTTCACACTAGCATTCAACTTTCGTAATACTTCAACAGGAACAGGAAGCAGCAACTATTTCGGTGTAACAAAGGTCCTTCAAAAAGGTTTCGGTTATTACAAAAAAACTGACAACTGAATCTGTGCATCCAGAATAAAAGATTAGGATATTTTCATCCTAAAAGATAAAGAGTTTTAGCATGATTTAAGAGCACATTCAACTTTGAATCACGATGTTAATGACCTTGACAATTTAATGCAGTCGGTTTCGGTCAGAAAGGTGTTGCGAGTGTAAATGCTATAAGAGATTGTAAATAATCAGCTGTGAAATAAGATTCATCTGTCTAACTTTGATTTTAAAGTTAATACCAATGCATAAAGGCAACACTAAATGGATTATTAACGTAAGGAACTTATTTTAAGCCAAGGAAATTAAAAGATGGAATATAATACTTTTGTACATATAAATCAAGTTTTTTCAAGTTGACGACAACCACTTCTTCAGTATAGAGAAGGAACTTCTTTTTTCTTCTTTAGGAAAATTAATCAGGACTTGACAGATATTTGAAAAAATTCATCATGCTTGATACTGCATTCAGAGTCAGTCAGATGTGAATGAAAGGTGCTGTATATCAAATTAACGGGACCTTTCTGTAGACATGACAGTGTGTATCCACTAACATGCAAGAATAAATATTCTGAGTACTGCTGATGCCGCCAGATCATCAGAAGCTGTTATAATAATAAACATATATAAATGAGCGTTAGTATCTTTTCCTACGTTTCTTGTATCAGTAGTGGTTTAGTTGAGGTGGTTATGTACAACTAAGCACTATGAAACATCTTTTGATAGGTTACTTTAGCTGGCGTATAATACTGTCATTCTTCATATCATCTATGCAATCTGGTCTAAGATAGAGAGGTTACTTTTGTACTGTATCCGTTTTAGTTTTATTTTTTCATTTTGAAATGTACTTTTTAATAACATTACCAAGCTCTGCCCTTTTAATGAAATCCTGTTTACTTTCATTATTTCTTCTTTTATGGTATGCTTATAGATACCTTTAATTTGGTAAACAAAATATCACTTATCGTCTATTAAATATTGGTTTTTGTATAATCGGTCATATACTAACTTGGTTAACCTACAGTGGGGACTTCTTTTTATCTTGATCTCAAAAATGTGAATGAAGGGCGAAAACTGTAGGTAGTTGTAGAAAGTTGTTAATCTGAAACAGGTTTGTAATGGAATAAAAAACAATGAATTCAGTAAACAGATTGGAAGAAAATAAGCTTTTAAAATTGTTAATAGTGAAACGATTATGTATTGTGTAATGAAGTTTCAAAAGAGGCTTGATTCACTAAATTTGATAGATCAAATTATTATATACATAATGGAAAAAAACATTATCCAATTCTGAATGTTATTGAACTTAGAATTCTGATATCAGATTTCTATCATATGACAAAGAATGCCGACTAAGCACTATCTCATTTAACATGACGTTTGCTAAAATGTTAGTGAATATTTGAACCAGTAAGTTAGTAAGTAACAATTTGGCGACTGAAGAGGTAGAAACATGGTTCGAGTCTCAATTGTAACATCAATATTGCGATCCAGGCACATTTGGGCAGCTAATTTCAAGTACGACAAAACATAGAATCCTCGATCCTAACCCTAGTTAGAATTCAAATTTATTTAAATTTGCATCAATAGGGTATGTCAGGACAATCATTTTAGGGGATATATTTAGCAGTAGATGCTGATCACTTACACTCCTGATTATTAACAAAAGGATACTGTACAAGTGTATCAATTTGTCTAATTATTTGTAAATAATTTGCTATCATATTGTGTTTGTATAACGAATAACTATAATTGACTTATTAATTAGTAAGAATTAAGGTTGAATTTATTGACCCAATCTGTTCAGGTTGTTTGTTTTACAGTGTTAAATGCTTACCTTCAAACAGATGTATTAATTTAATCACTTTTTCACCTACCCCCCCCCCCCAAATAAACAGATTTTGTCTATAGAGATCCAGAAATAGTAATATCAAAACAGTTAATCAACTTTTGCAATTACTGAACTGTATACCTGAAGAGTAAAAAGTACACAAATAGTAATTTTGTGTATGATAAACAAATATAAAGGTCAACTGAAATGTGAAAGTCAAGAACGTTTTACAGAAAGGCTTACTTATAAGAGATAGTATCAGTAAAATGTCCAGAAGAAAAACACAAAGTATCGACCATTTATGTTTATGTGAAAGGAATGGAATACATAGAAGTTAATTAATACTTAAGTGGCTAATTGCTTGACTGATAGGTAATAAGAGTAGTATTTTAAATTTTACATTGCCGACTGACCATAACTAGACAAGAGGATTTAGACAAATGTTTTGTTTTAGAATCAGACTCTTCAGCACTGATAATTAATGATCGGAACCAGCATCCATTGGCTTTACAGTAAGAGTATGAAATCTAGGACTGCTAGAATATTTCTAGTAGCCAATTTGCTATGTACTTTACAAACACGTCTAATATCATATGTTGCTACTTGACTGTTATCATCAGACACTTGTAAACCACACATATCATGTCTTGTTAAATTGCTCTTAAATTATCTCATGAGAGCAGTGAGTACAGGTTGTAGATAATACAATAGTCATTTAAAAACTCATTAATGAATGTACACGAAATAATAACCCGAACAATTTATTCATTCTCAGATTGTTGTTTTTATCAGAGACGATTTTGAATACTATGAAACAGAACATTTTCCTATTGACTAACAACCAGTCTTTATCTAATTCTCATTTATGATGATAGTTGAATTAAACTATTGATAGAAACATGAATACACTAAATGAAAACTGAAAATCATTAGATAGTAATTAGTTAAATGGATGATAATCCAACCATTTGATCTTCCTTAATGTTACCCAAGAAAATGGTTTTCCTTTGATTGTATGTGCTTTATTTTTGCTATTCTTAATGTCTTAGCATACTAAAGCATAGTAATTTGAAGATGTTCAACGCATCATATAACATTACTCGTTAAATGAATGATTCCTTGTTTAGAATAAATATACTCTTTAATTTATGATACAAGATAACTTAGTATGCTTCAAAGCCCACTTATATACTTTATGCTGTAGTTCACTGTAAATTTTCGAATAAATTATCAATAACAATAAATCACCATTAAAAATATAATAGAAATCATAAAAATCAATCTAATTCTGTATCCATACATGCACAAAGTGTTGAAGTGTAGTCATAAGAAGTGGATAGGGTGGAGAGAGAGGAGAACAAGAATAAATTGTATTCACTTATATTGCCTTGATTTCATGGAATATTAGTTAAAATGTAAATGTTTTACGATTACAAATAGGTAGCTAATCAATAAGTACTGTTCAGTTTCTACATAGTTTTAAAAGAAATACGTTACAATAGAATCAAACAATAAATTAATTGACTAATTATCTGTTTTATAGAATCAGTTACAGTTAATTAACAGGAGAGAAAACTAACAAATTTTCAACAAATGTTTTACTATAAAGAAGTAATAGAGATAATAAAGAGGTGGAAAACTACCTTATCAATGAAATCATTTAAGACAGGTGTGTAACAATGTTTGAATTAAATCTGGAATTAAAATTACATAGGTAATGAAGTTCTACAGTTTAAGAATACTTAAAATGAAACTTTAAAGAAAAGTGACCTTCAAAAGTTTTAAGATGAATCTTCGTCAACTGGTTTTTAATTGTGTTAAGAATAAACTGTCAACTTGTGTTGTATAAATGTAAATCTGTGAATCTAGTGACTCTTGTTGAGGATAATACACAGGTAGCATAAATAAGGTGGAACTCAGTTGTGAATATTTTCTAATATAGCCTTAAAAGAAGGTATGTGAAACAATAAGTGGCACAATACTGGAATATCTCATTATTACTAGTTACACTAGATACTGGGAATATTCTTTTGAGTCTTCTACACTGATAAACGAATTAACTCACAGGGAAGTAAAAATTATCAATTCGTGAACTATTGTGGAATTAGAAACTTATCACACAGATAAAACAAGTTGTTATTACTTCGAATTCTAAAGGAAATTTTATACTTTTAATTTTCCTTTCACTCATTTTCATACTTGTCGTGTAGACAATTATTTTGAAGTTGCTGTTGTCATTGAACAATTAGATCGTTATATAATTATCTTGCACCATATATAATCTCAAAACACCGTCTTCAAATAATTATCTTTTGAATTACTATGAATGTGATTGCATAATTTCCGTAAAGTATATTGTTGAAAAGGAAAATCTTCTTGTTTATATTTCATTTTTAATGACGTATCGTGTTTCTGGAATTGCGTTATGGTGAACATGGATGTCTCAACATTCATTAAGTCTGTGTTAAGTGAAATGTGTATCATTATTCAGTGTACAAATATTGGGAAAGATTTTATGTAATCAATAATTTTTCTACGGATTATCTCTGTTATCTTATGTGCATCCTGAGCTGATTGTTTTGATATAGTGGTAGTTTGTAAACATGACTCTGACTGGTAGTTGGGATCCACGAATCGCCTTTTAATTTAGACTCGTTAACTAGATATACCTGCATCAGACTGTTGATGTTCATTTCGGGACTATAACGAAGGTTACCCTTGCTGAATGCTCTTGTATTTTCCACTGATTTATTGATCAGTTTGACTTCATAACCACATCAACAAAAAATTACTATTAGTTTTAAATTATACATGGACATCTATTGTATAAGTGAACCTATATGAACTCATTATCTCCGGGGAAAAATTAGTGGCGCTTGTTATCAATGAACTACATTCGAGTCCTAGTGTGAACATCAACGATAGGATAGAAGTATATCATATTAACGAGTCTCAGACTAAAATGGGCAGTTTAGTATGATCAGCTTTCGACGTGTAGCTTTAAAAATATGCATGAATAGTTTTTCTGTATCATATAATTTGATCCCTAAGCGTTTATAAACATATATTTTATATTGAGTAGTAAAAAATATACAGCTGATAAGAATGAAATGTGGAGGGGAAACTGGGAAAGCTTAGCTTGCGAAGCTGGTAATCAATGCATTATAAATTAGAATTTTTTATTAGTCAAATCATTCAATACCGGTTACTTTGATTTAGAAGAGAATACATTTTCCAAAGTCTTAAACGTATACTGTTTTACATAAACAAATAAAACACATGTTGTGTTGTAAGATGTACATAATAAATAATTCTATATAACAATAACGAAAGGAATTATTTTCACAGAGAGTTTTATGTGTTGTGACATGCAGGGATTAACGTTGAAAGGAAACTGTCAAACAGTTTAAACATAAGAAAGTAGACTGATTATAGGGACCAATATACGCATTTGCTACATTTTATTAATCTTTTTTCATATTATAACAACAATGCTATATATATATATACTATTCACTATGATTGGCAAATCAAAATTGGTAATGTATTTAAATAATTGATCCATACATGACGAAACTGACCAATTGAAGACCCTGGAAATGTAAAATTTTACTGCCTGAAATCCCCAAGGGTAATCAAAGTCGAGTTACACAGGTTGTCATCTGAAAAAAATTAGTCTTCTGAGCAAATTTTTAGGAAAAAATAAAAACAACCTAGTTAAGTCCTTCTATAGCCAAAGAAATTTTATGAAATGCATTTTCTGTTAAACTGAATTCATTCCGTCAACTGATATTAGAATGAGGATTATTGCTTGAAATGTTTATTGAAGTACAGTAATCCTCCTAACATAGATATACACCGACTAAAAGTCTTAAACTAGAAGAAACGGCTGTTACAATCATCATTTATGTATCTGATACTTTTAAGATGATTTTAGTATAGAATGAAAACTATGTCATAACTGAACATTAGTTTCACTCATTTTAATAATCCCGTTTGTTTTAAAAAGAAAACTAATATCAATCCTTAGAATTATCATTAGTGTATGGCAGTTTGGAAATTATTGATTTATTATAATTTGTGATTATCATATAGCCACTTCAGCAACTGAACACTTAGAAAAATATCATCCAGGTAACCCAAAAGCATAGGAAGTACGGTTTGGAAACACTGAATATTTTTTTAATGAAGGTGATGAACATTCAGGTGAAACATCTATTAGAACTGCTTTAATTTTTTTAAATTAATTAGTCGAATACACAAAAGTTTTATAAAACTATACCCTTTTCATTTTGTTCACTAAATAATAAAATCTAAGTAATCTGAATGCTGAAAATGCTTAACAAATGTGCTTCATTTGGAGTTCTGAATTTTATGACACCATTTTAAAAAGTGACTTCAGAAACGGTTTCTTGAAGTCTTAGTCGAAAGCTATAAATGGGTGAAGTCAACCGAGTATTGACTGAGATCGAGAAAGAAACCTGTTAACAACTTAAACAACGAATATGATGAACTAGATTCAATTTAAGTTGTTAAATCATAATGCATTCACAAATGACCCATAATTGTTTCGATTTCGATCTCCATCTAGAATCTTGAATCTGTAGTGTCAGAAAGTCCCGAATTACGACAACTGAGTCATCCAATGTTCAGCACTTCTAGATGATTCTAAGATTGATATCACAACCAATGGTATTGTATGCAAAAATTATTGTAAATACTTGTATATTATTATAATTAATATCTAGGAGTAATAAGCAGAAGATAGCCTATGCTTACAGATTGAATGAAAATTTATTTATTGCTTAAAATGATTCACATTTTTGGACAATTCCATTCCGAATTCAAAGTAGTTGTTATGGAATAGAGAGATGAAAAATATCTTGTATCTAGGCTAGCGCATCGTCATTTCTAAATTTAAAGGGACTATTTTGAAAAAAAATGTAATAATCTACTACAATAAATAACAAACATTTTCTTCTTATAACAGTGAAATTATCATTCAAACTGGTTGAAGAAATAGAAATACATACATGCTGTTTACTGAAGTTTTTGCGAAAATGTACCGAAATTATTATATAACGTTTCAGATCTATACTCTTACTTGATACTTAAAGTTTAAATTTAGAATGATAATTTTGTTTCCATGAAATATTCATGTTTTTACTTATCATGTATAATGTGTTATATGAAGACAACGTCCTGGCTTTAATTCCATGATGGGGCTGTGAACGTACATTGTTGAAGTGTCCCTTGCTAAAAAGAAGCAGCCAGTTTTCAACGGCTTTTTAACTCATGCTAATTTATGTTATGACATTTAAATTTGACATTTTCTACAACAACCAGTTACCATCAATACCAGCTCACTAGTGACTAACTCATAGAAGGGAGGAAGGGGTAATTTAGGAATTTTTAGTAAGATAAGACTGATGGAGTTTAATCATGTTACACGTGAGGCCGTTGCCTCCCGATGGCAATGGATGAATCGTGCAAATATATCACTCATTGGTTGTTTTAGAAAAATCGACCGTTAGTGTGGTATTTCAACGTGTTCCATGAACGTTGTGGTGTCAAGTCCGTGATTGGATACTCAAGGCAGAAGAGGCCCACACTGCGACAAAACAGCTATCTAGGTTCTCGATGGTTTTCAATGGCTATATTAAATTCAAATTTGATTTATATTTTTTGTTTTTTTCCTTGAAACCTGTTTGAAATCGCTGAATAGAACTTTTCGTTAATTTTTTATCGATGCGATTTCGTAGAAGATATATATATGGGACTTGATTTCTAGCACTGCTTCGTTAGAACAAATGAATCTCTTATAAAAGAAAGTAAACTTCTAATATTTTGATTGAGAATTATAATGATAAATCTCAGTTGGAAACTAGTTGTATTAGGATTAACTATCGATAAATGTGATTTAGAATTAAACACTGAACTACGTATTATCATAGCCAGCGAAACTTTTTCTCAGGACTATACACATGTATACTAGGTGATGCAAGTTTGATTCTTACTAGTAGAATTAGTTTCACTATGATTACAAGATGTAAGTTATCATGAAATATCTATTCAACACTCTCTACTTAATGACTTTAACCACTGTAAACCACGGATTTTTTGCAGAGTCAACTGAACTGGTAACTTTATTATCACATAAGCAACAACAATGTCAGCACTTAGGATTCGACAGATACAACTCAGGGATCAGTATAAAATAATTATTCATAATCGAATCCATATTTCTTTGGTTGAATAAAAAATGCCAACAAAATGGAGAATTTTACTAACATTAAAATAAATAAGTCTTTTGCAACTAAGGGATAAAATATCTCAGTGATATGCTATTAATATAGACGACAAATGTTTTCGGTATAACATTCATTATGTCATATATAGATTAAACTAGATATGTAGCTACAAACTGTTGAGTAATTGACCACTAAAATCTTGAATCAATTACTATGCAAAAGATTAAGATTCAACTGTTGTTACTTATCATATCACTAATGTAATCACTTTGTTATCTTTTTATTTTGATTTGGATACACAGAATTAAAATAATGTAACTGTAGTTTCATTTTTGAAAGAATCCAAATTGACTCTGCTATTAAATGCATGTTACACTTAAGTAAAAATTGATTAGGTAGATACAGTCATTATTTTACTACTTTCTATATTTATCATGATTTATAGTAAGAAGACGTTTTGGAAATGAGAAGATTATTTAATCTTTTGATAATCACATTTTATTAAGTATTCTGAATCTGTTATACTTTAGTTGTTTACCTATACGTTCTATGTAATTTATAAAAGGAGAAAGATATAAGAACTTCAGTAAGAATGGTTTGTAGAAGTAGATTCAATTTGAAGATAGGTTTTATCGCTAAATGGTTTTATTCTATAGACCATTGAGAAAAATATGTAGTAGAATCAAAGTAAACGATAATCATATGACCGATTCTCATAGTATGAATTCTTGAACTTAAACAAGAAGCTACGTGGTTGTAATTCAGTCATGTAAAAAGTGACAAAAAAGAAAAACATTTATAGCTCCGGTTAGCGGTTTTATTAGTCTTGTGCTCATTTTGTAGAGATTTCACTATCATTGTAAACAACACCATTATGTATACTTTGTGTGAAGGATAAACAAAGACTAGTGTTTCGTCCTATTCAGGATTCATTGGCTGGATGTACTTGCATCCCAATGTTAAAGTTCATACTACGATTCGTACTCAATTCACTTTGTACCAAACGCCACCGCGTTGAACAATAGTCTACTGAGTCCAGACAATCATGTTTGTGCAACTGGTATATATTTATATAATTTGAATATGTTTGGAAGATCCAAACAGATCGAAATGAATGACCATTTATTAGTTAGCTTCAGATATAAAAATATTTGGTCACTCCTTATTTTAGACTCGATTTTATAGCATAATTTTTATCATACATTGTATTCTGTCATAAAACCTAAATTTAGTAACAACAACAGCTCTAATAGAACTTCATGGATTCAGTGCATGTTGTTGCTCCCTCGTCAGCTGTATAGGCATTATTGATTTACGTTCTTGGGAAATATTGGTGTACTTTACTACAGGAAATTAATTGTTCAGATAATGGCTTTAAGAAGTTTAAAAGCTGAAATTGTAAAAAGGCTAAGTATAGAATATTTGTAAGTAGAATGAGTAGAAATTTTGTAAGCGGTTGACGACAACTTAATTACGTAATACAATAAGGATTCATTATAAGTATATCAGTATCGAAGGATCAAGCATGAATGGCAGACCTTGATTATATAACTGTAAACGGATCTATTACAAATATATAAAAACATTAGACAAAGTTTAAAATGTAAAAACTGTGGTCATTCAAAAGAAAGAAAGAGGTGTAGGATCATAATTCTGTCTCAATTATAGCAGGAGTCGTAGCTTGTCATTCCCAAATAAACTTTAATCATACTTGCCAATGAATGCCACATCAGGGGGGAGCAATCTTTTTAGAATGCAGACATGGTAACAAAGTAATCAAACCTTAGTAATATCAACAGGAAGTTAAAAGTACTATCAAATTATTTATAAATACTTATTGCACAAGATTGGAATTTGACACCAATGAACTGAGTTTGCATCTACATATAGACAAAAATATTGGTTCCTGTTGACCCCGCCTAAAGCTAACAAATCAAAAACGGACTTCTTTTAACAGAAATTATTGCGAAAATTGCAACAAAGCGTTTACTATCACACAATCAGAATATTCAAACTTGTCGATACACTTATTAAACTATTGAAACTAGTTATGGTTTCTAAATTTCCAGTTTCCGTCTAATAAATGACTCATAATGTAGCCAAAATTATAATATTAATTTCAATCTAGGCATCAAATTACTTCTTATTTTTTGAATGGAAGTAGAATAAAATGTCTAGTTAAGCATGTATATTATATATACTTGAATAGAATGTGAAATGATATTCTTCATACTAACTGATTTTCTATAATACAAATCAACATTTTATAGAAATTTAAATGTGTGACAACAATTTAAACATATTTATGATAATCTTATAATAGTCATGAACATCAATATTCAATATATTCAAGTTTAAATGTGCATTACAATCGGAATTAAGAAATGAACTGAATCATATAATTTAATTTTTTTTTGAATGTCAATTGATCATTTAAACTTGTTAAATTTCATTTAAGTATTAATTTAAAATTATTTAATGTACAAGGTTGACTAATTTTGCTAATACAACTGACATGAATAATTGTGAATAAACAATAGAAGCTTATTGAATGAAGTAAAACATAATTAATATGAAGGATAGTTGCATCAAAATCTTGAACTCATGTTTTTTTATTAAAAGAGATTGTAAGTTATAAAGATGAATTGTAACCACAGATATAATGAACATTAAGAAATGTTTAATATTTTATTCTTCTATTAGACCAACTTTAGAAGCAAATCGTCTAAATTTTGCTCTCACTTCTTCTTGCATTAAATTAAATGACATAGCAACCATAGATAAACCAAATAATAAATAGAAACAACAAAATACTGGTTTTGTTGAATTCTCATGCCATTTATCTGTTTGTATACCGGGTACAAAATCACCAAAACCAATAGTTGACAATGTAATAAAAACAAAATAAGCTGATTGTAGTAGATTCCAACTTTCCCAATTAGCAAATATAATTGCACCAACTGTCATATAAATAAAAAATACTAATAATGTTAACCACATTGGTACATGAACTTCATCAGTTTTTTTCACTTTTTGCATATTTGATGATATAATTGATTGGGAACTAGTTAATGTGTGTAGAATAGATTGTGCACGTCGTTCAAATCTTACAGCATGATAATCATTTATATGTTGTTTATTAATGGATTCTTTTGAAGTATATTTATTTTGATCAACATAATTAGTAATTGTTGGCATTTCAGTTTTATCATGTGTAGTATGAGTTGTTAAGTGATTTGTAATTTTACGATTCAATAGTTTTCTTTTAGGTGGTTGTATAAAATCTTCATCTTTTAATATTGGTAATATCGATGAAGTGTGTTGTTTGGATAACTTCTTTTTAACACGATGTTCATGATATTTTAAGCATGAATTTGCATAAATAATACGTACAGTATTCGCTAGGAAACCACCAAGATTAGCTAGACATAAAAGTACTAATGGTATGCCAAATAATGCATAAATTACAGTTGTTGCTCGACCAAGATCTGTTTTAGGCACAATATGTCCATAGCCTAAAATATAAAAAGAAATATAGAAATAATTAAAATACATGAAAAAAAATTGAATGAATTAAGAAGAATTACATTTGCATCTATCATACTAAGAAGGGAAAACATTGATATAGTATTGTAGTAGCCACTTGAAGTAATGATTCTTGAATAAAATATTTTAAGTAAAGGATTTAAATACGTGTAAAATAATCGAAATTATAATTTCGACATTTAAATTCATCGTCTCTAAAAGCACAACATATATCATTATTTTAAAGCGTATAGGTAGTTTTCCAATACAGACTAACTTTGATGAAACAACCGGTGAAAATACGGAAGAACTCATTAACCTATTACGCCTTAGTATTAGGCTTCCTAACTGTATGCAAACACGATCCTTCTCAGGATTCAAACTCATAATCTTTAAGTCTCATGATGAGAGCCTCATTTTCTGATATTGTTTTCGATAGGTGTCCTAGTTTAAACTTTACAATCAAGAATCTTTTCAAAACAGAAGCATACCAACGTCATGCTAGATTTATATGGTACATTCTAACAAATTGTTAATCTAACTTAATAACAAAGGATTGACTTAGGGACTTGAAATTCTGCTAAATCAAAATTTTCACTTCATTTTCTAAGTAAAGTTTGGATAAATTTTGCAATACTTGAACGAAAAAAGCTTAGAGAGAGTTATAAATATTCTATACTCTGCCAAATCATTTAAGTATAAGTTTGATTAACTTGAAATTCACTAGAATTCAAACACTCTCGCCTTATCTAAGCAACATGCCTGGTTTCCAACAGTCCCAGAAAAAGTAGGCGGCAGATGACGTTTCTAAAAACGTTATCCTACATAATAAATTACCTAAAGTTAGATACATAGACTATTGTATAGTGACTGAATAGGTTACATTCAGTACCTACTCATGAATATATATAAAAAATTAGCATTCTCGGTCATTTTACATTTACTTAGTGAAAGAAGACATCATATTAGAATCCAGTTTTGACAAATATATAACTTTAAGCAAATGAAGTTTTCTTCAGCTGTGCTATTAACATGCTATTATTACTCAGTCCTTATGTGTCTGATGAATAATTAAAATAGTGAAAGTCAGGGCTTGAAATAAAATCTCTAGTAAAAGTTACATTGTATTATGCAGTATTCATTTACTAAATGTCTTAAAAATGAAAGAAAATAAAGAATACAGAAAAATTTGTAAGTAATGAAAACATTGAAGAAAACCTCAGTTTAAGTCGACTGCATACCCATTTCTCATGATTTCCATTTCTTCCTTTGATAATTTGTTTAGTAATTCTTGAGTGAAATACATCTTGATAATCTTGGAAATTAATACTATTGTACTATCGAATGAATAATCTATAAGCTCATATATCAACCTGTTATCTGTTAGCTTTGACAAAAAATGATTAATCTAATTCGATATTTAGTGGAATCATTGAGAAACTTAATTACTTGTTGAAATATATTGTTTACAAGGAGTATAAAACATTGATAGTTTATTTTAGACTTATTATAACTAGGCAGGAAGTGTTGAATTCCTGACTTACTTATTAAGAGTAAGTTGAATCCTAGTTTGAATTGGACTGTAGCTGGGAAGCCGAATCCAGGACGCGCGTCTCATCCTATTTGGGACTCGTCATCCGGATATACCTTCATCTCAGTGTTGATGTTCACACTTGGACTCGGACTCATTTCGTTTGATGACAAACGCCACCGCTTTTGCACACAAACGAACAGAGCAGTATTGGACTCCTTAATAGTGTACACACTCAATGCCTGATTGGGAATCAAACACAGAGCCTTCACGTTTTTTGGCAAAGCCCTCAACCATCCGCGACATTCAACAGGCGTCCACACAACTTATCTATCTCCACAAAACCACTTCAATTCACTTGTATTAATCAACCCATTGGTGACTAACATTTAGATGCTCCTAAAGTTATATGGAAAATTCGTGACTTGTGAAGAGTGAGACAGTTGTCACCAATGACAATGGATGATCGTCGGGTCGTATCACAAATTAGTGGGAGTCATTGTTTGACCAATGGATCCAGATATGTAAGTGTCGACCGGAAGACACTTTAATAAAGAAGTAGTTGGATAAGTTGTAATTACCTCAAGTGGAGATAATTAAACATAATAACTGGGAAGTTATCTTTCATAATTCACATAAATTTCTAATAGGCTAAGAACATTTAACATATCGCCAAGCTATTAAAATGTATCAAGCCAAAAATATCAGAATTCAAAACAGTATTACCTGTATCTAAATTACATGGCAGCAAGTCGATTAATTAGATCCAGCCTGGTATACTAAGTAGTAAGTATCCGAATTGATGTTCTAGTGAACTCCATTTCTATGTAAATGAAATGGCTACATGATGGATGTCTAAAATTATATTATTTAGACTAACCTAATTAACACGATATATAGTTATATCCCCCTCATTTGTTACATTTATTGATTATGACAAAACACATTACAGCAAATTTTCCCAGCCCTTTCATAAATGAATAACTCCGCCTAGAATCCCCCTAGGGTTGTGTTGGTTCCAAGTCCGGATAAAGGAGGAGAGTTGGGCATGGGGTTAGCAAACTCATGTCTCAAAAAAACAACCTTGTTAAAAACACTAACCAGTAAAAACTTTAATAGCTCTGCCCTGGGAGTTGGAAGATCTTTTATGACACCTAATGTTGAAAGCATATTTTTATTGGAAGCCACGAGCCGATGCCCCTTCTGACAACCACACTAACAAATAATATAGGTGCATGGAATGTCCACGCGATGTGGTAAACAGGGAGAAGCATGCAAATACCTTAAAAAATGAAAAGATACAACCTGAAGATACTCGGAATAAGCAACACCCATTGGTTATATGCTGGATATCAAAGATTTTCCTCAGGAGAAGTTCTTTTACGCTCCGGTCGCGAAGGGGAAAATGCCCTCCACACACACAGGGAGTAGCACTAATGTTTTTCCAGAAGCATAAAAGGCCTTTGTATGATGGAAGGCTTATGGACCTAGCATCATCAAGGTTGTATTGTCTGACTCCCGTCCTCATTGGGAATGCATTTGTCAGCTGTCCTCTATACACGATTTTGCACTGTAGTCCGCTGTAAGAATTCCGGATGAGGTTGACGAGTTTTTCTGGTACACCATAATGTCGAAGAAGTTTCCATAGTGTTCTCCTGTCAACACTGTCAAACACCTTCTCATAGTCAGTGAGATAATGTACAGGGACAAGTTCCATCCAACTGATTGTTCAACGATGATCCGTAGTGTTACAATTTGGTCTGTGCACAACCGATCCTTACGAAATCAGCCTGTTGATCTCAAAGTTTGGCACCCACCGAATCTTTCATTCTGTTTAGCAACATTCTGTTGAAGACTTTTCCTGGTACTGACGATAGTATGATCCCTCTGTAGTTCCCACATTTACTCGAATTTCCTTTCTTTAATATTTTGATAAAGTATCCTTCTTTCCAGTCTGCTGACACTTGTTCCTTCTCCCAGATCCTCTTAAATAAAGCGTGAAGCATCCTAGCCGTTATGTCTATGCCTGAGTTGAGTGCTTCAGCTGGTGTAATGTCAGGTCCTGTTGCTTTCCCACTTTAGGTCTGTCTGAAGGCCATCTTGATTTCATCCATCGTTGGTGGAATGACATTTATTGGAAGATCTATAGATGCTACTTTGATATCTAGCAGGTTCACTGGAGCTGTTGTATTCCTGATTCCTCAAAGTGTTCTACCCGTCTGTTCCTTTGTTCTTGAATCTCGGTGGTTGGTTTGCCTCCTTTGTTCTTGACTAGTTTTCTACTCAGTAGACTGAAAATTAAGCTTTCTCCAGGAAGGATGAAAGTCCTGGTCACGATTATCTAACACGATCGTGAGTCCATACTATTGAGGCGTTCTATACGGGAGCATAATATCGGCCCAGTATGTCCTAGTTTTTAATGTCAGCTTAATCCAGATCATTTCGTGATATCATATTCTAATCCAACATTGATCATTACAACATACAATTATAACTCAACATTAATGATTTTGAGTAAAAAAAATGCTTAGTCGTATTTTTGCGAAATTGATATTCGATTCAAGCTTCAAGGAATGTATCACTACGAAACTGTCTCAGTTATAAATGACAACCTATAGTCTACGTTTCATTTATTCAATAGAGTATTACATAGTGAAATATGTGAAATATATGTGAATTATTATCACATACAATTTACTACTTAATTATAAAGTGTATAACATATTTCATTTAAAATTAAAGAAAATGACAGTTAATGCAAATTGTCACAAAACATTTACATCGTAAAACATTATTCGTGCTTTTTACTCTAAATTGATTAATGAACTGTTTCTTGTATTTTACTTATTCAAAGTTTTCATTTATTAAACGATAACAAACAATTAATTCTGATAAAAATTGTAACAGATAGACAAAAACCAACTGTTGTCAATCGATTTCAAAAAGAAAAAAAAGAAAAAAAACAGAACAAACAACATTAATCAAAATGTTTTATCTATTAGAAAATATATTGAATAAGTAGTATATATGCTAAACACCCATTATTTTTCACTTAATCAAAGAATCTCTGTCAATTTGATAGTAAAAATGTCTATATATGAAATTTTTTTGATTATCTAGTAACATAATTAAGAAAAACGTAAATTTATAGAATATTAAAAAGGTTTAACATTTAGTTGATAGTGCTTATCAGTACTTAGTAACATAAAGCAACAAGTAATGAGTAGTAATACTAAAATCTTTAAAATAATTAAGGTAGGATACATTTACAGAAAAAAATACCATTTTTCAGTAGATACATTAAAACAGAAATAGCTACGGATCAGTTGAAATGATCAATACTGCAATCAGTCATTCGAAGAAAAACAATGGGGAAAAAAACAGAAGCAGAAACTATGCAGACATCATTTAAACAAAGTCGAATGGTTTTTAAATATACTTGAAATCAACTAAAATCTTCGTACTTTGAACTAGAAAACATCTGTAATTAAATTTTGAATAATCTTTTGTTTAAATTATTTGTTATATTTGCCTGTATAATTTTTTACAGACACTATATGAAAACAGTGATCAAATGTAACATATGCAAAAGTCATTTTGTTTTATTTAGTCAAAAAGGAGATTACTCGCATGATTGAGAAAACGAAAGGCAACAGAAGATACGGACAGCTTTTGTTGATTTCAAGATTGCATGATCTAAGATTGAAAAGATAACAGCCGTTTAAAATATTTCAATTTTATAGGCCGAGTTTTGTCTAACTTGCAGCAATGCAATCATCTATACACAAACGAATACCAATATGGAGTCTCATGATAAAACTTACAATATAATAATAAAGTATATAGCTACTTACTTCTGAACAAATTTAATGACTGAGAATTGATTATTTTGCGGGTGTATTGGTTGTTGATACTATCTTACTATTTATAAATGTTAGATAGAACTAATTCTATCCAGTAACTTAAAGTTAAATACAGAAGATAATTAACCGAAGCTTTAATTAATCAGGTAAACTCTTAAAAACTTTCACTAGAAGATACTTGAAATAAAAATCCAAGTCAAATCTTTAGCTATCAATATTTAACGTTTTGAGCTTTTTTACTTCAAGATGTTTTTGACAGATAGTTGATAATATCACTAGTTACTTAAAATGAAAACTGAAATAACAATGTCAGTTCAAATATCTCTTGTAAACATCAGGTATATACTTATGAACCGAAATTATCGAAGTAAATATTGTCGACTTTTAAGTTAATATCGATATATATTTAAGTAAACACACTGCTTATTGTTTTAGAAAAAAAATGCCTGTCATTTAAATGATTATCAGATTTTCCGACATTACTTTTCAAAAATTCCATTACCTGGTAATAGAGAACATTCTTTACCCATCGGAAGTTTAAAAAAAGAAGTTAGATAAACATAATGTACAAATTATACACTACAACTAATTGTAGGAGGTAAATACAGATTAGCATTAATCTATTTTGGAAGAGCAAAGAATAATCAATCACTACAAGCAACATATTTTATAACAGTGTTCTATAAATGAATAATCGACGTGTTAATTTTATTTTTATCATTCAATGTACAATCTTTTCATCAAACTTAGCGCTACAATATAGTTATGATGAATGAATAGAAGTGGATAGTTTTGCAAATGAAAACTGTCTAAGTTAACGACAGTAATGAAATCTTGAAATTAGAAATACTTTTAAATTCATGTAGAAAACATTTAACTCATTTTAATTGTCTAAGAATAAATGAATATTTTTATGGAACATATAGGAAGAAAAGTTAAGCATTCATTGGTATGTTAAGAATAAGTATAATTAATTTATTTTAACAAAATTAACAAAAATCAATAAATAATATAAAGTCGCTGAGATGTTTGTTTGAGATTAGTCGGCAAGAAACTCTGAACGTAGATTTCGTGTCAGCTAGTACTTATCAGCAAGATGAACTTGTAATCATTAAGGATGTGATGCTTGATGGCGGATTTTATATCAAATCAGCTAGTTTTACAGTCTTTGATAGTTATCACAGGATTATTCAAGCCACGACAAGACAAACATCACATTAATTACTCTTCACTGATATATGATGATTTATATGTTCTTTCAACCTCTATTTATCGTACTTAATTAATGAATAGCGTGTTTACTACAAACAACTTGAAGCAAATAGATCAATAATCAAAATGTTGATAAATTGACAATTTGTTTGACTTATTTTTTCTCATTTACTAAACCACATAGATAAAACAATGCATAGTATAGTGTTAAACAGATTCAATGTTTAACTTTCATATCGTTTTTCTTTATAAAATGTGCTGTAACTAGTACGTAAATGCGACTAATTCAGCTGAACAAAAGTTGTCATCCGGTTTACGAAATAAAGTGATCAAATATTTTTACTCATGTATTTTCTTTACATGTTACGATTATTCAAAATACCTCCATACGTTATATGGACACTGTTTATGAATTTGAACTGCTACAGCCTCGAATATTACACAAATTCTTGACCTGAACTCTCTCTGAACGAGTTCTTTTAACCAGGTAAATTTTTTTAAGAGCTGATTCTTGGGACGGTACAAGACATGGATTGACCAGTAGCTCAAGAATCGAGCATGACTTTCTGTAAATGTGATTACTGACGTTAGCTTGGCCGTTACTACAAGACGGCTCTCATTGCCGAAACCAGTCACGTTATTTTGATATTTTTGATACGCATCTGTACAGGCTGATGGGAATCTATTGATAATAACATTATATTCTTATATGATTTTAATAATAAAATTTTCACATTACGTAACGGCTCTCATTATCCTATTGATGCTGTGATGAAGTATCTTAAAATTGAAGGATCTTTTTATCAAACTTTCGTGATGAAAGTAATAAGTAACGTAAAAAAAAACATTAAAATTACTTGGGCAGAGTTAGAATTTTTAAAACAAACTATGTTGTGCTGTTTGTCGAGGGAATGAGAAAGGAGAATTCATTAGTGAAAACCAATTAAAATTTCGCAAAAGCTCAACTCCCATTAAAAGTGCAAACTTCAAATGATTAAGAATTCATTGAAACATGTACAGTTATAATACCATTCAGTAGTATGTTACACTGCATAGTAATTTATAACAAAAATGATGTCATTTACCGCGTATTACGTGAATATCTTACATAGTGTTCTAACGCTAATGTTCTTTAGTGTAGAACAAATCTACCCAATACTTGATTCAGTGACTTATCTTTACTTATGGTGCTTTAGTGGTATCTGATTTTATTATTTTGTAAGAACAGTTCATATTTTTCAGGAAAATCAGTGTGTAGATTATTATAATGATAAAGTATTCAAAATAATTTGTTGATTTAAATACGCTCAAATACTAAACAGTGTAGATAGTCAAATGATCAAAGTCTCTCCAATTCGTTCTTTAAAGTAACCATAAGTAAAAGTGGGCGAATAGTTTGAAGTATGACTGACCAAGGAGTTAAACCAATTAATACATGAATTATCATTATCTTGTCATTGTTAGAATTATGTTTTGAGGTGCTTTGTGGAAATTGGTATTTTAATTTATTGTTTGTATTGATCACAGACTGATTTTGGTTTGTTATCAACAAAACTCAGAAATCCCCGAACTGATGTTTAGTTCTAGTATATACAATCTACCCGACCAAAGGACTTAATTTATATTCTTCTAGTCGTTTGGTAAACACCCAAACATTAGCAACACTAGAATGTCATCTGATTCTGTGTTTTTAACTCTAATCAATTTGTGATATGCCACTACAGTCATTCAGGTCTCTTGATGATGAATCCCTCAATACTGACATTTACGGTCGTAAGTAACGATTGAAGTGGAAACCAGATAAGTGAACGCCATGCCATTAATCTGAAGTCAAGCCTTCACCAAGTGACAGAAAGATTGTTGGGTCAATTTACTGGTAATTTTGTGGACGTACACTGCAAGAGGTCTCATATGAGATAGTATTTTCATTATTCCCTGTCTTTTATTGGAAACTAGCTACAATCATTCTGTTACGAATTCAAATAAGAAATACCTGTTTTAAAATAATCTATGGACAAAATTATTTAATTAAACAAAATTAAATATAAAAGTGTACGAAAAAATCCAACTTGAATATATATATATATATATATATATATATATATATATATGCATACACAGTTGATTTCCTATCATCATTCCACCCTCAACTCTTGTATGTCTAACGACAAACAATAGAACCCACACTAATATGATATTTAAATGCTTGTTCTCAAGGTAGTACTTACTTTTCTTAGTGTATAAGATTATCCGACAGTATTATGATTGTACTACAAACCAAACACACCAACTTCATAATAAATGATATATATATATATATATATATATATATATATATATATAATTCCTATGTTGATATAGTGGAATATTTCACACCTAAAAGTATAATGTAATGAGTTGACTGGTTAGGGAATTTTCCAAGCTGCGTTCAATTGTTATTTATATTTTTCATTAACACTTAAAATAATAACAATAGCAAGGTTGAATTATACACATTTTGTACTAAGTTATCACCTGTTCTTATCCGTCAAAGATTGCTTGTTATTCAATAGATCCTGAAGACTTAGTTAGATTACATTGTTTCAGCTAATTATCTATAAGCGAATTGAGTTGTTTTTAGGTCATTTTGGCTTCAGAGTAGTTAATAAGTCATACAAATACATAAGTATTGTCTATTACTGACTCAATATGAAAGTGTACATTAGAAAAAAAATTAACAATTTACTACCATCATGGAAAAGTTAATGTTTATTTTCCTAAATCTCACTTATATATATATATATATATATATATATATATATATATATATATATATATATATATATAGATATCAACAGTCACATTGATAACCATGATCATTTTAACTTTTCATTACCTTTACCTATATGTATTTATTAAGTGTTATATAGATTAATGAATCTGAATTTGATAATGCATTGATCTGAGTATTGTAACAATCAAAAACTAAGAAATACAGCACGGCTGCTTCGTTTTAGTATGTGACTTCACAACAGTTGACAACCACGAACCCACCAAGAAGTCTTGCCCGCGGTATTCATGTTTCACGCTTAGAGCATAAATGTCAGTGGACTGAGCCAGCAAAAGTCTAGTGGTTAGTATTTTAGATACCAGTCAATTGGTGATACATATTGTGTGATCTGGTCTACTTCTATCGGTGAGCGATTATTTCACACCTGGCATGGTTGAGATCCATTGCTGGAGGTTCTAATGCTATAACCAAACTGCTGACCAGTACATTCTGATTTAAAATGGTTTTAACTTGTGACATTGTATTCAAATTCAATGATTTTTACATTAATTTTACTATATTTGAGAGTAAAAAGTGAAATGGATAATTTTAAACATAACCGTTGGACTTAGAAAATATCACACTGATAAATTGGCCAAGTAATGCATTCAGCTTCCACCAATCAGGAATTTAAAAGTGGTATATATAATTGTAATGGAATTTTTATTATGAGCTACTACCAACTTTTAGAATATTGACAATACATGTGCACTAATTCTGTATGTTACCTTGGTTTAAAACTAGTCAGTATTGCACACTATCGTTGATTGCCTCACTTTCATGTCTCATGATATACTAGTGATTCGGTATCAGTTGATATGTAGAAAAGTTGTAAATCGATTAAAAAAATACACTGCATTGAAATGATGTTAAATGTAATTGTCTTGAAAATCGTCTTTAAGGTTTACTCGAATAGGTTCAAATTGCTTAACATGAAATCGCTATCTTTCACAATTCGAAGTGAAAATGATCCTGTTGAAATCAACCTTGTCATTTATTTAATCTGTCTGTAATTAAAGTAATTGAAACATAGGCTTTTAATCTTTTTATTCATTTTTAAAAGCGTTGCGCAATAACAATCTGAATATCTATTTAACAACCGTTATGAATCATATGTCTTCCATATTCTTTCATAATTAAATGAGTATGGATAATTATGATGCCATTTTTTATGCCAGATAATACACAAATCTCCCTTAGAGATATCAATTTTAAAATAACTACACCTGGTTGAAGCAGAGTTGTGAGTAACTTAATTAAACGGTTTTATTATGAAGGAAAATTAAATAAATCAAAGTAAATTACGAATGGAAAACGACTTGATCTTTAGAAGGTAAAACGCTGCCATAAATGTATTACTTTTATTGCTGATAGAGAATATCGAGTGCAGTTTCCAATCATTGTTTAGTATTTAGCTTACAATCTCAGTAAAGCAGTTAATACATTCCGACGATACGAAGATTACCAGTAAATAACTTTATTATAAAGCATCAAACTAATCTCATTGTGATCTCGGCCATTGCATTAAAAGAGTACTACTCCATTTAAAAATCGTATATAAAGATAAACAGTGACGACGTATGCATTGTACACCATCAAACGGGTAACAACAACGTATTTAGTGCGATTATCTTATTTTATGCCTACCCAGACGAAGATGGAGAATACTGATGAATCACTGATGACGATTTGTTAAAAAAAATATAATAGAAACATTAATTACGATTACATAATTTTTAACATATTCTTGTAGTCGATTTCATGCTTTATGCTTGGAAATACGAGAAAATTACTGATAGATAAAATAAACTCCTACGTAGTCAATAAACCAATTGTCCTTTTGAGGATCCGGATGTTTTGTATGAAAAAGGCGATTTAATGGTATTAACTTGTCATTTAAACAAAGCCTTGTTGGAAAGTTCTCTAAATCTATTTTAGATTGAAGATTTTCAGCTCTAAACTGTAAGGTTCAGCGACTGATTTAAAATTAGAGTTATCTATTTGCATGAGATAGTCATCTACATATAATGTGAATGTTGAGCATCATGATATATCAGCAAAATAAGTATTTAGTTAACATTTTGTTAGAAAGTTCCCTTATATTTGATAAGGTAAGTGAACTGTATCAACGGTGCTACTCAAGTTTATACATTTTAGTTATATATATATACTCGTATATATTTCCATAAAAGGATTGATAAGAATTACATCTAAATTTAGCACAATTCAAAACAACAAATTCGTAATTACTTAATTCGTAAAGGAACAATATATGCCGTGAATGCATAGACAGTTTATGAAAAAAGTATTCCACATAGTATTTCTTTCAGTTGATCTAAAATAAAACGAAAGAAACTGTATTGATGTAGTTTTCTTCTGCAGTATATCATGTAAGTTATTTCTTGTTATGACTGACTAATTGATAAAATCTTTACCGACAAAATTTCTGCTTATTATTCAGTTGATGTTAATAAAAAGAAACAGTAGACAACAATTAAGTAAACGAATGAATAAATACTGAGTAGTTTATTGAAACTGATAAGGGCGAAGTAAATTACAGTTTACATTAAATAATATTGATTATTTAATTGAATAGATAATTGAATTTTCTTTACTTAAAAATTAATACTCTATTGAACAGCAACAATAGTAGTATCGACAGTGGTAGCTGCAATACTAGTATCCCTATTATTTATTGCTAAAATACATGATACTTTGGTAATTACGATTAGTCCACAGAGATATGAACATACATAAAGTTAATATCTTAGCTTTTCAAATAAATGGAAATCAAAAAAATTGGTAATAAAATATGAATTTTTAAACTATAATTTGAATTTGATCAAGGACCAATGATTAAATCATTATTTTCAAGCAAGTTTACCAAGAGATTGCCTGATAAGCAAATATGTCGGTTTCTTATTTTCCCACCAAATATATATATATATATATATATATATATATAATACTGATTGATAACCAAAGTTATGTTTATCTATTTCATTAGTGCTGATTGAATTCTATCAATCACGTTATAATTTTGCCGCCCTATCTAAGTGACTTACTATAAAGTGCAATGTGAATTGATATTCTTCGAATTGATCTGCAAAATACCCTTTTTAATTAAAAATGTCAGGCTAGTTGAACATTTATTTCAAGCAGTATCTACGATCCTGATGAAAGAAGAAATATAAATCGACATAACCGCTAATTGATATACTGTTTACTACCACGAATTAATATATTTACTTTGTATCTACTTTCAGCTATCTTTCTTATGTATATATCTATTGATTTAGTATATTCATTCGTGTAGATGCTTGAAAAACGCTCTCGAATCATTGAGATTAGGATCTAATGACGAATATTTATCATAATTAGAATGTTATGTAAAACATTAGAATGTTGAAAAATCAATGAATAACTACTTATATTTATTGAGTGTTATGCCAAGATGATTAATTGTTAAAAACTTAGAGAATAATTAATGGAAATATTGACAGGAACCAATTGAAGCAGACAATGAAGTGTCAAGTTGAAGCATCGCTAGCAACAGTTGTTAATAGTCTGTTATATACTATTACGAGTACTATGAAACTCCATAGAAGCAAATTAATAAACACAAGAGTTCTATATAAATCATTTAGTTGGAATTATGATTCACAGGCATGAAAATCTAATAAGTGGTTGATTACATTATACTCTGTATATTCTGAAAACAGTTGCTGTACAAAGTGTCTGATGCAAGGGTTTCAATTTGTCAGTTGTTATTTAACAGACGATATCTAGTTACTGAATTAGAAATGAATGTTTAAAATAAATGGTAAAGTGTAATGGAAAAGCAGTTAGTAGCTAGATCGATATTTCTTTAAAGTAGTATGGAAAGGATTATATCATTTCATATGTTAATCTAAAAAACAGTTCTTTTCGACTCGTCCGATATCCAAAACTAAGCAATATACAGAGTAATATCATAGATCATGCCACTTCAATATCTTATAATCATTTTTTAATTTCGAAAAGAATTATCCGCTTTTTAATGTTAGAACTTTTGATGCTTAAGGCTTTTTGTTTTAATTCTCAGAAAAAACATATTTAACGCATAAACCTAACAAACCTAACACAATGGTATTACTACTCAAAATTTAACTACTTATTAATAACACTGATTAGTTATACTTAAACTATAAACATTGTGTGACTATGAGTTCAACACCATGAAAGCATTAATCCCAAAAATAATGCTTTTTTGAAGAGCACCAATCTAGATTTTGAGCTGCTTGTTGACTATCCTTAAACATCTTACACTTTTATGTTCAGTTAGACGATGGTTGTGAGTTACCGACTATTGATAATTTTAGGAAAGAATAAAACAGTGATCCAAGATATCCAATAATGTTCCAGAATTTTATGCTAAAAAATACCTTTAAGTTATACGAATTTACTTCAAGTGTATGAATTTATGTGTTTGTTCCAGTCTATATAAAAATAGGATAGATGACTAAGAAATATTTACACCTTTCTAAAGTTTTATCTTGAATTCATCAATACTTGAACTTTTATGAGAACTTATTTGAAATATTAACAAACAAAGTTTGTGTTTTCGATCCATATTTGCTAATAAAATGTTAATGTTATTCCATCTCTAAGCAACATCCACTTAACAAACATAATGTTTAATTCTAAAGATTGACTGATTTCCTAAAATCAAATATCCTTTTGGGAATAACATTTTGAAATGAATATTTTCTTATTTTACTATAATGAAACTATGCATATTCGTAAAGTAGAACCAGGCAACACATTATAAACTTCAGGAACTTCAAAGGTGAATTAGCACTAAGAAGTAATTTTATTTGTATCCATTCATATAGTGTTAATGCATTGAAAAATATCATATTTAATCGCATGGAACAACTACAGATTCACAGTTTTATATATTACTATTATGTTATAATGAAACATATTTTCACTGTACATGGTATAACATCAAAACCTTCGTAAATATCGGAATGCTAAAAACTAAAACAGTAGTATGTTTATGATAATTATTTTATTCATCAATCCAACTAAACAAATCAATGAAAACAAAGTTTAAAGAATAATTTATTAAGCTCTGTTATGGCATTATGGGTACTTTCATAAAATATACAGTGACTAACAGATGTAGTTAATCCAATAACTATCCAACTACTAAATGAATGCAACTAAACGACTAGTATTTGTTTTTAGATTTCATATTAAATTTAAAACCTCCGTTGACTATTAACGATTCAAATCTTCAGTTTTCAGGTTTCGAGTGAAAAAAGTCAACAAATTCAAACAAACGTTTGAACTCTACAGCGATGACTAAAACGTTGAAGAGATGCTAAATCGTCGTTGTTTGAGCTAAAATTATTTTCTACAGAGATTTGTTTGTTTTGTCATTGTGAGTGAAGAAGCAGTTTTGATAATTCCTTTGTTAGCCTAGTAAAATGATGAATTTTCTTTGCATCGTGGATGTGTCAGGTTGGGATCCTAAATGAACTCATTTATAAAAATTTGGAACAGAACAGCTGTTTCTAAGCTTTCAAACATTGTCTAACCGCCATCACTTCTTGGTGTTGACATTCATGTTTTACAACATTCAATAATAACATTTCTTCTGAATCTGTTAGAAAGCGCCTAAAAATTGTATATCTCTACTTTTTAATTGTAATGACCATCTGGAAATAGGAAAATTCAATATTTGATCGCCTACATTAACAAGTTTATTTATCTTATTGAATTCCGTGTCTATTACTGATGCTTTCAACTGAACTTTATTTCATTACATATTAGTGTCCAATAAAATCATTACAATAAAACTTTATTTTTCTGATGATGTTATTGGTTACGTTACGTAGCATAATAAATAACTGCGTTATGATGAAATCTTGTTTCTTTTTCCAAATAATCAATATGACCAAAATACATAGGAATCTGTACTTCTTAGATTCATATAAGTGACATTTAGCAAAAACATACTGAAGAATATTTACTAAACAAATTACTATCTCTTTAATTTACTAATTTTTATATTTCAGTACATCATACCATGTTACTACATTAGCTTTGTAATTACAACTGGTGCCATAGTATATCATAGCATAGATTTGTATTCTTTACGAAATCAGAAATTACGCTAATCAGTTGCATTACTTTGTAAGTAATTGCTTTTAAATCAACAGAGATAAACATTTCCTTCCTATTTATTCCAGCTAATTAATTTCTGTTTTCTTTCATTCTTTAGAGTTGAAGTGAAATAAATAAGATGGTAAGAATCACTATATAACTTGATCATGATAATGAACAATCATTAGAAATGTGTTATAAGTTATGTAACAGATGTTTTTGTAATAAGAATCATCTAACAAGTGTTATTTGCTTGTAGCAAATTAAGTTTTGTTTATAAATTAATAGTTTTTCACTGAATCGAATATATTTTTTTATGATGAATGAAACTATTAAAGCGATGAAATAAAATACAATTGTAGTTACAGTTGTGTTCTTACTTAGTAACGAAACCGTATGGTTATTATCAATGAAATCTTAATTTATAAATGATTTTCTTGATGATTTTTAAATCATTCATGGTAGGATTAAAGTCAATTAAACAAATACTTAAACACAACTGTTTGGGTATTCAAGAGAAACGATTTTGTAGTTAGGGTTCGATTTTGACTACGTATGTAATGGATTATCTGTAGAAACTGTATCAATATTTGAAACGTAAACAATCAATAATTATGAACCAGGGATCGTGATAAACAAATAATCCAAGGTAGTAGTGTTCGCATAACAACTTTCGTCAACCGTGATTTCTATATGTTCAAGCATTATACTCATTCGGATCGATCATTTCTCACAGAGAGTCCTTAATTAGAGATAAGTATTACACATATATGCATTTTGTGGTCTTAGTGAGAACTTTAAAGAATATAATTAATACATCTCACACCTATAAACAGCCAACTTTATCATAATTTCAGTATAAAGAAATCTTTTACATATATGGCTGTTGTATAAATTGTATTTAAGGATTTGTACCTAGACGGTGATTTCAAACAGTAAGGTATAAGGAAGATTAAAACATCGTTTGTGAATGTCCTTTAGTTCTAGATAGTAATGACTTAAATATTATCATTAAATTAACTCAGGATGTAATAAATGAAGTCATTGCTGTATAATATACCAGTTGAAAAAATATACGGGACGAAGATTCATAAATTTGATGACAAGAAATCTACTAAAGGCAGTAATTGTGTAATAAGGATATTCTAGCCTATCATCGTAGTGTTAATGAGATGCGTTATTGTGATTCACAAATCATTAAGACATCAGACAACTAAATAGAATTTATAATTTGTAATAATAAGAAACTATGCCATTAGTTCCCATGGTAATCAAAGTTGATTACTACTGCGTCATACAATGCAGGATTATTGATAAAACCCACTCCCTCCCCCTATCCATGTAAATAATACCAATTTAATGGTGACATAACATATATCTATGCACATTCCTGATTATTGTTTATGCGAGAATAAATTACGTAGTTTTATATGGATTAGTTCATCTTATCTTTTTTATCCCTTCCAGTAATTTGAAATTATTTTGAAGATAATTCAGACTGATATTTTCGTACTTTCATAATGTTATTCATTCGAAAAATTCTGTCTAGATCTATGTGCAACATAAAAATACGTATCTGCTTAACTTATAATTAAGGTTACTTTGACTACTAGTTAAATACAATTTAAATGGAATAAAGTAAAGGTTTCTTCTCTAGTGAATAAATCCCATTTATTTATACGGGATTAAAAGATTAATATGTTTTCTTTTATAATATTTCTTATCCAATACAATACGAAAAATGTATACAAAACGGTAATTCGAACTGTTAAATTGTTGTTTATAGAATGTATTAGATGAATTTAATAGAGGCATTGTAATCATATCATTTGCTTAGTTAACAATTTTTTTACAATTATTGGTTGAATTTTTGCTTTCATAGAAGTCCATAGAGTTGATAGAGTTTCTTAACTACCATAAGATTTTTGTTAGTTCATTGTAACATTTAAAAATAAATAAGGACAACCCTAGCTAAGTGTCAAGTTCGTATCGATATCCATGGATGACAAGGTTATGTTATAAACTTACTTATAAAACATATATACATTTCAGTAAATTGTACCTGGATGAAAACCAGATAAAACTGAACTACTTATGCTCTTTATTTGTTCCCTACCAAACCACCGCGGTATATGATCATTTATTCGTAGGATAAGTTGCCTGGTTGTATACCCCATGCAGCTTTCTGCATAAAAGTAGTTGAATTTATATATGTAGATAAAAATATAAATTCAAATAACTTATCTTTAGTTTGAGTGAACACTACCAGTAAACTAGAAAATGACAAAGTTTCTCTGTGCAGAAAGTTCTTTTGATCGCCCTTGACATTCTATGGGAAAGGACTTCACTAGCTATATTTCTATTAAATTAGGAAAATATTTTTTTCGGACAGTCCGTGTTTCCGATTTCATATGAATTGCATTTTTATTGTTCTTCTATAAAACTTTCAAGTGAACCTAATTCAGTTAGTGTATTGATAATATAATTAAGGTCTTGCTTAAAGCTGTCATCTGAAGCTTAACTTTCTTGTTACACTAGTGAGGCCCTCAGCTAGATATCTTTGGCAGCCGATGGGTATGAAGCCATAAAAATGATTACGTTGGGTTGTACTAGAATTATTTCTGTATACAATTCTGCTTGTCAACCCATCTTTTATTAATAAGATGTTGAGGAAATGCAATTTTTTTTCACTACCAGTCCTCACAAGTAAAAATAATTCCTAAGTGTACTTTGTTCAACTTCGTTAATAGTTCCTGTCCGGAAATATTCCAGTTGACTGATAATAAAAGTATCGTCAGCGTAACGAAAGTAAAATTGGAGTTTATCGATGATCTTGTTGAGAGAATTATTTTCCAATTTCACAAGGAAAAAATCAGCTAACATTGGTCCTTCAGAGTGAACCAATTGTTATTCCATCAACTTGTCTGTAGGTGTTGTTGAAGACTAAATGAACGATAGTGTACATCTTAGCAGTAATTATGTATGATAGGTCACCATAATTCCATTATTAATTGATTTTTTTCTAATAGTTTCTGATACATTTACTTACAAATAATATAGTATATCAGAGCGAAGCCTAATAAAGACCTATTTGAAAACAATAATTACCGCTTAAATGTGTTCTTTTCATTTCAATAAGACAAGAATAACAATTGTAGCAGAATATTACGAATTCAATTTATTTCGGGGTTTCTCACCATCTACATAAAACCTAGAATTAATAATAATCATCTAAACAAAACAGTTACACATACTTTACATTGAAAAGTCTTGAAGAATTTTCAGTTGACTGATTCAAATCTACATGTAAACTTCATATACTTCAATGTTTTTTAAATGTAAGTATGCATAACCTGATATATTTTATTAATTATAACTCATTCTAAGTTGCATGCAGCAGATGAAACAGTGAAACAAAGTGAATTCATTAAATTCTGCAACAAATGTTATTCTTGTCTTACAAAAGCATGTAAAGGTAAAGAATTGCCTAACAAAACAATTTTAGCACAAAATAAATGGTCAAATTTAATGAAGATATATCTAAACTTGATTACATAATGTGGATTCTCTATCACTAACAGAGTAAACTCATTACTCCTAATCAAAGTAACCAGTCTATAGTGTCAAAATCCATCATTCTAGATATCGGTCGATATAGTGAAGGTGATCATGATTATCAGAATAAATATGCATTGACGCTTCAAGTGAATATAAACGATGTGAAGACACTTTCAAATAAATGTTAGGATGACGGAAAACTATGGTAGTCTACAAGATGATATGAAATAGTAAAACAAATTGAGTATTAGTTGAAATTACTCCCATCATTACGAGTTGAATATTATTAACAATAATAACAATCATAATAATAATAACAATAATAATAAGAGCAGTAATATGAGTGGAAATACGAAAAAACTTATGAAGAATGAAAAGGGAAAATTGATGATGATGATGATGATGATTAACTTCCTCTGTCTGATGTTGGCTAAGATAAAAGAATCCGCTACCCTTACTTCTTCTGTACACTACGCTTCACTATTTTAATGCAAGAACAATTAACTTCTTCATTTCTTATAAATTTGAATGTAAACGAATTCACCAGACGTTTATCAATACACAAAACTAGTGAAAATGAATGATCGATACACGCAACATTACTCGCTCAAGCAAAATCAACGACACTTTTACTCAGATAAACTGGAAGATGATGATGACGATCACAAAATTCAAGTTGGATAGGACATCAGCCATTATATTAGCTTTTTCCACAGGACCGATTGAATTGACAATTGTGGAATGGAGTGACAATTGTAGGTAATTCATCTCTCGATCTTAATGTCATTATCGGCGGTGTGAAAACACTAATCGTTGCAGCTTTCATGCACTCAACTTTCTCTTAAGTGTTTTGCATAACCCTCATTTTAATGTTTAATTGACACGACCACCTTTGAATTGTGTGTGAATGAATAGATATTTCTTACTGTCGTTTGGAACCATTCCTACTTTAACTTTGTGACAACATACTGGTTAATAAATATTTTGAGATGCCTGTTTTTTTTAAGAGTAGGAATTAGCTTCATTTCGAATGTGATAATTTGTGGTTAAGTTAAACAAAATATACAGTAAAGTAAAATGAAATGTATTCAATATAATTGTAATAAATTTTACTTTACCGAAATCAGTAATCAAAATTATTCGCTTGAAATAGTCACTTATTAAACTATGATTAATAAAGATTCACCAAAACGTTCTACACTGAGTAACTATTTGTTTATCAATTAAGTGAACTATCACACCTATTTTTATTTAACGCATAACATAATACTGAAGAAGGAAAGACTAAATTGACGTCATTTAAAGTAAGTCTTGTTGGTTAACGTTTACACTGACAAAACTTTTCCAATGATACCATTACAGTTTATTTACTAAGGTGTTATAACAAGATGATATGACTAATTCAATAAATGATTATGTCGAAAGAAGAGAAAATTTTCTCAAATATAAATTTACTTTTCCTTTAAAGTGTTTGCTTACGAATGAACTAATTAACAAATACATTGGTATTTAGCCCAAATTATTATTATTTGGAAAATTGTTTTGGGGGGAAGGGAAGAAGTAGTCTACTGGAAACTGTAGACCTAGGTTTCATGCCTTTTGGAACTCGTCATCAGGTCGTATTTGCTACCTTAGAAAAAACTCATGGTCAATTCCCAGTCACCTAGCTTCACGGTTTGCGAACATTACAAGTAAACTTTCTGGGCGACGATTGATCCACACACAGTCCTGTGCTGTATATATTCGTTGATCACTTCACAGTTATTAATTTGGTGTCTGTCATTAGGTATCAACATGGATCAATGGTGACGGTTTAAGACTCTAAAGCTAAGTGACCTGAAAACAAATCCATCGAAAATCCTGAATTTTCTTAAAGACTGAAGATACGCCTTGACGTCGAATGTCAAATAGCACGAGACCTAGATCTTCGGTTTCCTATAGACTACCCCTGAAAAGAACTTTTCATCTCTACATACGGTTGTTGGTGTTGAGTTATTTAGACTAGTGGCCATATTACAACAAGATTGACTGAATGCGATCAGCTCTGTAAAGGACTCGACAAGCATTAGAGTAGTCACAACACAGTGATAAACCATTGCTTCTTAATGTATCCACAAAATTTACAATTTTGTTGTGGACTGTTTAGTAACAAATGATAACTTGTTATGCATGTATAGAACTCACATTCATCAAATAATATTCATAATGCATTTTTCATCATTAATACACTTTTCTGTAGTTATGATGGCCATATTTGAGAAAAATTACCAAAAAGTACAAACTTTTGGGTGGAAACCTCAAAATCAATAGTACCTAGCTAATGTAGAGTGTTTCTTGTTTAACACTGATACCAGTTATTCGCTTGTTCTAGTACTGGTATTTACGTCTGATTGACAAATTATCATTTCTTAGTATATTAATCGTATATTAATGATACTTTCATTGTGCATAGAAACAGACTGTGTTTGAAAGATACTCTAATTATGTTCAAAATATTAAAAACAAAATGAGGATAATTTCACTTTATGAATTGACATTATTTTAAAGAAGTGTTGAAAATCAAGAAGTATCCATTTTGTATGAGTACAGAATTCAACATATGCGGATAATCTGCAATTATTTTGACCGTAAGATAAATATAATAAATTTATGGTTCTATGAACTTTAATAAGCTGTAATTATATAGTTTTACATAAGAAATTGTTGGTATCGTTTCCCACTAAACTGCTAAAATACTTACCAGTTAGTATATGTGACATCTGTGGAAAGATACAAAGAGTTTGTCAAATGATTTTTTGACTTTTAATAGTTCAATAAATATTGAAAACTATTGCAAAACTCTTACGAATGATTTTAATTTTAAATTTTTCTTTTTAATGAATCGTAGTTAAAGCAAAATGAATCCATTATGTAGTTGTTTAACAATTTAGTTCATAAATATTCTCAATAACATTCACCAATTTTTTTTTCATTTCTAATCAATTATTCCGAGATTAGTATGTCAGAGATTAACGAGTCAATCATTTAGTCAGTTACAAAGTAGAACAGGGTATGTGCGTACGTTACGTCAAATTGCCATGCCTTAGTTACAGATAGAGATGAAATTGTCGGACCGAATCTCAGAGTAGTAAAGGTAGTAACAAAGTTAGTATTAATGGAGAAAATGTGAGATCGAAGATCAGTTTTAAGAAAATATAATCCATTAAACAAAGAATTATGATGAATTTAGAAGCTTAGAATCTAGAGGAGGACAAGGAACGGATGCACCTAAGCCATTGTGAAGGATTTTGATTTATGTCATCAAAAGTTTGTAACCGTTGGTCACGATCAACAGGCAGACCCCAACCAGACAGTCTGCACCTACTAAAATGACTTTATGAACTGGTGCCATGTTTTTATTTGGCTGTCTCCAGCTTTCTTTGAGCCTACTCTTACACCAGATACGCAATGCTCGTCGAGGTAGACGATGTTCAGGCATACGTAATACATGTTCTAACGACCTCAGCTGATAAGGATTCACTACTTTATTAATCAACATACCATATTTACCTAGTACTCCATTCCCCATCCACCTCTTCTTTACTCGGTGGTTCCAACAAACACGAGCAATGCTTCGAAGGCATCTTTGATCGAATACTAGAAGCCTACGAATATCCTCTATCTTTAATAACCATGTTTCACACTCATAAAGTAGAACGGATCAGAGAGGTTAACAAGTAAAAGTTAGTGAGTGGCAAATTAGACCTACATGATAGTCATGTCAAACACTGCTTTATTTATCTTATCCGAACTCTCAAATTAACTTGCAATATCACATCAGTGTATTTTAGAGAATAAACTTAAATAATAAGTAAAGTTTAATATAATTACATAAACATATCTTAGTATTTTTTTGAATCATCTCTTCACTGTGTACTAATTAATTATTCATGAACTACATCACACTAATAAAAAAGATTGACAGTCACCTGTTGGATTTAATATGAAACTATAAATATAACAATCATCTTATAAAAAAAGAACACTGTTAAAGATAATAGCTATATGATTATTATCAAAACGAAATTTAAATGTAGATTACCGATAGTAGTGATAACAGTGACAGCATACAACAATGCTCCAGTCAATGTCCAAGGATCACGATATTCTTCTAAAATAGTAGTTGTAGAAATAGTGCTTGAATGATTATCTGATTTAGTTGCATTATCACATAAACATATTGATTCATTTAAACAATTGCATATAGGACTTTTTGAGTGATTTATGTTGCTATTAGTTTTAAATTTATTATCATTATCATAACTTGTCAATGTACAATTATTATGTTTATAGCATTGTGATATAATATTTTGATAATTTTTATGCATTAAATAATTATTTACTGAATGTACTGGTTTCCAACCTGCATTACATGCAGTATATGTAGCATGTATTAAATTTTCAATTACTTGATTTGTTTTAAACATAATATGTTCAGTTTGATATTTTAAATTCATAGTTATATTTCTATTGAATTCATTTATTACATTCATATTAATATTTGTATCAAACTGTTAATTCAATTTGTAGTAGTTGGTATAATTGGTTTAGTTAATTGTTTATTAATTTTTTCAAATTCTATTTTAAAATTTTCTGGATTTGTTGAAAACCCATAATAAAGTAACACTTTAATCATGTCATTTTTCCATTTAATTTCATTTTGAAACCAATTTTTTACATGTTCATTACATAATTTCAATGATTCATAATGATAATTAATAAGAAGATTGTATACATTAATTTGACGTTTAGCTAATTCTGTTGTACAATTACGTATAACATTAGCTTGATGATTTTGTTCAATAGAACGAAATAGAAATGCACCTAATGAACAATAACCAACAACAACTAAGCATAGACCAATATGTGAAAATAAGAAGGCAATTAATGATTTCAAATAACGTTTAAATTTTCTACATTTTATATCAGATAATTTTTGTTTTACTAATGTACTATCATTTTGTTTAATATTTTCAAAATCATCAGAATTAATTGAAGTACGATTAAATGTTTGTATACGTCTACCTTTAATTGAACGTAATGGTGGACAGATATCATCATTTGGTTCATTATGTACATTCAGGTGAATTGCTAAACATTTTATTTTCCTCTTCAATTGGTTTACTATGGTCTCCTTGGTCTGATACACTTGTAGTTATCTCATTAATTCTTAGTGTTTTAGACTGGTTAAATCCATTGTGACATTGATCTGAAGGGATTTCTTTGATAGGATGCATTTTATGATCATTTTCAGTTAGAACTATTTTTGATGTCTGGATTAGTTATCACTAAAGAATCATCTGATGTTATAACATTAACTTCTAATAAATTTGATTTATTTACAATTTTTTCTTCAGTATTCATGATACGTTTAAATCGTGGAATGTTAGATTGAGGTACTTGAGTTGGCACAAAATGTACACTTGCCATAGTGATAAAAAATACAAAATATATTTAATAAAAATACAAACTTTTAAGATGTTTACATAAAGTCATGAAGAATCGAAACACTGCTTTATTCAGTAATATAGTTTATTTATATGTAAAGTTGTATCAAAATAGCCAATCAACTGTCAGATAAATAACTTGAGGTAATTATTTAAAGTCGATTGGTTGTATCCAAAATATGTAGATTTTTCCCATAAATATCACTGTTAAACTAAAGCTGAAATCTATTCTTTCAAAGAAATAATTAAGTAGGATTTCGGTCTTTGCATTTTGATGATTCTAAAGTAACTTCTACCAACTAAGCATTATATGATAAAATGAATAAATATTATGTCAAATAACCTGTTAAATTTGACAGCTCATTATGACACTTGGAGTAATTAATAAAGATAGTGACAGTGCATATCTGATTGTTTGTTTTATGGACAAAATGTTAACTATGGTCGATACTTGATTTAGCGAACAAACAGAAAGGTGAATTTGGAATACTTTAATGTACATTTGAATAAAATGACTGTCAGACCAATGAGACAGTATATAATGATATAAATGTCTAACTTGAGTGGGTTCGCTATAAGGTTGTCTAACGGTGATCAATCTATAATATGAAACTACAGAGTTGATAATCTGTACAGCGATAATATTATTATATTGATGAAATTAGAATTTAAGGAAGATTCATTTATTCATTACCATTTTAACAAGATCTATTCTTCGCTAGTTTCAGCCTTTATTTTGCATCACTATTATCTTTAGACAGTTTTCTCAAATGACGATTTATTTAAGGAAGTAAAATTATAGGCAGAAACTGTAGGTATGACGATTTTCTGTCCCCAATGGGGTCTATGTCTGTGTCACGCAGTTTGACAGTCTGAGATATTACAAGTGAGCTAGTAGTACCATAACTACTGATTATTTCCATTTACTGGAATTAAACTTTTCCTTACAGCACTTCACTCTATGTTCAGTAATTATTGTTAGTTTGTTACTTCCAAAGATAAAAAGAAATCGACAATCACCCTAATAATTGTTATTAATTGTTTGCATTATAATGTTTCCAGAAACCTGTTTTGCTGATCCGACATGTATGCTTTTTAAGAGGCAATTATAAACAGTTTGTTGATCTAGAAGGTCATCTCAATGTTAGCATATTTTCTTACTCAGTTTTCCAGTGGGACGGTTAATTATAATTAGGTTAGCATAAAACAAAAGTAGACTCATTATATTCTTCTTTCTTTATCCTTAAAAGGATATGCAGCTTCTTGCTCATTATTGAGAAATTCCTAGTGATCTAATTGAATATGCTTACATTTATTAAGTCCTAGTTAGTGGTTGGAAGTTCAATACAAGAAACAATCTTTTAAATACTGAGATCCACCAGCTCCTCAGATTTTATGACTTCATTTCGAGCTTCCCACCGATTGTTTTAAGTATCACTGTGCTATAACTGGCTTGCGTAACCATCTAATTGTTTAACTAATACAACACGTTATTAATCAGTGTTATTATTATCATTGTTGTTATATGGTATACAGTGTTGGGATGTCAAATGAGTAAATGTATTTTGTTAGATTTCGACAAATGTTTTCTCAATATCATTTCATTAGCCTAAAAATAAAGGCAAAATATTAAAATATGACACTGATGAAAGCAAACTTGGTAGTTAATACGGCTGATTGACAAAATGGATAAAGATCTGATGGATAATATTTATAGACCCGTATGTCCTTATAACTAATGTGTTAAGGACATACATATCTCATCAATGTGGCAAATGCAGAGAAATGAAACACATTTTAAACAAAATTATATTTTTCATTAATACAGGGGTTAACTGTTCATCAGACATTGATTTAAATAAGCATAGATCACTATGCCGATAAAGAAGACAATTAGTAATTACCTTAGAGTGTAATAATCAATGTTCATTCACCCACTACACTGATCATTATTGCTCAGAATGTAACATTTCTGTAGTAGGTGTACTAAAAGCTGATCCAATAAATGAATTCTATTATAGGTTAAGTGCAATGAACAAATATTATCTATGCTTCTTTAATAAGTAGTAACTCATTCAGTGGTACCATTTTTGTGATTGTGAGAAGTCTATGTAATGAAAGAGAATAAAAAGTAAAGTATAGAAGTTTTATTTATCTTATCAGATAACAGCTTTAAATGTTGTTATCTCTTAATCCCACTACTTGTCAGATGCAGATTAACATTTCAATAAAAAAGAAATACTTGTATTTATTGCTGTATTATTATCATTTGTTAATGTTAACTTTCATGAAAACTACGTCATTAGAAGTATACATTGTTTATTCAAAATAAGGTCATAGCCTTTTAAAAAATAATTCTATTGAACAATTCAACATTTTACATTAGAGTGCATAAACATAAATGGCATAATGACATTTACTATTTGTACTAACTGTTCCCTATTTAATTCAAACTTGCATTATTTGATGAATTGAAGAGTCAATCTCTCTTTGAATACAGATGATAACAAACTACCTTTCTTGCATAACTTATTTCTTAAATCCGTATATTATTAAGTGGTTAATATTTACATTATTTTGAATGTAAGCAGATGTTCATAGTACATTTTTGGTCGACTAGCCTAGAAATTATTGATACATTAACAATCTGAATTTGAAAACTCGAATATCATACGCCTAATAGGTTTATTTACACCCATGAAAAAGGTAACAACCAGAAAAAGTGATATAACCAGAAAGAATAGTAACTTTTAGCAATAGCGAAAAGTTAAGTGACGCTAATTAAAATACAATTTCAAGGCTTCTATATAAACTTCTCAAGTGTTATATTTCATACTCTGTATTCATGAGTTAGAAATACCACATTAATGAACAGTATTTGATATGAAGAGAGGACTAAATAGCATAACAGGATACAAAAAATGCTATATACTGGTAAACTTTGTTAACTAAAACTCACTATTGTTGTCAGTAATATGACTGGAGTGTATTTTATGAAGAGACAAAAGTAATGCGTAAACGAACATGCAAAACTTCTAAAAGAACTAATCAGAGACACGCTATAGGCATCAAGGTTGTCTCCAGTTTGAGCTGAAAATTCATACCAAAAGCAAGCTTTTGGGTTTTCTAGTGGAGGATATCATTCAACCTATTGAGGCTGTCAGATCTCTGGAATTCTCTTGGTAAACCTATTATTTTTGTGGTTTATTTGTGGAAATTTAAGTTTCTCGCTTTCGTACCGAAAATGCGCCCATTTTCACTTTAAGTTTGTGCTTCCCACTTAGTAAGACGCTAAATTTTATTGGTTCGTTGTTTATTTTAGTACACATTTTTGTGGCACTTCCAAGGACACTGTTTATTGTATATATAGGCATGAGTTTAGTGTTTGTTATCTTGCTGGCAGACTGCCTGTAGAATAAATTCTTCTTGCTGACGTTATACATCTTTCTCTAGTTAACTGGGCTGGGGCGAGGAGAAATAGCTTAGTTCACCTGTTGTTCTGTCGATGGTCATACGTTCATTAGCGGGTATCGAGGTGTCATCTTCATTTGTGAACCCTAGCATAATCATGCCTATTATTTGTGAAATTGCTTATCTAAACTCTGATTGGCTGATCTATGAACTTGACGCGAAGAGTTAAGAACCACGATTATTTGTTACTATTATATGCTGTAGTCAATAACATATGTGAATTATTTAGTAAAGTGAACAATAGTTCACGAATTGTCAGATATTACAATACATCAACGTGACGAATGTGCAAAGATAACTAGAATATTCGATGAAATGTTGTAAGCATATTTGAAATGTGACAGGATGTTCCAGAATAGTATTCATCGTAGTAATAAGACATTAGGTAATGACATAATGAGATAATGCAAAATGGTTAACAACAATAATTGTGAGAATGTCGCTTGAATTAAAATTAAAAATTGTGTTATGTACAAAATACTACTTGAGAATAAAGTTATTATTATTATTATTATATAATGACACAGACAAATGAAGTAAATTTAAAAATTGCTAACAATCATATAATACAATGAATTGTACTTGAAGAAAGTACAATTATGTAATACGGTGGAATAAATTTGAAAAATGCATTAATAACAATCATATAATGCAGGAAGATTCAATCTACGATGGTAAAGCAAGAATATTGACTAGTTCCTTTTAGAGCAGGTTTCAAGCGATTCATAGAAGTAATGTCCATAAATTTCAGGAAGTTGTATGTCTATTAAGCACTTTATAAAACTCCAGAATATCTACCTGCTGTCCTGTATTATTGAGATATTAGGTGATAATAAGAATATGCAACGGAACTCATTACAATCTGAAATAGTGGATGTCACGGAATAATGTCAATATTTTGACGATTGTTATTGTTAACTAATTTGTTATTACCTAATCTCTTACTACTATAATGAATACTATACTGGAACATCCTGTTGCATTTCAAATATATTTACATTTCATCCGATAGTCTAATTATATTCGAACATTCATCATGCTGATGTATTAGCGATTTCCAATGAACTTTCATTTGTGTAAGTATATTTAACAGCATTATATTAATTTTGAAAAATTCCGTTTGCGTACTGAAGTGATGAGAACCAACATAATAGAATACATTCGTGTTATTCTTCGCCGCTTTTGTTCTTACCATCTGTTTCAACAAAGATGATTGTTTTATGTAAATAGTTTCATGAATTGAAATAAGCGTAGATACAATTGATATATTTCTCAAACCTTCATAGATACATTTTACTGAAGTTACAAAACATTTAGAAGCAATTTTCAAGATAATGGTTACATCATGGAGGGTATAATTCATTTTATTAAAATTTTTCAATGAAAATAGTTCATACTCATGTAATTTGTACTTAGTGATAACCAATTTAATGATCATTTGATATATGGACTTGGAAAATGCTTAGATAAAGTCAAATAACTGTAGTAAGTACTATTTAAAGTGTAAAAATGAAATAATTTGTTGGTTATTATGAACAGTTATCAAATATGACATAAACTATCATTCAACTAATAAATACTTGCTTAGACAATAAGAGCGTAAGTGCGCACCCTAGACTCCGCTCCCACTGAGCTACAGGTTGGTGAGCATCTAACTTTTCTCACTTCTGGACCGGCATGCAGCTGGTAGGAATAACCATCGGTAATGAATGTCTTACTCTCGATGAGTCCGAACTCCACCAGCCGGCCGGCGCAGTGGTGAAGAGATTCAGGCATTCGCCAGCATAAAGCCCCTACGGTGGAATCGAGAGTAAACACTGCTTAGAAGTCCTATGTGAGGACAGAACAGCTGTTCACTTGTCCCTGGTTCTTAGCAGTACCCTGTCAACATCAGCCTGTGATGAGTTCGATCAGCTTAAACTTAATACCAATCTCGACAAACCACTTCAATTCAAAAACATAAGGATTTAAGAATAAAGACATCCACATAAAGATTAATTAGATATTACAAATTAGTCTGAATTAGGCAATCATTAGCCTTTAGAAAGCATCGGATAACTGTTTCGTCCTAATATAAGACTCCTCAGAAGTGTGAATACACGACCTTACTAGGGATCGAACCCACGATCTTTTTGTTGCAGTAACGAACGCCTTATCGTTACATAAATTAGCATTCATTACTGTGTAAATCGAACAATGCGAAAACACATTCTACATAATAATTTCGTAGATACAATCTTATATAATGTTATCATTGTTAAAAAAGAAAAGGATTACTATAACTTACCTCTTACTAACCAAATCACCAATTAACTGTCAATAGTAGCTGTGTAAACTAGGAACCGTCTATCCAAAGCATATTTTGTTGAAAAAATAAAATATAATTTCACACTTTACTTTCAGTGAAAGTTACTTTATAAGTGTATATCATCGTAACACTATAAAAATATACGATAGTTAAATTTGTTTCTGTGATAACTAGATTATAGCTTTCAGATAGGTTCTACTTTAAAATGTTGCAAAAAGTATAGATTTCACCTTTTATGTTTCACACATACTAGTATAAATTAGCATACAATTGTTATCACGTCTCATTTTGTTTTTGTGTACAAGTTTTATTGCTGTCTACTGTTGGCAGAGAACTATTCCAAGATCATATACACGAATAAAAGACATAAACAAGTAATTTTATTATTAGAAAGCAAATTTCAATAGATAAAGAGTAGATAGGTTTAATTAACCTAATAATGAAACTAAGGCTAACATATGAACTGTTCATTCGAATAGCTAGATACAAGCTAATTGTAGTAAATAATAACATGAGTTGAGTTCGCTTAGTTTCAAAATTTAAGTCTGGAAAGAAGAAAGAAAGACAATCATAACAGAATAGTATGAATTCAAAATTTTTACGGTTACTAACAAGCTGCTTTATAACTTTAAGTCGTTTATAGTAATTATCAAAACAAAATTTTTTGGCATAGCTTTTTGTCGTCATAACGAAAAACTTTCCATCATTGGAAAGTAGTAATATAAATGTTGATCACTGAAGAAATATTAGTGGTGTCTATATAGTTGGTTATACGTATTTATATTTATAATCTAAAAAAAAACCTAAGTCAGGTCGAAAGGTTAAAGTGAAAATGATGAAGTAAATTGAATGCATATATGACTCAATATGAGAAAAGGATTTTTAATTGCGAGCCAATATACACATGTTGATAAGCTAAGTTGTACGGTCACCAAGCCAATGAGAGGTTAAGGATGGTATTCTTTTGACTTCATAGGTCAGGTTTAGACCTTGTTGTAAGAAAGTGTAATAGATTAGAAGTTACCCAGTTATATTTCTTTTTGACAGATTTTAAAATACCCATTATATGGCTATTACCTAGTCAATGACTGGACAGATTGTTCTCTTAGTCTCCGTTTTTCGACGGAAAGGCTAGAAGATGGGAACTTTAACTCTACTTTTCAGTCCCTCCAATATATGAACGTACACATAAACTGGTCTCACATCACACTCTTCCAAGCCACTTGAATGCCTGGTGATAATCACACGTAAAATGACTCGAGAATTAAACAAAATGAAGTTTGCTAAGATGTATTTGTCTATCGACTACTCTCACGCCAATCTTTTAAAAACAATTCACCATTGTAGTTTACTACTTTCTTTGGGAAACCTTCGACGTATAGAGAATTCATAAACTGAGCACAAAAATGACCATTTATCTAAGCTCCTGAGTGAAGCATCTAACTTCAACAGTGTTGATGGTGAACTAAATATTATTTGTAAAATTAAAATAATTAATTTCTTGCATGATTTCCAGACAAAAATGTGCGAGAATTTCGAGAGGGTATTGGTTAAAACTTTGGTTAAAGAGTAATTTTATGAAGGTATTCCTGAAAATCTTAGAAAATACACATTTATTTATTAAGAGTGCTTCTAAATCAACTTAAGATGCAAACACTATTACCTGGATTTAACTTTTATATGCAGATAAAATTTACTGACAGAATCGACAATGTGACACTGCTCGAGAGATTTTTTGTCAGCCGACTGAATTAAGGCCAATAAATGATCAAATACGTGGTTGATCTTAAATCCGTGCTGCTTATACAACTTATCGATGCATCATATCAAAGTTCAACAGTCAAAAGTCTTATCAAAAAAGCATCGGGCACTAAAACGCAGCTTAATGATCAACAGAAATATCGCCAATCTCCTTCGTCGAAAGGGCTTTGTTGTTGTTATAATGAGCATAGACGTGTATATAAACGAAGCCAAAGTTCTTGGCTGGTCCATCAAAAAGATGACATTACTAAAGTAACAGGAAGGCATGTCTCTACAAGAATAAGATATATATTGATAAGAGAAATCAACATTAGCACACACAGTAAATCCATACCTAGAGGATACATTTTACCTTATTTGTATGGCTTCTGGATAAAGCTAATTAAGTGGAAATAAAAATTGACTATGGAATGTTGTAGATTCCTATTGCTAGAAAGTTTGTTATTCATTCTTTCAACGATCAATCACAAACTTATGAGGATATATGTACTAGGTTAGAAGGAAATGGTTGTAAACCATAGTGCTTATTAAATTGACACACCATAATTCCTAATACTTCATTTCCATAAGCCAACGCATTCACTAACCCTACATTGAAAACTATTTAGTAAACAATAATTATTTCCTACATATTCAATAATGCATACATTCAATACAATTTAACATTAAAATATTCCTCAAAGGTCAATAGAAATTAACTTTTCCAAATGCACATTATAAGATTCATGCTAGATTCAAAGATAAACATTTACAACACCTTACATTTAGAACTCCTGTAATTTACAAGTAACACAATTAATACAACGATAGTTTTATAGTAGAAAGTTTATGTTCACTGGCAATTTACTAAGTAATACAGTACATAGTTACTTCTTATTCTATTCTAATGCAATTTACTTGCATTCTCTTAACCTCAGTACACATGATTTAAGAATGAATCCAATGTAGGCACATTTAATGTTTTAGTGAGTAAGCGAACTATTATTACTATCATGTGCTTCAGTAATAAATTCATTTTTTTGTCTTCGGCTTATTTATCATTTACTATGTCAATTATTTTTCTCCACTTAATATTATTGACTAAACTAAGAATATAGAAAATTAGTAACTAGTGGAATGTTGTAATTATGAAATATGAATTTACATTAAAGTTTTTATTTATTAAAAATTTGAAATAAGATTACTGTGAAGTTATGAAAAAAAAGATTAAAATTAGGATGATAATAATAAGGTTACAAGTCAGTGTAGTAAGCTGTTTATAAACCATCCAAGTATCGACTAACATGACGACCAAGACAATGAAAGACGCTGTACTAATTTCTCATACACACATTGGCCTCGTTTGTAAAAGTGAATATCGATGTCTTCTGTTATATGTAAAAGATGTATGCGCATACTATGTGATAATTTAACTGGGACTTAGTAAATGATTGTAGAATAATTTTTCACACCTATTTGACGTTCTGTGTCAACTAATGTGTGCAAGTGTATAGCTCTTTGCCTACCACGATTGGCGTTTACTCAACCGTGTTAGGTAATTTTAGAGATTCTGTGATGCGCCTGTTGAATTATGTGTCTGATGTAACCGGCTCAACAGGAGAAGTTGAAGTGGCCTGTTCTTATTTACTGTTCTGATTATAGGTTAGTTGCATAATGTGGTATAGAGTTTGGCTCTAGTAAACGTCTTCTGCAACACTATTCTTATTCTTTGAGTCGTAATTTCACTAATATTGTCATCTGAGAACTGAAAATTTGAAAAAAAATAGTTTTTTAAAGGCAGTTACGTTCACTGATTTTGGTTTTGCTTGCATCATATGTTTATTAATCAATCTAAACGAGTACTTGTTCATGCGGAACATGTTATGAATGGTGGTTAATCTTTTAACCGTAGTATCCTCTGAGAATATGCATAAAGTATGTTGTGGTAAACTTTTACTAAATTCTTAATGTCTCTCAGTAGTACGTGACTGTAGAACTGAATATATTCACAATCTAATGTTGACTTTTCTTATATACTAATAAAATCACTAAGCACTGTTGAGTAAACGCCAATCGTGGTAGGCAAAGAGCTATACACTTGCACACATTAGTTGACACAGAACGTCAAATAGGTGTGAAAAATTATTCTACAATCATTTACTAAGTCCCAGTTAAATTATCACATAGTATGCGCATACATCTTTTACATATAACAGAAGACATCGATATTCACTTTTACAAACGAGGCCAATGTGTGTATGAGAAATTAGTACAGCGTCTTTCATTGTCTTGGTCGTCATGTTAGTCGATACTTGGATGGTTTATAAACAGCTTACTACACTGACTTGTAACCTTATTATTATCATCCTAATTTTAATTTTTTCATAACATCGTAATTTGTCGCCCCTCATGTTTGCATAACGATGACAATCACATGATCCTGTTTGCCTACTTCTAGAAGTAAATACCAACTAACAAAGAATTAGTTCAAAGATAATCTATTTTCACTTGTTATTGTTGGTAGAGAACTAGAAGAAAGATAAGAAATTTCTGTAAACTACCGTCAGTAGTTTATAGAAGATAAGTGAAAGTTACTAATTACCGAACGGACGGTTATATGTATCATACAGTTTCCATCAGTGTCAAATGAATTCTGTTTAAAAGTTCATTCATCAAATTGTCAACATAATACATAACAAAAGTTTCATAACTTATAGTTCTGTCCAGATATCATGTTTTCTATGTCATGAAATGCTTAATTTTCTACAAAATAAAATAGAGCTATTAAGGCTTGTGATATACTTATGTATGACGACACAATGCAACTAATAGTATATTACTGATGATTATGAATTAGTAGACTGGTAAGTCAACTTACACTTATTTTTTTATCGTGATCACTGTGATACTCAAGTGATGTAACAACTGTGGTGAATACATAAATACTTGAGTGTATATGATAAACGCTGTGTAAGATTTCTTCAAAAAAGTAGGGTAGTTGTCTACCTGATGTACTTGTGCTGCCTGCTATCTCATTATTTAAAAGAAGCAATCTTTCAGCTGCTGACAATTAATTTCTTGAAATGATGTGGGTTTTGGAAATAGGTACTAAGTTTATCTGTTCGTAATTGTCACGGATTGATCTCAAGTGAGCACTGCTACAATCCTGAGAGCACTGAACAGTCGTTTTGTCCTAGTATGGGACAACTCAACATACACACCCTCGATTTCACCAGGAAGTTCAATCTAAAGCCTTCGGGTCTCACGGCAAACACTGATTCATTTGTACTAGTGGATCGGCCGGCCTTCGATGGTAGAATTCCAACTTAGATCAATTTTTCGTATTATTCCAAAATTATAATTATTATCGGTGATAATTGTCTCACTTCCGATAACTGTGAACTCCACCAGTCACAACACTGTACGAGAACTTCAAAAATATCTTTAAGTTAATCAATAGAGGGCTGATTATTGCAACTGAATTTGAGGTAGTTTAGTGGATTTAGGTTTTATTAGTGGCGTATAACATGAAATGAATTTAGTTCGAGACAGGATTCAGGTATATCCAGGTTATTAGTCCCAAACAAAAAGAATCACGCCTCCTGGATTCCACTTACCAAACACTGTCTAGATAAAATCAAACCTGTGCATTTTTGCTGTATCAAGTTAACTCAAATTTAGGATATACATATAGCAACAAGATAATTCATTTTCAGTTCATATCAGACCGACGTAAACATTAAAACATATTCAAAGTAAATATTAATTTCTTGACATGAATAAAACTGGTTGGCGTGGTGAATAATAAAGTGATATGTTGTTTCGTCTAGTAGGAAAATATGTTTCATTCTGACATACAACAGAATACATTTAGTAAGAAACAAATTTCATATAGTACATGATGCAAAAATACATAGGAATTGATGTACGTAGTATATCAATTCTAATGATTTTCATGTATTAACAATAAAGTTTATCTACTACAAGGCGTATGAATAAAAATTACAATCATGAATTAGCGAAATACCAATATAATTAAAATTCAAAGTCTTGACATTTTCGTAAGTTGTACAGCAGTTCGCATATAGTAAACTTAGTTTAGATAACACACTACTCACATGATAAAAGTAAACACTAATAAGTAGGGAATAAAAAATCAATTATATAAGAAGAATAGTTTTTTAGATAAATTCTTATCAAGTTTCACATTTATAATTATAAATTATAAAATAATATAATGTGAATAACCAGGTTTATTGAAGAAATAATTTTTTGAAGTTCAAAAGAAATCCGATAAAATTATTTAGTCACAGGATAACAACCTAATGCACCACTGAGACTGCAGAAAAATAATTGAACATTTTACATGATACACTAAAATAAAATGGACATCTCAAAAGTTTATTAACAAATATACTGTCACAAAAGTGTAAGTAGAAATGGTTCAAATTGACAGTAAGAAATATCTATTTATCCATACACAATTCAAATACGATCCTGTCAATGAAACACTGAAATGAGGGTTATACAAAACACTTAAGAGAAAGTTGAGTGCATGAAAGCTGCAACAATTAGTGTTTTCATACCGCCGATAATGACATTAAGATCGAGAGATGAATTATCTACAATTGTCACTCCCTTCCACAATTATCAATTCAATCGATCCTGTGGAAAAGCTAATATAATAGGCTGATGTCCTATCAACTTGAATTTTGTGATTGTCATCATCTTGCAGTTTATCTGAGTGAAAGTGTCTTTAAAACGCTTAATAATTCAGTTTTCGTTGAGTTCGCTTGAGCGAGTCATGTTGCGTGTATCGATCATTCGTTTTCACTAGTTTGGTGTATTGATAAACGTCTGGTGAATTCGTTTACATTCAAATTTACGAGAAAGGAAGAAGTTAATTGTTCTTGCATTAAAATAGTGAAGCGTAGTGTACAGAAGAAGTAAGGGTAGCCGATTCTTTTATCAAAGCCAACATCAAACAGAAGAAGTTAATCATCATCATCATCATCATCAATTTTCCCTTTCATAAGTTTTTTTCGTATTTCCACTCATATTACTGCTCTTATTATTATTATTATTATTACTATTCAACTCGTAATGATGGGAGTAATTTCAACTAATACTCAATTTGTTTTACTATTTCATATCATCTTGTGCACTACCATAGTTTTCCGTCATCCTAACATTTATTTGAAATTGTCTTCACATCGTTTATATTCACTTGAAGCGTTAATGCATATTTATTTTGATGATCATGATCACCTTCACTATATCGACCGATATCTTTTGAATGATGGATTTTGACACTATAGACTGGTTACTTTGATTAGGAGTAATGATTTTACCTTGTTAGTGATCACAATTCACAGTATGTAATCAAATTTAGATGTTTGTTCATTAAACCTAACCATTCACTTTGTATCATAAATTAATTTGTGATGATAAAACATTCAAAACCTGATGAAAATTCATATATTTAAATATATCTTGTTTACAACCGCTTTACAAGTGAGGATTTTCAAGCGAATGATTACTGTCTAATGATTACTGTTTATTTAGGTCAGAAATAGAAATGCATGTTTATTTATATGCAAGTATGGAAGTTAGAGTAAGAATAATACATATTAAGAAGCACCTGATTCATTGAAATGATTCCACAAGTTATCATGAACAACCGTCTATTGAAACTTGTTTCCTTGTGAATGTTTTATTGGCAATCAACAAACTAATTGAAATCACTGATTCAATTTTACAGATAATTTTCTGAGAAAGTTAAAACAATTAACATCATATATACAACTTCTGTGGCACCTTTGTTATTTTCAGAAAACCTTATAAAATAACTTATTCTTAGATAAAAAAATGGCGTCGTTTACTCACATTTTATCATCTTGATCATTATTAACTAAAATGTTTTATATAACTTTATCATATTGTAATTGTTTACATTCTAATTGAATAGATGCTCAGTATCTATGGACAATCTCTATATGGTAAAACAGCTAATCCAATCAATAAAATTATTATATAATTATGACTTTACATTATATAACAACATTTGAAGTAAATAACTAAAATCAATACCTGATTGTAATGAATGTGAACACCCCATTTCGAAATAGAATTCAATGATCTAATTATCACTAAATTCTACGTCGGAATGAAACTATACAGACTAAGCGTCCACTTACGAACAATTGTCTTTAACTTACAACTTATCGAATGGAATTTCACAGATATTGAAAAACTTAGTGAAATCCTACTACCATTCTATTAATCTTTCGCCCAATTTTATCTATAAGATTAAGGACATTCAAATCAACAATAAAGAATTAATGGTATCACGACTCTAATCACTTCAGTCGAACCAACGTTGGTAAAATTGTATCCTCTCGCCTCATCGATTATCCTAATCTTACAAAACACATAAAGCTTCAAAGCCAACGCCAGTTAGAACTCATTGTAGTGCTCTTAGCAACTTACTTTCAATAATGAAATACGCAGACAAACAAAAGGAGGTTTAATTGGACCACCAATATCTAGACTTATTAAAGAAATGGTGATGTGGCTGTTTAAAACTTCAATAATACCAAGAACTAAACTAAAAATGTAGATCCGTTATGTCATTATCTAAAAAAATAAGTTTCAAAATACTAACATCTTCGAGTACATAAAATTTACATTGGAAAATGAGTCAAATAATTAATTACCATTCTTGGACGTGTTGATCACTAGGACCAATATAGAAAATCTGGATATTCAAGTGTACCGCAAACAAACTAATGCAGAGCGAGTCCTCATTTAAGATGGCAGCAATCTAAAAACCCACAAAATCAACTGCTTATAAACTCTATTATCAGATAAAATCACACTGCAACGCACCTGTTACACAAATAAATGAGCAAAAATACGCAATAACCATCTTTCAAAAAAACGGTTGTCTATTTAATCTCATCAAAAATTATCTGTAAAAGGCACCAACAAAGACAAAATAAAACATCATAATCAACAAACAGATCACCCTACCATATACAAAGGAAATATAAGAAATTTCAACCAAGATGTTTGGGCCGGTAGGAATAACTGTCGCGCACAATCCAGCTAGTTTACTACGATCACTTCTAGGAACACCAATGAACTAGACTATAGAAGGAGATAAACCACATTTTATCTGCAAAATAAACTACCACAAGTGCGATAAGCTTTACTTAGAACAAAGCGATCAACCTCTTCATCTCTGTTTACATGAGCACCAACCAGCTATCTAACACCACTGCATATCTGTTATTTTAATACGTACGGACAATTATGGACGCAAGTTTGACTGAGTAAACATGGAGATCTTAGAGAGTGAACTCAAAGAAAACAAAAGAAATTTTGGAAGCTTGTAATTCAGGTTAATCGACAATCAATTTGCATATTGAAATAAATGCAGTTTAACAACCGCTTAGGAAACAAATAAAAACTATAACCAAATCATGGAGGAAGGGATTACAAGTGCATCTGTATAGGTGACGAGAACGAGTGTCAACTGCACAACCAATCAACTTCACGATCGACAGAATGAGCTACTTAGTCACTTGCAGAGAAAATCTCACTTTAGTCAGAAGTCTTAGCCAATATAGTCGTCTAACATATCGACGAAAGCTCCGTAATTAAACCATCTAGCTCAGAGGTAGTGTAACTAAACAGAAACTGTATGTTTCGTCTTAATCGCAGAATATCTCATAAGTATGCATATTTATTTTGTCAAAAAACTCTAAGAATCATGCTGCTGTACCAATAGCAGGCGATTACATGCATACATTGAATCAAACCAAACAATTTACTGTCTTTGGAGTACAATGTATATCGGCTGACCGTTTAGTAATAACTTATCTCACATATTTGTCAAGTTCACCTCGACTGATCTAATTCTGTCGATCAAGTTGCAGAGTGACAGCTAGTTTACGTACACTATATTTGATATCAGCGTTAATTGGAAAGGAATTCTGTTTAACCTAGTTGCGTGTTAATAGAAAATTGACAGCTCGGTGCAATTATAATACGTGACCATCTGATGCTATTTGCTGCATGTGAGCACAGTCCACCTAGTTTCACAGTCTGCGATAATCTTTAGAGCTATTCGCTATGAGCATATTCTGTATGGCTCTGATATTCACATTGTATATATATATATATATATATATATATATATATATATATATATATATCAATGCCTAGTGGTGTCTGAAAATGTGATTTCTAAGACTAATCTTGAAATAATGTTAGTTTCAGTAGGCTAGACTACTAGTTTGCTCATGATGCATTTTCTCAGATAAAATCATTAGAACACCAATATTTCAATTGAGTATTGGAAAATCGGATGTAAACTTTTGGACCATGAAAATGAATTACAAATATATGAATAGTATCGTAGTAACTTATAAAATTATATGAGCATTTTGTCTTTAAGTGTATCGTTATATATTTTTTTAGTCTTACTGCTACTTGTAGTTGTTATAAATGGTTGACATAAAATGTTCTTTTTATCTACTATTGATTAATGATTTATGTTTAGCATATTTATATTTTAATGCGCTTGTAAATTTGGCCGAAACTATCATTTTGAGTTTTTTTGTTTCTAGTGGTCAACAAATATGCTAAACGTTCTAAAGATTAAATTGAGAGGTTTGTGGAGATTGGTATTAAGTCTTTGTTGACTGAATTCGTCACAGAATGATATTAGTAGGATATCACTGGAAACCAACTTGAAATTCCTGTGGCTGAATCTATGGTGCATACTGTTGGGAAGTCCCATTCTAGGACAAAAAAGCCCTTTTCAGAGGTTAGCTTAATTATAAATACTCTAAAGCTTCGAAAAAGGAAAGAAATATTCAGAAGGCTGCATTCATATAAACACTTCCTAATGCATACGGGTAAATCCTTATTGGTCAAAAATACTGCTGTTATGCATTAGATGACGTCATCGTAAATGAAGATTGTAAGGTCATTCATGATATGAATCTGATGATAACTATGTTATAATGATGGGGTAAGTTTATTAAAATGCATTATGAGTTTTTCTATTAATACTTATAAGATTATGTCTTTTGATTAATTGGTTCTAAAGACAAAAAAGGATGTTATAAATGCAATGATGTTTTCATGAGTTTGGAACTCATCAGCTGCATATACCTATGTGTCAGTGCTGGTATTAACATTACTTACTAAATCAGATATATATTTCACTTTAAAAAGCCAATAATTTATACACTGTGTTACTGAGCTCACGGAGCCACTAACTTTCTCAACAGATATTATGTTTTCATTATTATCTATAATCCACTAAACATAGAAACCAATAACAAACCTATGTAGAAAGATTGAGCTCAAGATGTATATTCGCCGTCGAGTACTGAACAGTATTCAGTCTTAAACATCAAGATGCATGAACCGTTATTATTGATAATGTGACATTGTTTATTTATGTTCTATCAGCAAAATAAAAGATTACTAGCCACTAACACTCAATTTGAGCTTACCATAAAATAAATATTTTCTCAGTGATTATTGTCACATGTAAACAGACGGAACTGAGAATAAACTTTCAGTAAGTCTTTAATAAGCAAAATCAAGCCTAATTTCTTCTTTGGATAAGTGTAGTTAAGGTAGTTAACGTAATAAACACTGATAAAAAAAACTAAAATATAAATGAATAATTAGCATATTCGTTCGTTGATAGATAGATTTCGTGGAAGTTAGGTTGATTTTTGTGTATTATTCATAATAGATGGACCTAACTTGAAGTACTAAAAAACACCTGGAGAACGATAAACAACCCTTTCACCATTCTGTTATGTATACTACACCAACAATGAGTTTCTCACTGAAACTGTATAATAATAGTTTAAATTGAGACATTTTAATAATTATTATGTTTTCCATATCGAATACAATATGTTCTATTACTGTAAAACACTTAATGAAAACAATAATTTAGCTAAGAAATTTCATCACTTTTTATCAAGTTTCTACACTAATATATCTACATATAATTTAATTGAAGTGGTTTACGGGGAACGTTACCAAGTTTTAGTTGATCGTATTCGTCACAGATTGATGTTGGTTGGATACCATTGAAAACCAAGGAGCACTGGACAGCTGTTTCGTCCTAGTATAGGACTTATTAGCAGTGCTCACCCTAGATTCTACACATAATTTACAGTAATAATAAAATCTATTGCAATCAAGTTGTAGTTAGTCAGATTATAGTGTAGCAAGTATCATCGTGTTCATGAAAACAATTGCAAAGGATTATCAAAATGTTGAGATAGATGAATTGACTACTAATCCAAGCTCATAAGTCATCGATGGACGAAAATTGTAGATACGTCGATATACAGCTGATTGATTACATAGTAGCAAACAAGAGAATAGACAAAATGTTTTGATAAAGGATCGAATATTAGTACTAGATCCATAAAACTAAAGGGAATGAATTTTACATTGAAAAGAGATGAATCGTTTTCGAATGTACCAAAAAGTAGAATAAATTTTTGACAGAGGAGGATGGAGTGGGGGGGGGTTATTGATTCAGATGATAACTAGTAATGGATTTTGTGCTCATTTCATCATTATAGTTGACCATTTATTATCAAGTAACTATTATTAAAATATTTTTCTAACTCCATTATCAGTTAAGATTTGAATCACTAACCTCCCCCCCTCCTCTACTAATAATTTATTTCACATTATGTGTAAGCAAAACTGGTTCGTTTCTTTTGTCTATCACTTTACTTGTATGTGTGAACACATAGATAGGAAGCAGCAATAATGATCTGCATGTAAGGATAGCTGAAAACAAACCTAAAAGGCCCCCGAAACAAGTGAATTCGAATGGCAAAATTAAAGTACAGGATAACCCACCGTCATCGTTTATTTCTAAACACTTAGTTGAGACAGACCACATAAATGATATTGAATCACTCTTTGTTGTATTGTGCAAGAGTGCTTTAGAACGTATACTAGAGTTTGTTGAGGCCTTAGCTATAAAGAAATTAACCTCCCCCCCTCTTAGAGTTCTATTTAAATTGTCCCCCTTATCTTCTTTGTCTTCTTAGCTTATACTCTAATTTGTCTAGTGACCTTTATTTTTCGTACATAATTGTCTTAAAAAGTGCGTGTGATCAGATTGTTCAGAATATATTGCACCAATACCTCATATAGCTCTCATAAACTTCGTCTTCTAACTGAATTATCAAAATTTATCAGTAGAACAAATCTTAAAAATGGTTACTGTTATTGTAATCAATAAAGCGATATGTTTCTTTCGTTGTTTTGAAAGTGGTTCAGTTTAAGATCAATGGCGACAATTTATAACTCAGTAAGATAATAAATGACTGTGGATTCAAGCCTAATTATTTCCATTTGTTGAATAAATCTAAACCAGATGATCTTCTAATTTATTTAAAATGTTTTCGACAATTGAATTCAGTAATAAAATGACCATAGTAAGTTGAAAAAACCCTAGCTTCTCAAAGATTTTATCTTTAAGGTTATTAAAGACACAATGAAATGAGATAATAGAACTAACTAGTAATTACAATTAGTGAGATTCATTGCAGATTTTAAAGTTTGTAAACCACTTATGCCTCCATTTGTTAACATACTAATACAACTCAATTGTATATCAGCATTCTTTAGATGAATTTTACTTAAAAACTATATTTATGAATAAAAACTATCATTTCAATAGTTGAAAACGAATATTATGTAAATCACTTGTTATTATGTGGATAATTCTTGAGATATTGTGAATCAATTAGAATTTATATACTTGTCTCTATATGTCACTCATTTTATGAAACCGCTAAAGTGACATTTTTCACGAAGAATGATTGACAATAGAAAATTCAAAAATGGCTTTAGCCAAATGGTACAAAACACAACAATTTGATCATGAACGCCTGATATATCGTGACGATGATTATGTCATAGGTCCCTCTTCTGATTTGACATAAAGGTTGAGATTTCGAAAAAACCACTGTTACAAATAACCATACTTACCTTCTAATAAAGAAACTTATTTAACAAGTATCCAACAAAAAGATAAAAATCTGCCTTTTGACTTATTTACAAAAAAATTCATGTTTTCAGGCTGTTTATGTAGAATAAAATCTACCTACATCTCAGAAACATCTATGATTAATGTTTTTATGTTGAATATTTCCCCACTGATTGGTAACTTATTACACTTATTTTAACCTTCAACATAGTAAAGCACTATGAATATGACCTTTACTAAAATGTTAGAAATGTAATAATTTAACTTTCAGTGTAAAATGGTTTGTCAATTGTAAAAAAGTGAAATATTGTTCATTCAAACAATCCATTAAATGTTAATAGCACTTCAACTTTAATAATAATAAATGTACATGAAATTAAACAAAGTTTACTGGTTAACCAGTTTTGTAAAGAAACAAAAACAAGTAAATTATAGGTATTTATTAAGATATTAAGCAAAATAGGGAAGACTCATAATTAAGAAAGAGGATTTTGACATTATTGCTACGTTTGTAAAGTAAAAAACGAGGTATTGTAGCATCCACGAAAATTTAGTTGTGAATATGTCTAGTTTACCTATTTGAAAACATTTATATCTTACCAAAGGATAATGAAAGACTATAAGAAGTTCTATCCTCGAACAATGATTGATATAAGGAATCAAATCGATGTAAATACAGCATCCAAAATAGCATGCAGAATCCCAACCAATTTATCCTTTAGTTTTAGATATAGACTTTTGCAAACAGCAGAGGCTATAAGCATCGACATTAATAAACCAAATCTCCGTATTTGATAAAGATTATAAATCCTCCCTTTCTTCCTTTGTAATGAAGTTTGTTTAGATCGTGTGTATCTATCTCTTATTCTTCACTGTAATATTATTATGTAATCCCCCCCCCCCTTATCATCAAGTCATACTTCCAAACTTACTCCTAGCTCTTTCTTTCTTATGCCTTTAACTTGATTCCTAAATTAATCTTTAAATCTAATTTCACATGTCTTCACTCTTCAGTATTACATAAACGCTATAAACAATTAAGTGGACCTTATAGTTAACAGATAATTACGTTTCTCTCTTATTCAAATTCTCTCATTAAGTAGTCAATTTCCATCATCAATCAACATTCCATTCTGTTTTTCAATAATTACCATTGTTATTTTCAATATTGTCATTAATATACTCACCACCATAAGTGAACCAATGTTCAGAATACCATAAATGTGCAATTCACTTGTTGCAAAAACGTTTGTGTACATTCACAGATCTAGACTATAATCATGAAAAGGAATAAGTGATCTGGTATGATGTAATATGTTTTAATTATGATTGTCGAAATTAAGGTTATAATTTAAAAAACGATTTTAAGAAAATGTCTATAATTTTAAATTTGAAGAAATATTGACCAATTTAGAAGAAATTTCGGGAAGATATGTCTGAAAATCCACTTTCTCATCAAGTTACAGGAACTAATCTTACTACCGAGAGAATTTTTATTTTCTACCATTTCCCACCTGATAAACGGTATTAATCAAATGAATTTTTAGTTGACTGAATATATCACAGATTGATGTTGGTAGGGTACCACTGAAAACCAGGGAGCACTGGACAGCTGTTTCGTTCTAGTGTGGGAACTCCTCAGAAAATCGCACCCCAGATTCCGCACCAGGGGCTTCAGGTTGACGACGAAAGCCTAACCCTCTGCACCACTGAGTCAGTATTCAATAGTAGAATTCTCACTTCCATAATTTGTGATACATATATAACGAGATATTCATCTATTGTCATTAGTGATAAATGTCCCACTCCCGACTATTCCGAACTCCCTCATTACGACTTCTCACTAGAGCTTCAGAAACATCCATCTTAATTCTAAAGGACATTTTATGAATTTAAATCTTCATTCTAAGGGTGACTTCCCCTCCCCTCAATAATAACTATTCATATTTTTCATATTCGATTTTATCACAACAATAAGAAATCGGTGCAATTTTCCCTACACAAGTATAAATATTGCCCGAATTCATAATGAGGAATTTATAATGTCGAACTTCTACAATCACATTCGTAAGACTACCTCAGAATCATTGCTAACTCGATTGATAATTCATAAAAGCAGTTGAGAGTGTAGAGAAGTACATATTACCATGTATAACTAATGTGCACATTGTATACACATTTTCCTCCAACGATAATCCCTACAAGCTGGAATAATTCTTTTGATTGATAGGATAACTATAGGAAACTTATATTTTTCTTTAGAATTTAATATATTTCATTTATTGAAGTGAAGTCGTTTTGTGGAGTTGGGTATTAAGTTCACTTGTTTTTGTTCGTTAGAGTTTGATGTTGGTTAGGTACCATTGAAAATCAGTTAGCTCTGGACAGTCATTTTGTCCCAGTAGGTGACTTTATTAGTGCGCACCTTCAATTTCATCAGGGAATTTAACCCAGTGCCTTCATGTACCTCAGAGAACGCTCAATCATCTGCACATCTAAACTGGTGATCAATGATAGAATTCCCATTTCCATTAATTTTTGTTCCTTTTACTATATCACAGATTTATATATTTATTTCACCAAAAGAAGTGTTATGTCGGATCACTAAAAAAGAGTGAAAAACTCCCAGAACCGTGTTCTAGAGAACTGATTCATTTATTCAGATCGTGAGTAATGTAAACATTACATTTCTATTATTGTTAAGTTCCTCTTACCCTATCCTCGGGTTTAGTATATTTGCTGTTATTATATTGTCTCTTACTATGAACTATAGTTAATTACTTGCGTACAAGTTAGCCCATTCACTGCCACAATCTCTTCTGTTTTATATTAGTTTAGCATCCCTGATTGGTTCTCTGTATGATCTGATTTTGTGTATATATGAAAGCATGATTAGAATACAATTCGATTCGATTCTGTCTATTGGCTTCTCAATCGTTGTTTTCTCTATTCCGGCTTGGAGACTGGTAGTCTAGGGGCAGACGTGTCCGTACACTGATTAGCAATCATCAAGGGCACTGTGTATTTTCGCAATACATAATAAATGGCGACAAGGTTTAAAGTGAATCGAACCTATGCAGTCACTGGTCATAAAGTCTAGTATATTTTGTTATCCAATTAGCACAAAAAATCCCATTTAGTGTCATAAATCGTAAAACATAACACAAAGTAATACCTGATAAGTTTTAAGTGTATCATATAGTGATTATGTGTTAAAAAGAGGACATCAGTTCTTACTATGGTAGCATTTTAAAATAACTGTTTTCAACTTCAGATATCATTATCAGCTTACACTAGCAAAGAAATGCCAATTTTCAAACAAGTTAATAAAAAATTGTGATATTAAGTTTATTTTAATTCAATATAAGATAAAATACTTCGAAAAAAGTAGATTTTATTTTTAACACTGTCATTCTCTATTGGTAACATTATTACTGAAATAAAATTAACGATGATGAAGTAGGATTTTAGACTCTAGACTATCAATTAATGACATCGTCTGTAAACACATTGATTTCAGTTACATTCGAATGATAAATTACAGGGTTTTGTCATATCGTGATTTGTATTACTTTTACTTATATACATTTATGATTCAAGCAAGAAACTGACTTTTGTAATTGGATGTTCTGAAGATTGTTAAATTTGAATTCGATATTATGAATTAGTCTGACTTTAGACAACCTTAGAAAATCAGGAAATACTAAACAACTGATAACAAATCCATATCCAACAATCTCTACGATATCCAGTTACAGTCTATATTAGCTCACTAGTGAACTAACTTCTCGAGGTAATTCCTGGAAATCTAGTGAGTTGTCGCCAGTGAATGTCCAACCATGTCGAAGTGTAAGGTAGTTGCTAATCAATAGCAGTCGATGAGGTTGAGCAAATAAATCATGGATTTAATGAGTTGGGAATATCAACCACTCGATGCTAGCTGGTTCACTGGTGTATTGATTAAACGTTCTGTGCATAGCTGCAAGGTAATAGAGTCGATTCTTTGACTGGGTCGTGACTGACAAAATTGAAAGTCTACATGCTAGGACGAAACAGCTAGCTAGTGCCTCATTATTTTCGGTAGCTTGTCAAACTCAGATCGGTTCATGATATCAGATCTAGAAGCTTTGCGTAATAAGCCAAAGAATGAAATTTTTGATTTTGATGTTGTCTTGAACTTTACTCCCTTGAAATACTTTAAATAGGCATGACTACTACATGAAGTCAATTAAATTATGTTTATGTAATATCATATAGTTTTCCTGTATTATCAAGAGGATAACGTTTAACAGTTAACAATTTTGTTGGTGTGAACTCCATGCTTGTTATCAAAATCTTCATGGTTGACTAGAAATTTAATATACTGATAATTTAGTGGAGTCGTAGCATTCATCATATTCGTAAAGGATTTCCGATGCATCAGTGCTCTAAGCAAATATAATTCAAACAGTTGCTAAATTATTCCTAACACTTGCACTCTTACTCAGAAGACTTAAACTGATCTCGAGGGTTTAGAGTTCGTTGACAATGATTATTTATTCAAAAATACTGATTTATATGTCGATTCTAAAAGTAATTAACCAACTAGAAGCAAAAATAGCATTTAACGCAATCCAAGAGAATGAAATTCTAAGCATTTTAACGTTTCACTCAGACTGATTGATTTGAACTTCTTCAGGGAAAAAAAAACAATCAAAATTGAATTTATCAACGATGTATATAAGGTGAACAAACTAAACATTAGTCCAACCGTATTCGAATGATGAATTTTGTTTATTGTTAAATTACGTCTCGATTTGATGTGAAAACATGTTCAAGATATGTTTGTAACTGTTTTTTATTATTATTAAATACAATGAGTTAATTAAGCCTTCGGCTATAGCTAAAGAAACAATAAACGCTTTAATGTATAAAATAAGTTCCATATGAGTGAATTAAATAATATCGACTATATGATGACTGATATTAGTCACACAATGTCCGACGATAGTGAACAGTATGACTAGAAACAAATCGAGTAACGTTTGTTGTTAACGCAATTAATATTGGAGATAAAGTGAATGTTAACCACTGAGCATTTTCGTTAATCAACAGTTGTCAACATGTAGTCGACTATATTCCATCTTTTATAGTTAGAGTGTTTGTATTTGTCAGTATTGGCATAGATTCGCCCGTTAATCTTTTTTTTTATATACCTTGAAAGCAGTGTGAAGTAATTTTATTTTTTTAGTGTTGTTTGGTATGTTGATTCCCTAAAACAATTGATTATTTAGAAAATCAACTTCTAAATTTTCAATTGATTTTTAATTAATTTTCACTACAATTAAATCCAGTGTGATAAATTTAGCTGCAATCATTGTATCAATTCAATGTAATTTCTGCATAAAAATTGTTCATGTCAATTTTTATGATGTCTATTCAATTGATAATTTTCTTAATAGTCCATTTCAATTTTAATGGTATATATATATATATATATATATATATATATATATATATATATATATAAATGCATGAGTTTCGTAGTGTTTGTCAGTCTTTCAGGCTGCCTGTGAATTGCGATTTCCCTGAACACGCTGAATTTTTTACTCCAGTTAGCTGGTTGGGGGGTGGGAGCGGTAGAAAATACCTTAGCTGCATTGAGTATGATTGTGTTGTTGGTCATTGTTTTTCTCATTTTACTCGTATCACTATGATATCTTAATTCCGGAAATCTTATCAAAAATCATTTTGTACCAAGTTTATAAGAAGTGTAGTGCTGTCAGTGATCACTTTCTAAGTATCTTAAGGAATTTTTATGACTTGTAGTGAGTTCTTTCGTATTGATATTCAACTATCAACATGTTTCTTCATTATGCAGCATATCATACTCACTACTCATAATTTAATAGTCACAGTTTCTCTGTTTGTTTTTAGGAACCCTGTTTCTCACCTTTTAAAATGACACTACTAGAATACCACTATTAAAGTTCCAAGACTGTTTACATTCTATAAAACTAAGACCATTTGTTTTGCTTCAAAAACCTACAAATCCACGAACCTGAATCCCAATTGTTTGCGATGGGCATCGTTAATAATCCAGCAGCTTACTCATGTGTTAGTTGATTTCCAGTCACCAATATTATTATCACTTTACAGTACTATATTTATTGTCTTTAGGGTTGCTATAATGAAAAATTCAAATAAAAGAGAAACTATAAAATTAAGATATATTTGAACGTTTGTGTTAATTTTTTCATGGACTAAAATTGATCAGTCTCTGTCGCCATATAGGCATCCTGAGCAGATTACCTAGATATAGCGATAATTACCTAGCATTGTTTGAGGTGTGACTGGAAAGTGGAATCTAGGATGAGCGTTTTGTCTTATTTGGGACTTGTTAGCTGGATGTGCCTGCATTCCAGTACTGATGTTCTCACTGAGACTTAAATAGAGACTGATGAATTTCGATTCATGACAAGCCAAAGGGATGATCCAAATGTATTCTATTTGTATACACATTTCCATTGCATAAGTGTGGCTGTTTGGACTCACTAGCCTAATGGTAAACGTAGAGGCGTTTGGCACGAAGCCAACCGAGTTCGAGTCCCGGTATGAACACCATTATTGGAATGCAGAAACATCTAGCTGACCAGTCCCAAATAAGACGAAACGCGTGTCATGGATTTCGGTCACTAATCAAGATCCAACTCAAACTATAAAATTTGAATTACATAATAAATTCGCTTTATTAAAATCACCGCAGCTATTGAGTATAGCCTAAATTTAAGAGGATTAGAAGCGGAGATTTCGAATTATTTGTTAACAAAGAGTAAATGCATTGCCTCAAATTTAATAAGTAACGAATAAACGTGAAATAATTCAGCAATATCAAGTGTAATTATCAAACCATAAACACAGCATTCACGTTTCATTGTTAAATGCATGGTTACCATGTACTTCTGGTTCGAACTATTACTCTAGATGAAAATTATGGTGAAACCCTCTATGTCATGATAAGGACAATTGTGTTGTTTACATCAGTCTGACGTAGTTAGACTCATAAAACCAAAGAAATATAGAACAACTTTCATATTCTAGAGTGAGATTTCAAGCAAATGCTCTTCCTTAAAACTACCACAGGTTGAACCTAGAACATTTAGGTCTGAAGACATTGACATTGACTAAGTTTCCGTATTTTACTCCAGTTAGCTTGAAGTAAAAATAAAAGAATTATCCCTGGAAGTCAGCCACTATCAAGTGTGCAATGAATGTTATTAATGAATGGTGATGAGATTTTTGAATTTAAAATCTCTGAATTTCTGTTTACTTCATTCAAGCACCTTATAAAATTCTTTCGTTGCTTAAACATTTGTTTTAGTTATAATCGGAAATAAAATCATATTTCTAAACAATTCTATTAAGATAGAGAACTTAGTTCCTCATAATTTGAAAAAAGAAATTATTGTATAATCATGAATTATAATTAAAGTAACTATTCGATAGATAGAAAGATAAAGTGGTTATCCAAAAGATGTGTACAAAATCAAATAGCGTACAGTTAAGTTTATCGAAAACCGGTGAGTAGAAAGATGACATGATGTCGAATGTTAATGCAATAAGTTTCTTAGTTTGACTTTCATATCGATGTTTCGTTGAGATTAAGTATCAAGAGTAAATGCATTAGTTGCTGTTTAATATGGAAAAAAGAAATGAATCAACATGTTACTTTTCTAATATCAAATGTTATGCGTATGATATTCATCCTCAGTTAATTTCATCAGTGTTGTGTTATATCGGAGAAATTCAAGAAGGCAACTAACTTTCCGAACATTTTTGCAGAAGAATGTTTTATTTATTTTCAATATATGTATATCTGTTATTTTATTTATATTACTATCATGTTCCCTCTGCCTCTGATTAGACTCAAACTGTTATCATATCACTTGTCACTCAGGAACTAGAATCAGTTAGTTATATATCTGTACCCCCAGTCCCTAGTCACTATTGTTCCTGGTTTGTGTACATGTTATTCTCCCTATTGGTATGCTGAGTGGTCACGTTTTGTATGTATACAAGTGGGTGTGTGAAATATAATTTTACTGTCTGGTGGTTGAGTAAGTTATCTTGTTTCTTCATACCAGCTTGGGGACTAATAGTCACAGGGTAGACTTGTACGCGCACTGATTGGCACTATCAAGGTCACTGTTTTCCATATATCGTGATTACCGAAATTTCCAAGATACAATAGTTGACGATACGTGATTTATAAAATAATCTTACTTGATTTATAATACATTATTATGTTATCAATATCCATATTATATACCTACTAATCTAGCTGCTTTTTAGAAGCAGATTACATTCTCTGTAAAGAAAATTTTCTCCGTTGTTGCTAAAGCGACTATGTAGGTTTACCAATAATTCTGTTCTCAAATACTTCGTAACTTGTAGTAATATCGTCCAATCTAAATCATCCATTGAGACAAGCACATTAGCTTAATAAAACTTACAAATCAAAAACGTACATTCTGAAAAAAATTGAGAATCTATGGATTCAAGTTTGAATCCTATGCACAGGTACTATATATTCAATCTCTAATTTTACCTCTGCATTAATCATGTCCCTTTGTTTTTTCCATAGTGATTATACAATTTGCCAGTAAACCTTTCTAATATTTCTCAAAATTAGTTTTATTTACACCACTTGACTATTCATTTTCAAGTATATTTAAATATCGTCAATTCACCAGTTCCTAACAGTTTCTAGATCACTAAATAATATCGATTCGACTTCTTATTGTCTCTAAGACTATCACATAACTCTAGTTCCCCACATGAAAACTAATTCTTTTTACTGATTAACTTGTTGAATGATCAAATACTTTCTAATTTATTATGGACTGCTACCTGCAGCTATAAATATAACTGTACAGTTTTATTGGGTAATATTGCTGGATAATTTTAATTTAGTCTTCATTAATACGTCAACTTTTTCTAGTTACATGCACAGTTTAAATATCGGATCACATTCTTGTACAAACAAGGGATTAGGAATTTTGACCTATATATATTATTAAACAATATCTTACTTAGAAGCCATTGATCATATAATATCAATTCGTTTGTATATTGTCTTCATTTTTATTTATAAAAGAGACTGCCACTACGGATATACAATATTTTTTCACCTAGTTTCATCTGATCATAATTGAGATGAAACTCGTGTGACCGATGCTGCTTGTCAAATGGCATCATTGTAGTATTCATAAAACTTTTTTTCATGTGTATATAATCTAGTGTTAAAATTAAAATTTAAAAAAGTTGCCGTTGTCAACCGTTAGTTGAATTAATTTACAAAATTAAGTATCGACAGTGGAAATATTCTTACAACGTTTGAGTATGTTTGTGGCCTGAATATGGCCATAGTACAGTCAGGAGGCACTCGTCATGGAGTTATTCTACGTTGCAATCGGTGCTAGCAAAGTATATTAATTTTAACGAGAAGTTTGTTAATGCTTCTCAATTAAAATGAGTGAAACTATTCTTAATCTTATTAAGTTTATTATGTTAAATTAGTGTAACCTCTTTAGTCCTTTTTCTAGTCTTTTGTTGAATTTTCTCAATATATAACCATTCATCTTACAACTGTATTCTCATTAGCTGAAAGATTTCCAAGGTCATTTTACGTTGCAAAAGTTCATCAGCAAAGTTTAATTCTGCTATCAACGTTAGAGTCTTGCTTTACAATAATCAAAGTGTAACATTTATAATCATCAAACAGACACAATATACATATATCAACTTATGAATCGGAAGGGATCAGAAATACTATTCATCTTTTCCACCTCAGTTTCTAACTCGGGAAAAATATGGATGCATCACTGTGTCAGAGGGCATTTTGATCTTGCTTTAAGGCGATTATCTTCAAACCTTTTGGCTAAAATTTATAAATTTACTTCTTCAACTTTAATCAAATCGTGTTATATTAATTCAATACGTTAGTGATATAAATTCTGTACTAATTTTAAAGCGTTTGAGTTGATTGCTTCTTAATTTTGTTTAACATACTTTTAAGGCGAAAGTTGTTCTAGTCATTGCTATTGGAACAGAACTATTCTTTTTGAAAAACATTGTAGATACAAGACTACTATTAATAATTAACATGTTTATTTTGGGCATTTCAACTTAGAATATGTCGACGAATTTCCATTGATAATAATATTAGCATAATAGTTATTGTAGCAAGTCTGCAGCCTTAAAAAGTGGTATATAAAATATAACAAAAACGGCATTAAACACACCAACTGACATCTTCAGTATCGTGAAATTAAACGATGAGGATCTTTCGTTAAATGATGAATCTATTGTACTTATAGGTAAAATATGTACTAGTTCAATGGTTCACGTCTAGCCAGTAAGTATTTCATATATATCCCAACCCCCTCACCTAGAGGTCATGCTTTCGTGCGTATAAAAATTTCGAAGAAAGAAAAGTAAACAAGGTCATCCTACAACTCATTATGTACCTAAATCAAAATAAGGAATGATTTAATAATTAAGACTGACAATTAAAATGTATTTAATATCCGTTAAATAAAAGTGGTGAAAAGATAAATCATCGAAATTAAGAATTACAAATAGAAAAAATTTAAAATTGTATACTTTTTACATGTTGATTGAAATCATCATTCGTTGACTATTTAAATCAATGTTGGTTTATCAAAATTGTTATCAATGGAAATATTAATAAAAACAAAAAGAAATTTATCATAAAAGTAAATTAGGATGAATTTTGTACATTCCCACTGTCCAACAGATGAGTCTTAAATAGGACGAAATGCGCGTCCTGGATTCCACTTGCCAATCACAATCCAACTTATGACTAATAAAAATAAATGTCCATTTTTCGAAACAAATCATTTTTAAAAGTTAAACTTACTTGTTAATTAAAATTTATTGCAGTAAGAAAACAGAAAAAAGAAAAGGACAAAATTTAAATAGTACACTCATGTAATTAGTGATTGTATAATGTTCAATGAAGATTTTAGTGAAATTTAACTTTTAACCATAAGTCAGTCTGTAAGTTAGATTTAGCAGTAATTTGGTTCATTTCAAATGAAGGACTCCTTTCTCTACAAGACATTCATCATAATTAATACTTATTGAAATTTATTGTCTTTCATTTTAATATCTTATAAAAAGAACTGCTTAAAAAGAAACATTAATTTGAAGCGAATAAATAGCCATTTTCATATTCCTTGATTTCTTTATAAATTCAAACAACTCAATGAAAACAAGATATTGTTTGAGTTGGATTGTGACTGACAAAAAGAATCCACGATCCCCGTTTTGTGTTATATGGGACTAGCCTGTTGAAGGTATCTGGATTCAAGTGTTGATGTTCATACTGGAACTTGAACTCAGTTAGTTTCTTGCCAAAGGCCACTACTTCCACGATTAGGCTTTTTGAGTTCAAGTAGCCACACTTGTGCAATAGGTATGTATGTACCCGTGAATTATATCTATATCGAGACCGTCCACGTAGAATGAATGTATGGCAACAGAGACTGATCAAATTCAGTCCACTGACATGTCAGCGGGAAGAACTGAACGTATTTTAATTAAAAAACAGGACAAGCAGATCAAAATTAACTCATGACATTTCTAGGTATCTTTAACAATGGCAGACTGAATATACTAGCATTAATATAATTAGAGGTAAAAATTTGATATACTTTATTTAGTGATGTTTCAGGTGAATGTTTAAAGCAGAAAAAATAAGAATCATGAGTACAATAGTAAACTAGACATGTTATTCAACTTAGTCATCTATATCCTAAAAAACAGTCATGTAGATTAAGATGATGAGATTGTAATTAGTCAGGGAAATGAATAACAGAAATGAACGAGGACGACTATGTTAGTGAGAGAAAAATATAGACAACTCAGTTAAGAAAATTTTCTCCACGACAATATAGTCTACTACAGGTATACACTCGCATATGAAACGATATATATACAAATTGTTAGTCGATACAAAAAGTAGAAAGAAATTACACCATCAAAGTATTTAGAAATTTCAAGTATTAAAACAATCCCGAGATACTTTATTAATGGTTTAAATGATAATGAAATGTTTCAGATGAAAATATTCTGCGGATCTTGAAAATGAAAGATAATTGTCTGCTTCACAGATATAAAGAAGAAACGTGTGCTGATAATAATCATAAAAGTTGAAAGAGGTTTATATAAGAATGTTTAGTACGTATAAGAAAGTAAGGAAGACAACAAGGCAAAGTTAAAGATTACACTCGCTGCTTCTGAGAACGACGATCAGGTTTGGCCTGTCAGATTACTAAAGCTTCCTCAGTTCACAAGTTGGACTTTTTCTGAGCCCAATCATTTTGAAACCTTCAGGATCGTGAGATGTGGGAAACGAGACTAGTGCTGATCAGTTGTGCTTATATTTGGCTGGAAACCTACTTACATGTGTCCTTTAGGAGTGATACTATATAGTGCATTAAAATGCGTTTAGAAAGTGACTGTGTTTTGCGAGTGACATGATAAACTTCACGGAAGTAAGTAAACTTGGAACTGCACATAGATATGGCCCAAATTAAAAATTAATTTTTAACACAACTTAAAATCATATATCAAAAAGAAGAAACATTTCAGTGATTTAAAGGTTAAAATAATGTCTTTAATGATTTTGAAGTGACGAAAAAATGAATTACACAATCACATTAAAAATTATAACAATAAATGGCTGTATAAATAGTCGATGTAACTAAAATGTAATAGTATTCAATTTGCCTGTGTTTATAAGATTATGTTAGGAAAAACAAAAAAATTTATTGTGGTCTAGAAAGGCTTATTCGATGTAAGCAGGTTATATTACCAATGACAATCGCTTCAATAAGACTGAGTAAAATCCGTAGTGGTTGTTTATTAGTGATTTTAAAACGCCTAAATTTCATCCGCTATCTAAATGGCTCCTCTCATTTGAAAATGTGAAAACGATGCCTTTTATGTGGCATGAGTTTCTATAGGTATGTTCAATAAACCTAGAATAAGCCCTTTTCTCAATGCTTTCTAAATAATCACTACCGTTGACATATAAAAATTCATAAATTCATCTAAGAGTGAGGTTGAAAGGGTAGTGATCTTTGTTCGGATGGCTTAAAAGAATCTGAGCCCATATACGAAAATGGAAACATTATCTACAATGAAAAGTTCCAGCGACTGTAAGAAATGCTACATCGAACAAAATGGCTACCCTTTCCATCTTAGTCTGAGGAACACCAACCAGCTGTTAAATGTCATGACGCAGATTTATGTATACTGATGTATATGGATAAATATACACATGAGTTCCATTGTAAAATTGTTGAAGTATTTGTAACAGGAACTAAAACTAATAATTAGGAAATACTTTAGTAGTCGATTACTCTGTTCATATGTCAATAGACAAACACAGAGATTAACACAATTTATCGGTAAACGTGCTTTCCGTCATTTGTAAAGAAATTCTAACAACTCACCTTGTTCTTAACGACGAGCTGATAAAACTGTTCTGGATGATTCTACAAGCTGCGCAGTGCAACAATTCAGCTTAGATAACAAACCTCGTAAATTCTCTTCTTGAATTACAAATCTTTGTTAGCTCACGTTTTGTAAAAGAAAACTAAGTGAGCTGACGGAAAGATATGTTTCACTATCGCGCCGACTCTTTTCTCAGTACTTCCTGAGAAATCAATTGCCTTGAGTGCATGATATAATATAAACTTCTAACTCTGCTAAACAACGTCCTACTACACATTGGTTGTAAGTGGCATTTCATTGTTCCTTCCTGTACATGCTTTTCTAGATGGCTCGATAATATTTTTGCCGTACATTAGGATCTATCAACTAGGTTGATTATCAATCTGTATTTTACCTTCAAACAGCATGTTTTTATAGGTATTAATGAAGTGACTAGTCATTACAATACTAATAATATAATTAACAATGACATACGTGAATTAGTATGTTGTATCCTTTGTTTCACATAACAGTTGTGATTTTTTCTAAGCCATGACATAATCTATGAAGATATGTCCTATTTGTAACTCTACGGTCATTGTATTGGTTCTCTTCTACAACTGGTGGCTGTATTACAAGTGAACTTTTAATTCTGTCTCTGTTTAATGAAATTATTTATAAACAGAATGAATTCACTTTTTCTAAAGATCTTGCTTTGTATTCACTGGTCAATTAACTAATTACTTAAACTATAACTTTGTCGGCATATTTATGAATAATAGTATGTATACTCACTTTTCCTATTTTCCTTATTCAGTAGTATGTATGATCTTTTGTTACACCATGGTTAACAATTTAAGCAAAACATAAACTGAGATGTATCACCTGATCATTTGGTTTACTCTATTGTTAATATATCTTATTTCCATAAGAAACAATAAGTAAATTCCATTACTGTCAACAACAAAAGGAAGAGTAAACATTCATCTACTGAATTACTTAAACGATTACACGTAGTTATGCAATATTTTTTTTAAAATTTAACCTAGTTACAAATTACACTCATAGTGACTACTTATTAGTCAAATGTAATCGAAGTTTTAATAGATGTATTATCGTAGTGACAACCAAATAACTTATATTTCATTAAATTTAACTAATATTTTTCACGTGATCTATGTTATTAATATGATTTGCTCAGAATTTAAATGATATGTGAGATGAATACTACTGTTATTCTCTTATTAATACAGTAAAATATTAACTTAGAATGAATAATTTTTATGAGAATTTGTCAATATATATTTTGAGTGAATATATTGATTGAATTGTGGTAAAAACATCCAGACAGTTGAATATTAAGATGATGAAACATAAAATATGTTTGAAACCTGTTCTTAGATCTTCAGGTAATCGCTGAAAGCTTAAAAATCGGTAGGCGGTTTCAGTATACTATTTAGAAACAGAATATGAAAATTATTCGATAAACCTAAGATACTTTAGAGAGGTGTCACCACATATTATGAACTATTAATATTTGAGTAAATGCATAAACGAGCGAACTCAAATAATTTGAACAGAGAAGATAGAATATAGTTGATTACACGTTGTCAGGTGATGATTAACGAAAACTACGCTTGCTAACATCTACCTGTCGACATTGCCAACAAAGCCAGCCTCAACAACATCAATTATTTATTACGATTGTTTTGTGTAGATTGTTAAATGTTAATTTGATATCACGAATAGGTATAAATTAGACAACCATTGATTACTAGGTAGCGCTAGACAGCTGTTTCATTGTAGTATGAGACCCCAGGAGTATGTGACCATAATTGTATCAATGACCAAACTCAGGACCTTCTGCCTCTTCGGCGATTGCCATACCATTAGATCACTAAGCCGGCTTTCAATGTTTGATACTTTTAGCTCAGTCAATTCATGATATACATCCGCAACCCCATCCACTGTCATCTGTTGTTGGCTGTTTCACACTCGACATGGTCGAGCTCCATTGTGTTCGATCCCAGGTGAGATCGTGAATGCTCACGGCTGAAGAGTCCCGTACCAAGACGAAACAAGCGTTCAGTGTTTCTTGTTAGTTAGTAGTTGTTTGATTTTAGACCACTTCATGATATTAAATTATTAATTAGTCAATTATTATATTAGTTTTTCCTCCAAATATTTTGTTTAACATGATTATTCATTTTTTGATTGTCAGTCATCATAAATGTTGACATGTTTAACTTATACATATGTTCTAATTAAACGTTAAATTGTTCAATAGTCCCCACAAATAGCCTAAAGTTTAATTTGTCATCGTTCTCATTGATAACAGAAAGCAGATAAACACATCAATATGCAAATATGTGTCACTATTTAATCACGTATTATTATATTTTTTCTCCATCTCATTTTCTTTTACATTACGCAAGCGGACGATTGGGTTAATTGATTGACTTTGTATACAACTTTCACCAATCTGCACTGAAGTAGCTGGAATAAGATTGTCGAGCCACACATTAGAACCTCTAAATTTCAGTTGTTGAGATTATTAAATAAATCGACTTTACATGATATACAAGAATGCATTAAGTAAATTTGAATGAAATTTTCAAGTGATACAGACCTTATTACATAATGTATTTATTGAGAAAGGGTTAATGACAATAGTAGTCATATTTATTTGCTGTATTTGCCTCATTTAATAACCTTATTGACTACACTATGTTACATTATTGTCTATAGTTTTATCTTGATGATGAATATAAATACATTTTGATTTATATGACATTGATTTTGATTTCCCTACATTTAGTGAAGTTAGGAAATGAATGAGATCAAAATATTTATCTAACTTTCATTGATGTCTATCTTTGTGGAGTTGTGTTATCAGCTTGATGTACGCTAATTCATTGATTAATAAATGTAATTTGTCAGTTTTCACTCGAATCCTTGTTTGCATATCGATTAACATATTAAGTGAAATTCTATTGTCAAATAATAATTATACATACCTGTATGCTTCCCATATATTTTCAACATTCATTCAGATACATTAACTTACTTTTAACAAAAACATGACAGCCGATAGGAAACAGAGAAGTACAGATTCATTTTTAAAATGATAATGTAAGAGTTTTACTATATTATATAGGAAATTATAATTCTTCTTATTGTCAAGAGGTTAACCCCTACATCTCTAGTCATTGGATAATACCGTGTGAATATCAACAGAAATCATTCATATTCTTTCTCCAACTTAATATCTAAATGATTTTTACACCAAGCAATTACCATTTTCACGTACACAATAGATTTTGTAGGACGTTTAATTGAGTTGACTACTTCATATAATTTTGTCTATTTTATCAAAGGATAGGAATTTTATTGTTTAATGTGCTACCTGATAAAATAATTTCATCCTGTAAATGATTAATTAGCATTCAGCTACTTATAGAAATGAAAAAATCTCATATGATTCATTTTTTTACTACTTACAGATGAATGATTTTGTATTAAAATTTAATTCACAGAGATGTGAAATAGTTTGGCAAGAGGTAACTATCCCTATGACGTTGATTGGAGAAATATATAAATTGTTATTTTGTACTGGTATTGGATAATTCACTAATATGAGGCCATCATTAAATATGGTATTTTGAACAATAACTGACGATTCTGAGATAAGGATCCCACTAAATTCCTTAGTCTCGATCAAGTAGTTCTTATTTATTATAGTTCATTTGTCATAAAAAATAATAGAGAGTGGTTTGACAAAAATATTACTTAACATGTGTTCCTCAGGAGATAAACTTACTGACTTAGAATATGCAGATGATATAGTTCTATTTAGTGAAGATGCTGATAGAATGCGGAATTTTCTGACAACCTTAAACATGAATGTAAGCATGTTTGGGATTCGATTCTCCCCATCCAAATGCAAAATGCTGCTTCAGGACTAACTTAATTCGGCAGCGCAGTTAGTGATAGGGAGCGAAGCAGTTGAATGTGTTAACCGCCTTACTTACCTTGGATGCCTCATTAGTCCTGACGGTCTGGTGTCTGATGAAATTTCGGGTCGTGTACATTAGGCCGCGATCGGCTTTCGCCCATTTGTATCACCTGTGGTGTAGGCGAGACATTTGTTTACTGACGAAAAAACGCGTTTACTGCGCAGCAGTTCGATCCGTTTTACTTTATGGATGTGAAACATGGCCATTAAGGATAAAGGATATTCGTAGGCTTCTAGTATTGGATCATAGATGTCTTCCGAAGCATTGCTCATGTTTGCTGGGACAACCGAGTGAACAATGAGTGGGTTAGGAATAGAGCACTAGGTAAATACAGTAAGTTAGTTGATGAAGTAGTGAATCTTCACCAGCTGAGGTGGTTAAGGACATGTGTCACGTATGCCTGACCACCGTCTACCTCGACGAACAATGTTGTCTGGTGTAGGAGTGGGCTGGAAGAAAACTAGGGGTGGCCAAACGAAAACAGCACCAATCCATGAAGTTATTGATAATTGGGCTGAGCCATGTTAATAGATGTAGACTACCTGGTTGGGGCCCACGCGAATGATCGTAACAAATGGTTAGAGACTTTAGGTGATATGGCTCAAAATCGTTGGCAATGGCGCAGGGGCATCCACTCCTTGTTTTCCTCTAAATACTAGTTTTTGAGCTTTTCATAATTTTCTCTTTACTGGATCACTTTTTTATTTCAAATCTTATCTCTGATCTGTATGCCTTTCGATTAGTAGTTACTCTGTTACTACCTCCCCTACTCTGAGATTTGGTCCGACAATTTAATCTTTATCTGCCAATTGAGGCATGGCAACTTGAACTGATGTACGCATGTACCAAGTTCTACATTGTAACTGACCTGACCTGGACATGTATTCCGTTACCAAAAAAGAAATGTTTCAATCCGTTAAGTTTTCATTATACAAAGTCATTGAAAGATTTAATGGAACTGACTTTGAAAGATGGAATAAATTTGGATTCGATGTTAATTCAGACCAAGAAAGCACACATTGAGTTCAGCAAGAATTCAAGATTATAATTGTGACGAAAGGATACACTTCATGCTGATGATAAAAATTTTAGGAGGAATTTTTTAGCAGAACATAACAGTTATAAATGTCAATAAGACTCATACGGTCTTTGAATTTACTAGTAATGGTTAATACGTAAATAGCATATCAATACTCTTTGTCGAAAGGTTGCATAGGTTCCTAAAAGTGAACACATATGTCAGGAAAGATTATCTGAACTACATAACGCAATTCATTTGCATAGTTTCATTCATAGTTAATGCTAAATATTTATCATTTGTATGTTGCAACGACAGTACAGGTATCGAAACGAAGAATAAGAACTTCGCAATTTATTAATATTGTCACTATAATTTCAATAAGTTTTGTATCTCCAAAACTAGCGAAAGATAGTATTCAAAGAATAAAGTTGCAAACTCAACAATAATCTATCAACTCAGCTAGGAAAATCGAAATCGCAAAACCATCAAGTATTTATCTCGGTTTACAACTAATATTCTATTAGCATAACGAAGTGAACAAAGTTATGATCGATACGCTCATACAAGTGGGTGCATTGCGTTATCTGTATGCTAATGTAAACAAGTATCCGTTAGGGTTAAAATGTGAAAAAAGAACTATAAGTGGTTGGCAGTATAAATAAGATTAGAGCAGTTTCATCTAACTTTACAAAAGCCTAAATGTTTTACTTATAGAAAAAACTTTGAAAACTTTTCTTATTATTCCTGTTCACATAAGGAACATTTGGTTAGATATTCTACTAAACCTACAGAATAGCTATTGAGCACTTTTAACTGGACACTTAAAGCTTATATTCTAACCTCATCTGCATGTAACAATATCCCGCCAGAACCCAATATTATTTCTGATTCTTTCTCAGCGTTACATACTAACACCATCAATAAATTATTCACCAAATTATTTCACTATGGCTTGTTTCCGGTTCCTAGATATACTTTGTAATAATTACACAGATGACTGTAGTGTAGTATGAAAAAATTTATTATGGAACTCTAGACCCGAGTATCGTGTTATTTGACACCCATCCTCAAGATAAGCTTGATGGAACTAACGCTTCCTCCGGAATTTGTATTTAATTTTACAGTAATAAATATTATGGCTATATTTTATCGTTTAAGGTAAATAGTTAATTTGCGGAGATTTGATTATCATTCTGGACAATACTACAAACGTTTAATTCATGTGAAATTGGATTGTTTAATTATCCTACATGTGTTAAATTACCCTATTTTAGTTAATAATAAATCGCTTCCAGAACAGACTGAGTTTAAACTTGTAGAATAATTAATCCGTTCGTTTACTTTCACGCAGATCATAAGATAATACTTTTGTTCAGAATGATAATTAAATCACACTAGATAGAACAAGGAACACAAGATAAACGTAAATATCCACCTGAGGAAAAATTCTAATTCATCCTTTCATAATAACGATTATAATTATTATTTTCCTTACGGGAATCTCAGTAAAACACTTTTTCATCATTTAATTTGCATTGTGACTGGCAAGTGGAATCCAGGACGCGCGTTTCGTCCTATTTGGGACTCATCGGCTGGATGTACCTGCATCCCAATGTTGATGTTCATCCAGCCGATGAGTCCCAAATAGGACGAAACGCGCGTCCTGGATTCCACTTGCCAGTCACAATACAAATTAAATGATAATTACGAATAATCGCTATATCGAGGCGATCCGCACAGGATGCACATATAGCAACAGTGACTGACCAGCTTCAGTCTATAACAAATCAATGGGAATATACAAATTCATTCTACTACTTTTTCATCATGTTTTAAAATCATGTGGTCATTAGTGCTACTGATTAAAACAAGCTACTAAACAATAACATTTTTAACAAATTATTTAAAATTTGGCTTTTGTTTACATCCTACTAATTAATGTATAAAATTGACTATTATCGAGATGATCATGACATTACAAGTATAAGAGGCTGACTAAGTATTCAAACATGTCAAGGTCTACATTATTGTTTGAATGCATAGAATTATGTACTGCTTTAATGAGTTATGCTTGTTCTAATGTTCTGATTTTTACACAGTTGATTGCATCTCGATTAATTCTACTGTTGCATATCTATTAGCTACAAAGCTATGTTCTGATGTTAGAAGAAATTTTAGTTGTGATCATGTTGAAAAAGAGTTGGAAATCAGAATAATGTTGTGGCCAAAATACTTAGTGACTGATTTTTTAATTGGTTGCTTTAAGTATGTGAAATCTATTTTGTCAGTCTAAAATGATTCAACACTACAGAACAATATTTCAGTCTTGTTTGAATTAACCATTCAATTATAAAAATGTCAACTCGTTTAATCGACACGGATCGGCTGTAAAATGTAAATAGTATTAATGCCAAGAAGGGTTAGCAAAATTATTTATCTACAAAGATTCGTTTAGTACACACCGTTAAGCCTAATCGAGGTATACTAACAAAAAATAGATAAGCATATCTTCGTTGTCATAGTTAAGTGATTAAATTTACCGGCTTTCATGTTACTCAGAATATGATGTAACATGGTTTGACATCGTCATATCGCTTAATTTATTGTGTTAATAATTATTTACCCACCAACTGTAAACCTAAAATCCACTGAACTTATTTTTTTCTACATTTGCGACTCCTCAAAGTCAAATATCTACTGCTTATCTGATGAATGAACCAATGGTTTACGGGTCTTTGGTTGAACAAAGTGTAAAGGATACTACTTTTAAGGTTTTCTAGTGAAGATAAAGCACACTAGGGAAGGCTCATCAGGGTGACGATTTACACCGATGGGTCACCGTTGGGTGCCAACATTTCGGCCCTGAACTGATGCAACACTGCTTCCCTATCCACCGGACTGTCGAAATCGGATGCCAGCCCGGCCACAAAGTCTTCCCACACTACCCCATTACCGGGAAGCTCCACGTCACCGAACGCCGCCTTTTCACGCCCTCGCAGCAGAGTTTCAAGGACTCCCACCTTCACCCGCGCATACCGATTATCTCCGCGGTGGCTTTGAATTGTCGCAGGAATGCCTAAACATCCCCATCCTCGAATGGTTGTGGCCACATCACCTTCTTCTAGTCCAGAGGCAGAGTAACCAAATGTGAGAAAACCACTTGGACAAAGAAGTTATTTATTTGGTGAAAACAGAGAACGTAATAAATATTATATACATTACTTTTAATTATCAACTTGCACATCCCTCGTGTTCCCTTAGTTGTCCTCATTTCTTTTTTTGTATTCTAATCATGCTTTGCTTCTTTCCACCTTATCTCATAGCTGTTTACTGATTTTTTCCACTTCCATGAGACGTTCTGCTACCTACTACTTATGGACGACCTTCTGAGTAGTATCCACCACTAAAGTATCACTGAGACGCTGCTAAGGAATCTTTGTTTTTTTACGTTTTTCATCTAATCATAGTAGTAATTGCTATTATGCTTCATTTGTTTGAGCTACATCCTTAATGCTATCTCAATAAATACACAAGAATCCCTAAGTTCTAAACATTATTTGCTTTTCATTAATTCAAGTTTAGCCAAGCCCATACAAATTATTCAGTCACTATTTTTATGAAAAATCAAATAGTCGTTCTCTTAATTAATTCTGATTAAAGGATACTTTTGATAAGTGTAGTGGGTGGATATGCTAAGTTTTGTATCAAAATTATTTTTCCAACTGTCTGAAATTTCAATCACAACATAAATAAAATCAGTTGCATAACATTTATTCTTACCTTAACAGTAAAACAAATCCATAAATTATATCCCTTTATTGATTACTTTATTAATAGTCGATATCCAATTTATCATTTTTCTGTCTATTGACTTAACATTGAAACGGAGAGTGTATTTCTTAAAAACTTGTTAGGGTTGCCACTTCATTCCTCTCACACACACACACCCCACCTACCTCCTACAAAAAATACACTTAGTCAAAAAATAAGCGAAAGACATTGTATTAACTTTTCGCTGCAAGTTTTATTTGTTAAGCCTTTATCATAGTTCGCTAGTGCCTAACTTCTCAAGATAATTCCTTGAGTTTTAGTGGGGAGATGTGACTAGTGAATGTCAACCATGTCGAGTGTGAGGCCGTTACTCACCGATGTCAGTGGATGAGGTCGCTCAAACGTATCCTGAGTTGACTAGGTTAGAAATATCAACTGTTGAAAGCCGATTCAGAAGTCTAATGACAAAGTGTTCACTGCAGAGCCAGAAGGTCATGAGTTCGGTCCATGATGGAAACGTGAATGCGCATCGCTGGAATCCCATACTAAGACAAAACATCTGTCTAGTGCTTCGCGAGGATCGTTAGTTGTTTAATTCGGACCATTTCGTGATATCAAATAAACATTCTTATAATTCAGTGTGGATTGATTTCATCTAATTTAAGAGTTGCTTAGAATATAAATGAAGTTTAATAACTTACCCAATGTAATATTGTGCCCAAAATAGAGATTGACGTGTACTTTTTATAGACTTTATTCAGTTGATGAATTCTTTAATCACTGAAAAATTAATGTATTTATTCATGAATGATTGAAATGAGGAACAAAGTCAAATTCGAATACATCCTGGATTGTTTGGCTAATCAATCTTGTGTTTTCAATGCCGACTTGGAACCAGTCAATATTGGGGCAAATCTACTGACATAAACTAATCAGTTTTATCATTATCAGTAGCTGCACTAGTTTGAAAAAAGCCGCTGTCCATAAGTGGTCGATATGAAAAATAAATCACAACTCCTCTATTGAAACATTTTATCCAGAGGTGAATATAAAATATATCATGATACTTAGTTCGATCCAGGTATAAATGTATAATGCAGGTGCTTGGTCAATCCAACTAGGTAAACTAGATGATATGTAATGATAATTCTTGTAACTGATAAGTATATATTAGATAGCTAAAATTATTCGAACGATGGTCACAAAGATTTCGAACTGTATATAATTATTTATATAAATGATTTTGTTTCCTTTAATTCCCAGTAGACGGGAAACCAAAGTTTCAAAATGTCACTACAGATTACATGTCAAGTTTTTCTACTCTGCTTCTGTTAATGTAAACATCACAACTAATTAGATGTAAATGTACCGCCAGTTAAAATTGAATGTATTCTGATAAATATCAGATTTAGAACAGATTTCTTAAAGAATACAGAACTAGGTTTTTGTGCATTATTACATATTACCACTGGACAATCTATCTGAAACCTAAACTTGAATAAGAAATACACATATAGCGTTTATCTTATCATACATAAGTATGTTTTTCTCAATTTTTGAACTTTGAAAGTGTAAACATTTATCATTACTCAACATTGATTTAAATAATCTGCAATATGATGAAAATAAAGCATATGAAATAAAAAAAACTGAACATTTTTCTAGGATTAACTTGTATTTTCCTGTTGATTTGTTATGGACTGAAGCTGGCCAGTCTCTGTTGCTATATGTGCATTCTGATAGGGTTACCTCGATATAGCGATTATTCACAAGTATTATTTTAAGCTGGATTGTGACTGGCAAGTGGATTTCAGAACGCTCGTCTTGTCCTATTTAGGGCTCGTCGTTTCGTATAAAACGGACTGGGTTCGAATCCCACTATGGACATCAACATTGGGATGCAGGTACACCCAGTCTCAAATAGGACGAAACGCGCATCCAGGATTCCACCAGCTAGTCACAATCTAACTTAAAATGAACATTTTTTGTTTATTTTCATCACAGACTGATGTCAATAAGTTACCGATGAAGACCAGGAAATATTGAACAGCTAGTCTGTCCCAGTATAAGACTCCTTAAAAGTGCATACCTACAAACCCCCTTCTCATAGAGAAGAGCACTAGGGATCATGAATCGTTGAGGGGAAGTTGAAACCATTAGCACTACTAAATCACATCAATCAAAGTATAATAATCATTATCAGTACTTACTAACATCAAGAGAAAAACTATGACTAATGGAGTTCAGATAAACCAAAAGTGAGGAATTCATCGTCAGTGACATTCGATAATCGTCGCACTATATCACAAGTCGATTGAAATAAAAACTCTATCATTCTACGCCGACTCGGTGACGTTGATGTCTACACATTTTTCAAGAAGCCGCATGGTGCAGCGTTGAGGATATTCACTGCTGAGAAGCTCTATATTAGGATGAAAAAACTGTCTAATATTCCTTGGTTTTCAATAGCACCTAACCAACATGCATACAAATAACAAAATGAAATCTAATCTTCACGAAATGCCACCACCTTATGTAAATTGAATATTATCATTACAGCAGTATACAAATAATCTTTTTTTTGTACATAGTACTAAAGGGGATTGATATATTAAATTTATTCATTTTCTTACTACATTTACACCTGAAACGTATTATCGAATTATCCTTATCTTCTTCTTATTCAACATTAGATGATAAATAACATCAAATAAATACACCAGATGAATTTCGTTTACAAATACGTTAATATAAAATGTTTGTTTGATTTATACGTAATAATTTTTTTCTGTAATTAAGCGTTGGCTAATCATGAAAATCATTGAAAAAAACTGAAAACGTTTTAACGAAGAATATCCTTTTCTATAAATTCTCATCAAGTTCTACAATTATGAATTCAAAATTAACGATAACAAAAATAGTCAATTCTGAGGCAGATACAACATCATTAAGATATCATAGATTACAACACATGAAATTGTGATTATGGCTTAAATGTCGATTGTTAATGTTGAAATAATAATTATCATATAACTTGTTTAACTTGAAAATTTATACAATTTGAGTAGTTTACTGAATTCGTCACAGACTGATGTTGATAGGGTACCGACTAAAGCCAAGGAGGTATTGGACAGTCGTTTCGTTCTAGTACAGGGACTCCTCAGCAGTGTGTATGCTACATTCCACCCCAGAGGCTTTAGGTTGAAAAACACCTAATCATGTGGATTATTGGATCAACATCTAATGATAGAATTCCCACTTCCACCACTTTGTGATATGAAGTGCACTATTGAATAGTCCCATACTGGGGCGAGACAACTGTCCAGTGGTCCCTGGTTTGCGATAGTATTCTGCTAATATGAATTTGTGATGAATTCTACCAACTAAACTTAATACTCTACAAACTACCACACTTCGATAATCAGAATCATAAGATTATCAAACAAATATGTAGGTGTTTTTGGGTGAATAGCGGGGAAGATGGGGGAGTGACAAAATTACAGTTGAATCAAGTGTTATTAATTAGTGACTCAATTATGCACAAAAATGATGTCACTTAAGTATAAATTTTTAATATGGGAAGGGGAGGGAGGTGAATAACAATTAAAATCCTTCACAAGGAAAACAAGAAAAAGAATTATAATCAATTCAGTTGTTTGGGTTTCATAACTGTTACGTCATTTAATTAATGATATAAATTAAATAATAAATAGAAGAGTATCATGGGTGAAATTCGAATTCACTATAAGTATTCATGATTACTAATAACAATTGTAATGATAATAGTAATGATAATATTGCTCAGTTTACAACAATATTTTCCTGGAAACTATGTTTTCCAAATAACAACCAGTAACTAGCAGAACATAATTTCTAGAAACATTTCAAAAATATCGTATTAATTCAGTAAGAAGTATAATGGCGTTTATATGACAACTAACGACGGAATTATTTGTTCCCTTTTCTTGAAATGGTAGTTGAATAAACAACATTATTATTCAGTACAACTATATTGTAAGTGAAATGGTTAAAAGTAAACATCTACTTCTTTTCGATGAAATTCAAATTCTACAAGCAGCCAATCTTCAACAAGTTTATAGATATATAACATACTTCTGCCTTGATTAAGGTTGAGCATTATTTGTTGACTCTCCTAAGTTTTTATACTACCTATATAGCATTTTATCTAGATATACTAAGTGAATGAATCTTGAACATATTAATTATTTGTCAGACTTGATTCAGTCATTTGAATTAATACGTTTCATTATGATGATGGATATACAATCTATGATTCGTCGGTTTTTTGTGGATTGCTCCAATGCCAACTATTAGATATGCTAAAGTATAATATTCTAATTTTTGTTGCCTAGATCAACAATAACAACTAGATATGGGAGAATGTCAGGCTTACCAGTTATATCTTGATCATCAATCAATGTACCAAAATTTCGAACACTAAGTCCCAAGTTAGGATTTCGCCACCCCCATCCGTTAATTTTCTCAGCAAGTAAAAAAGCCATTTTACCAAATGTAAATTGCTGAATCCACCCCACCCCCACCCGAACATTAACACATCACTAGCAATGTTTATATAAATATCATTCCTGGTTATTATATATATATATATATATATATATATATATATATATATATATTAACAAGCACTCATACTTCGTTACATCCTTCATCAATACCTCAAGTTTTTCATTCATTGACTGCGGTGGAACCAGTCTTCAAATATCATTGTCGAACTTAAATTAGCACATATTCCGATGTGCTTACATATCTTCGTTAATTTCCATCCTAGAATCAGATTGTCTTGTATTCACTGACGTTAACTTTGTGACTCATTTTCGGTCTTTGTTTTTTATATATGTACAGGTTATTAAGTATTTTACTATTCTGTTACTAAGGTCTTATTTGAAATTATAATCTAGATTCATTATGAATGTTAATTTTTAACGAATGACCGAACAGTATTTTGAAAATGAAGCCGTCAGTTAACTAGAATCATGGAATCTAATAACTGAATCGATTATAAAAGTCATTACTCAAATTATTTTGTATTTACCGGATGTTTACGAGTTAGTGTAACAGTACTATATTTAGAAACAAATCCAAAACCTGTAAGATTTTCATTACAATATACTGCTTTTAGATAAATTTGATGTTTAATTCTTAAGTTGAAACAGCTAGGTTGTGTGAAACTGAATTATTGCTCAAAGCGAATGCGCATAAATTTGACATCATGAATTGAACCAGGTTAGACAACCAGTGAAAACTAGGATATCTGTTTCATCCTAGTATAAGTCTCCTCAGTAGTTTTTGTCATTGGCTCTCTCTCTAGGAGAATCAAGCCCATAACTTTGGATTTATAACTACTAAGGCTTAACCGTTAAATTACTGAACCAGCATTTAATAGTAAATGTTTATAAATTCCTCCAGTTAGCAAAGTGATTGGTTTTCAATAAATATCTAACTCAAGTCACTTCGTGATATTGAACCTAGATCCAACAATCTCCACAACATCCAGTTACAATGAAACGATACAATATGTGAATACATCTTCGAAACTTTATTAAATATTGTCACAAATCTTAGAAGTTAAAATTTGCGTAGATATTATCAAATAGATTGCATTTCATAATAAGAAAGATACTAGAATTAATTTACTCTTTTGATTTGAGTAGTCTTTACTCATCTAGTCTAGGCAACCAATATCTGATGCAACTGTTTTTCATTTCGACTTACTAGTATGTGTATATTCAATACTGTTACGTTTTTTTTGCCCTTAATATCTATCCAAATCAATAAAACCACGAAACTCATTTGGTTAAAACTAAGCAGTAAATAACAATATAAAAAAGCTCACTAATTCAAACGTATGTGACACTAGCTATTCAAGCTGATCTTTGTGCTTACTATTTTGTATGTCAATATGTTACTATGTAATGAAAAAAATTTTATTACTTCGCGTTACCATCTTTCAATATTGAGTATTATGGTACACTTGAGTTATTATCTCGCTTTCACTGGCCGTTGTTAGTCGATCGATTTATATTATTGTAAACACCATATTAATCATCGTTTTGTTTCACATGTTAACAAATAAGATGCTTTAATAATAAATCCTAAACTATTGTTGATAACAGTAGAATAAACAACCTAGTCGAAAATGTGTAGGTTCACAATTTCTCACAGAGCAACTATATACAAAGTTTCAAGTTAATGGATGTATGTGTCCACGCTTATCATAACCCAATAAATTATCCACTGTTGAGTAGCTTTAATTACTCACAAGTTCTAAAGTCATTTAAATAACTTATTTTGCTTTGGTTGTGTCAATTGACTTACAATACCAACAGGTATCTAAAAAGAGGATCAGTGTCCGTATTACGGAGGTTGATCTCAAAGAAATATTTCTAAAATATAAAATTAGCGTTCTTTTACGTTAGCACATTCTACAGATAGGAGCGATGAGTTCACCTATTGATAATATCTTAACAAAATCTTTCTTCGCAAAATTATGAAATTAGCCCCATAAGAAGGTTATTGATAAGCTCCACTTTTACTGTCGATGATATTTTCTCTATCGCCGATCCGAGTATTTCAGTGAAGCACTATTAAGTTGGTTTAACAATGTATGCTTTCATTTGTGAAAACAAACACCACAATGAATTACAATTCTTCGACATTTGATTAAACAAATAAGAAGATGGATCAGCAGGGTGGAAGCGTTTAAATAAAAAAATTTCACTATGAGTGCACTTAGTTATGTAATTCCAAGTCTGTAGGAAAGAAAACGATCTTGTCAGACGCTCTATATGCAAAGTAAAGAAGATCTACTCAGATGACACCATGAAAAAGGAACTATAGCTTATCCAAAATTTACTAACCCAATAGGTCACCCAAGCTTTTCTCGAAAAAGCAGACGTATTCAGGAACCAAGAAGTTTGAGATATGAATCGCCTAAAGGGAGCTAGGTGAGGCTGGAGATAATGTTTATGATAGACTAGCGAAGGTGGGTAAGAGTACTTTTCACACAGTAAAACTATGTTTGTAATTTTGTTATTTCATAAGTGGTGTTTGCTAGAAGGAAAAATAAGTGGCTTTAATTCTCCACAACCATTTTAGGTTGCTATCATGCAGTAAGCTACATAGGACCTGCTACCAGGATATTTAGTCAACAAATAAATAAATACTTTCTAGCGTAGAATGGTAAAAGTCAAAAAAAGTTCATTAGTTGCTCACTTTTACTATATTTGGTGGTTAGCGCTTATGTAGTAGAAAAAATTAAACTATTTACAGTGATACATTTTTTACTAATACACTGTCCCAACAGGGTCTGAATTCGTTTATTACACACAACGACAACTACTTGGTGTTAAGCCAACATCCTTAGCTTATGCGTTCAGAAGAAAATTGTTATATTTGTAAATCTTCCTTGAACAAATGAGACATAGCAAACGATTCCAGATATTTTGAAGATTATTTTGCACTTATAAGATTCAGCAACAGCTACTTCCGTTTATAAGTGACAACAATTATTTTATATACAGAACACTAGTGAATAATAATACAACTATGGTACTCATATTCATTTGACATGATTAAAAGGCAGCTGAAAAAAAGGCTACAGCAGTAGTTTACGGTTTTTAGTAGCCAAATATGCAACATAATCTAAGGAAACTTTTATCAGTGACCAATAATGATGAAAGATTTTCTAACAAGCTATCTCGTGAATTCGTTAGGGATTCGCTTTAGTAATTAAGAGAATCGTGATTTTATCATTAGTGAACTGTTCCGCTTCAGTTATCGGAGGACGGAAATATGAATTTATATAACACTATCTAAATATTATCAACGCTTGGAGCAACATTCGCTCTCAAGTTTCACCTTATCGTAATGAAAAAATGAAGTTGAGGAATAAGAAACCTTTAAACTTGTTCACGAAGTATGCAGTTATTAAACACATTTCCCAACTCATGTACCAATCAGTATGTAACATTTATTTAGTTCTTATAGGTGACCATATACAATTTATGTTTTATCTATGGTCTATCTTTAAATAAGCGATGACAAATAAGCGTAGTTGTATACTGAAAACAACATAATTCTTTAAAAAGTGTCATATGTATATCCCCGCTATAATACTGTAGTCATAATAACCATTTGAATTACTGTATTTACTAAAGCTTACATGCTTCACTAAACATACATTGGATTTAAGCGTTAAATTCAAATACAAAACCAAAACACTTAAACTTCTCTTAACTGTTGTATGTTATAGTTAGCTAGTGTAGACAATGGTCAACTATTCACATATTTCTTTCTTTTTTTGATGTTGACATTATTCTATCCTCCTTGTAATTTAAACTGGAACCAAATTCTTGATCTTGATATCATCTACTGAAGAATAAAATGAAATGTTAATCAACGAAGAAAAAAACACGTCAATGAATTTGTTTTATCAAGTTAAACCTCATAGTTTAATTTTTTTTTAATTTATATATTTCTTTAACTTGATTCTATCTGTTGACAAAATAAAATCATGATGAAAACAACAAGAAAGTGAGAAAATCCAACGAAATGAACACTTCAGTAGATGATGACATCCATCACAAATTATACAGATGATAAATAACAACCTATCAACAGATAGATAGAAATAAAACTCATCATCTAAGATGAATAGATTATAAATGGTGATATAATTAAACAGTGAATATATATATGTAACAATTTGAACAGTAATTTGTAGATGATGAAAACTAAAAGAAGTATGAGTAGTTGTTTACAGAAATGTTAAACTGAATTTTCTAAACTAATCCAATCACTAATAAACTACTGTACCAAGAAAATGTTTAATTCATACTATGGGCAATAGAAATCTACAACTATGATTTCGCCAACCGTTGAAACTTGTATATGTCAGTAAAGTTATGTCTTAACTAATAATATTGCTGTATTCTGAAGAATTCCTCTATAACACATTTGAAAATATCTTTGATTTGGTAAATTGTGCAAGATGCTTTTACCACAGTGTTATATTTCATAATCCTTTGGCACTAATACATTTACAAAGCCTAAAACTCTATTAAAACTACGATAAGGTGTAATTAGAATAAGCTTGTATCTTCTCGTTGATTTGTAAAGGACTGAAATTGGTCACTCTCTGTTGCCTGAGCGAATCACCTTGATATAACAATAGTACACAAGCGGACTGAGTTCGAATCTCAGTGTGAACATCAACACTGGGATGCAGGTACATTCAGCCGATGAGTCCCAAATAGGACGAAACGCGCGTCATGGGTTCCACTTGCAGTCACGATTTAACTTAACAAAAATATAATGTACATTTTACAAGATATAATAGGGTTTTTATCAGAAAACAAAGTAACTAAAATACTTACATATAAATTTATAAGAACTCTTGGATACAGACAGCTGATGAACCTGTCTATATGGTGATTTCTTGAAACGTTGTGTATACACACATCCTTTCAAAAAATTGAACAAATTCATGCCTATGAAATGCTAAGAATGGGTGTACTTTTACCATTATGGTTTTAGTGAATTGTTTCAATAAGACTATTAATTTTTTATTATTTGATAAGAATGATAGTTTATGAAGAGATCACTGACATATAGGGAGCTGTTTGTATTTACTTCATTCAGTACATTTAATAAAATCATGTGGTAATATAATTTTATTTATTTAAGGATTAAAATTATTAATAAATGCTCCTCAGTCATTGTTTTATTCGTTCTGATCACCAGTTACAATTATGATTCTTAGTGCAATTACATACTTGTCGAATATTTTCATCGTTTTACAGATTACGAAATCACAGCTGATTACGTTACGTTTACTTTGTGAATATCTTGAAGCAAATTACTTTTCGAAATACGTACTAAGGCGTGTGTTCTAATCTACTCATAAATATACATAATGAAAAATGGCAAAAGCAGTAAGTGTGGGATTGTAGACAAACGAATGTTAACTATGCGTTAAATCGCATCCTTCAAGTACAATTAATTATTCTTATAAGTTTCTAAGTATGATCTTTAAAACATTCTATTATACGACAATGGGACTGAATTAAGTAAATGTTCAAAAATTTAACATTTTTATACTAAGTAAACTAGGCAGTTGTATTTTAAGCAAATCAGCTTCGTTTGAATTTTGACTCTTTCTATAGTTATTAATTTGTTTCCTTATAATAATGGAGAGGGCTCTACAAATAAGGAAGGACTTAAAGCCATAAAGAATAATGGATAACGCAAAGTGTATACTGCCAGTATAACAAACCAAGACACAACTCAAAAGAATGGATTAGACTTTGTAACATGCAAGACTTGATGACTGTATTTGTTAATTAACCTAAACAACAAACCATGAAATAATTTGTTCACTAAACGGTTACACAAAGATTATAAATATCAAACAGTCAGACATTTTGCAAATGAAAGTACCATTCACTACAAGGAAGCAATAAACAAAACTCAAGTGGATGCATGACATAACACGGCGCCCATTATGGCTTAGGTATTTAGCAATAATGATGAACAACCCGTCATTAGTAAAAGAAGTTGGTTTGTTGTCCTTATTTATAGCGTAATTTCAATTTCACATCCAGGTTGATTACAGTTGTACTTTTACTTTTTTTTAAGAGTTTCATTTCAGTCTTCTACTTTAGGGACTGGCTTGAATTTACTTTATTATTTTGGAAATATTTCTTTGTTAGCTGTACGTTACGTTTCTCAGATTTTCATAATGGTTCTATTGTGGTTAATTCCCTGTGATGTGAAGCTACCAGATAGGTTGAATAATGAATATAAATATATAAAAAGATTACAGTCTGAAATAAAAAATTAATCAAAAATTGATCGTAATATCTGGTCAGAAATTATCCTCTTCGTTAAGTTGTTACTGTTGAAGTTCACACTTATCCGGAGTGAGACAGCTATCATCAATGAAAAAGTATGTCTGTTTTTAAAATTACAATTACCCAATAACAATAATAAACATGTATCAGTCAGGAGTGTTGTTACATTTATTCATTAACAGTTCATCTGTTATTCTGCAAATTAAATCAATTGTCGACAAATGTATCTTAGTTATCAAACAACAGACAGATATATAATTTCAGATTATTGTTTATCTTCTATTACGTCTTATTTTCACTCATCTCTTTAATTAAAGACTACTATGCATAATCAATATTGATTCTTAGGATAGAAGAATTTATACATTGCTTATATTAAAACGCATATCCTTCATTTTATTTCCTAGTTACAATGTAACTTTAATCATATTTGTGGTATAATACTGTAACGGGGCACTCCGCTCAAGATGAAAATATGACGACAGAAAATGATCATTTCCAGCCCTCAACAACATCAACGAGATGATGCAAATACATTTCAGCTATATATTTTAGTAATAGTAATAGCCATTTCACACCCACTTAAAACTTAAGCATTTGTATAATTGCAGTATAACTTTTTGTGGTAAAATCAATATCTCGTCTTATGGCGTTGATAATTTAGCCATTTATCAGCTTATAGGTTTATGAACTCGTCTTTGAGGTTAACCTTTAGCACCAGACTATTTAAACTACCGGTTTGTTTAAATCAAAGTAAGCTATGCAGGTTTCAAACGAGTAACTTATCTTCAGAAATAGTGATTTATTCATAGTACGACGGTTCCATTATGCAATAGCGTGCTAGTGAAACGAACTGAATCTACTTTGTATATATATGTATATATATACCGCTTTGTTATAATAAATATTCTAGTTGGACGACCAGTATGTCGTTAAAACATATCCATAGTTTGTAGAAAACAAATTTTAGTTTTATTTCAATTTATCTCTCGATATGAAGACTACGAATAACAAAATATTATTCAATAGATAAAAATGTTTATTACACTTCCCCGAAACGCCTACAAAGTATAAATTTTTATCAGAGTACTTTTGAAATGCATCAAAATACTTTATGAAATCTGCCTAATATTCATACATGATCAAAGTGATTACATTGTATGTAAAAATGGCTAACTTTATCGATTACTAGATATTTGGAAAAGACTGATACTTCTGATTTGGTGACTGTTAACTAATAGTTTCACTGTGATTCTCTCAATTGAAGGTACTTACAAACACTGTATTTTTTGCTTAGTAAGCTTAAACATATATCACCACCTCTATTTATAAACAATTTTTGAACTTGGATTTCAACTACATTAGTATACTTTTAAAATTACTCAAGCCGTGATACGTCTGGAACTCCAAACAGTACGATCAACGGCTAAACAAATTATTGATGAAATCTAATTAACACCGATTCGGCAACCACAAACCGTAAAAACAATTGATCGATACCCATAAGTCTACTGTGAACACGCTAGTCCCAAGCCTGGTAGAAGAGTACAAGATAACTAAGCCAACAACTAGAGTCAGTTTACATTTCACTCCTTCACTTATATACAAACAAAACCTGACCCCTTAGGACTATTTAGGAAAATAACATTGATTCATAAAAAGTGCAATAATGACAAAAAACTAGGGAGCAGGTAAACAGTTAATTACTTGTAGTTTGTGAATGAAAAATGATATAGTAACAGTTAATATGTCTTACTGGAGGTTAAAGCAAGAATAACATAGTAGTATTAGAATTAAAATGTTCATTTTGCATGCAACCAAAATGAATAAAATGGTTCTGAAAGTTAATTGTCCTCCACAAATCACTTGATCCATCAAAATTCAATCAAATAAATCGTACACACAAACAACAACAGTTAACTTTAAGTTGAAATCGTGACTGGCAAGCGCAATCAAGAACGTGAGTTTCGTTCTATTTGAGACTCGTCGGATGGATGTGCCTGCATCCCGGGAACGTATAAATTCATCCTAACAACATTAGACTGTAATTATTACCTACTCAAATTTAAATTGTAGTTTTATGGATAAATAAATATGCGTGAATATCAACAATCTATCAACAATCTTCTTACAAGTTAACCTTAATCTATTTGACAACTAGAACAGATTCTTATCATTCTAGATTATTGTCTTTTGTGCATAAATAACTGTCTCTTGACTCTCTTATTTAAGCTCACTTTACTTATTTGAATCTCTGTTAAAACTTCTATCTTGAATATTTTATTCTTATAAAGGATACATCGAATAATCATTACAATATAGAACTTTTATAGTAAAGTATGTTTTTATTTTGTTAAAGATGAAAAAAAATCTTCCTGTTTATGTATTTGTTAAGTATTTCAGACAAGAAAATCAAGTTAAATCCCTTATTATACTTGTAACTAGAAGAATAATTTGTTTTTTGTTTATGCAAGTTTATTGTGGAGGTTTATTCAAAGAATTTCTACGAGAAAATGTTTAATAAGAAAGAAAAGAACGTTTAAATTGTTGAAACAGATATGTATATTTCATTATGAGAAATATTTAAAATATAAAAAGAGAGTTTTTTGAATCCTTTTTAAAATATAACTTTATTTCACTGAATGTGTCACACATTGATGTTGGTAAGGTACCATTGAAAACAAGGGAGCATTAGATAGATGTTTCGTCTTTGTATGCAACTTCTCAGCAGTGCCCATCTCAGATTCTTCATCAGACGCTTCAGGTTAACGGTGAGTGCCTAATCATTTGCACCACTGGGTCGGCATCCAATGGTAGAATTCCCACTTCCATCAATTTGCAATATAGAGCCAAGATCATCCGTTGTCATTAGTGATAACTGTTTCACTCGTGACAAGTCTGAACTCAACCAGTCACGATTTCTCACTAGAGCTTCAGAAACATCCTGGAGTTAGTCACTGGTGAGCTGATTATTGTAACTGAAATGAAATGGTTTGTGGAGATTGGTACTAGGTATAGTCCATAATTCTTTTAAAGAGTGTGCACTACTAAAGAGTTCCACACTAGAACGAAGTAGCTGTCTGGTGTCCCTTGGTTTTTAATGGTACTCTGCCTGCATCAAACTGTGGCGAAATTAATCAACTAAACTTAATACTAATCTCCATGAAACCTTCTCAATTCGATTAAAATATAATTTATTGTTTCTAATGTTACTACTGATATTTTTCAAGAATGTCAGTAGTCGTATACACCTTTATAATTTACATTGGTAAAAATTAAAAAGTAATTTAATTACGCAATACAGAATATAAATTGACTCTGTTTTTTATAAAACCTCATTTTAGTTACTCCAAATCAGCTCAGAACATTTTAAACGGCCTAACAGGAAAGTTCAGAAGACAAGAGTAAACTAAGTTCCCGTGGTACACAGGCTTTTTAATAGGGTTGTTAAGGTCTTAAAATTGAATGTAAAGACTACAGTTCACGACTTGTTCGAAAAATCTCCCACACTTGGACCTGTCTTTTCATGAGGTCGTGAGATGTCAACTATTTTTGTCCAAAATGCAACTCTTCTATATTGTTCTGGAAGAAATAGGCGTTCAACATTAACTATTTGGAATAATTGTTTATTAAGGATTCGTCAAAGGCAAAAATACCTGTCGAATTGGGCATAGTTCATGACGTACATGGACAAACAGTCAAACAAATGTTTTTTGCTTTTCTATTCTACTGAATTCATAAAAGTAGTTGAAGTGTTTCTGTGAAATATTTGGCATAAAAGACAACCTTGAAAATCATGAAACTGATAATCGCAAGACTAACCAGTGGATTATATGTATATCATTAAGCGCAAGTAAATACCAGTAAGGTGGCCCTTGCTTGTAATCACAGAATCTTTTTTGCTTTTTTTCTTCCTGAGTTATCGTAACTTCATCCTAAATCAATTGTGAAAATGGTCGCCATTAAGTTGCTTAAGTTATTTATACTTTGACATTTCATATTTGACGTCTTTATCCATAAATTATTTAAAATAGCCCCACTTCTGACTACTTTTGTACTGAATACTAAGCAATCATACCAGCTTAATGTTCACGACTTTATCAACAGTATTCACCACAATATCAGGGATAATTTGCAGGGATCAATTAGCATAGTGCTAACAGCTGAAGGTAGAGAAAACTCATGAAATTAGTTTTAATCTTATCTGGAACACTGATTCACTCAAGATTACAGGTACGTCTTCCTGATAATTCCTAGTTATCGTGCAGCCTACGTTGAACAGGGATTCCTGTCAAATAATAAAAACACGATTTTACAAATGAAATAAAATTACTATAGACCTGATTGACATGACAACAACATTATCGTACATACTTGTATGTAATAAGAATTTGAATAAATTTATTTCCCTTATTAATTAAAATTTTTGTAACCGGATGTACCAGAAAATGTTGAATGTTAATCCACGCAAACGTATGGCGAGTTGTGTGGATTAGAAATGTCAACCATTGTAAGTTGACTCAGTGGTCTCATGATAAATCGTTCACCGCGCATTTAGAGGGTTCTGGGCTCGATCTCTGATGGAGTCGTGGATGCCGAATGCTGGAGAGTGTCACACTAAGACAAAATAGCTGTCCGGTGCTTCCCAATTGTCATTGGTTGTTTAATCCAAGCCAACTAGTCATCAAAATGAAGTCAAGCTTTTGTTGACTTGAAAATATTATTGGTCCACTGAAGCAGTTATATGAATTGTGGAATGCCAATAGTTCAAATTAACGAAATATTTGATACGTTATATACATTTTGCTACGTTTATTATAAGCTAATTGTATAACGTCCAATATCAAGTCTTGATAGTCATAATTGTGAGACATTTCGTCTTTAAACCCACTATTATTTAACATATTGCTTCACACTACTTATAAGTAGATTGCTATTTTTAGTAATACATCTTTTGATAATCTATTACATTATTACTAAAATTGGTATTTTAAATATTCAGTTTAATCGTAACGGAGAACAAATTCTTAATTGTCAAGTGATTGTCCCCTTCTAGTTTATTACTGACCCGCTTCCACCAAAAATCTTCTTAACTAATAGTAATAATAATTCTTCAATACGATAATAAAAATGATTAACTTCCTAAATGATTATTATTATGGACATATTATTTTAATTGACATCTTACAATAAACCCGGATATAAAGAAGAGGAAAAAAGTAAAATCAACAAGTAATAAATGAGATATGCAATAAAAGATATTCTTCTTTGTACAAATATATACGAATGAAACAAAGTAGAATAGTTTCTTATACTCATAGTCGTCTTCCTTATTCTTAATGTTGTATTCCAACATTATAAATAATAATAATAGTATTAATAATAATAATAACAAATTCAAAAAAGAAAGAAGAATAATTTAACACTTAATCTCTAAATTTTTTTTCAAAAATCAAAATAATTATGTTGCATTACAACTCACATAGAAATAAATTGTTTTATTGTTTTTTTTTTATTAAAGAATAAAGCATTAATGAAAATGACCATTATGAGCTCTTGGTAACATTGGTCAGACTTGTATTTCCGTTTCATAATGGGTGGAATGGATGAAGGGAGTGGGGGGATAGACAGAGTTCATTTAAATTTAAGATATGTAATCAAATTCTCTATAAATTCATTTTCATTATTAACAGACCTGTTATCGTTCTATCTTATCCTTCTATTTCACTGTATTTTCATGACAATCAGTCTATTATTTTTCTTCATTTAACATTACTCCTATTAGCGTTGTACTCTCTGTTTCTAGTATGTTGCTAACTAGGCAAATAAGCATGAATACAAACATATATATTTATGTGCATATGATGAGTATGTATTCACTGCTAACAGGGGTTCGTTATTTAATATGCCAATCATGATACAAAGTGGACAAACAAGAAGATTTATGTTGATTTCCCTACCTCTGTATATTATGATTTTTGTATATGTCTATGAGTTTGAGTGTAAGTGAAATATGCATACCAAATATATGAAGCTACCAGCATATTAATGTACCATTTAATCCTTATGAAAGAAGAAGATACAGAAGAATAACAACAAAAAATGTCGATGAAATTGAATGATCTTGATTTAGTGTATTTTATTTAATACGTTATTCAGACCACCGGTTAACTTGAACAAAAAGAAACAATATTTGAAATTTAATCACCTAAATTCAAACGGAATTTCAACATGAAAATAATGAATTCTTTTCATTCTCTATTAATTCTAATCATTCTATGCAACAGAGTGGTCATTTTTATAACTAAATATTGTTAGAAAAAGGAGAAAAAAAAAGCAATAAACCATGACAAATTGCTTTCGTACGACTATTCTCAAATTTTGCGCGGAAAATTTCATTTACTTTTCAATATGTTCACCTAGTTAAACTTTTAGAATAATTATTAATAATGAATTAGAATTTTTCAGAGTGGGGAGGTGGAAAATATTCATCTTCTATGGTGGCTCTAAATGTGTTTTTTCTGTTGTAGTTCATTTTTAATTCATTTATTGTTACTTGTTTTAATTTAATAATGCATAAATTATTGTTGTCCGATGTTATAAAACTCACTTTTAAAAGTGACTGGAATTAAGTAGTTGACATGCTAATAATCATCATTAGCATAGAATGATTCTTTTTTTCCATCAGAATATTAATGCAAACAATTTTCTCGAGTTAGTTGAAATGAGTTTAAATAAAGCGGTGTAGTGAAAAAATTGACGCTTTGATTACTTGTTTTTTTAATAATGACTAGTTTCAGACGAAAGAAAGTAAGCATTATAAATAGGCAGAAAATAAATGAAACTACTACACCTCTCTATCTACTAAGTATTTCAGTGAACTGAAGAAATGATAAGATTACAAGAAATAATTGACGATTCACTTCATTTTAAACAAAAAGTGATTGACATTAAATATAATAAAATTGATTAAAGAGAGGAAAAGTGAATGATCCACTAACTGGTATAAATTACCTATGAACACATTAACCAAACGCACAGTAAAAGAAGTAGTTTGTATAACTAATCTACTGTAGGAAAGATACTAGCGCTAAAGCTTTGTTCACAGTGCGAGACAAAGAAAATAGTTCGTTGTTTGGTGCTTATAGTTTGTTGAATTATCAGGACACATCTGTTTTTGCAAACTTTTATTTTCTTCGGGGGTGATAATCAGTCAAGATGAAGTAAATAACATTAAAAATTAGTAGAATTACTTAATCGTGAATGAATCATTTGAAGTTTATCCTGGGTATAATGTCTAGAGAAATAAAATCTCATGATTAAGCTTTACAGTAGAAATAAATCATTACCATGAAAATCGCTACCCTGAGCAACGTAACTACTTTATTTCTCTTAAATTATGATGTAATGTCGTATAAAATGTTTTTTTCTATACCTAGAGCATACTTACAAAGTTTTACTACGTCGTCACCCGTCTGTATAATTTAATTCATATTCATGATCTTTATTCTTTCATGAATATTTTCATGGTTAAATACTTTAGTAGAGAAATGGTAGATAGTATTGGTAAAAGTATGTTAAGCATCATAGAATATTAAATTTTACTGTGTATTAATAAACAAAGTAAAGATAACTAGTATTATCTCTTCACGGAGACAAATTCAGTAGCAAAAATAGGAAAGAAATATATAATGAGCTAAACAACAAACGATGTAGTCAGTAGTCGGTTACGATATTTCGATATTTCAACACAAATATTTTTAGTTTCGTACATAACTTTATAAAGATTGAATCAAATGCAGAATAAAATGAACTAATCGACTCTGCGCATTTCGAATAATCAAAAATAATACTTCAGTAATCTCATAATTATATGTTACTTTTTACTGATATTCATGTATAAATCTGTATGACAACAAACAGTCTGCTTGAACAAATTAACTGAAACTACAGGTGTTTACTGGTTGGTTAAGTTCTGCTAAGCATGGACTGAAAGCTGAGGTGTAGGTACATATTAGTTCCAAATAAAAAGAAATCTGAATTCTGTAATTTATTACTAGTCACAATATAAAATGTAATCTGTAATTGTTATTTATCGACGATCAGTCGAAATATTTGTACTCATTAACCAGAGCATGAAGATTCATGAAATGTATAAGAAAAACTTCAAAATCCTCTTGTAAGCAATCTAAGTAATAGGTTCTTACTTATTTATGGTAGGAATGACGAATTCATGCCAATATAAGATGTTTTGCAGAAATCGTCGAATGCTTCTGAATTTTACACATTTCAGTCAATATTGCAGTCGATTGCCTTTAAGAAGTCTAAAAATCTTAACTTGGTCATAAACATGATGAATACCATGAGCTCTTTTAGTCATAAATCGCCAATCAGTTAAAATTCATGACTATAAACTTATGCTTCAAGTTTATTATTTCTATTATTATATTATTAAGTAATAATCTTTTTGTAACTCCGCACCATCCATACTTCCAATATATTATGAGCTTGGGAATAGTCGATAAGAAACTCTGAATCTAAGTTTTGAACTCGCTGGCACACATCAGAGAAGAAAACTTGTATTTTAAAGGGAACGGAAGCGGCTTATAGAATTAGAACTTACACCATCCAGCTTCATATTATGAGAGACTCCTGCAAAACTCTTGTAAGATCAAGATATTTGCACTGGTTAATAAAAGAGCTGTGGCCTATGTCAAATTACCTTATTTGTAACACTGTTAGTAGAATTCGATAATCACTATGGATAAGAAGAACGCGACAATGGTTACTACTCAGTAATCAATAGGAACAACAGCTTCAACTAGGCATGACTGTAATCCGTCAATTGATAACTGTAACTAATCACTTTTCTAGCTTAGTATTCCCAAACACGAGTGCCTAAGCCTTAAATACTTATGCATTTGTATATAATGAATCCAAGCAAAATTGACAGTGTATTCAAGTATAACGTAATTCAAGTTAAAACTAACTTGACATTTCTCCATCAAAATTATTTCTAGATGAAACTGCACTACTGTAATAAATTTTCGATGATACAGTTACAATCAAATTTTTGTCGACTTACACTAGGACTTCTAAATTGTAGTAATTTAAGTAAGTTAGCGTTCACTGACACCTCTACTGTACTCATTTACAACTTCGCTTACCATTGAACCGATAGTATTTTAGTCTAGTTACAAATGGCAATTATTCCAATGAGCTACCGAGCCTGAATACAACTATCCACGTTTTCAAGTTTAGTTAATTTCTAAAATCGCTATCAACAGTCAACACCATGTGACTTATAACTCAGTTAACTTCTCGAGTTACATCTTTTAGTTGGAAATTTTGAAACGGTTTCCTAGACGTTAATAACTAGTTAACATACAGTTATTGCCATTAAATCAAATGAATTGTCCCCTGTGAATGAAGAATAATATCAAGCAGTTCTATACACATCTAATCAACTTCTGTTAAAGTAAGTAATTTAAGTAAATCACACGTTTAAAATCCTTTTTATCAACAAATTACTTGAGTAGTTGATTGTAATATACAAATGTATACAGTATCAACCTCTCATCGACATTTCTCAGCTATTAGATCCTATAAATCATTTTATGACATCTTGTTTGTTTCTAATCAAAAAAAGTAAAGTTTCGTTAAATTTTATAGAGAAATAAAATCGATTTTATTTTCATTGAATATACATGCATAATAAAATTCATAATGATTTTTATCGTTGTCACCCATGGACATCACTTGTCTATAAAACAAAACAAGAATATGAAAAAAGTTATATTACTTTTGTTTAAAACTATGCATATATGCTTTTTTTCTACATGTTATCGTAAATAGTACTAATTTTTCCACTTAATGGACTACTACTAGTAGTACTAAAATTTCAATCAATCAATTCGATAATTTTTAGTGTAGTATTCTGTATCATCATCATCATCATCTTCATTATGACCAGTATTTATGCATTCTAAATACTTTATAGACGTGAGGTGTGAAGACTTATTTCTATCCCTATTTATGCCTGTATATTTGTAAATACGATATGCAGAGTATAGAGCATAAACTATTATTAGTAATAATAATAATATTATTATTATAGCAATCAAAGTTAAATGAACAAGTTTTGAAATTCAACAGTCAATTAAGAACGGAAATACCTTCATCTATCATTTCCTGTTCATCAATACTCTTCACATTGTACAGATACAAATGAACTATTCATTTGTGTTTCACTGGACAATAAATAGGAATAAATAATAAGGATTCCCCCACACACACACAAACACATGCTTTCTGGTAGTCATTCTACCTTAATAATTATAACAATAAAATAATTCTTCCTAACTTTCAACAAACTCAGGGTAGGATCAACATGACAATAGAAAGAGGGGGAAAGTATATGATTAGCATTATTAAAATGTCTTGTATAGATAAACCTTTCAATTTTTTCTTAGTTATCATGGCAACCAGATATTGTCTTTATTATTATTATTATTATTGTTACCTATAGTATTGTTATTACTAAATGAATGTTTATCACCCATTTTTTGCATTTATTTCCATTTGTACCTCTTTATTTAATAAACTTAAAAAATATATTTAATGTCCCATGAATAATGTTTAATTTTATTATTAATTGTTTTAATATGATCGGTGTAACTAACATATGATTCATGATTGCTAATAGTTAAGATAGTAGTCCAATCTTTACTTAGGAAATGAAGCTCATTACGATTGAAGTAGCACATGGCTCTGAGTTTGTGGGATTCCTCAAGCGACCATCACAAGTTTCAGCTCGTTTTCAATTAATTAAGAGACGGTTAGTGCAAATGAACAGTTTATGAGAAAAGTCAATAACAATAATAATACAAAATACATGCGGATTTTAATTAATTATGTGTATACCAAGATTTTCAATGTAATTTTTTATGCATGAAGTTAAGAATCAAGCCTATAAACCCATCCATCTGGCTATACAATATAAGCCCTTTCAGTCATTCAAATACACAGTTATTTCAGTTAGTGATTGAAGTTAGAATCGATACTTGAATGAAAAGTCATAAATCGGCCTTATTATTTTAAGTGGTTAGGAGCTCCCAAATTTTACAATTATTCGTTTGATTTCTGTTTATATTCTTCACAGAATGATCTCGGTTGGGTACCACTGAAAACCACGGAACATTGAACAACTGTTTCATCCTAAAGTGGGACACTTCAGAAATAACTATTCCCGATTTCGCTGTGAAACCTTCAGTTTCCCTTATGAATGCTAAACCATCAAGAATATGGCGCCAGCCTACAATGAAGAAATTCCCACTTCAATCAGTCTGTGATGTAAAAAGAGAATCAATCAGTGACTGTGTTAATGACTGCCTTCCTCCCAGTATGTGTATACCAAACCAGACTTCTCATAAGAACACTATGAACTAGCAGATAGTCAAGCTATATTGCATAACGATTAAAACTAGAATTTTAGTATTATAGGCTTTAACAATGGTGTCAATGGTTTAGAGTTCATGTCAAAACCTGTTGATGTCGCGTTCGATTCCCTGGAGGAATAGACTGTATAATACTGATAAGTTCCATACTTGAAGGTAGCAGCTGTCTAATGTTCGCGGGTTTACGATGAAACCCAATCGAGACCATTGTATGGTGAATACAAATGCAATATCAATCCCCGGAATGTCACCTTGATTAAATCAATCACTTACCAAAATATTTCATCATTTCTCTTAGATTATTAAACAGCTTCTCAATTTAGAAGCCACAGTCATATAATAACATAAACTCTGCTCTTTAAGTAAATCACTAATCGGTATCATCTAAATAACTCATTGAGAATAAATGACAATAAAATGAGACAGGTGTTTCTAACTGGTCGTGATACAACATAGTGGCAGTAATTAGCATTCATATGTTTCATAAAATTATAAATGACTCAAAACCAGGTAGGGCTAAGTATTTAACTGAATTCATTCAATGAACGGAACACTAATACCTATGAAAAAATTTCAAAAGAGGCCATTCAATTAAACATAAGACTGGAATCAGTGTTAACTGTAATTGTATAATGACACCGTTAATGACACAATAATGTACAATATCATAGCTGATAATAGACAACAGCTAATCATCTTCTTACTTATGCTTATAATTGGCATGGTATTCATTTCCAGTAAATGTTTTGCAAGTTAATTAGACTATAATAAATAGTCTAATTTACTAAAGTATTCTCTAAAGGGACTATCATTTGAAGCTGATTCTCATAAGAAAGAGAGGTAGAAAAACAAGTTGTGTTTTGTTTACATTTCAATAAAATCTCAAATAAATCACGTATAGGAAAATTTCTATGCTCATTTCATTAGATAATGTTTATTTTATGAATGTAAGCAGTTTGTTTAACTAGCTAATGAATTTTCATCATCATTCAATTGGCATTATAAACGATGAATAAACAAACAAACAATAAAAATATAGTCTGATTTAGAAATTGTTAAAAGTATATGATGTTCATTGCGTAAGTGAATTCATGATAAATAACTTTTTGAATCTGTAATATTCAAATAAGCCATTGATTAGGTTGAAGGCACTATAATCAATTCCATTACATAGATAAATAGATCAGAAATAAATAAACAGATTGACACAGATAGATAGATAGATAGATAGATAGATAGATAGATAGATAGATAGATAGATAGATAGATAGATAGATAGATAGATAGATAGATAGATAGATAGATAGATAGATAGATAGATAGATAGATAGATAGATAGATAGATAGATAGATAGAGATAGATAGATAGATAGATAGATAGATAGATAGATAGATAGATAGATAGATAGATAGATAGATAGATAGATAGATAGATAGATAGATAGATAGATAGATTAGATAGATAATAGATAGATAGATAGATAGATAGATAGATAGATAGATAGATAGATAGATAGATAGATAGATAGATAGATGCATGCACACATACATAAATACATAGATGGTGTTTGTAAATCAAGCTGAGAAACAAATGTCAAACAACTGATTGATAGCAAATGTTAGACATTCTAATGGTCAGGAGTTGTATCCGCTTCTAAAATTAAACACATCCTTGAAGTATTATATATTTTTTCTAAATTAAATTAAGTACCAACAAGATAGTTGTTTATCTACTCTGTCGATAAATTATTATCTTCTATTAAGACTTACAACCTAATCCACAACGGTTCTACACTGAATTTCACTAAAAAAATTTTCAAAGAATTTGAATAATCAGTTGGATTATAAGTCATCTCAAGTTTACAAAACATGCTACTTTTTTAAAAATTAATTAACAATATTTTATACTAAAGCTGATACCATGTTTAAGGATCTACACACTTAATCAATCAGTATCTGCTACCCACCGTAGAGCCTCAAAGGGCTAACCACGATTCCCCAACAAACTCTGTCCTAGACTCTCCTTTTATATTTTTACTAAGTGCTACTCATTTATTTCATGTCTGCCTCAAATTTCTAGTGCAATGTATTCTTTAGTATTCCTCTTTTTCTCTTGCTGTAAGTATTCCTGCTCAGGACTTCCCTTGTAACTCAGTTTGGTAGTTACCTCATTGTATGTCCTATCCACCGCAAGCGTTTATTCCTAATTTCTTCATCGGCAGGAAATTGGTTTGTTCTCTGCAACAGTTACTACTGATAGTGTTTAGAAAACGAATTCGGAACATCTCGTCTAGACATTAGTTTATAAATACCTATATCTTTTGAATGATGCTTTTGTAGTTCTCCGAGTTTCAGCTCCATTCAATGGAAATGTCTTTGTGTTTGCATTAAATATTCTGACTTTAGTGCTGGCTAACAGTAGTTTCGAGTTCCAGACAAGAAATGCTGTTCTTGTCCTCCCTTGTCAATCCAAGCCTTAAGATCTTTTTCATAATGACAATTTACATGAAGAACTGTTTTTACTGTCATTACTCCAATAAGAAAATAAAGTGAAACAGATAACTGTTCTTAAGTTATGAATAGTGAGGTGCCTTAGAAATGAATAAAGCAATTATATGCATAACATTACAGTACAGATTATTTGTTTTTACATTAATTAAAATATAATTTCTTCTGCTGTCAACATCTCATTTGCTGTAAAACATTCCTTAATTTTTTGTTAAAGAAAAATTTACAGAAAAATTCAATTATTTTATACTTAGCAATCAGAAGAAACTGGGAACTTGCATCTCCTTTTATTGAGTAAATTATATTGTTTTATGGTAACATGTACTCATGCGATAAGATTATTTTCCCCGAGCGCTGACGTTACGACACAACCCGATGTGGAGCTTTTGGCGTTCATGATATATATATATATATATATATATATATATATATATATATATTGCTAAATGCCGTCGAAAACAGTTAAAACTGATGTTGATTACTTTACAGTTGTAAGTGACTTCAAGAAATGACTCGATTATTACGATGACTGATGATCGTCAGCATAAATTGTTATTCACTCTTCAAAGAAAATAGGAAAGACATTATATTGTATTATTATATTATTCTTTGAAATGAGTAAAACATCGTTAAAACTATAATGAATTATTATAAGTGAAAATTTATACAAAATGATATGATTTCATAATGATCTATCTTATAGAATATCAATATCAATGATAATAAGTTGAAACGTCCAAAGAACTATGAATTCCATGTTCCATATTATCATGAAAATATCTCATGATGCATATAAATTAAGTGTAGAAATCAACTGACTTCCCAGAAAGAAATAGAGTACATAATGATTACTGTGTTGTTTACACCAATTTATATCAAATGCAATATAAACTTAACATGACTATATTACAGTGACAATAATAACTGAATATGAAAAATGTCTTATTGTGTATTCATAGAGTTTGACTACATGAATGTTGTAAATGATTTAAATTTTGATTAATATGCCCTATAACTGAATTTAATAAATGTTGTGATGAATGCGAAATTGACGATTGATTTTGTTTTGTTTCATTGTCTATCATTAAATCATCATGTATTTGCTTGAAAAAATTCCATGAATATTTTGTATAATCAGATTGTAATTTAGATTTATCAGATAAATCATTAATTTTTTGATCTCCTATATGATTAGTTGCCTTTGTACTAATAAGATATTGTTGACACTCTTTTGATGGATTAAGTTGTTTAGTTTCTGTCAGAGATTGATGATTTTGTATTGAAAATGGATTGTTACACAATCCTTTTGAAGATTTAGATATATCATGTTTGGGAAAGTTTTTATGCGTAAATTTTATATTACGTTGGTTTGAATTATTTTCTTCATTAATGACTTTACCATGTACATCATTATCACCACAATCATTTATATTAAGTTGATTCGAATGAATCGATTCAATTAATAAATTGTCTTTTTTTCCTTCTTTGTCTTCTCCGTTAATGACATTATCCTCTACATCGTTGCTTTCACCATCATTATCATCACAATTATCCTCATCCTCTTCATCCATATTTTCAAGAGACAGTGATCTTTGATCTTTGGAACTAAATTCGCTTAGAATATCTTTACCATCTGTATGTAAACGTTTATATTTTGTTCGGCGATTTTGAAACCACACTTTTACCTGTTAAAATAAAAGTGCAATAATTCATGTCACTGAAACTAGAAATTAACCAAAAAGCACTCTTGTAAACAATGAACAACTAAAGTTGCTTCGTGATTTAGATTGTAAACTGTCATATATATATATATATATATATATATATATATATATAACACTGTTTTAAACACTGCCATAAAGGCTTATATGGTGCATTCTTTTTAAAATCAGTGATGTAAATGGAAACAGTCGTCTATAAATTGAATTTATATGAATGTTGACTATTATAATTGTTCTCTACCTGTCACATAGAAGTGCACATATGACATATACGTAAGGCATTTCTCTTATTTATGTAGACATTAATACGAATATAAAAGATTTGGGGTACATGAAACGAAACAAATTAACTTCATTCTACAATGTATAGAGAAGGTCGGATTGGTTTTTGCCGAATACTTTGATCACCTTAAGGATCAATATGAGTATGTTTGGAATGTGATTCTCCCTATCTAAATGCAGAAGGTTGCTTCAGGATTGGCTTGTATCGGAGCCGAAATCAGTGATAGGTGGCAAAGAAGTTAGATGTGCTGACCGCTTTACTTATCTTAGAAGTCTTACCAATCCTGATGACCTAATTTATGACGAAATCTTGGCTCGTATACATTAGGCATAGTTTGCTTTTTTCAGTTTGCGTCACATTTGGCGTAGGCTACACATCCGTTTACTGACGAAAGGACGAATGTACTGGGTAGTAGTTGATCCATTTTACTCAATGGATGAAAAATAGGCCATTAAGGATAGAGGGTGTTCGTAGTCTTCTAGTATTCAATCATATATGTCTTCGAAGTATTGCTCATGTTTACTGAGACCACCGAGTAAGCAATACGTGGGTTAGGAATGAAGTACTTTATAAATATGGTAAACCGATTGATGATATAGTAAATCTTTGTTAGCTGAAGTAGTTAGTACATGCGTTACGTATGCCAAACCACAACCTACCTCGATGAGCAATGCTCTCTGGTGTAAGTGTAGGCTGGAAGAAAGGTGGGGGCGGCCAAATCAAAACATTGTTCCAGCCCATGAAGTCATTGACAATTGGGCTCAGCCATATTAATAGGTGCAGATTACCTGGCTATGGTTCACGTGATGATCTTAACCATTAATTAAAGACACTGAGTGACATGGCGCATAATCATTCGCAATGGTGCAGGTGTATCCATTCCTTGTCCTACACTAGATTCTAAGCTTCTTATTTCATCATGATTTTCTATTTCTTGGATTATGTTTTCTTAAATCTTATGTGTGATTTGTAATCCTCTGTAACTACCTCTACTACTCTTAGATTTGGTCCGACAATTTTATCTCCAGCTGGTAACTGGGGCAACTTGATGTAATGCACGCACGTACCCAGTTCTACGCTGTAACTGACTAACAGACTGACATCTTACAATGTTTATTTTTCATGCCTTGTAAAACTATATCAGTGGAAGCAACTGTATGCCTAAAATGCAGTTGATAAGTAGCTTTATTTTTGATAACTTGAATTTTTTTTAATAAACTCAAACAAGACTACTGATAAAAGGGTTTAAAGTATTTTTTAAATTGCAATCTCTGAGACTTTTGTAATAATAGAGTTTCGTTTCAAATATTTTCCATTTACTCGGCTTTCATATATTATGAATCTGTCAGTCTACAACTTCACGAAACTTCTTTATATGGTGATGCTATTTTTATTTTCGTTAATTCCATTTATTTATCGGAAGTAATTTCACAACATTAATTCACTGTGATTTTTGCACTACAAAATAATGTAAATCAGAAAGTTCTGAATAATCACCATGTCTATGTACGTAACAACAAATACACATTCATGACCTTATCATCGATTGAATACTAAACTTTCAAGCTTTGTGGGACCAATTTAACCTTTGAATCAGTATCATATAAATTAACATTTTACAGTATTTTATGATGGTATTAAATTCAGCTGATGGGTGATTGTATCACATCACTTACCACAAAAGTAAAAAAAACCTCACCTCACATGTTGCACTGCAGTCAACAAAAATCATCAAAAGATCAGTAACCAATAGTTTTCTATGTAACTGTCAAATACAATTTGACATTAATTTATTATTATTATTTTTGTTTAAATTAACTATGAAACTGACCACAACATCATATTCATTGAAACTTTTCATTAAGTTGTTTTTATTTTAGTATTTAAATAAATAAAAAAAGGTTACTTATTTATTTGTTTCAATAAATCATAAATGAATGTGAAATTAATATCAGTTAACATATATACATAGTGATACACTTTGCCTTTATATACAAATATCCAATCTATGTTTATGTCGTGTCTTGTACCTATCAAATTTCATCAGCCTTACAAATTATCAACATTCATAATCATCGCTACCAACCTACTATTTCATTCAATATTCATTAACATTTCTACATATAATGCTTACTCTTATCTTATAGAAATATATATATATATATATATATATATATATATATATATATATATATATATATAGTATATACTGTGAAGGAATATAATCAAGTACACTGAGTTTATTATTTTTCTCATATGAAACTACTTAAAAATTTACTACAATTTTGCGTGTATACAAACTTTATATACCATTACTTTTTATTATTATTCTTTATAAATATTTATATTGGACATTATTTCATTATCATGATATTTAATTAGTTAGAAATGGTCATTCAGTTAGTTAGTTAGTTGGTTAGTTAGTTAGTTAGTTTAGTCAATGAATGAAAATTATGTTAATAAAATATTTTTTGTAAACATTCAGATATTGTTATCGTTTCATTTGAAACATTTTCTTTTTAATCGAAATATATCACCAACCTAGTTTTATCTAATGGAAATGATTTAGATTTTTATGCATTAATATATTCATTGTGTATGTATGGTATTTTTGAAGGAATCAGTCACGCGACTGATTATAAGTTTTATTTTCACTTTTAGTTTTTCTTAACATAATTTAATGTATATTCGCCTTCTTTGTATATTTTATGTTTATATCTCTTTTCAAAGTGTTATCAAGTTGACAATCGAATTAAGCATAAGTATAATTTTGTTGATGTTATTGGAGAAATTGAACTACTCTTACTTATTTTCTCCTGATCTCCTCCCCACCCACCTCATCCCCCTCTCCCTCCTTATGTCTACATTACATCCATATTAAAGTAAATTGTCCCCTTATGTTGGAGACAAATTTCAAGGAAAAGACAAACAAGAAATCATTCGAAGGGCAGAAACACACCAGAAGTAATATTAGTAGTACATATATATCCATATATGTATTTATTAGTAAATATTTATCGTAAAAATACATCTTGACGTTTCGATTATAAGTAGCCCATCTGTTTTTTGTAATAGAGAACACTATATACATATAGCGGTGTATAATGGTTTCTATTAAATATTTTCATAATGCATATATAAGTTAAAATTAAAATCAAAGTTTACATTCTTCAACAGATATCAGATCAGAATTTTAAAAAAATTATTTTATTTAATAACGAATACATGAACCAGTTTCACTAATGATCAGAGTATAAAATTTTATTATTCATGAGAATAGTTTAATGGCTTTTTATTTGTATATTGATATTATTCAAAAGAATTGGTTGACAGTAGACAAAACAGTGACAAATAACACAGACTATGCTGTGCCAAAAGATTTGATTATTTTTTATTTCAATTTAATTGTAATATTGTTATTTTGAATGTTAAACATAATGTATTCTAAAAGTAATTTTAAAAATTGAGGGCGAGGGGGGAGTTGTGGAGATAGTTAAATGTTTGTCTGATGCAGATCAATTCGTGATATCAGGATTGACAGTTAACTATCTCCACAACCCCTCAATTGTGACCAATATCAGCTCACTAGTGACTAGCTCATTTAGGTAATTCCTGGAGTTCTAGTGTGAAGACATGACTGGTGAAGTTCAGTCATGTCGAGTGTGAAGCAGTTACCCACCAATGACATAGATGAGATCGCGAAAAAGTATTACGAATTGACTGAATTTGTAATATCAACCTTCAGGAGCCGACTCAGTGGTCTGATGGTAAAGCATTCGCCATGGAGCCAGAGGGACCTGAGTCCGACCCCCTGTTGCTAAAGAGTCCCATACTAGGACGAAACAGTTATCTAGTGCTTCCAGGTGATCAGTGGTTGTCTGATTCAGATCGATTCGTGATATCAGGACTTATAATTTGAAAAAGTTACTCAACTAATTGAAAATTATTAGTTTAGTAGTTGGTTTTAACTCTTCAATAAGAAAATAATCGGCAATCATTCATTATCGGGATTTTATTAAATAATAGAAATGTTAACTGGTTGTTTAAAATCTAAGTGATTGCTAAGGTGCTTAAAGATCTTTGATACGATCATTATTGTTTTCATTAAAAGTACATTTCTGAGAATGTAAACACTAGGATAAAACAGTTGTCTAGTGCTATCTGATTATCAATGACTTCATAGTTACGTTCCATCCATCAAGGTAACTACGAAAACCCTACAACCAACATCACCACTGCTTATATCAATAACAATGATTAACTTAGTTAAGTTTCCTTCTTTAGTAAAATTCTTTAATAAAATATACCTGTTTCTAAGGAATGTTATACCAGTCTATTACTTTCATGTAAAATGCCAGACACTAGTAGGATATTGTCAAATATCGTTGCAAGTGCATCAGTAACTTTTAGACTTATAAAACTAATTTGGAACTCCGCTTTCACTAGATGATCTACTAAAATGAAGACAACATGAATCTTTGTAATAATCACTATAATGATAATATTCCCCACCCCCGTAAGAAGTGTTTTTCATAATTTTTCATACAATTAAAAAATATAAATAAAAGGGATTGCAAATAAAAAAATTGTGAAGTATGCGAGTATTTAGCAATCCACAGATACAAACCTATTCTTTGTGCACAAAATGCAGTACACTCTATCCGTAATTTTACCCGTCTTAACTCCCTTTTCATTCTCATTAGACGATTATTATCACACGCGTTTTTTCTCAGTATTATTATAATTAGATATTATTGTAGCGTGCAATTATTCTGTTCTTCATATTAAATTATCTGTTTATAAACTTTATCCAAACGTCTTCACTAGCCAGCCGTTTATTCATTACATGAAATGTTCATCATAATTTATGTTTATAAAGAGTATTGATGCAGTACTGCATCGTTTGTTTTGTCAAACCAATTCTTGATGAGTATTTTTTAACAGCACTGTGTACAATTTCATCTCTCTTCAGTGCAGAAAATCGTAGGTTACTGTTTATGTGCAGATACGTTTTTCTTTGTTCAGTATCAGCTTATTAGTAACTATAACCTTATGCCAAATTGAACTTTGCTGTTGTGACTGTTATGTAACTGTATTTGTTGTTGTCAAACCAACATAATTCACCTCTTACACCATAGATATTTTGAAGTTTTATTTTATATTTTGATTGTAATTTGTAATAAAATGTGGGTAAACTTTGTGAGTAGAAATTTCAAAGAATATTTAACGTGATATAAATTTCATTAACTAAGAACATCACTATGAATACGTACTGTGAAACCACCACAAAACGTCTGTTTTAAAAAATTACAAAATAGTCCTGAAGTTTTTAGGTCAAGTAAATGTATCCAAAAACGATTACTCATAAACATTTCTCTGTTGACTACCACCATCAATTAAATACAAGGTAATAACAAATTAAATTACCTTATTCAAACGAGATGTTCTGATTATCAATAGTAGAATTTAATGGTAGGATGCAAACAGTAAAACATCAGTAACTTTAGTGGTTGAAGCTTTGAGATCTATATCTTAATTGCATCGGTTGACTTACGTTCTAACAAAGGCCTTAAGTTAGTATTAACAAACAGTAGTCTAAAGTATAACTGAGGTTACTAACAGCTAAATTTACATAATCTAAAACATTTAAGTTAGTTTCATAAATGATGGATAGTCATTTAATATTGGCTTCCTTCAAAATAAGAATGGTAGTGCATCACTAAACACTATTAGTCCATAAGTTTAGTTTTCTTATTTTCTGATTAGTAGATTAATATGAAATTCATCTGCTGTTAACAGAAATATTATACGTGCAGTCACAAAATAGATGAAAACTGCTAAGCAGTATGGTGTTTCATTAGTTTACCTTTATATGCCTGTATATCAGCTTGAAATTTTAGCGAGTGTAAATACTTCTAAATGTAATGGGTTTAATTTTGTATTTAATGTAATTAGCAACTACTTATAATGAATCCAAAAAAGGTGAAAGCATCTATCCACCTGCTTTTACAGGTTCAGTGAATTCCTGTCAGTTACTGATGAAAAGTACGTTTAAAATATATGCAAATCTCAATAAAAACAACCACTGCTTACCCGTTTATACAAACAATTATAACCAGTTGTATCAAACCACTTTAAATTCAGTCTCATAATTTTAAGGAGTTTTGGCATGTCGACAAATATTATCATATATTAGTATTCATTTTGATCTTAGCCATTGAAAATAAATGATAATTATATCTAAACTCCACCTATCATGACTTATAACTAGACGTTCATTAGCATTCTGAAGTTAACTGTTAGGGAGTTGATTATTATAGTTCAATTGAGTTGATTTTGTGGGAATAGGTTAAGCCTCCACCGTGTGACTTAAAAGGTTCAGGTTCGATTCCTTGGCGGAATCAAGAATGAACACTGCTGTGTAACCTCATATCATACAAAACGCTTCTCAGTGAAACCCAACCAACATTACTCTATGAGATATACAAACAACTAAGCTTACCACCTATTTGTACTTAATCGCATTGATGTAAATGATAATTTTCTCAAACATCTATGTTCAAACTTGAATAATTCACAGAAATGTTTGGCGCCTTTTCGTGAACGATTAAAAACGTTACATCACTTTTACTTTAGACATGCTTATTGAAATACTTGACAAAATGATTAAGATTTTTTTTCTAAAATCAATAAGTCACTTACTTGAGTTTCAGTTAAATTTAAATCACTAGCCAAATCTTTACGTTCTTGTCCAACAACATAGTGATTTTTTTCAAATGCACTTTCTAATTGAAATAATTGAGCTGGTGAAAAAGCCGTACGTATTCTCTTTGGTTTTCTGTTATCCGATGTCATTGAAACGTTGCGACTTAATGAATTTTTGATAAAATTATCTATGTTAGACAAAAGAAAAACAAACACTAAGTAACTAGTAAAATGAGTAGTCTAAAATACTTGTTACTTCCATATTTGGTATCCTAAATTGACGTGCTTCAGATGGCCATTAAGAATAAGGAAGCATCGGAAAACTATTTTGTCCTAGTATGAAATTTCTAAGCAGTGTACATCCACGCTCTTAGTGGGGATCGGGTTAACTTCCTTTATGTCTCGAGGTGAACACTTAATCAATAAATTACTGAGCTGGCATAGAACGATTGATAATTCTAGCTATAATCTATTCACGCTATGTTTGAGCAACCTCATCCATTCCCATAGGTGGACAATTCTTTCAGATCCAACACAGCTGAACTCCACTGGCTATAACTTCTTACTAGAGCTACAGTCATTACATTTCTAAGTTAACTGCTAGTGAGCTGTTATTAATTTTAACATAACACTCAAAAACGGTTCAGACAGTAACTCATTGACTGAAAAAGATGAGATTATGAAAATGTATCTATAATTCATTAAATTTAATAATATCAACCGTTTAATACTGACTAAATGGTGTGATGGTTAAATATTCACTATGAAACCTGTAAGTTATTGGCTACATTCCTTGATAGTATCGTGTATGTAAATTGTTGATAACTCTTATGTAAAGGATAAGGAAGCTTTATAATTGATACTTTACTATAATACACACGTTCTTCATCATCTTTCTCTTTTCTTCGTAAAAAAAACAACAACATAATCATTCATTTCAATTGAAATATTTCTTTAATAAATTACTAAAAATTTAATTAACCTTTTTTTAAATAGTGAATATTGAATGTAAGAAATTTAACTATGAATTATAAACATTTATGCATAGGTCAAATATGAATAACATAATCTATTGTATTTATCTACTGTCATTATGATATACTGATTGAAGAAGATTTTTCCGTAAACATAAAATTAATATCTGATTGATCTAATTAATTTATTCTGATTAATTATAATTAATAAGAGTTACAAGAAATAAAAATGTTTTCTTTTTTTTTTCTCATTTTTCTTTTTTTTTATTTTAAGAAAAAAGAAAGTTAATACTCGATAACATGTACTCGTAACTGAAACAAATAAATAAACAAATGAAAAAAAAATTAATAGTTCAGATAAATAGAGAGAAGAAAATAAGTTAAATTAATAGAACATATGGTTGATATTAATACATATTTTTAGAAAAGTATTAAAAATAAAAATACTATTTAATGTATAAACTTTATAAAGAAATTGATAGAAAAATGTTTATTACTATTATTGTTATTAGTAGTAGTATTCATGTCACGCAGAATAAATGTTTAACCTTTAGTTAAAATGAACTCATTTTATATATTTATCTAAAGTTATAGAAAGGGCATCAGTATATTTATCTTTAAAGTGAAGAAAATAATGATGAACTTCTGAAATGATAAATGTTCTTTTTTTTTCTTTCTGAAATGTTGAAAATTCTTTCTTGTAGAGTTGATTTTAACTGACTCATTTACTGTTAAACGTTATTATTCCACTCATATAATCATATATCCATGTATCACGAATACATATATACAATATTTTCAAGTTTCATTTCATCAGAATTCTTAGATAAACATTTAAATTTTGACTTATTCTTCATGTTCAGATGTATTTTGGTCTTGAGGAATACGAGACATGGATAAGTGCAAATAGCTCAGACATTATATATATAGGAAGACGTAAATAGATTTATATGTACAATAATAACTAAAAGTATTTATTTGTAATATTAAAGGTTTTCTCCAATATACCATTGAAATATATTTGTGCGTGTATGTGTATAGACTAGTCCATACTATTAATTAATACTTTAGTAGTTAATTCACATTAATCTTATTCAACTTGGACATCATATTTATATATGTTAATCGTATACAAGTAACAAAATCTCGGAGTGAATGAAAGTGACATTAATAGTAATCAGTGAGAAAACGCGGCGAAACAGAACTTGTTACTAAAACTGATCTAGTAGTAATTTGTAATTTATATTGCCATTTTCAGACTATTATTTGAAGTAGGATTGCGTGATGTAGTTGAGCAAATTACGATCATTTGTTCTTCTATAAATAACATACTGAAAAATGTTAAGCATAGTATTTGTAAAACTATCCAGCCGTTTCTAATGTATTTAAGATAAATGGAGATAAACTTAATCTCAATAAGCCTCATTTTGTTAGGAACTGTTCGCAACTGTTCTAATACAAGTTAGTGCAAAGCTAAACTTTAATTTTAATTATTTACATTCGTCACAGTTTAATATTAGTTGGAAGCCAGTGGGAGCATAGGATTACTGGACAGTTGTTTCATCCCAGTAAGAGACTCCTCATCATTACACGCCTTCGATTCTTCCAGAGTATTGAACTTAGGGCCTGGAGGTTATTGAACACGATTAGTGAAATTTAATTATTAATCTAGTAATTAGAGAACATCGGGATGGAGTTGTCTATTGAATTGTAAATTTAGATTTAAAAAAAAAACAGTTACATTCATATTGATAGATAAAAATAACAAAAGATATTCAGTTTACTTCTACTTTCCACAGAATGCCATTCTCGTTTTTCATCTATAAATGTGTACAATGCGTGTTAATAACACATAAATGTTTATCAATAAAGAATAATGAAGGAAATGATTCTAGAAAAATACAAGTTATTTCAACAAATCTATTTACTTTACGTAAAATAAATGGAAAGTAAACACCAACTAGTTAAATTATTACTATAATTGTAAATCTATAATGTTCAGACTGCATTCGTTGAATTTCGCCCTCTCTCATCTTTTTTATACATATAGAGGGGTTACTATTGGTTTAATCAAGAAAGTTATGTTTTAATACCAGCAAATATACTTATTCAGTAGACGAAATAGTGAAGATTACTGAATTTTTTAATCTATGCGGAAGATTAACTGTTACTAGACAGAGAGTGAATACAAGGAAGTATCAGACAGTATTTTACTTCTCAACCGTGAACATTTATCAATACTCTACCAACAGAATTTACGACTTTCGGAATTAAAGTTTGTGGCTGTGTAATGTTGAGAAGCTCTATTACTGGACAAAATATCTGTCCAGTGCCTTCTGTTTCTAGAGGTTGTCTAGCTATAGTCAGTTCATGTGATAAAGTACCATGATTCACTTTTGGAGTTATATTATAAGTAAAGCATATGGTTTTCATAAATTTGAGGTGATTTAACAAATTTAAACAGATAAATATACTTTTCATGTGACCACTAACTGCGTATGTTAATTAGTATGCATTTTTCAATATAGTTACATTAGTAGAACAGAAAGGAGTTATGATCGACTTTAAGAACATATTTTCGTAAGTGTTTGATCCAGTGGATTATGTAATCTAAATAGCATTATTGAAACATATCTGGTTTGTATAAGACACAGTTGACACGTTACACCCTAACTTTTCGAATTAACTGAATTCTTTTTAAATGAAACAGTGATAAATCTCTTGTTATCATAAAAAATGTTTCACTTATTTGATTGAATCAATCTTGTTAATCTATCTTTATTTTGATTTCAGTTATTCGATTAATTCTTAAACTGCTTGATTCTTTTTTGTCAACTCAATGTTCTAGAATCTGCACTTATGCACAAACTTTCAATCTTACCAACTTTAAGTATATCTTCGTTCGATCATAATCATATTTACTGATCTCTGACCAACTTCATTCATAATAATAAATAAATTTCTATTTATGTCCCAAATCAAAAATATTATGGGCTTTTTATAGCTGACGAGAACCCAGTGAAATAAAAGGTATTTGATTTATTCTTCTCACTGCTTTTTCATTACTCCTTACAAATTAATAAAGAAAAACCTGTTTGCAAAAAAACCAAAAATTAACTTGAAATCCCACAAAAATATTCGCTCTTTTAATGTTTTTTACTAGTACCCCCACATTCCTGCCATTTCATTATTATTAAGCTATATATTTTCACCGTATGTGAATTAGTTGCGTTAAGTGGCAACAATGAATGAAGTAGTTTCTTGTTTTCTGAAAATGTTTTAACATCAAAAGTGATCGAACAATGAAACTATTTTTTTTATCTACATATTGAACAGTCAGTGATTTGTAACTGTTAACTGAAATGTTTATTCATATACTTTTAGTTCTAAAACTAATATACAACCATAGTAACAACATAATTTACAAATTTTTTTTCAATTACGTACTTTAAATAGAAGAGATTTTATAAAAAAATTAATTTTCAACAATGTTTAATATTCTAAATATTTCTCATCCCATTCAGTACTAACTGATAAAAATTATATTTGACTTACGAAGTTTGCGAATTATATTGTTTAGCTGACATTCTACTTCATGTTGGGTTTCGCATAATTTCATGGTAAGAACACTATTTATCCTGATTTTCTGTTGACGTTAATGCTGCCAAGTAGATAACTTGACAAGGCTTATTTAAGTTGGGTTGTGACTGGCAAGAGGAATCCAGGATGCCCGTTTTGTCTTATTTGGAACTCGGCTGGACGTACCAGCATCCTAATGTTGACGTTCACTCTGGGATTTGAACTCAGCCCACTTCGTGCCAAACGCTACCGCGTTCACCACTATGCTACTGTGTCCTGACTGGTCACACTTATGCAACGGGTACAGATATAATTACAGGTTTATTCTAATAAACCTGATGAGGCTGTTCCAATGTTTAAAGTGTTTCTTTATATCTTACTGTATTTAGAAACTGTATTTAGGATATTGGATATGAAATTCATTTAAATCTAACTAATATCGTTTTAAAGAAATGAATATGTTAACTGATAAAATTAGATTACTGGTTGTTCAGATATGCCTTACATAAATCAAATCCTTATAAGCATATTCTTTAACTCTAAATATATTCTAATCATATATGTATATTACCGTTGCACAAGTGTAGCTGTCTGGACTCAGTAGTCTAGGGGTAAATGCAGTGGTATTTGACAAGAAACAAATTGAGTTCGAGTCCTGGTGTGGACATCAACACTGTGATACAAGAATACCTCGCTGACGCGTCCCATATAGGACGGAACAAGCGTCCTGGATTCCACTTGACAATTACAAACGAACTCAAGCAGTCTTTAACTTTAAACCTGAAGCAATTAATAATTAATCAGGTTTTCAAGAATTTTTATTCATAAAACTGGTTCACTAGCTGAAATTAGTTTGTAAGTTAAAATTGATTTCAAGTTAAATAAAAAGTTTTCTAAACTAATCCAGTACATTATAATCATACCTTCACTAAGTATAAATGTTTGGATGTTTTACCTAGGGATTTAATTAGAGCTGGTGAATTATAAAGTCCGAAGTATCGTAAATGACACAATTACTTTCCAGTGAAATTGGATGATAAGAGTATCATCTCAAAAAGGGACTAAATAGTAGTTTGCTGATTAGAAAATCTCAAAGTTCAAGTTGGGTTCGATCCCACGTAAAGTAAAGGCTATTTACTGATTTAAATTTCATAATTAAACTACCAGTGTAGTAAAATAAATCAGAAAATTTTAAATAAGTAAAGATTCACCTTTTCTTTAACCTATTATTACTGCTGGATAAGCTTATGGAAGTTTTGATTGATACTTATCTCTAATATCAAGTGGTGAATGTCATAATTTTAACAGTACTAGATAGCCAGTGATAACAAGTTTCCTAATTTTAAGGCAGCTAGACCAAGGAGAATATTTTTACATTTAAGTAATTTGTTACTCATGAACAGTCGATACAATAATAATCCCCCCCCCCATATTCGAGTACAGAAATCATTCCATACAAATGGAACTAATCAACTCTTTAACTTGTTTAGTAAGAGTGAAAATTATTATTACTATAAAGTAACTATTCGTTGCTGGCTAGCATATTTTTCAATTTCGAATGCTTAAGTAAATTAATAAATTGGTATTTAAAGTATCATGCCATCAGTTGCGACAGTAAGTTGTCAAGAAAACCTGTATCAAATGTATGAATTCTGAATAAGATCAATTGTGCTCTTAGTATAAGCGCATATTCCATTTAACAAACAGTAATATAACATCACTTTATAAAAAGGATTTGAAGGGAAAAATACATTATTTTCCACATAAAGTGTTCTATCACAAATTTCAACGGAGAATTAATAATTACTTTTAGTATATATGGTATTTGGCTAGCAGTAAAAACGTAAACATCAATTTTATCCTAGTTTGAACTCATTAAACGAATACAACTAAGTTACAGTTCTGTTGTTTAGGCTGAAACTCATATTTTGTGCTTATCAATTTAAACAAAAATTCTACTAAATCCAGTTTACAATAAACTTATTGAACTGAAGTATAGGTAATAATAAAAGTTTGTAATTTCTTGTTGATAATATTTACGTTGGTAATTCATTGTCATATATCTAGTCTAATAGGATTCCATCGTTATAGCCTCAAGTGACAAGTTTATAAAACAGTATATATATATATATATATATATATATATATATATATCACATGCCTTACAAAAACAGTAATCTTTCATTTATATACTATGTTTTAATGTATTTCATTGTTTTTTCCACGGTTACATAAAATCTTCTAAGTAACTTATTACGTATTTGATCGTCATCTATTTTATCTCCAAGAAATAATTTACTGAACAATGTAAGGTTCTTATTTTGATTGATTTAATGAAATAATAATTTTTCTTTTGTATTTAGATTGATCATGAAATTAGAATAAGATTAGTTTCTTTTAAGTTATGTAATAACAAGTATGATATATGCATACATTAAATGAAAGATTTCATGCTACTGTATACAAAGGAAAAATTTCTATTTCAATTATTTTTTCATCATTTGCTTATAGGCATATTTATTACATTGACATTTAATTAACATATTTGAACTATACTCTTCATGGTTTCTCATTAAAACAACAGGATATATTCTATAGTTAGTCACTAGTCAACTGATTATTATAATTGTGTTAAGTTGGTTCCTGTGAGGTGATAATATGCAAGTGTGTAATTCTTTTGTGGATAACTTCTTTAAGTTTTTTTAAAATTGATTGACACTATTTTATTTCCCATCAATGAGAACCTAGAGAGAAACATAAAAACAATATGAATTTGATGTTTTATGTATACATACTTAACAGGCAGTGTTTATTAGAAATCATTTCTGTTTATTTGTTTATTAAGGAATCTCTTTGAGTGTACTAACATTGCCCTTATTGTTTACTATTATCACACATGTAATAAATAATGTTAGTAATGATAACAATGAGCTTGGTAACAATTTAATTAAATAGGAAGGAGATACACATTAACAGAACTGAATTTTGTTGACAGATATATATGAACAGAGAGAACAACGCTATACATTTATATACTAATACTAATAATAATGAAACTTTAGAAAAAAAACATTTTGTAAATTGTGCAAATAATCCCTTTATGTGTGTTTTCCGACGCCATTTCTCTCCATTCAATTGAACATTTAAATAATGAATAAATTCCAAGAAAAATTTGATTATATAGAAACTTGATAGTTAACCAACTACTATTGTATAGAAGTCATTAGTAAAATTAAATGTTTGAAATTATGTTACTAAATAAAGTTATTCAAAATATTACTCATTTTGTTATGAAGATTGTATCAGGGAAATATGAGATGATATCTCAACAAGATCATAAGTAACATCTATGGAAATTTAGTGATTTGGGACAAACTAGAAACTAATTGAAGTAGCTTTGGCTTAGTGTAAAGTTATGTCTTTTAGAATAATGTTAAGTATTCACTTATTAGTTACAATGAACCATTGATCATTTCTAGTTTAGGCTTAGCATTTTGATGTAGTAAAGCAGGCGATAGCCAGAGTATTTAATTATTTTCACAATAAAGCTTGTATTTTTGTTTGATGAGCTTTTATAAGTAAAGTTAGCAGTCACTTTGTTTGATACAGATTGCATTAAATTACTAGTTAGCAGATTATGGTAAACAGGTAGAATATTGTTGACACTGTATTTAAGCTAAGCATATATTACTGGAAATCTGAACATACTTAGTGCATGTTGCTTGTTATTAGTAAGTTATATTTCATTTTTTATATACGTTATTTCATCATGTTATTTTCTATTATTTCGTATACTTTGGATCATGACTAACAGTATGCAGGTGTTGTCAGCTATAGAATTTACTTCCATTTCAGTACCGAAGTTCACAATGAAACCTGATTTCCATACATTTCTATTTAAAAATTTAATTTGTTATACAGTAAGCTACAGATAGTCACTAACTCATCTAAAATATGTTAGGATACTACTAGGGATGTATACTTTACAATACTATTCACAGTCCCGTATATCCTAACATATAGGACAAAAAGATACATTGAAGCGACTAATACAGAATACACATATTTCACATATATATAGTTGGAATAGTAAACATATTGAGATTATGTAAATGACTGGCAATAAGGCAATAAGACCATAACCATTAATGTTTGTAACTATAAAAGTATGTAAGATCATTTGCAATTAGGTAAATAACCTCCAACAACTTCATACATTACCTTTTAACTAATGATAAACATTGGAAACAATAGTATCATTCCGTGAAAACAAAACATATAAGTGGTGAAATAAACCATTTTTCATCGCAATCATATAAAACGGAAATAAATGTAAAGTGAATAAGAGTTATATCATTGAATGCTTCTATTTAATAGAATCTGTCAATATAACTTTTAAGAAAGCCAGAAGTTTACAATTTCTAAAGCGATAACACTTCACTTGTCTACTGTAATTTAAGTCGTTCACAGATTATTTGTTTATACATCAATTATAAGGAAGGATAATAATTTATTTCTTCTTATTAATTACTGTTTAGATGAAAGCTTAGAATTTTCAATGTTTTGCAGAAAATGAACATCTATCGTATTAGAATAAAGTGGCTGGTAATACATCTTCATAGTAAAAATACTGACTTATAAAGATTAAAAATTTGAGTATAGTTACTATATGAGATGAGAATTTTGAAAGTGGAATACCGTCCATTTATTCATGATTCATCAGTATAAAATTGCCATATATTATTTAGCACTATCCTATAAACTATCGTTAATTAACACGAATTTTAAACAATTGAAATTCATACTAGTATCATTTATTATGAATGAAAACTTGGGATTTCAATTCCCCCCTATCAGTTACAAATTTTCAGTGGTACCCTGCCAACATCAATCTGTGGCGTATTCAATCAATCGAAAATATTCATTTCCACAAAAATTCATCTCGATTCAATTATAAGTTCTTTTGTTCATCGATATTTTCATTCTATAAATTGTAAAAATGAGCTTCATAATTTAAATCCCATTTTCAAGTTTCTAGGTAGAAAAACAAAAACCCCTGTAAGTGATACTATGCGTGACTTCAGTTCAAATCTCTAAAACAAAGAGAAAGGTAGAATGTACATTCATTCTAAATTCTAGATACTGTAAGAATAAATGCGAATACAAAAAAAGATATTTTAGTTCATATTTTCCAGTCTTTTATTATATTGTCTTTTACCTCACTAAATACACTTTACAACATTTTACTAGAAAAGATGACTCTTGTTGATTGAAAGGTAACCTATTTCACAGAGTGCATGGGATCGAACTGTCTGATATGAAGATTAAGGCTAGGCTCTACCATAATTGAACTATGCAGTTGGTTAGCTTCATATGTTTTTATACTAAGAGCGTGGCTTCATAGAAAATTATTTAAAAAATACACACTCCACCTATACCATAATGTTGATATTCATATTGAAGAAAACATGGAATTCATTAACTTACCATAACAACTTAGCGATAAACTTGAGTTATCAAATTTCACTACTTCATTTAATTCGGGAAAAATATTTTGTCCACAATTATTGTCCAATAAAAAACGTGATTTTAAAATGTTAGCGATTAATAGATTTCGGTTTGCTATTGTCAGCTGTGAATTTATTTCAGTTGGTTGTTGATGATGTAATTGAGATTGTTGCTGATGGTGGTTGTAGTGGTGATAATTATGATAGTGTGGATGATTTGAATAAGTTTGATGCGAAGAAGAAGAAGGAGAAGTTGAGGAACTTATTTCTTCTGTTCGATCTTTGGTTAACATGCTATTCATCACTACAGATATCATATCTGATGAAGACAATGGTAATATCATTTCCGGAAATGGATTTACTTGTATACTAGAATCATTCTGACTGAATGAATTTTGAGTTGGAATCAATTCATTACTATTAGGAAAAAGTTGATTGCAAAATTTATTGTCTACAGTATTCGAACTTATCGAGTCTATACTGTTTAAACTGACTTTATTTAAACCAGTGATTCCAAATAAATTGTGTAATTTCAATAAAATTTGCAACTGTTCATCTGTACTATGCCCAAATGAACCAGACGTTTGAATGGTACACAAAGGAGACGATGAAGAAATTATATCTGAAAGAAAAGTAGAGTCATTCGAAACGACTTGCTGAGATGAAACTGAATTTAATAATCCTTCTGTATAGGTATTAATTATTGGTTGAATAATCATTTCACCATTTGATAAATTACCGATGGCGTTCATTGGTTGTGTACACATCATTGGAGATGATAGTTCATTATGTTTTTCAGTATTATTACATTTATTACTTTTGATATTATTCGTGTCGTAATTAATCTGTGATGTATAATGAAATGAATTTGATGCTATTTCAGAACCCGAAACTACATTAAATGGTATATTCATACAGTTATTTTCAGTTCTACTTTTTTTAACACTATCATTTCTTATTGAATTTGTTCGATGTACATGTTTCTTATGTTCTTCATATGAATTCACTGCATGAATATTATTATCACCGCTGTTTATAATGACAGTATTGATACTTTGTTGAGTATTCTTTTCAATAAGATTTTTTCTCTTTGCTTCTTTATTGGATAATTTTTCTTTTGATGTATTCAATGATGTTAATGTTGGTTTAATTAAATCTGCTACTGAAAATCCAGACATTATACTACCTTTTCTTAATAATTATTATTGTAATAACTTTACTGAAACTGATTTTTCAATGTCTATGATCTAATACATATGAATTAGCGGCAATTCATTATTTCTTCATTCTTTATCATTATGATAAAAATATTTTCTATTCTACTATTAGGATGAAACTGTAATATAATGAGGTATAATTTTCCTATGAATTTATTATTTTTCTATTGGTTAATTAATTTAGTTAAATAGTCGCATAATTGGTCTATTCATTTCCTCTTACCATATAATTTTAGATTATTATTTATTCATATATATTTTCTCCTCTCTACACCCTCCCCCCCCCACACTAATCACAATCATCTACTTTACCATCATCGCTATCAACATTGTCTTCACTTGAGGAAATATTTCATACCCATTTTAAGTCAAGGGAATATTTGTTTGTCTACTTTGTATATGTGTTTGTCAGGTGTTATAGTATCTTCATATGCTACTTTTATTATTTCATACCATGTCTGTTTTTAATACAAGAAAGTAACATTATTCTTCTAAACAAAAATTTGTGAACAATTAATGAATTAGTAGTCGTTAGGCAGAAGTTATCTATCAACGTTCATTATCACTGATGTGTACAACACTGCGATCATTTTACATGTATCTAATGTGTAAATGAAACATATCAAAATGTAGCTTTTCACAAAGATTTTATTTAAATCCGTACCTATCATTATCTTTATATCTTTCATCTGATATGTTGGACTAAGCTGTCGTGTTTATAGCAGTCTACTGAGGATAACGATAAAAGCATGAAGTAGAATCCTTCATAAAATTACACTGCTATGAAATACTCACTAAATTATTTAACGGAAAAAATAGTAGAAATTGTTTGATACGACAAATATAACGAATAGTAAAAGCATTACCATGAACTTTACGTAATTATATTTAAATTTTGCATATATCCATACTAAGCACTTAATTAATCATTTACTTAATAATGACTGATATCGAGATAGACATTTTAAAGTTTTAGTTGAAAGCTGTTGTATGTAAAGCTAACCAGGAAGAGTGTGAAACACTAATTCATAGATTACATTGGATGGTACATACTAAACGTAACGAATTGACCGTGGTCACTTATTTATTCAGAAATACAATCAATGAAGTAACAGGATGAATAGTATACACCACAGTTAATTCCAAAAGTATTGCTCTAAGTTGGTAAATAGTCTTTATATCAATCATCCCATTTACATAATGATTTTTTCTTCTAAGTAATGATTTGATTATCTTGTAGCAAAAATGTACATATATAAGCATTTCATTGTCATCATGTTAATGAAAAACTGTTTTCTATCATTAAAATTTGATATTATCTTACTCTACTGACTTGCCACAAATATTTTTCTCTCGATCAAGAGCTTTTTACTGAGATCTCTACATAATCATTCAATTAGAGGTATTTTGAAAATTTTCTAGAAAACTGTATAATTATCATTAACACTATACAGATGTTTGGCATACTATTAAATAAATGAGAAAAACAGCCTGATTATGCAATGAACCGTGATCAAATGATAATAAGAAATATCATAGACTGGCCTCGTTTGAGTTTACTTTTGAGTACCAGTGTAAATTAAGTTTGATCAATATTAAGAAAACTGGAGCATGTTCACTTAGTAGTTGTTCTCTCAAGGCATATAGTTCAATCTAAACTTTAAACTACAACTCTACTAGACAGACAGATGTGACGTTGGATGCCTTTACTTGAAATGACTATGACATTCTGTTTTACTTAATGTATTTATACCTTTTTTTCTGTTGATTACAGTAGTACGATCACTTCGATTCACTTTTCAATAAATTTCACTGTTAGTTTTTATTTACTGTAACTAGTAAATGAATATAACTTCCTTCACTTTACTTATTATATCGTACTAACCAGTCTCGTAAATTCTAGTTACTGTGTGACTTTTGTTAATGACTAAATCAAAGACAAGACTTTGATACTTTGTATACAATGGAATACTTGAATTGATAACCATAACGAATCTTCAACAGTGTTAATAGAGGGCATGATTTTGGAAAATAAGATACGTTTGTTATTAAGTAGCTGTCGTTTACGTTAGTCCTCAATATGTAATTAGCTTTATTCACTTTACTGTTGTTTAAATGAGAATTTTTGAAAAGTTATATGTTGTCTTTTGAAAAAAAGGATTTAGCGGGTAAATAAACTTACATGAAAATTAAGTTGTAGATGGTAAATAAATTAGTACGATCCTCGATACTTCTAAGTTGCATTCATCTGTTTGGTACTAGTACTCGATGAAATTTAAGTTTTTATGAATAATTCGTCTAATATGTGTCAGGTACGTCATGGAATCAAATATCTAAACTTATGAATGATAAAATAACATTCTATAAAAATAAGCCATCCATATTTAGGTTGTCGAAACCTGTTCCCATATTTTGCATTATTTTAGTGAAATGATTAAAATCACACATTTATTAATACGAGTAGCTCTAGATAACAATTATTTAATTTCTACAACACAAAGTTTTAATTTATTAAAAGCCATTATTCACTGTATCATGCAAAACAATTCTTATATCTTTCCTCCAAGTAACCGATTCCAGAAAGAATTTTACCAACTGATTAACGTGCAACGTATAATGTAGATGCCATTAATTGAACAAAAGAAAATATATTCGTCGTGTGTTGCATATATAGAATTATAAGTGACTTAAAGTATTGATAATGTCTGTAATTACAAACTGAGAAGTTATTTCAGCTGTATATTAGTCGTCATATATATATATATATATATATATATATATATATATATATATATATCATTTGGGATAGGTAAAAGGCAGTAGGCAATTATAGTCTGGTAACAGTTGTGAGATGGTTTTCATGTTGTCTGGAATCACGATTACTTGGAATTGTTAATCAATCACCGAACTCCTTTTATATCGGTTAGTGTTTATGCAAACCTATTGAAAACTAAACGAGACAAAACTCATCACATACAAATACTAATCAAAACTATTGTCATGTCACATTCCTAAAAAATATTAACTACTATTAATTAATGTTTATGCATGTGGGTTTATTAGTTATCAAATGTATACAAAATTAAATTCATTAATTTAATTGTCTCATACAATAACAACCTCAGTAAAAATGACAAATATTCGAGGGTGAATTAAGTGTTTATTGTTTTTTATTGTGAATAAAATGACAATTACACCTGTATCATAAAAATATACTAAAATCATCATGCTTAGACTTGATGGATAACCAACCTTTATGTTCAGTGAAATGTATGTGCTAATATAAGCAACTTAGAATATTAAATTCTATTCATATTAAGACAATATATATTGTTTTATGTTATACTTTTGGGGATCTGAAGGGCAGATTCATTCGAAAACCCATAAACAAAATGTCACCGGAAATAGGTGACATGTGAATATTAAATTGATGAGTAGATCATCGCTTAATCACTTTGAGTTAATCAATTAAAGACTTCAAAACTTTCTGCATTTTCTTTGCAATTTTCAGTCAATCAATTAATGCCTGTTACCCATGTAGAGCATAGGCCACTGACCAGACTTCTCCAACCAACTCTGTCCTGGGCTTTCCCTCCCAGCCCTTCACATGTGCTTTTCATTTTCTTCATGTCTGTTTCCGATTCCAGATGCAATGTGTTCTTGAGTCTTCCTCTCTCCCTTTGATCAGGATTCCAAGTTAGTGCTTGACACGTGACACAGTTTGATAATTTCCTTAATGTGTGATCCTATCTACCACCTGCGTCTTTTCCTCATTTCCACCTCGGCTAGATACTAGTTGATTTGTTCGCTGCCATAGATGGTTGTTGTTGATGGTATCTGGCCAGCGGATCCGAAATATCTTACACTGACATTCGCTTACAAATACTTGTGTCTTTTAGATGATGCTTTTCATAGTTCAGCAAGTTTTAGCTCCATACAACAGAACTGTCTTCATATTTGTGTTGACAATTTCGACTTTAATGTTGTCTGACAGTTGGTTTGAGTTCCAGATGTTTTTCAATTGTAGAAATGCTGCCCCTGATTTTATAATCCGCGCCTTCATATCTGCATCAGACTATCCTTGTTTATCAATGTTGCTGCCCAAGTTTGTAAAGGTTTCTGCATCTTCCAGAATTTTTTCGTTAAGTGAAATCGGGTTAGTGTTGGTTGGTTTGTATCGGAGAATCTTGCTTTTTTCTTTGTGTATGTTGAGGCCTACTGCTGGCTGCAGAGTCTGCTGGCTATACCGTTCATCTTCATCTGCATTTGTGGCTGTGAGGGATAGAAGAGTTACGTTGGTCATCTACAAAGTCTAAGTCAACTAGTTGCATCAATGTTGTCGAATGTATTTTGAGAGTGCCTTGAGATGTTACAGTTTTGACGATCCGGCCAGCCACCATCAGGTAAATGAAGGGCGAGAGTAAGCAGCCTTGAGTGACACCAGTCTTTACTTGGAATGAACCTGTGAGCTGACCTCTATATACGACTTTACAATGTAGTCCGTCATAAGAATCCCATATGATGTTGACTGATTTCCAGGGTGCGCCGTAATTAGGAAGAAAACCGCATAATGTTCTTCTATCCACGCTGTCAAATGCTTTCTCCTAGTCGAGAAAATTGATTTAAAATGATGAGTTCCATTCAACTGATTGTTCAACAGTGAGTCGTTGTGTCGCGATATGGTTGGTACATAATCGATTCTTACGTATTCTGGTCTGTTGATCTCGAAGTTCGGCGTCGACTGGATCTTTCATTCGGTTCAATAACACTCTGTTGAAGACTTTTCTTGGTACTGAAAGTAGATTGACGCCAATGTAGTTCTAGTAATTGCTAAGATCTCCTTTCTTTTGTATCTTGATGAAATACTTGTTCTTGGTACTTGTTCTTTCTCCCGAATTTTCCTGAAAGCAATGTGCAGTAACCTTGTAGTTGTTCCAATATCTGACTTCAGTGCCTCCATTGCTATGTTTTTTGCACATTTACGTCAGCATATTTAATTAGCCTACTGTTTAATGTTTACAGGTAAATGGAATGGTTTTCCGAGTTATATTTAATCAGTGTTGTATACAAATGTCGATCTGGTCAAGCATAGGACAAGTAAAATTCCCTGTTGATGTTAGTGCTGTTTCTTCCACTTTGTTACAGTTAATTTCAGTAGTTACACACTACTCAGGAATGGTATTATCGAACGATGCCCAATCACGATGGGTAAGGCTCACAGAATCATAGAAATGTACCAACTTTATTATGGTAAATTGTTCGGATTGAGAAATGTAACTCTCTTCATATTCCTATCTTATAGTTTAGCGAAAATGCATAATACCCCCCACCTATACATGCACACATGCATACACATACAATATAACTGATTGAATAATTTTGACTTATTGCACCATGTGAGACCATTGCAGCAGCTGCATACTTCCCTAAATCTCCCTAAAACACAATAACTATTGCACACTTTCGAGTATATTTGTGTGCTTAAGGAATCTCTGTGAACTTTCTACCTAATTTCTTAACTGTTAAAAAAATTACGCGCAGCTAATATATACCTCAGCTAACTTAAAATTAACTTTGATATATTTGATATGTTTACTACCAATCTTGAACATCCATTCTGTTTCCAGCATATACTATATTCAGTTATCAAAGGAGCCTTAATATTTATCATTTGTCGGTCTCTAAGTCGTCAGTTTTTTGCGCTAAATGTGTGCAGCGGTGAACTCTTTGTGATTAGTTCCAGCAAAACTATATTTTCAAACTAAATTTCAATCTCTTTGGTATGTTCAGTCTTTATTCGTAGTTTGTTGATCTTGTGTTTGGGCATTTCGGTTTCGCTCACACCTTATATGATCTTAATTTTTGAAGGTTTGTGACAATCTATTTACACAATTCACTGTACAGAACAATAATACGTGGTAGGATGATATAACAACAAAATCTAGACTCCAGTTTTTGAAACAAATTGGAATTTCGCCAAATTCTTGTCAATTTGCATCCCTGTCACCTTCTACTTATGGAATTTTGATTCTAGCTCATCAACCATAATTACATATTTGGGTAGTTCAAGTATTTAAAGAACATACAATTTAAAAAATTACTAAAGGATTTTGAGTCATTCCTAAAAAGTATTCTGAAAGTTATGTCTGAGTCTTTTACATTGTGCAAAATCATTTACAATTTAGGTTAAAAATCTTATTAACATTATTTTCGTATTGGATATTCAGTAACACGCATTAAGCGTTTATATAGTGTTAGTGCTGTTTTAATACATGGATATTACCTTTTATGTCCTTGTACTTCTTTGTTGAAAGGTCTACCGTTTGTTTCACTTCACTACTAGTTCCAAATAAACGCTGCGCTAATACCGTTTGTTCTAAGTTGTGTCACCCGCATTTATCTCGTGCATTGATAATTGATTCTTATTATGGTCCAAATAATTAGCTCAGCTCTACACATCATTTACTGTCGTCTCCTGAACTTTCTCCTACTACTACAGCATGCCACGCATTAACTCTGACTACGGCTGTTAAGTTAACGGATTAAATAATGTGGCGCAACTTTGAGAATGCTACTTGCTGAATCACGATTTGCTGCTATTTGAAGTAAAGTAAACTTTGAACCCGCTTCATCTACTTATTTCATGGTTAATTTATCTCTTTGCAGTTAAATTTTGGCTGTTTATTTTTAGCGTATTAGTATAGTGTATTCCATGGTCACCGCAACATGCCAGTTGAAAAACAACTGTGAAGCAAACTGGTGCGTAATACTTAGCGAACTACCCTGTATTCTTGAGCTGTTTCAGTGGTTTTTTCCTTACTCGTAGAAAGCGTAATATAAAAACTAGTGAACAATTCAAGTTTCAATTGTCAAAATGTTTTATGCACTACGGTCGCTTCATGGTTTTTTCAAGTGCTGTGAAGAGAAAATCTATAAAGTAAAAGGACTGAGCACGATTAAACACCGGTCCCGAATAGCCTGTTAACTTTTCAGCTGCAAGTATCATTCGGTTACGTGATACTATCCCTGTCATTAACCGGATAGTTACACAAACGAGTAAACTAACTACATATAATTTATTCAGCTAGACAGGCGCTAGCTCCTTGATTCCATTGGGGCTGGTCTTATCCTGCTAGCTAAAGTTACTAAGACATCAGAAAAACCCTAAGTAAGTCTTGCTTATAAGCCGTAGTAGTGTTGACGCTGTGGCTACTCTAGAGTTCTAGGTATTATTATACACACCTCTCCTCGGACCTTATCTTTTGATGTATTAGCGGTATAGTCATTTATTTTTTTAATACGGAGTACTTATACAATATATTCTTGAACAATACGTCGAGTAATACAAGTCGCAAACCTATAATTTGAGGTAAGTCACAAAAGAACGGAGGATCCTCGATTAAGGTGAGTGTTGTGAGCAAGCTTCGCCTGTGGAACTAATCATTTTTCTAGATTTTTCCACTATCAGTAGATAGTGAGAAAGTTGGATGAAAGCATGGAAAAAAACCCTATAAATACCATGAATTATACAATAAACCTTAGCAATAACGATGAATTTAGAAAAGATCCCAGACGAGTTTCACTGTTTTACCAATTGATTTACTACATACTAGTACCTAACATGCATATATTTTCAGTTAGACTAGCCGTAGATATTTCATATAAATCACTGCTAAAACCGTTTTCCACTTAAGATGTATATTTTTAATAACTTTATATGACAACATACTACTATGAAAAAGTGTGTGGTTTTCAGGCAAAGCATAATAAATTCCACATTGATTTGACTTTCCTTAGTTCTAATTACTCTTGCCACGGTATAGAAATGTCACTAAGCTGACTACCGTAATTTATTAAACTTCTATGTTATCTCTAGCATCCTTCCAACTGTGGTGGCATCAGTCATGTTAAATATTTTAAGTTGAATTGTTAGATATTTTAATTTTTTATGTTCTATATGAACTTAACAAACTAACCAACACATACGTCGTATTGTCTCTGTGCTATTTGAATTTACCAATTTTTCGACGCAACCTTGAATTTGACACTAAACTCATCTTAGTAGTTACTGGTGGGTGTATTTGGTTTTATAAATTGGGCGATCATATCAATTGTCTTAAAAGACAATTAACATAGTCCAGGTAATAAAGTTACCGCATTTAGCTACTATCGTGTATTTATTAGACAAACAAGCATTCAAAGAAACTCCGGAGCCTAACATTGAAAATAATCTTAGATAAACAAATCTTCTGGACCGCAAATTGCAATATAATCAGGCAGCTTGGATTCAGTTATCACCAAAAATGACTAATAGATCTAAATCACCCAAAAAAAAATCAACCCATTCTTCACTAACTTATCGCAAATTAACTCTACGACTAGTTACTCATAATAGTTTCGGGATATCGTCATAAAGTATTGTCGTGACTTGGCAATCACGTAATATGATTGATAAAATTAATAGAACTATTAATAAACCGGGTCGATAAACTGACTCGAAATTTTCATTAAATAGTAAGGTTACTCTACAGTTAGCTATATACAAACAATTATTATAAGTCCATACGATTATCATAGACTTGGGTTAGGAGTAATACTCCCCTTGGCTAACACTTATACTCTCTCGAACAATCAAATGGTCTGCATTCACTTTATCAACATTTCGACACTTAATTAATTGAAGTTGTTGTCCAGTACTTTACCTGTAAGCTTCACTATTACTTGTAGGTGGACATGACTTTTACTGCCTAACCAATGAGGAACGAAGGAAGCTTTTCAAGGTCACGGCGGACACTTGAAAACAGCATGTTAGTGATAAGATCTAGAACACACTCTATAATTATTAGTGACAAAAATTTCGTTATTCATTTCAAACTGTGGGATTGTTAAGAAATGCATAAAATTGTTAGTGTATCAAGGAAACGACAGTTTATAAAACCTAAGAAACACGAGATGGCTGTTGCTTCCGTTGTACTGGGTGCTGAAGTATACACAAAACATTGGGTAACATAGGGATCGGGTCAATTAACTGAAACAGTGTCAATCGTAAGAGCTTGAACATATGTAGGGAACATTCGGGCCATTATTAAGTGGAAAATATTTAACTACTTACAGTTGGCGAGTAGATTATTACTTTTCCTGTAAAAGACCGTTTAAAGATTAATTATGATTGATATGTGATATGTAAATAGTCAAATTATCGTTTGATAACCGTAGTTTAATGAGAAAACGCAACAATGGGTGGCACCAAAACTTATTCATTTACTAAGTTTTATATTGAACTGTTGCTATGTTTGTTTTTATTTCTCATACTGTATGATCAGTTTAATAAACATCTTCGATCTGTTCTTAGTACTATATTCGACACATATATTTTTCACCACAGTCAACTTAGCATCTATCGCTTATTCATTCAATATATGAATCAATTGTATTTTAGGACATCTATTTATCATAGGGAAAAACGTTGGGAAGCCCTGTGTGTGGCCCAGTGTTTTACATGCTATTTGGCCCAGCAATTTTGTTGAATGGGTTGCCGTGAAATATGTTCCGGCATATTAATCCCCTTACAAATCCAATAGAGAGGACGAGGAAAAATAGTCAAAATCGACAAAGCATTGATTCGTAAACGAAAGTATAGTAGGAGATGACAAGTTAAAAAAGACTGGTTAAGTGGCACCTTTCTCTAATATTTGTAGCGCAGAGGTATATGAGACAGAGCATTAAACAAAAGGACAAGTGTAAGAGGATTCGCAACAGATCGGCCATTACACTCCTCGGACTGGAAGTAAAATACACCTGAACTGGGACAATAATACATAGTGACAACTGGAATCCTTATGAATCAATTTCAGACACGGGGTTCGTACAGAGTCGCAGTGCATAAGAAAAACTTCGTTGATCTATCAACGGGAGTTCATACCAACAATTTCAAATCAATGTGGAGCCAAGTTAGGTGTCCACTTGTTACCGTACATAGTTTCTCAAGGAAGGATGCTATGGAGTCATCTGGATGAATATTCATATAAAATGAATGGTAACATTAAGTCTGGAGAGTTAGAGAATAACGTACATAAGTTTTGTGATGATCTAAAAATAATATGTCCTGTATAACTTTTCAATTTCAATTATAAACAATTCGTTAGAGATTGAGGGTTTTTCATTGCATTTTGGGTTATGGTTAAGCCTTTTTATTATCTGTATGTAGTTTGAAACGATTAATTTTTTCGTCGTTTGCTGAAGATTTCCGTGAGCTGGGAGGAGGGAGGCATACTACAAATAATTTTAGTTTAGAATTCTCTAGCGAATCACTAGAATTCGGGGAAAATTCGTTAGTTTTGGTTAAGAGAACTGTGATTGGTTCATTACGATTAGTGCTCTTAAGGTCATCTTATAGTCACTCAAGTTAAGCTGTAAAAGTCATTTTTACCCACTTTCATGTTCTCGGCAATTCATTTTATTTCCTCAGCATTTGCTATAAATTCCCATCTTAACGGGTACTATCAGTAGCCACCGTTACGAACGCAGTTGTAAAAGACGGTCGCCTACATGTTCAAGATCGCTTATTTGATCTGACTTCTAACAAGGTCACGCATATATATATATATATATTTTATATTTAGTGGAATTGATTTTTTGAATACATTTGCGTGAATGAGATGTATATTTCCTTCCAGGTTGCCAAGTCGTCCTGGAAACTAAACACTTACTTACAAACGAACATTTATCAATTATAACTGTATGCATTTTTTTGTACTTTAACCTTCTGTACAAACAGTGGAACAATTCTTTTAGTGTGAATGAGTTTCACCATTTTTTGAAGTAGAATCTTCTTTCATTTTGACTTGAGGGAGACTCAAAAGGCAGGTGAGTAAACACCTGATAACCGGACAGAACATGGGAATATCATACCTCACCAACATGGTGATGGGTAGCCTGCTCGCAGTACTTCCTCAGATATTGTTGCTTTATTTTCTTACCCTCTGTTATTTTCCATGCTGTGGTCACAGTTAGAAGGTTAAGTTCACCGTGTATTCAACCATCATTTGTGAAAGAATGTACACGTTACAAGATTAGGTGACATACTTAAAAGTGGATTTCATTGACGTAGCATCATCGAATACTGACAGACTGTTTGCTGTTAATCGAATGTCAGGAGCTAGACGAGCTTGTAATTTCCCATTGAGATACAGGAGCATAGCCGAACTGATTTTGTTTGATATGTTGATCGGACTGACGTTCCTACAGAAGTCGATTCTGGGAGGAAGGTAATGTAGTAACTTAGGTTGACTAGTTAAGAGTTGAATTCAAACCTTAAGCATACGCCAAAACAATAAGGCTCAAATATTCATTTACTTCCTTATTCTGCATGAGAATTATATTTCCTATTATCTTATATTCAGTGTTGAGAATAACTGTGTTTAAATAACAAGGATTCCACTCCACTGTCTCCTGAATACGATAATAGAATAAAGACTTATTCCCTAATAACCTGATTTCTTCCGTCAAATACAAGACGCACCATGGCGTTATAAACGCATTTCCCGAAAGTGGACTGGGGCTTTTTCAGGCCGCTAGGGTTGATGACGGTGCCTAATTACTTAAGGTTTGGAAAAAATTTCAAACTCTAGCACCGTCACCTGCATTTAGGCTTGAAATTGGTTTCAGCTCAAGCATACCGCAGATATCAAGTTTCAGTTTGTGCACTTACCTGAAGAACTAGAAACTACTAAAGATAGTCAAATATTTCACCTGTCATCTAGTGGTGATTTTTTACTCTTTTCAAGGGGATATAGCCAATAATCAGAAAACATTTTAAATGGGATTTCAAGTTTATGTGGTTTGGTTAGTCATGCGTAATTTTTAGGGGAGTTTATACGATGGCTTTAAACACTACAGTGTATGGTTAATCGTGCAGCAGATCTTAAGATTACGGGATCCTTATTCAATGAATATGTAAGTGATCACCTTTTGATAAAGAATGCGCTTGAACCGCGGAAAGAAAAGAGCCAACTATGTATTCTGATAGAAAAAAGAAATACATTGAGTACTTTCACCTTTTGAAGTCTTCTAATGACGTCATTTGTTCTTCTCTTGTCAAATGTGGTGAATAGAGTCAAAAAACATTAAACATCAGGATGACTTAAATTACGATCACTCAACCAACCACACCATGACTGTAAATTACGCTTTTCTTAGAACACAAAGCGTATAACCAAGGAGCTGCAGTGTTTATACGAAGACTACTGCCTTTTTAATATGTACAGGTATTTCTTAAAATAGTATCTGTTGCTGTGAAAAGTTTTGAAACTATAAGTTTTAAATTTATGCCTTAGAATGATATGAATAAGTTTTAAAACCATATGGAACAAATTACCCTAAATTAGATGCAAAGAGAGTTATGATGATAATCCAGATTGTCAGTGTTTGCAGGCACCCCGGAAAATATCTAGGATTTCTATGCGAACAGCGTAAAGTGACGAGACAAACTGTGCTGTTAACATCTAAACACAGTTTGTCAAATTAATTAGCAGTAGGGATAAATTCTACATATGACACAGGACAATAATGCTTCTTTAAATATCTAAAGAGAACAAAGTCATTTTGAAGGGTGTCAGTAAGTTTGAGTCGTCAGTTTAGAAACTGTTTGAGTTAAACAGACAAAGTCGAAATACACGGTAGCATTAGCGAAAGATCTAAGTGTGTTGACAAGAATGACTGTAATAATTATTTTATGGGGTCATTTAGTTGCTTTTGAGCTACACTTTAAAAAAAACAGTATGGTTACAAACAAACAAAATTAAGGGAGACAAAAAGGCTGTTTAAATCAGTTAGTCTTGCGTTGAGAAACTGACAGAAAAAATCACCATAAACACAGGAAAGTGTAATAATGTCGTCCTAACCACCTTCTATCCGCTGACTGTGTGTTTCTGAGTGACTGTTTGATTACTTGATAGTGCAGCAGAGATATGACGACAGTTATTTCGAATAGTCGTACAAACCATCATTAGGTGTCAGTAATAGGTCTTCCACCTATTCTCTCATCTCATCTGGAAGAACAGAAATGATATATTACATTTTCATTGATATTCAAAGCTGTTTGGTGAAAAACAACTTTCTAGGTTTGTAAACTATTGTACCAAATGAGTAGTCTTAATAACAATGTGGAAAATAGTGACACTGCTAATGCGTTGGTTTTCAGAACAAGCAGTGATGTTATTATTAGATAATATGAAAATACATGAACAATAAACGAGAGAAAATCGCGCTCATAGAACCTGCCAGAAAAAACAACTAAAAAGATGGCTGGGATGAAAAATAAGCTCTATTCAGCTCGACTTAAGGAGTCAAATCTACATTCAGTGCAGTACAGGGGTTTTAGAATGAGGTTGTATTGTCTTTATGCATCATGTAGCTGAATACGTGCTTCATCCTAGCAATCGATTGGTAAGATTTCAGTTCCAAAATAACCCTGGTAGGATACTCTTTTATAATAACATTAAACCTTATGCACGGTAAATTCGGTGTTCCGAATTAACAATATGTGTAGCTTTTTACTTTAAGAGATATTATGATACCTTCAGCTTGGTCTTCCATACGAAGAAAACTTGTGTATCAAGCGCCTTATTTTAAGAAAAATATTATCCAAAGAATAATATTGTCCAAAAAGGCAACAAAGCAGTGGGACTAAAGGACAAACCCCGTGCAGCTCGACTTTAACAGTAAATTTGCATTGTATACAGTTCGAAAAGACCAGAGGGGGATATGATATTGATGAATCATATAACACATAACCCCCTTCACTCTGATAGGTCGCTGTAAAGAGTTAGCCTCGAACCTAACCTAAGAAGACAGCTTTACAAGATGTTCTTAAAGATCTCTTGAGACTGGCAGAGTTCAGGCTTGTCTCTAGCAAGATAGTTATCACCGATTACAATGACTGATCAATTAACTGCATCAAATTTTGATGGAAGTAAGAATTCTGCCATCGGATATCGGCACAGTGTGGCACATAGTTGAATGTTTAACAATCCGAAGCCTCTGTGGCGAAATCTAGGATATGAACCCCTAAAAGTTTCATAATAAGGCGAAAAAGCTGTTCAGCGCACACCCATTTTCAGTAGCGCCCTACAAAAAATGGTCACTGTCGAATTGAAACGACTAGAAATTCAATGCTGATCTCCTCAATTCAAAGGTGATCCGATCAAAAGAGAAAGCTAGTACATCTACTGGGTCACTATGAAGTGTTACTAAGATTTTCAATACTTGTTGCGACAGCTTCAGTAGATAAAGTCGATGAAAGAAACCTTCGTTAAAAGTATACTGACTGATTTTTATCCAAGCATACACGATAATATTTTAGTTGCCCAACTGCCATAAAGTTCAATGTTGTGGAACAGTCCGTCCAGTCGTTGACCGTCAAACAAGTTTGAGGATGGACTTCTTAAGTTAATTATAAGGCTCTAAACAGTTTGAACTGAGAAGGAAAGAGATAAAGTATCTGCCCAATTTTCTCGAAAGTGACCTTACAAGTGGAAGGAATTAAACCCGTGGGTCTATCACACCGTGATATCTAGATTCAGCTTCTGCGCAGAAGAACCACACTCCTTTGATGTCGGGTTAAAAAGGAGTGAGTTAGGAAGTTTGGAAGCTTGGGTTCTTGATTCTAATGAGAACAGCTCAGAAGGCATAAAAGGATAGCGAGGTCTATACTAGTTTACTAGAGGAGTTGCTTTTCACAAGGCATCGTGTCCTGATCTAGTGGTGATGCATAACCAGGCCCCTATGCAATTATTTATTTGGGGGAGGACTATTTACCTCTACACTTCTATGTTTAACTCGTAGTTTGAACTGTTATTCCCCAATATAAAAGCGATTTAATCAGTACTGTATGTCAAAAAGTCAAGAACACTCCAACCAACCAGATTTAGATCTTAAGGAAAGTCAGTTAGCCAGATCTCGCAAGCAAGGGTAAAAGTTGAAAACTCGTCGCAGTACATATCTGGCTGTACTGTAAGACTTACACGACGCACTTTAGAGACAATTTAGATTTTCGCTCGTGAGTGATTCAAGACTATCTTACTGGGCCTTTGCCCATGGTTGTTTTGTCTCCTTTTTTACCTTGTAGACTGTTCACCTCCGCTCCCAAAAACGCTTCCTGAAGTTGCTGACGCAATACATGTGAATAACACCAGTCTAACCAAGCTTACGGTACATCAGAGTTATTTAGTGACTCTGTAGTTAGTTAAGCCTGTAAGTAGTCACCCGCGTAACTTAACTATGTATTTTAGGTGAACTTGAATTTGTGATTTTCAGTAACTGTATCTTATAAGGTCCAATATACGCTTTCATTAACTTGCCTGTTATTTCATATGTCTTGGCTACATATAGTTATAATTGCTCACTTTAGCAATCGAATATTGGCTGAAAATATGAGTTATTATAATTCTTTGTGGTATTTTTGTCTTTGGATAAATTTGTTTGCTATTTGTATAAGCACATATACAAATATGCATATATGCTTGTATTGTTACTCAAAATGCTTAATAGACTACATATTGTAAGTGAATATATTATCTGCATATTGTAATTCCATAGGTGGGTCCTACTTTTAGGTCATTTTCTGAGAAGTTAGGTTAAAGTGACACCTTGAGGGGCATCTGTGATGAAACTAAATAAATTGAGGAGGTTAGGGGGACAACTACTGATAAACACCACTTGAAGTTGACAGTTGTGATTGAAGTTCACCGTAAGCTCTGACTTGACCAGTGACTTACGAATAGAAGTTTTAATGACATTTATATTTTACTTCTGTGGCATGCCTTTCTAGTGATAAACATTGTCACAGAACCTCGATCTACGGAGTCTGAAGATGCCTTTCAATTTAAAGAATTCTACTGCTGTGGAACTGGTATGCCTATATTCCAGGAAATGACATAAGTAATTATTTGCTCAATACATCTTCGCCGAGGTCTGAAACCAGTCTGGTTTTTTGTTCCTTGAATTCGGAAAAGCATTGAACAGTTAGTGGCTAATATTTTAAAAACTGTTAGTGTTGCAAGGTCACAGTTGGGTCACTATCTATTGGGTAAATATTATTGCGTCGTTTTCCTGTCTAGTGTTGTACGATTTGACAGCATTATCGACTTGGTCCCAAACCAAAACAAGACTCAAGCAAAATACTTTCAAAAATAAGGTGTAGAGTACTATTCGCCTCTCAACGATAGGACGAGTGTATTGTCCAACAGTCCGCCCTGTCTTACTATATGAGTGAGACGTGGCAATTAAGGGAAGACAACACTCGAGGGTTATTCGTTTTTGACCATCGATGTTTTCGAAACATCGCTCACGTTAGTTGGAATCACCAAGTAAGTAACAACGAGGTTAGACGACGGGTATTAGGCAGTAGTGCTAAATCAATCGGTGAAGATTCACAACTTCATCAACTGTGGTGGTTGGGACATGCATTACGTGTACCCAATCACCGTCTGCATTGACACGCGATTTTGGCTGATTTAGGAGCAAGATATAATAGAGTTAGGGGCTACCAAACCAAAGCATGGCATCAATCCATGAAGTCACTGATCGCTGGTTTGAACCGTGTTTGTAGATGTAGGCTACCTGGTTTGGGTCCTCACAAATACTGTAATTAGTGGCTAGAAACGCTGAGTGACATGGCTCAGAATCAGTCACAATGGCACAGGTTACCCACTAATTGTCCTCCCTTAAATAGTGAGCTTAAAATGATGTCATAGCTTTCCACTCCCCATCTCTTTCTCCCTGAACCACATTCTATATGTTCACACTTCCTTGTTTTTATTATTATTATCATTCAAGTAATTTCTACTTTAATAATATAATGTTAATCTTGCTGTGCTTTAGAAGTATGGCAACTTGGACCGATGCACACTGTTCCAGGTTCTATGTTGACCATACATACGTACAAGTAAATTAATACATAAGAGTTTGTATAAAATCTACACGAAAATGTTTTAGCACTTTCTTGATAACTTGTTAGCGCCGATTGATTGAGAATAAACCAATGATTGTACAGCTTCGCAAATACGATGTGAGCATGTCTTAATTTAGGACTGTATTGAACTAACAGCTAGTCACACGGATTCTTCTGTGGCTATCACAACAGGGTTTTTGTCGTTTCTTGTAGCTGGGACGACCGGCTATCGAGATGATTCAGGCGGGATTAGATCGAATTCTCAAACTTTAGCTACTCTATCAGTCTACTGAAACTGGTCCATCATTTTTGAAAATATGAGGTCAACTTACTAGGTCCTGCTGCTTTTCGTCCTTTCGAATTATTTGACCTCTTCAACTTAGTTAAGGTCTGAGTGATATGTGTCAGTTTCCAACTGTGGTAGTTTGGGTATAGTCGGTGACTGGAGGCCAGTTGAACTGTTCCTGAAAGAGTTCTGCTCACTGGTCTAATCTTTTAGACTAAGAATACTTTGAAGATCCATCGCTTCCGGAAATGGTCTCGCTAACAGCCGGCTTTTCAATACTGGTTTCCCTGCTGACGACGAAACGACATAAATTTTTGTATCCTTATTATACAACTTAGACCTACATCATATAAACGGCTGTCAACAAGAATCCACCAAAGAAGTCCCTGTTCAGCTTTCAAACTTAGTTCTTTGCATACACCACAAAAATTCGCTATTTAGTCCTCAGATAGACGAGTACTGAATCGCGCTATTTCTGTATATTGCCTAGGTAAGGCCAAGTGAATGATTACGTTGAGATCCTGTATGCATGTTTCAAAGGCATAGATCCTAGGGTTCTAGCTAGCAAGACTTGCTGACCGATTCGGCACAGTGTTTGCATATTAAAAGCTCCAACATGAGATTTATAGCGCTGTTTCAAGAAACCTGAGATAGCATTTCGTGGACTCGAATCATTAGCACTAACAGCATAAATGGGAGAGGTGGCGGGGGGGGGGGCAAAGGATTGCATTGGAGGTTTAGAGTGAAATCAAAAGACTTATTGGGAAGAAAAGGGATCTGACTGCAAAAAAATGATCTTGAGCGCTTTTAAAGATATGAAGTCGGTTATCGAATCGGTTCGGTACATGCTGTGGTGATTAAACTTTAACTGAAATTGGACGCTGTTAAAATGCAATTAAAAGGTTCTGTTATGATACTTTGCTTTAAAAACTTATCCATTAGTTATCATAATGTGCTCTTTTCAGTTCTCACAAGTCAGTTTTATAATAGTGATTATTATTAGCAGTGACTGGTTTACTAATTAGTTACGGATTGCCTAGACTGTAATATGAAGTTTGTTCTTATTTATGTAACATGATTTAATTATTATTCTAGTCTTCTTTGGTCCCTTTCTGTTCTTTTCAGCCACTGCTTGTCCAAGTTTACATTTCACTGAAAGCTTAACGTCTATATGAAGTCGGATGATAACTGTCTTATTTTCAAACATTTCCCAACTGTAATAACTGAAGATGAATGTGTTGCCTTTTTAAAATCTCTAGGGGCAACTACAGCACAATATTTCGGTCATTCTGGTTCTTTCAAATATGTAATACATACTCCTCTCTGTTTTATTCTAATTCAGCTTTAGTGTGCCTATGCGGAATTCACATCTGAACAACATGCTTGGAATGTTATCAAAAATCTTCATCAGAAGAAGATATTGGATAGACGACTTTCAGTTGAATTTGCCCAATCTGTAGATGGGTAAATATAACTTTTCTTTAAACTTTCTTTAGATCTTCTTCAGTAAAACATCAAAAGACAGGTCAAGACAAATCTTCCGAAATAGAATGCTCATCTGTAACCACGCGTGCTTTCTCAGCTATGTGGGACTCATCTTTCGAAGTTCCTTCGCGGATGTACTACGAGTACCCTGGTGTATCCAATAATATATTGACAAATATTGTGCGTTCTTTAGCCTCTTGTCCAGCATTTTATAACCAGGTACTTTGATGTGAAGATTGTCTGTCTATTATTTGTTTAAGATTCCTGACCATTCTCATGCAACATTTCGGAACTGTTCATCTTTCCGGTCTAAATATATCTTTTTGATGATAAGTATAGTTGCTCCGTTTACACAACAGGATTATTCTATGGTACATAAACCTCAACAATGAGCCAATCTAAATATCACATTGGATATTAGTTAAGTGATAAACAGTTAATCAGTTTCAATAAAGTTCAGGAATACTAATAATCAAGTTACAATCACCGTAGTCCCTGGCCAAGTATGCATCTGCTGAAGTTGTCACAACATATCTATAAAGAAATATTAAATTGACAAGTTGATTAACAATTGCGTCAGTAGTAAAATGATTAGTATAAGTCTGTGGAATGAATTTGTGAAATAAAAAAATATGGAGTAATGTCGAAATTCAATCTAAAAAATAACAAGTAATATGTATATATATACTACTACCATCGATTCTTAGCCGGTTTTCCTGAGGTATACTGATTGGTCTTACTTATTGCGCAGACTCCAACCAAATCCCATAACCTGCGTGTGTATCCCACTAAGCACCATTGTTATTGCGAAATTTTTTGGTCTTGGCACTGAATTCGAACGAGAAAACAAAAACACATGATGTGTCCTCTGTGCTAGATAGTTTAACTGTGAAGCCTTTACTGTCATTTTGAACCTCAGCGCTTCTACATGAAATAAGCGCTGAAGCCCAGAACAACACTAGAAGCTTCACAATTAAACCACCTAACTCGTAGAATACAATACCTAAGCTACAAATCATCATTGTTCGCAATAAATAAGACATCTTTCTCGTCGCTAATGTGCAGTATTTTTCAAACATCACGACTCTAGTGTAGTCCCTCGGTTTGTACGTTTTCAGGAGGTTTGTTGCAGTCGATCAAAAGACAAATGGTGGGAGAATAACAATAATAATTCATTCATCAGCAACATAAAACCGGGGACATACGCCCATAGGTTCAAGTTGCAATACCACATTAGTGCTATGAGATTACAGAAGTAACAATAACAGCATACAAGAGGGGAAAGTAAAGTAAAAGTGTGCAGAAAAGATAAATAGAACTTAAGATCCAGATGAAGGTAAAGAGTGAATACACTTGTGCTACTGTGACCGATTCTTAGCCATGTTGCCCAGTGTCTCTAACCATTCATCTTGGAACCCAAACAGGTAATCTGCATCTACCAACATGGCCTAGATCAACAGTCCGAGACTTCATGGACTGATGCCATGTTTTGGTTTGGCCACGCTTATCCTTCTTTCATCCTACTTCAACCCTAGCCAACATCGCGCGACGAGGTAGCCAGTGATCGGGCATGCACAATACATGTCCCAGTCATTCAAGTCGATGAAAGTTAATGACCTCTTTCACTGGTTTATCATATTTACCAAGAACCTTTTATCTAACCTCAATATTACTTATTCTACTGTTCCATGATATACGAGCGATGCTACGAAAATTTCTGTGGTCAAATACCTAAAGTTGACGCATATCTTGGTTTCCATGGCTTACGTTTCGTAGCTATACGTTAGGACGGCGCGGACTGCTGCGCAGTACACCCAGCCTTTCGTTGACAGAAGGATATCTCGCCTGCGCCACAAGTAGCATAAATTGGCGAATGCCTATCGGGCTCTCTGAATCTGTGTTGAGATTTTGTTAGACACCGACCCACCAGGGGTGACGAGACTTCCGAGTGGTTAAGGCATTCAGTTACTTCACTCCCTATTATTAATCTAGATAAAAAAACAGATCAATCCTGGAGTAACATTTTGCATTTAGTAGGGGAGAAGCGCATCCTGAATATGCTTGGATTGTTACTCAAGGTGCTCAGGAGACTGCATATTGTCAGCGTCTTCACTGAATAAGACTATATCGTCTGCGTATTTTAAGTCGATAAGAGAACCTTCTGGAAGGAAAATAATTCCTAAGGAGTTAAAAGAAGTGAGTGAGACTTCTAAGAGTACATCTATGACGAAATTTAATAGAATAGGAGATAAGGGGCAACCCTGACGAACCTCACTAGAGAATGTTATTTCTCGTGACAATTTGCCATAGGCTCTAACTCGACCGATGGTGACCGAGTAGAGAGCCTTTACAATGTTTATGTACTCTCGAGGTACACCTCGATGCTCTGCCACAAGACCTCATGGACTACAGAGTTGAAAGCTGCTTTCAGGTCAAGCAATACAACTATAGTCGGACGTTGGTACATATGTTTAAGTTCGAGAATTTAACGCAGGGTGAATATTTGATCAATCCAACCACATTCAGGTCTAAAACCAGCTTGATTCTTTCGAGTCTACTGTTTTCTAGTGTTGGATAAACGCAGAATGACCATAAAAGCTAATAGTTTAAATAATATATTAGTCAAACTGATTCCTCTGTGGTTATCACAAGAGGATTTCTGTCCATTTTATAAAACGGAACAATCAGCGAACGAGACTAGTCAGATGTGATAATGTTCAATTCCCATACTTTGATAATATATCAGTCAACCTGCCATTAAAACTGGGTTACCATCTTTAAACATATCTGTAGACAGTCTATCAGGTCCTGCTGCTTTCCCTCGCTTCAAGTTACTTTTAGCCTTTTCAACCTCAGTGAGAGTTGGGGGACCTGTGTCAGTTTTCCATTCAAGCACCTTGGGAATAGTAGGTAGACTAAATGTACCCGGCAGCCAGTTAAACTTTTTGTGAGTGTTCCGCTCATCGTTCTAATCTTCTAGACTGACAGTGAATCATAGATCCATCCTTTTCCGAGATAATCTCGCCAACCACCGATTTCTTAATACCGGTGTCCTTGATAAATCGGAATAGTTGTCTACTATTGCCTGCCGCCGATGCTTCTATTGCTTTTGTTGCCCACCACTGTTCACGATCCTTACGCAGACTCTTCGTCAGTCTATGTTTCAATTGTCGTCGCTCTTCATTATTCTTCGAGCTTGCTGGAATGAATTTACGAGCCACCATCAGTTCACTGGAAGTTACAAAGATCCAATGGTCTTTCATAACCTTTGGATCGAAGTTAGATGCAGATAACGCTGCTGCGTTCACACCTACTTTAAAATCGTTCCAAGCTGTTTCGGGACGAATCTGCTGGTCGTGGGCAACTAAATGTTTAGCCAAACTATTTCTGAATGCGATAATACTAATAATGCTGACTTGTAAAGTAAATCCCAGAAAAATGTTGTATAATATATGTACTTTGTTGAATAACTAGATTAGATGCATTTCTTGTTCCTGTGTCCGATAACTACAACTGATTTAATATTACGAATGATTCCAGCAAAAGTCTGCGGAACCTATTTCGTTCTACGCAATCACTTGGTGTGTGCTAAAGAAATCAAAACTGCAAGGGCAATAAATGCATGCCTTTGTGTAGGATGCATTTTATTTCTATCGATAATTTCATGATATAGGTACCTGTCTAATTGCAGTTGGATATATCCAAGATACATTTCTCAGTCATATGTCATTTTATTCTATGCATAACCACTGCTCAAATTGGTTTGTGTAAATGCCTGGTCAGTTTTAAGGTTAGCTATTTGATCATTACTATATGTTGAATAAATGCGTCTCTTTGACTACCACAGTGCATATCGGTTTTAAGTTATGATGGTGAATTTACAAACTCAGTGCTAATAAATCTATCACCATATGTGTGAGACTAAATTGCTTCTATATACCTGTCCACTGTTGTACATTTCATGGTAGTGATTTCTTGTTAACAGTCCTGGAAAGTCGAAAAGTAGCAGCAAGTAATTGCGCATATTCATATTGAAACCTCAGGTTACTATTTCCTGTACGTTAATTTTTTGGTTCATCTATTTTGTAAGAATATAATTTGTCATTAGTATGTAGCGATTTTGTCTACAAAATTTCTTAAGTTTGTTGTAAAACTGCCCACTACTGTGCAAGAATATTTACATATTTTTTAGGTACTCCACATAATGAATAAACTCCACTTACCGCCACCATTTGATGATCCAGAACACTTCCCTGGAGATTATCTGGTTATTTCAGCCTCAGATTATGCAAAAATGCAGACATTAATAGATAATTTGCAGCACATGTCAAAAGAAGAGAATAATGACTCAGGTACAATTCTAGAAGAAATGGATTTATCTAGTGGGGCCGAGTCTGAGCTTGCTTCTGGTAAAGTCTTTATTTCTCTTTTGATTTTCTTTAGATGATGAAATAAAAATGACCCCACAGAGACACAAGACTATCTCAGTCAGACGTCGTTTCAAAGTTCACAAGAAACTTCCTAATTCAGTTACTATTGGTTACTCCAGAACTTCTAAACGTAAAGACGCTGATGTTCATGACTTATTCGAACCACATGAAGCTGCTAAAAAGTTAAATTTGCCAAAAATTATTAACGTCAATTCTCAGCCTAATCATAGTAACTCATATAACGAATCTGAGGGTGGGTTCGGGCTTATCCATACAGAAGGTAATATAGAGATAAGGAATTTCGCGGATAAACCGATTTCTCAGAATTCTGAATCAAATTGTACATCAATCTCGAATTTTCGACTCCGTAAAGGTAAGCACGCTTTCACTGGGTCTCATGTTATGATATTAGTCAAGTGAATCCTGGAATTTGTTGGGGGTAAATTATTTTTGTTTCAGCTTCAGCCATCCAACTGTATATAATTTAGTCCATTATAAAATAACTAAATTCTAAGTTGACGTAAGAGAGGTATAACCAGATTTTGTCTATCTAGCTGCCCATATGTATTTAAATACAAAACTATATTGTGCATCAGGTTACACAAAGTTAACTGAAAGATGGTATTTCACTAGCTGCTAATTCAAATGTTTAAAGTACCTGATGTATTTAAGTTATTCCCATCATTCTGACGATTTACTTTAATAACCTTTGATTTCGCAGAACAATTGTCTGATGAAGAACATGAAGGACCGGAACATTCAATCCCACTTCCACCAGAACCGCCTTTGAATAGTCGAAATATGTTGAGGGTTACTGATAATAATTCGCCCAATTTCGTAACTGTACTTTCCCTTGATGAAATTATATCCAATCGTCTAAAAGCTGAAGATCATAATAAATATCCAGTATTTGCTAAGTATGATGCCGGAACTCCCACCTCTCGTTTGTATTTAAAAAATTTGTCACAAACAGTGACGGAAACCGATCTGTTTGTAATATTTGGGGTATTTTCAAATGGACCTGTGACTGAAAGTAGTTGGAAACCAATCATTCCACTGGAATCGACGGAGTATTTTTCAATACGACTTTTGACAGAAGGTCGAATGAAAGGTTAGTACATGACGTTATGTATTGTTTTACTGCCTAACACTTTTCTTTAAAATTAAAACTGTTTACTTTACAGCTATTGTTTAGTTATGACGTGACTGGTATGAGATGAAGTCAATGTGCTTCAATTCATGCTCATATGTAATCAAATGGTTAATACAAGAACGTCAGTTATTGCTGTTAAAGCTTTGGTCGGTAAGGCCTGTGAATATTAGGTGTGTAGTTAAAATATAGGTTTTTTATTAGGAATTATAAAAAATCAGTTAACTATACTATCTAATAATTCCAATCTTACTCATTAGTATACTTGTAAAATTCATTAACTCTCTCAGGTCAAGCATTCATCGGCCTTGCGTGTGAATCAACTGCCAAACAAGCGTTAGAGGCTACAAATGGTTATATGCTATACGATCGCCCGATAGTTGTTCAGTTCGCTAGAGGAGCTAAGGCTAAAGCAGATGAGAAAAGTCTATTATTATCGAAATAACACTTTTGATCATTTGCATCCAACAGGGTTGTAATTCATAATTCGGACCTCTTATATCATTCTCTTTTTCGAAACCAATTAATTGTAAATGTTCTATGTACAAATTGTAAATATTAGAATCACTACATTTTATGAGTTTTTCGTCCTTATGGACAGCGATTTTAGTGAGTGAAATAAAGTGTAAATGGATTCACTATTTTGATTTTAGTATGTAACTGGTGGGCGGGAAAAATCGGTTTCAATCGTTGTTCTTTGACATTTAGTTATTAAGGCAGTATTGCTAACAAAGTAATCCAGTTTTACTACATCAAATTACAACAATAATGAGGTATATATATATATATATATATATATATATATATATATATACTATTGCGACTTTCATCAATATTCAACATTAGTTTAAAAAACAGGTCACTCAACTGACGCTTTCATAAATAGGTTTTGAAACTAATTCTTAGATGGCAAGGCTTTATTTTACAGCTACAACTGCTGTTGTCTAAGATATCCTTTATGTAAAGAGAAGTCTGTGGTAAAAAATATCATTTGCTAAGCCGTAATAGTAGATTTATAGTTACAGTATCAGTTTGCTACTCAGTACATGTCTTACACCTTTTATTACTCTTTTAGCTATCGAATTATCTTATAGGAAAACTAGAGGGATTTGATGCATACATTAGTTTTGCACTGAATTCAAGGTTTAATACCTTTGAAAGGTGATAAAGGTTGTTTCTATTCCCATACAGTAAAGTTAGTTTTTCGTTTGAGAGTGATGCACTCCAGTTTTACTCAGTGGTACTTTTTTCTAGAAAGAGCTACATTACTACATTAATTCCAGTTATCTCGAAGCTCTCCAAGATCCCTTCTTGATCGGGTAATAGATAAGATGATAGCTATGTTTAAACATAGTTCATAATCCATTTGTTTTGTTGAATTATCACAGTCCCACTCATTACTACGATTAACCGTGATCTTTTGGAAGTAATTGAGATATTTCCCTTTGTTCATTGGGGGTAAAATCGTTTACGTATCGTGCTAACAACTTTCGATCTGTAATGCGCAAAGTAGTATATATATACTTTGTGCAAATAACTTACAAAGTAGTGCTTAACGCAACTAGTCAAATTAGAATATGAAGGGAACATTTACTGTATAACTTATTTACCAGATGCAAGTTTATTTACTGGGATTTGAGTCACTTTCTTTATATGAGAGCAGTCTTTCAATCCATCGGAGCAATATTTGGATTTGTGGTCCATTAGTTGGAGAACAAGTATTTTAAGAACTAGGCCACTTCACAGGATTGTAATTCGCTGATGGAAAATATTATAGTTAGTTGATCACACTTATTAAATTATTATTGTTTTTATACGCATAATAGTAGTATACAAGCTACATATATCATTACCATAAGTACAAGTTAACTGAATAAAAAGCATTAAGTATAGTTAGTCGCATATCAAACACGTAAGATTAGAAAATATGAAAATAAAGAGGAAAATAACATTCTGCTTGATATGTAAATATAGGGATCCCTTATTGACAACAATGATGGATATTGCAGTTAAAATCTGGCGGGGTTTTAAGTAGAATGAATTTGGAGTTGTCTAAAGAAAAGACTACGCACAATATTGGAAGTAGTACAAGAATATGCATTAATTTTATTGCCAGGTAGTGATTGAGCTCGGACTATTTTGCGATTAACTTCTGCTAATTTGAATAGTTCATGGCTTCGTCGAACATGAGGAGGTTGAAATGAATCAGAAGCCAAGCGACGCCGTCGTGATAAGTTTATTACAGTCTGTCTTACAAAACTACTAAGACAACGTTGACTTAATACTAGTCCACTCTGTAACGGACCGGCTTCAAATGTTCTACCTTGAAGACGCATAATGCCAATTCTGCACAGTCCAGAACTTAAAGGATGAATATAAATTGTGACAGGGCAGTCGAACTTCTGGCTAGTCATGTTCTGAATGTTGATTCCAATTCCTGGTCCACAATGCATTGGTCCATCTTCCCACTGTTCGAGCCATACAACTGCTACTCGACCTCCAGTTGGATCTGCCCCGACTTCCCCCATACCTACTACGCTTTGGTTGATTCCACGAGTGATACCAGCTAATATAATCATGAAATAAAAATACAACATGGTTTTAAACGATGAGATATTTTAAGCACACTAGTAATTGCTGCCAGAACTAAAGGTTATTCACGCTGAAGTGTATTACCCACCTTCAGTTGACCTATTAGTAATGAGAAATCAAGAAATATATTTAAAAAAACTAATATAGAGTTGCTTTAGTTATCAATTTGTGTAACGGCTTCTGTCGTTCCCGCGAGATGCCGTAGTGCATATGCTAATTTGATTTTAGGAAATAAATTCTCACCATACCAACTACATAAGCATTAGTCTAGCAAAGGTAGCAAACAAGATCTTACTAGATGCCTTCATGTTTTTTCAAAGCATGCAAAAAAAAGCAGGTTTCATTCCAAGTAAGCCTGTTGATGCGGTCCATACTGCGTACTAACTGAAATATACTAGGTAGAACTTTTGATGCCTTCTGTGTTCGCCTTTATGTGATTGAAAACTCTGAATATAAAAACTAAATATCCTGTACTCATGAACTATTTCGTTTGATATTTTTGCATCCGGACTAATGCGATCATGTGTAATCTATTCTCTGGAGTCACTGTAATAAATATTCGTCAGCAGTAACCAGTTTCTTTACAAGAAATAGTTTACTTTCAAGCCTAATCACGAAATCGCTGTAAGCGATCAACTTCTAATAACTCACTTTTTTGGAGATTAGTATTTGATAGATTTATAAATCCAACGTATTATTATTGTACAATAATTGTACTTCATGTTGTGATTCGGAATTCTAAAATGTCGATTTCTCTTAAATCAATAGTGGTGAAGCGATTGAGTTACGTTCCAATGTAAATTACACACCTATTTGATCGACCGCACTTACTAAGCGTTAGGAAGTACCTTCCTTTCAATTAATTATTTTATCGTGTTGTGTTAATGAAAATAGGCTAATATGGACGTGATTACTAAACATATCATACGGATTTTAGTTTAAACCTTACATATAATTTCACTAGCAGTACGAGAACATGTACTCTTCAATGAACGATTCGACTCATTCTTCTCATTTTTATACGACGTATCAGTAGGACAGATGCATGCTAATTCCGTCATTGCATCAGCATAGTATATAATTGATTGAATACCGTCTGGACAGTGATCAACAAGTATATTATTGGTTTGATTACATTGACTTGATACAAGGTAACCATTTGACGTTCGATAACTAGTTTGAATGTTCCCTGTCCAACCTGGATGGTCAAGAATATTCTTGAGACAGCCAATACCACTTAAGAATTGATGAAATAACTCAGGTAGTCTTGGCCAAATTTTCTGTTTTGTAAATAAAAAAAAACATTAACGTATATGCAGCAAATTAGGTAGATACACATTTAAAATGAATGATTAGTTATACCAAATGGTAACAATAAAAATTACATATAACAGAAAACTACCAACATTTGTCTAAATATTTATGAAATGTAAAATAGAATACTCTGTGGAGTAGGTCCTGGTGTCCTGTTATCTACATATGCTTTTCAGAAAGTCCTTCAACTCTAGGCATTCAAGGTTTTCTAATAAATATTACCTTTTATAATCTATTTCTTCTTAATAGTTACATCTAGTCTCAGATCGTTGTATTAGGTGTCTATGCAGGGTGGTCTACAAACATCTATTTTACATATTTTGAAATTGAAGTTATTCGAAATAAAATACACAGTTCCCACTAGAAAAACCAATAAATTGTAGTCTTTTCGATTTCCTACTTAATGCAAAATATAAGTGGAATGGATTAAAAACAAGTTTGTACCACTGAAGTTTACGAACTTTAACAGTTCCTACTGAGAAATATTAACATAAAACTGAAATGACTCGTAGATAATAAAGTGAATATAAGTGGTTTTCAATTATCAATCTAATTTATTCCGACAGGTGGTTAGAGACGGGTAATCACCATGTAAACGTTTTTCTCAAAATTTAAAGGTTGTTTATCAACATATATAAAATGGTACGTCATAGTCATTTTCAGCGTCAAACCTTTACAGAAGAAATTCGGAACTAGTTTCTGTAACCCAATGAGTGTTTGTCATTCTATAGGAAATTAAATTTTACATTACTTTTGAACACAACCAAGTGTTTAGTTAAATAGGGTTTTTAGTAAATAGAATTACAAAAGCAATATATTACCATGTTCGCAAGAATCTCGTCTACTTTCCACTGACCAGCAGCAACATAAAAAACCAAAAGTGTATCACCTGTTCTAGTCGGCATATGGTCTAAATTCGTTAATATATCAGTGAAATCTGGATTCTTCACATCAAATGGAAATAAAGGCAATAATTCATCTTCAATACTATTCGACGACGAAATAAATGAAAACCCCTGAGTGATACGATTACTTGTTAATGATGGACTTTGTCGTTGTGCTTGACCAGAACGTTCACCTGATTGATTATCACGCTTTAACTCTGGACGTGACCATAATGATTGAGGCATTTGATATGGACCAATTGACAAATAACCCAAATGTGTTAGCAATAATCGTATGGGGTGAAAATTAACAACAGGACTGAAAGGAACCAAGCAAAAACGTCACATATTTCAAAAGAAGTTCTAGAAAAGTTATCAGTTACAATAGTGCAGAGTAACAAAACAGATGTTGGAGAAGCAAACTGTACAGAAAAGCAGTCTGACTAAACTATATAACAATACAATCTTAATTTAATGCCGTTTGTCTGTGTGACCAAGTAATAACTGGAAGAAATTATCGTAAAATCAGCTTAATTATTTACAAGCTAAAGTTCAAATTACGAAAAATATTGAATTCTACTGATTAAAAAAATAATGGGGCCCCATAGACAAGTTATATTCGCTGGTTTCTTTGAAATACAATGTTGGTTGGTCATAGACAGTCACTCAGACATCACAAAGTTATTCGGTTTATAAGTGAGTAGGAACACAAAATAAACTAGTGACTTATGTAACCACAGTTGAAGTTCAGTGAATCGCTTCTGTTTCTATGTTAAGATAAACTTGAGAATAAATTAATTAATAATTCTGCTTACTAAAATAAGATCAACATATTACGCAACCCGAATTATTACTTATTTTTATGTATTTAGTTACTAATATATTCATGATATTGCTATGCTGTCGTGATTGTGAGATTTCATTTAAACTATTAAAATAACTTTCACCATTCATGAACACCACTTGATTAGTTATGCATCTGTTACCATATTTTGTACAGATTGTAATTTCTTATTTATGGTGCATCGTAGTCTTGCAATTGATGTAAATAATTGATTTATAGCTTTTAGTAAGGGGAAATATATCGGTTGATTTTCTTGTGTTCTGAATTAGCATGTTAGTTTTGTTTAATTATATTTAAATGGATATTAGTGTTAAAAGGCCAAGTCAATATATAAACTAGGTAAAATACGATACTCTTCATTTTACTGAAAAGATCTTCCAGCCTAGAAATTGCAGTTGCTGACGGCAAACATTTTAATGACATACTGATCACCATTCTTAGTGAAAAATCCCAGAGGAAAAACAATAAGTAGTTGGTGGAAAACTCACCAATCAACACAAAATGAGTCTCATTTAAAAACCTACGATTTAATATTGGAATTCCCAGGAAGAACTAATTAAAAAAATATCGATAACCTGGACCATGAGCATTTACAATTACCGAGTGGTGTCAAACAAAATTCAACTTACACTGGTGCTTTTGCTTCTGTGATTGGATCTGGACATGGTTTGCTAATTATTTCCTGGGCACAACGTAATCCAACCTCTTTTGCTAGTGAAGAATGTTCAGCTATTAACGTTTTAAATGCATTAATTTCTTGTCTAAAACTACTCCCAAGTTCAAAACCGACCTTGTCCAAAGAAGGTATTGTATGGTCACTAAATTTGGTATGAAAAATAATCATCAATATTTACATATATGTATATGTTGTATAATAATACTAAACAAGTTTTAGAATCTATGGATTGTAATCAACAGTGGAATTCAGGAAATACATTTCATCTAGTCTGGGATTAACAAAGTGAATTTCAATGTTGGCGATTCGAACCATGTACCTTTGGCTTCAAACGCCTTATACGCACACCTAATGGGTCTAAATAAATACTAACTTTCTCAACGAGTATAGGGTTTTATAAGGTTACGTTCCATTCGATTTTGATAGTGCAGACTAGATTTCGATTAACATTTGTTAAGATATCTGAAATCTGAGAGGATCACCACAGTCACTTTGAAGACAGTTTCGAAATATATGGATTGTAATGAGCAGTGACATTCAAGATTCGAATCTTGTACTATTTGTCACTAAATGCGTTTGTATCTCATATATATCAATAGAAATAAACCAAAATTTAGTTCTGCATATCGATTAAGAGACAATATTAATCCGTTACAGATAATATAAAGCAATATCAAACAGGTAAAACCGAAAAGTACTGAGAGGAAATACAAGTGTTGTATCTACCAAAAACTGATTAAGAAATACAAAGATGATTCTAAGAGTATAAACACAAATACCTGAGAACTTCCATAAATTCTATTTAGTCATTAAAAATTTATTGACGAAAAATATAAGAAACCAAAACATGAACGACTAAGATAATGATAACAATAGACAGTGGTTACTGTGAATCCAAAATGTCCCAGATTCAACAGGCTGCAGCTGTAACCTATTGAAGTCCCAAACACAGGTGAGACAATTTCGCAATACTATATGAATATCCACTGCCCGCGAGTCCAAATAAACAGGTCTCTACAAACAACGTGAATAAGTTACGATAGGTTGATTAACAGTGATATGCTTTAAGATGAATCATCTAAAATTCTGAAGAGCTGTGAACTGCAGATCCAACTAACCAAATATCAACTTATACAGTAATTCATCGATGACGTTAGACGAAGGAAGGCGCAACAAATTTTAGATTAGTAGAAATCAAAAATATTGAGAATTAGATACGGATCAACAAGCTCAATGATATCGAACTTCCTGAGAAATCCGTAGATCTTAGACCACATCCTGTAAAGTTATTATGAGTGGAACTTGTTAAAGGTCTCCTAATAAAAAAAAAACAGTTGCCCTGAGCTTCCTGAGTGTCGATAGTTTCTTGTTTTGTGATATAGGTTGGCATTATTTGCACATGACTAAGCTTAACACTTGAGACATTTAATATGCATGGATCATCATCGACTCAATTGGCTGGGACTTTTTCAAGTGTATCTAAAACAGCCTCTGGTTATTGTAGGAGCATATTAGGAAAAAACTATGGGTAACCAGATTAAGACGCAGCATTAATCAAAGTCAATGAATGGTGGCTCAAACAATGCTAGTAGGCACAAATCATACAGTTGGTGTTCGCGCGATAACTATGATCAGTGATTGAAGACTGACAAATTATTCACAGCGGTAAAGACGCAAAAACTTTTTATCTTCCTCTAGATCTTTGATTTCACTGTTCCTTTATACACACCTTTTCAGTTCGTCTTCTGAAATTACATTCTCAACATTTAGTCCTCTCATTAACACGGCTACTATAATTATTTAGATTTCTTTGTTATTCATCTTGCTAATTTCATCTCATCATGTTATTGTAGTTCAGCAACTTGGGCCAACAAACATTTATGCAAGGCTCTGTGGTAATTATGAGAAACTGACTGATATAACAAATGTATCATTAGTCAAGTAAATAATTATCATTTACGTATTAGATTATTTCAACATATCCGTTAATTGTAATTCCAGCACGAAATGGCATCTTGTGCAAATCGTATTAAATAGTATATTTCGTAATCTTGAAACAACTATTATTAGTGAAGCATCACGAGGACACAATCATATGTTCAGAATGAAATCTGAGTTATAAATTTCCGAGATTTAGGTGGTAAGGTTTACCGATAATCAGCCAAAAGGTTGGCAACCGTAATGTTTATTACTACAGAAGTATTACCCTCCCGACAATTATATCATCGATAAGGTGTGTGTTATTTTATGGATAGTTATCGAAAGAGTTCACTAAGTTATCAAGAAGAATATGCTTACGCTTCAACAAGTGGAATATCGGATAGTGACGGTGGAAAGTTTAAAGGATGAATATTTTCATTGTTGGTTACAGTGGTAATAAGTCTTTCAAGAAAGCAACCCCAAGGTTTAGGACGATTAATAACCTCTTGTTTATAACATGAAGTTGATTGGGAAGCTGGATCATTCTCTGACAATGGTGAGTGACGCATATGCATAATCCAAACATGACGTCCAAATGGTCCGCGAACAATCAAAATTGCAGCTGGCCCAGGAACTGAACATTCATTTTGAAACTTTATAGTTGGCTTAAATGAATTCATAGAGAATTCGCATAATCCAATAAGTAAACCAGGTTCAGACCAGAAATAGCGAAATTCTGGCAGATCTCTAGATGAATCAAATTCTTCGTCTACAATCAACTTTAAAATATTATCTTCAGCTAACTGGGAACATATTGTAGATGTTCCAGAGGGACCAGGAAAAGATCCAGCAACAGACATTAGATTTGATAGACAAGCCTCGGCTGCATCACAAACACGTCTGGATGATGGAATCAAAGGTTTTTGACCTTTGGGAACAGTAGATGAGGGTTCACTTTTGGTTTGTTTATTCTAATTTAGACAACATAAAGGAACAAAAAGCATTTAGAAAAGATCAATTCGGGAAACGAAAATCCTATGTAATAGCAGTAACCTTTATAGGTAGATAAACAATAAAAAAAATGAACAGAAAGTTTCTGTTTAAATTTCTGAATGGAAAGATTGACCAACCCTTATTTAAATATCCACACTTTACCTAGATGCTTTCGCAACCCTGTTAAATATGTCTAATAGAATTGATTAACGCACACAAAGCCCTAGTTTAGACCTGTGGCCATATAAACTTGGATTCCAGTCCATAGAATGTGATGAAAGTATGCAGATACCTTTGAGGTGAGATCTTACTAATGAATACGTGTTATTCGGAAATAGGAACTGACATTATGAAAATGCTATCAAAGCTGAAACATTTAGAAAAAAACAAAAACGTTTTAAGGAAACACATGAAACCAAATTTCTCAATGAAATATTATATAGTCACGAAGTAGAATAAATTGTGCAGCGCTCTGCCCTATTTTACTACAAGGTTGTGAAACGCAACTTTCAAGAATATATGATACTGACAGATTAATAGGATTTAGTCACAGATGTCTTCGAAACATCATTCATGTTTGTTGGGATTACTGGGTTAGTAATAATGAGGTTAAACGTAGGGTTTTGGGGAAATATGGTAAATTAATTGAAGCGATTATGATCTTTCATCAGCTGGGGTAGTTAGGATATGCACAATGTATGCCTAATCACAGCCTCCCTCTATGTGCGGTGTTGACTGGAGTGGAATGGAAGGTATTGACAGTTAAACTAAAACATGACATCAGTCTATTAAATCACTGATTGTTGGTCTGAACAGTACTGGTAGATGTAGACTACTTGGTTGAAGTCTACAACACTGTTGAAAACCAGTGGTTGAAGACTGGGTGACATGGATGAAAATCGGTCATAGTGACCTAGCTAAATCATAGTGTTTCATTAAATTCTGAGTTTAAAATTATTGTATACCTTTCAACAAACTAATTCTTTCTTATAGTACCATATTATGTCTCTACTAATTTTACTACCAATGACGTTACTACAACTTCTACTACAGTGGTATTCGTCTTGTTATAACAATCGGATGTAATAACTTGTATAGATGCAAATGTGTCAGGTTTTACGTTGTTCGTGAGTGAAACAGTGACAAGTTATAGATTTATAAATATCTACAGGTAGTTCCTCAAATAAGCAATATGAGGTTTTTCCAAAAACTACTAAAAAATATTGTGTAAAACTTATTATGTTGTATATAATGAAGAAATTAATCGATAGTTGGACTTAACAACAGAAATGTTTAATTGCATCTCTAGCATATCAATAAATTATCAGATAAGTTAAAATTGGCATTATTCTAATATGAAATTCAGTCAACATTTGTCAGTAAAAATGGTTATCAATAAATTCCTTCGAAATAAGATCAATAAGAAAATCTAGATAGCAATTTCAGCCTGATTGAGACTCTTCAGTATTAGAGTCTTAGTTCATACCACATACTTAACTCGTATTCTAAATCGAATCTACAAATGATTAAACATCTAAAAATGAAATCGGCAAATCCATTCTACTCTGTGGAGAGAGTCGATATTTCATTTTTGTTGGCGTTCAGTTTACTACAAAAAAATTACTAGAATGCTATAGACTTTTTAAACAACTTTATGCTTCGTTTTGAGTTTACGGAAGACAACTTCTACAACAATTTTATATAAACATGTCAAGGTGTAGTAGCTGAGCTCAACCATCCGCCAAATAGCTGATTAACAGTAATATTTATGTATCGATTAATTTGAATGATCTCTTGAATAACGGTGAGATTGCTATTCATGATAATGTTACTTCTCATCTTCTAAAAGAGATATAAACCTAATGAACAAAGTAAAGTAAAAATGTCATAAATCCACGGAATTATCTTTAGAAGATAGGATACCTTTACCAATCAGCGTTCTCTAGAAACTGCTAAGACAATTTAAGGAAAACGATGAATTGTGTTATAGCCTGATTAGGTTTGTTGTCATCTTTTATCGCCACTTTTAATTTCTAGAATCATAAGGTCACAAATATATCAGTATAAATATTTCTCTTCATACTTACCTCATAATGCTTTTTGTTTGAGGCTCGAATATGGGATAATTTTGAGGACTAAGAAGCAGTTAAAAAAACAATGTCAAGGATTCAAACAAAGAATATCGAAATATAGGACAACTTACAGCAGATTTCGCCCCACAAATACCCAATTCAATTGTTTCCAAAATAGTCCACACACATTCTCCATCAGTTAATAATAAATTAGTATGCTGCACAATCCATGAAGATAAACAATAATAAGCAGCAACAATAATACTATGTAATTGCCTTTTATGATCTTTTCTTTCTCGATTGCATTGATTTGCTATAAATTCACATATTGATCGAACAGTATGCCTATCTGGTAACATTAAAAATATAAGTATGCGAAAAGAAAAACACAAGAATAACTAAAACATGATTATATATTCCTGAAAGCGAAAATGAAATCATTCAGTAACTGCACAGTTGTTTCGTAATAAGATTAAAAGTAGTGCAAATAAATAAGTGTTTTCACTTGTCGTCAATAATAATCCAGTAGACTAAGGTGAAATTTTATAATTATAAAGCAATGGTTCGATGGCTAAGGCATTCAACTCTTAGTCAACAAGATGAAGGACCTACTTCGATCTGGGAAACTTAGTAGCATCACTATCCATTATATATATATATATATATATATATATATATATATATATATATATATATATATATATATATATATACGATTACAAAACAACAGAACTGCATACGAAAAATTTGATTAATATAATAACAACGTAATGATCTAATTGTTCTAAGTACAGTGCTCACACGATTATTTTTCCACATTACTGTCTGCTGACATTAGTGCTACCTCAATTGAATTCTTCTTTACTATGAATGAATAAGATACAAGAGAATGGCAACAAATAATTAGAGCTCTTACTACAAATCGCTTCTGATCGAAAATATAACTGAGATATTCTTGATAAATGTTTCAGTTTGTGTTAGTAAATCTAATGTAACATACAATCATAAACAACAGCGATGTTGGCACTTTGTGTGTTTGCTCAGGCTGCTAAACCACTTTACCATAATTATGAAACCCGGCACATTCAGTACAATGTATGAGTTTTTGAATAACAGAATTTGGCTATCATCTTTAGTAACTTAAGTTAACTAATAATATAATGCATGTTGCTCGGTTATTTTGTGAAATTTCAACTTCTCACTGAAACCTATACTTATTCTACTCCACAATGTGGATAGCTCTGAGTGCAAAACTGGTAGACAACTGTCCAGTTCTTCGTGGTTCTGGTTGGTTATCCTCAGCTGATATAAGTCTCTAATGTGACTAAATTCACACAGACTAATTTTCATAATCCCAAAACTAAATAAAGATTTGTTAAGTAATTCTCTTATAATCTACGGAGCTGAAATTAGAAAAGAATACAGAAATGAAGGTAACACAATTTTTTGACTGATGCCTAACTAATAACAACTTAAACAAATGAAAAAAATAAGTTAAATGTTAACCACTTACAGGTAGCTGGATCAGCCGGTGTAACATGTACATTAGATAAACAAGAGATAATTTCTAATAAATACAGCATAACTGATGAGTCATTTTTCCATTTATACACAAGGTTACCGCAAAGAAGTGGTGTTAAAATATTGAAAAAACTGGATGATGTATCTAAAACGGGAAAAAGGTTGCAACTATATATATATATATATATATATATATATATATATATATATATATATATACTGTAGTCAAACTAAGAAGCTAAAAAGAGAAAAGGAAAACCGAACTAATAGCAAGTGTCTTGAAGTCACAACAATAAATTACTCTAGTTTGCTTAATAAACCGAATAATAAGAGAAGTAAATAATGTTACTACTGGATACTACGTGTAAAATAACAGGTATCAAATATTTTGAAAAGGTACCTACTGGATCATGCATTACGTACACGAAACCGCAGTCTACCACTCATTGTGAAGCAAAGTGGGCTGAAGAAATACATTAAGGTGAAGAAAGACGAATACTTGCCAGATAAAAAGTCAGTGATCTACTGATTGTAGTGCTTAATATTAGAAAAATAAATGGTTGGCGATGTTAAATAAGACAAACAGCTATCATTCTCAATGATATACATTTATATATTGACTATTAATTGGAGGTTACGGTGGTTTATTGGTATTAATGTGCAGATTCACAAATAAGGGATGAAAATTTAATGTACATAATGTGAAAACACTAATAGATAGTCGTACGCGGCATAGGGCCTGAGACATCAGCATTAGCTTAAGTTATAACATCATTGTTATAACTTTTTGTTTATAACGACCCAGTTACTCATATTGCTTAGTATTCGTGGACACTGAACACTCGACAAAACCCCAATTCAGAACACGTTTGAACAGGAATAAAATTGTATTTCAAATAACAAGGGTAGATAGAAAAGGAATTCACAGTTAGAGAAACGTTAATATATTTATAGTATTTACATAAAAAGTTTCTAGAGTTTTCTCCAATAATCCACCAGATCTAATCGGTTTAGAAATAGCCAATCAGCGTGAGTCATCACGATTATGCACGGAACATGCGTTAATCCGGTCTATATCTCACTAACAACCATAAAAGATGAGTGCTACAGAAGATTAGGCATAACGAACATGATTCAGGAACAAAGAAGAAAATTTCGAAATGATATGAATAAGATCAGGATATAAAAGAAGGCCGAGAATGAAATATATCTGCGCCACTGTGATCGATTCGCAATGATATCATCAGACGTATTAAATAATTATCAACGATGATCGTGTAGACTTTAGCGAGGTAGACTGAATCAAACTACATTAGTCAGACCAACAGTCAAGTACCTTCATGGAATGATGCCACGTTTTTGGTATGGTCATTTTTAATCACAAATATTTATTATCAAAGCATGAAATCAGATTTTCCATGTAAATAAAGAAAACAATATCATAACCAGGGAACGCTGAAGAATTATAATATGAATGAATTCGCACTTGTCAGTTAATGTGAACATTAGCACTTGAACACAAGCCTGATGAATAGCAATGGGGATGAAACGCTTATCTTGGATTGCAATTGCTAGTCCCGGCCCAACATTAATCATTAAATAGGTTGGGTAACAAATAATGTAAACACGGTTATCTTTAAATGAAACTAAATGTGATACTTTATCACGAAATATGAAGGCCTTGGGTTTAATTCTTATCGAAGTCGTGTGCTTACATACCTAAAGGATACTAAAATATACTCAAAGACTGTTTGGTACTTTTAGGTTGATAATAATTTACTAGGATGTACAGAAGATTCACTGTGAGCAAACTTTACACATCATTTGATTAAATAATAGTTAAGCGGATAAAAATAATAAAAAACTACTGGATAAAAATGTCACACAAAGAGAAAATAACCTTACGAGATTTGCTAGAATCATTTCGACCACTGGGTAACTGCATTTCATCAGTTGACATATCTTCAATTAAAGCTAACGCTACACCTGATTAGAGTAATAATTTTAAAGAAGAGAATTATCTATTAGGATACGTAACTTAGCATAAATATGCGTATATTCAAATATAGGAAAAACAATGATTATCAGGATGAAAAAGCCACGGATATTTGTATATTTCCTGACTAGCCTATTTTTGATGAAATGTTAAGTGACTACGTTGAAATTCCTGCATTCAATACAACAACTGAGCTAGTAGGTAACTTCCACGATTCAAAAAGTAGTAGACGCTGATTATAAGAGAAAACATCTATAAAATATGATTTTCATTATTACACTCTAAATATGAGTTAAAGAGAAAACTAGATGCAATATTACATATTTGGTGATGAAACTTCTTTTATGTTGGGTGATTAAGGGCGAACAATTAACTGTCAGAACCATGTTTCAGTTGCTTTAGTTGCATGTAAAGTAGACATTTTATTTCCATCATCATTATGTCCCTCGTGCCTTATCCTCTCGTTTTGCACATTAACTGTTACTATATCATTTCCCATTTATGAACTATGGTTAATTGATTGTGAATATGGCCGCGGCCTAATTAACTGGCTGCGTGGTATGGTTTGTATGTATATTAAAGAATGCTTAAAATACAATAGGATTTTGTCTGGTTGTTTATAAATCTTGTTACTATTCCGGTTTGGGACTGAGTGGGTATCGGTCAGACATACAGGGACCAACTAGGCACACTTATTGGCCTTTGTCGTTGTAATCTCGTGCACACGATGTCATATCAAACAGTTGGTCGCACGCATCAGTTATAACAGCCTTTTCTAACATCATAATAAATTCCTTACTGCAAGAAAACTTACAGCATTTAATAGGGTTATTATTACTAACATTATCATGTAAGAGATGAGAAAACTGCAACAGAAATCTGAACGTTAGGTATGTATATTTTAAATGAAACGACAACAATAAGATCTAAGACAACGGTAAAAAAATGGAAGACTTACTTAATAATAATTGAAAATTTATAGGATCGTCCGTGCTACTTAATGTGTCACAAATAATATCAACCATTGCACTTTTCACATCATTCAGTGACCGAGGATCTTTTGCATTAGATGCAAGGGGAATTAAAGCTAAAACGAAAGCAGCAAAGACAACAACAACGAAAAGAAGAAATTAATGCGATTAACGAAGACAACATACATGATGACTGACCTTTCGCCTAAATAAGTATTACAATCAGAATACTCAACAATACATCTGTATTAGTTATCATATAAAATTCTCGCACAAGCCCATTAAAAGTAAACGTAATACAAAGTGTACGCCAATTGGTTTCGCTAAATACTACAGAATCATAAGGATAATGGGTGTGAACAACATTCAGTACACATGATTATTTTTTAAATCACAATATGGAGAATGATAAACCAAATGCCTCGACTAAAGACTGCGAATTTGTGACATAGTATAGAATTATAATTCCAGAGATATTCCATTCTCAGAACTAGGTGATTTGATTGCAAAGGCCTCATCATCATTTTCAATGAAATCAACAACACTTCTGTAAGATTATCCTGATAATGTTGTCTATAGAGAAAACAAGAGCTTCAAGATTAAACTACTAGGCTTAGAAAACGAAACCATACAAAATTATGAATTTCTTCATTAAAGCTTGCAAAATTGTAAGCGATGAGATATGAAACATTGAATACATTGTAGATGGTAAGCAGCTACATTAAGTAACAAAACTGAATAAACAACTAGAGAAAATTCTATAACGAATGAGTAATTATAATTAAAGTAATTCCTTATATAGTCAGTATACCATATAACACAGCATAATGCTTTTTGCAACCACTCATTTCGAATAATAAACTATTGCAAGTATTCAAATAAACACACTTTATTGGACAACGATGGCTTAGTGATTAAAGAACTCCATGTATTAATCAATAAGTCTCAGGTTCAAATAACACTCTACCTACTCACAATATTTAGTGTTAAATAAATGAAACTAATTTCAAAAATAGGTTGCATTAGTTAGGTAACTGAAAAAAATTGGAAGAAAACCTCTTAAAACCTCTCTCTTAGGCCTCTTAATGGTTATCATTAGTCAGAAAAGAGTACTTCTAGATTGCGAAAACCAATGGTCCATTTTAGATTCTAACCTTGACCTCACAGTTTCACGATCTGCGACCGTTACTACTGAGCCTCTCTGCACACATCTGACCATCTGTAGACAAACAGATGAATAATTAGTAACCTGTATAATATCTATCAACTGATTAGTGGTTTATGCCACGTTTATCTATTCCCTTAGTTTTGTTCGAACTCAGTGGATTAGATGAAACGTGACCATCAATCTAAGTAATTTGGTATCGCGTAAGCTATGATTATAGTAGTTTAGATATCATCGAAAACATCGGAAGCAGTCTACAAAATGTGACAAGATAAACAGATACTGTATTAAATTTAAAAACTATTTCACAGGTTTTAGTTGAACTCATGATGAATTTACTAAACTAGACAACATTAAAAAGGTCTATAGATTTTTTGAAAATGTAATAGTTATCGTTTATTGTCTTATTTCTATTACTATAGCAAAACGTTTATAAGATGTCTATTAGTAAAGGAACGTCTACTAAGTGTATTCTACCTTAACCCACTATAGAAATATCATTCATTTAAATTTTAACTAATGCTACTTGCTAAAATGCTGACTGCGATACAGATGTATGTTGGGGCGAAACGTTAAGTATATCAATATAATAAGTAACACCATTATTGGGAGAGAAAAGTAAAATCTTATTCCCAGTAACCTTAAAGTAAAAAAAATGACCACAAAAAGTGTGGACATTATTTTAACAAACTAAAGTGGCTGTGTCTATAAACATGAAGGTTTGAACATTAAGTTGAAATACCTTACAACATTAGTCTAATTCAAGAGAGTAAAACTAATTTTCATCCTGGACAGTTCTTAACATTACACCGAATGTTATCATATAAAAAGTTGGAACCACGGATATGATAGACCTCTACTAACGTTCCTAGTGTAAACATCTCAAATAATGAAAATTCAAAACAGTAAAGTCAACGTCAGTCAAAAAAGTAAACGAGTAATACCATAAATATCGTATACACGCTCAACGAGTCAGTGTGTGTTTACCTAACTTGATTTCCAGCAAACCATAATTAATCCGAAGTGATGACACAATATAATAACTCTGATGAAAATAAACACACAGAGACTAGAATACATGAACTGATCACTTGGTAGTCATCACAATACTAACAATTTATACCTAAACATCGGATATCAATGTATTTGGTAAGACTGAATTATAGTGTTTGATTAGTGGGCATTTATAGACTACTTTCAATGCCGTGACAAATAGTCGCGATGGCAATTTTAATAGTAAAGAGCATACTTTCTAATTTGGATGAAAGAACGATAAATATATATCGCTAGGGAAAGGGAAGGCATCAAAAAACAATTTTCATGACTGTAGACAAGTAAGTGAACGAAGCTAGATACAAAGAAAAACGTGATAAATTTATAAGTCGATGCAACAAATGATTTCATAAGGATGTTTAATGTAGAATGGAAATTTTGGGTTAGGTTACGAATACCTGTTAATGTTAGGATTGAGTGGAGATTAGAATGAAGACTACAATTAATGTTAAGATAAGGGGTAAGGTAAAAAATACAATCGAATTAGAGTAGTTTCATTAAAATAAGAGAATAGTGATATAATTAATCAAGTTTAATGTTTCGTCCATTATGAATAAATCATCCTTCTTTTACTAAATATCTTCAGAGGGGGGGGGTGGACTAACACACCTAATCCTATCTCAGTGTAAACGACTATACTAGGCTAAATGCAAAGTGAAATTACTTTTCACATAAGAATAAACCATTTTCGAAACCTGTTTTTCAACTGGTTGAAATTGGTTAAAGGTGATTTAAGAGATCGCTCAAAATCGCCTTTATTGCTTAGTTATACCACATATTTTTAAGTCTCAACTATTGTGTTATTTGGAAACATGATTAATACATATACAGGAGTATAATATTTTAAAATCTGAAATAATCGAAAACTGTTACGGTGTTAAGCATTACATAGAACACGAGTGACGATTTTATTCTAATAATTGGAATAACCTTGATAAGTATGTGTATTAAGAAATTGATCAGTGTTCTACAGTATGATTAGGGTGAAAATATATTATTTATACAAGAGCAGCGACATTTAATTTATATTAAATGAAAATTTATTATTATCTACTTACGTTTTAAAAATGCACCTTTAAATTGAACAGGGATACACACCATTGACATAAGTTGGTGTATAGCTGCACGTTGTACCAAAGTTGTTGGTAAGAATTCAGGTTTCCTAGGATGAAAAAAGTATAATGAGAATATAATCTAAATATAAAAAGAACATGTTTACGAAACATACGATTGCGAACAAACCAAATTCAGTATAATGATCTGTCACGTTCGTCAAACACATTAAGTTTATGTAGAATTCATTAAGAAACTAAAGAACTAGAACTTTTCTCATATGGTGGCAGCAGCAACAACTAATAATCAATATGATGGAAACATAGATTAAAACTCTGAAATAGGCCACAGAAATACAACACAATGAGTGACACGTAAGCCACATAGATACCTAAGTAATACCTTATCTCTTAGGGTTTAGTAAATTCCTTTAATTAAGAAGTATGAAAAATAAATTATAAAAAATAATGTTATACTACCCTGAGAAATGCAGTGTTTTACCATAAGCATTTTCAAGTGATCAGCAGGAAAATAGTGTGTTATTAGCGAATTTACCAGATGCAAATTCTTATACTGGACCTGAGCATACTCAAAAAAATGAAACTAGAGTGATATCACCTGAATTTTCACACTAAAGTAGGTTTAGGAGGTCTCAAAACTACCACTGTGCGGCTGAAAGTCGAACATTCTGATCAATCAGCCGCCTCATCGATAACGACCTAATAGTGACAAGGAAAATTAATTAACAGTTTGATTCACTGAAAAAAGCCCAAAAATAAAAACTCACATATTGATTTCTTCTTTCAGCACATGTTGACAAGCATCATATATACGTGGCAGCAATATATTGATACCAGGTAAATCCACACGAAATAGATCCATTGAATAAAACAAAACTAAACACAAAATGTAATCATTTTTTGCCTGGAATCATGTGTACAAGAGGAAAAGGTTAGTGAAATGAACAGCAACATTTCTTGTTGTATAAAGATCATAGAAATGAAAATTTTACGTCTTTTTCATCAATTTTAATACTAACAACAAGCAACAAGGTAAATAGTAGTTGAACGTAATTCATATAAATAAAAATACATGTAATGTAATAAAATGTGTAAATACAATTTTTAAATTATAGTGTTAGATATGAACAAGTATCTTCGCGTGAGTACTGCTAATAGTTACATCAATAATTAAAAATAATAATAATACTTATGGGAATATACGTATACATCATTGATTAAATATGGAGCACAAGCATGGTAATTGAAGAATGATTATCACGTGAAATAAGTATTAACTAATCATCTACACACTCAAGTGATGATAGATACATTTACACAATAAGTGAGATTAAAATGTTTGTGTGCAAAAATCATTGCTTTGAACAGATTTCATTAGAAATGAGTATATATATACGTGTATGTAAATTCGATTAACAAATACAAAGAACATAAATGAAGTTGACGTGGAACATTTTAATGTACTTTAGAAACCAAAAATGTTCTAATGAATAGATACATACCATTTCATTTCACTTAATAACTACCAAGAATACTTCCTCCAAAGATTTGTCAAATGAAAATGTTCCAGAAATACCCCAGGGGTAAGTATTATTAATTAGTTTACAATAAAACGGTGTGATTTTTCGCTACAATGTATGCTAAATTTTATATGTTATTATAAGGTATGGTGATTACTGAATTCGAATTTTCATAAAAAAGGATTAGCTTTGATGAAACACAAGTGTTGTGGACGCGTACTGTTGAAAAAGTCATATACTAAGGGGGAAATAGATATATTTAGTAATTATCTAACTAAAGTCAATCTGTCATGAAAAACTTCAAATTTCACAATCTCCACAATATACTACGGTAGCAATCAGTCATACGTTTACTAGGGACTAACTTTAAAAAGGTAATTGCTGTAGATGAAATGAGAAACCTTGACAAGCGAATTTCAACCATACTCAGAGTAAGATGAATATCGCTGACAGTAATAGATTTAAATCACGGTTCCCAGTTTATTAGCCTGGAGAAGAAGAGCTTATCATCAGGCTTAGCCTTAAGTACAAACGCTCGTTTCCAATCGCCGAATAACCAAAGCTATTTCGTAATGTAAAGCTTTATACACTGATTTGTTTACACAAATTAAACCCAAAGTGTGTGTGTTTGAGGCTAAAATGAAAATATATTGTCTTAGTTATTATTTAGACGAGCGACCTACTGATTTTAGTTAAATGGACAAAACTTGACAGCCTTATCTTAAATTTCATAAAATAAGCATAAAATAAGAATAAATCAGCACAATTTTCCAGAATGATATAGATAGAGGCTTTAAAATATTAACTTGTTTGTGATATAGACAAAGCATATAACCCTTACATTACGAAAACGCATAAAACAATTTACACAACTATGCATTAATTTTAACTTTTATAAACTTGCCGTTGGATCAATAGCCAGTGCATAGTAAAGGCATAAATAAAACCGTGTAAGATATTCCTTTGCCAATCGGCCACGTCGTGCATAGATCATTATTCGACAAAGAGTACCAAGAGCTTCAGCACGACCAACTTGAAAGCGATTGCCATCAATTAATGTCGCTCGATTACTGATCACTGTAACTGGAAACGCAAAATAGTCCAATAAAAACAGAGGAATGAAACTTAGTACTATAAACAAAATACCAGTAAATCACCTGAAACAAAAGTTAGACCAAAAATTTAATAAAACAATGAAAAAGTAAGAGCGAAGAAATACGTTTTTTTCAATTAGTTTTACATCATGGCTAAACCCATTATATATATATATATATATATATATATATATATATATATATCCCATTTTTCATCCTCGTGTTTATGAAGATAACATTTAATGAGTAAGAAGGAAATTAACGAAAGAAATCATCATTACAGTAACAAAAGATTAAAATACGTAGTTCTATATTTGAGAGACCACATGATATCTGATAAAAGAAATTTGTAAAGTATTTTGATAGTATATAAACGAGTAATAGCAGTTAGGTAAAACCAGAGACGAATATTTAAGTTAACAAATCATATAAAAATAGAAGACATAAAATTAATATTTTTGCAAAAACGAAGGGGAATAGAGATTATGAAGGTGTGGAAAGCAAATAAATAAGGTTGAATGAACTTCTTTTAGCTACATATCGGTTTCGCGAACGTAAATATTAATCGATTCTACGGTGTATAGGAAAAAAAAATAGTTAAACATATGACATACTACACGTAACACGATGGATATTTATGAAAGATTTTTTTAGCTCACTCAATGTCCAATGCCAATCGAATGATCATAAATAGAGTAAATTATTTAACCTCCATTGTTACTAAGTAAGTTGCGAATATTATTCAAGTCATCATCAACAATGTTAACGGAACATATTACTTTTCGCATTGTGTCAAGATCTTTAATCTTATAGGAATAAAAGCTATGTAGTGCATGTATTGTACAGTGGAGAATATTCTGAATATGCACCCTTTGAATGTCCAACTACTTTTGTCAGTCGGGTATTTAAAAATGAAGTACTTTTATTTCGTTCTTCTTCTAAAGTGAACGTAATTGATGACTTAATATAATTAAATGTATTTAGCAAGTCATGATGAAAAACTAATTGAAACGATGTATATTATTTTTTGTCAACTTGTTTTTTACTAAATTTCCGAATCGAAATGTTTGCTTTATTAAGACGACAAAAGTAACGGAAATTATTTCCTCTCAACGCTCCAATTATTTGCCGATTTCTGATAAGGGCATAAAAAAATACTGACAAAAGAATAGTAAACGTAGTGATGATTCATTATATTTCAACGATAGTTTCTCGAAACAAACAGTTAGTAATTTATAAGAGTATTACTATCATAACTAAAGACATACTAAATCATTACAAAATTATGTAGATTTGTATGAAAACAACAAAGAAAGTAGCAAATACATTAAAACAAAAATAAATAAAATCTTTGTGCAATTGATCAGAATGGTAGCAACAGATAAACATAGGATGTTATGCGAAAATAAAGAACTCTCATTTCTAAAACATAGCAGCACACGAGGATAAAAAATAAGTGAAAACAGAAAGAAGTCGAACTAAACAAAACTAAATGTGAGCATAGAAAGAAAAATGATTGAGGAAGGTTAACAAGTCCGATGTCCCAAACATTGTTATCGGTTCAGAATAATATTATTCACATTAAAATTGCTGGTTTCTGATCATAAAAACATCCTGTAAGTCTACATTTTACGAGATGATCCGGAGCAACAGTAAATAACCTCACAAATTGGCAATGGGCATAGTTTAGTTATCAGTCTTCCTTAACCTAATTACATCAGCCAGTAATTCACGTAAAACATATAGTGACTTAATAAGTGTTACTTGTAGCCTAGCTTCTTCAATCGGTGCAAGTTAACATCATTAGCAGATTTACTCTACAAATCTAATCTATAAGTTTTCGCCTACGATTCAATACATATCGAACACATGATAGTCCACTAGAGCACCGTGGTAATCCCAAATTGACAAACATTAAACGAACTAGAATTTCTGTTGGAATTCTATCGGTGATCAAATTATCAAGACTGAAGCAAGTAACCAACTAAGTAAAGTAGTTTACATTATTAGCCACAACACTATCTATTTTTAAACTAGATGTTGAAGTAGTTCAGTTCAAAAATATGTTTAACTCGTATACTAAACATTCGTAGATTTTTAAGGTGTTCAGAAAACCATACATATTATCAATGTCCTAATCTAACATGGCTATGATATCGACACAAATGGTATGTTTAAATAACACTTCGACTACATAATGATCGAATCAAAAGTAATTAAGCGTAGGAAATTTAGGCAATTTACATATATCTCGATGCTGTATCACATCATTAAGATAATTCCAGGAAGAAACAGTTAACCGTAAATTCATCAATTATACTCAGTTACGTATAACAAGTTTATTTACTCAAGCACCTAATACAATATACATGATCTCTAAATCCCCTATCTGTCACTCTGGACTCCTAGGTGCCCGTTAGTCCTTCAGTTTAGTGTTGGTAGATGTAGACGAGTTAGCTGGAGTCAACATGGATGTCGTAACCAACGGTTGAAAACTCTGATTGGTACGGCTCAGAATGGGTCACAATAGTGCATGTGTATTCACTCTTTGTCTTCCCCTGAATAGTGAACTAAAATTATTTTATACATTTTATGTACTGATTGTTTCTTCCTGAACTATATTCGGTATACCCATAAGTTATTTATTACTGCCAGTAAGGGAACTAGTACTTCTGCTAATTCGGTGTTCATGTTGTTGTACTGTTGAGGCGTGGTAACTTGAACTGACACATATATATGATGGTTTATATGTTATAGACACAAACCCTTGGAGGTGTCATGTTTGGTAACCTTATAATTGTACAGGGATCCGATTTCAGCTATCCTCCACTCAGCGCTAGGCCTTTTTGGTCCCTTTCTCTTTATCCTAATTCCTATATGTCTGCTGCTACCTTTCTGACAGCATTGTGTCTGGTGGCCATATATTCATATCCAGTTATTCCATATTATGCTATTCCCAACTCTTTACCTGTTACCAAACATATCATTTAACGAAGATCAGGTCTCCTGCCCCACCGTCTGCATGCTATGCGCTATTCTGACGCCACATCTTTGTTCAATTTAGACTGTGACTGGCAAGCGAAATCCAGGATACACGTTTCGCCCTATCCAGGACTCTTCGGCTGGATGTACCTGCACTCCAATTTTGATGTTCACACTAAGATGAAACGCGCGTCCTGGAATCCGCTTGCCAGCTACAATCAAACTCAAGCATTACTTGTGATTAATAACTATGTCTAGGCAATCGGCTAAGGATGAACATATGGCGACAGAGGCTGACCAATTTAAGTCCATAACTGATCAACTGGAAGATACAAACTCATCCTAATTACATGTCGCCACATCATTCACTCTTCCATTGTATCCAACTATAAAAGGTAATGGAAGATATCTGATATCAACTGGTCAACTCGTAAATTAGCTCTTTTCCCATTCAAAAATATCTATTAAATTTGTCTCACTTACTGGAGTAATTAGGAGAGAAGCTGGGATCATCGACTCCACTGGTCGTATGGAACTCTAAGATGATTGTTTTTTCTCCAAAACTCTTTGGAAGCAGGTAGTGAGAACGAAACAATGCCAAGGAAGTTGTGGCAACGTACTCCCAGTACTATATCTGCTGCGTCTTCGAGACAACCTCGATATAGAGGTTGTGAATATGAATAAAGAATGTGGAGGATATTCTCAGATTCAAATCTTAAAGACCCCCTTCCCGCCATCCTCATATCGTTTAATACATCATTCAGAGGAGAGAATAAATATATGGAGAAAAAGTCTAATTTATTGACAAGGAATTCGCGAAATTCGATAAGATGACATCATAAGCTATTTACTTATTACAATACCGATTAGTTGCACACACATATACATAATTTCAATGTAGAATGTTAACTGAATTCAACTTGTAATACAGAATAATGTCGAAGTAATCAGTGAGTATGACATATAGAAAAAGTGTTCGAAAAGTATGCTATTCAACAAGATGAATTTGCGTATAAAGCACTGGGAAGAAAACGATACTTAATCATGATTTTCAAAAAACCGCGGAGTAAAACATATCACAAATAGTAAATATCGTTCGAAAGTAATTTGCACAAGTTTGGAAATTAATAATTTCAATAATGAGCATAACTGTATTCAAAAACTAGTCTATAAATGAGGCAATTAGTAGAAGTGTAGTTCGAGTTAGTTGTCCCTGTATAAAGTCAAACTATAATACCCCTTCGCACTGAATTGGCTGTTATCTGAAAACCAAGATTGTAAGACAACTCCACGCACATAAATTAATATCCTGAACAACAGATAATTTCCCTATAAGTATATATAACTTTTAATAAAGTTCAGGTGTGGTCAGTTGTTAAATTCAAGAGGCACGTTTCTGTGTATCTTAGACTCGCCAGATATACGTATCTGTATTTCAATGTTGATGTTTAGAAGAAGACTCGAACTCAATGCATTCCGTTTTACTTGTAACTAAATATCAGTCCACTCAAGATGTGATATACTAATAGTGATCAATTACAGTACACAGTATCAACAAAAGAACGATGAACGAAATAATAATATGAATACAAAGTGACAGGAGGTAAGTAATTATCAGAACCACTTGAAAAGAAAACAATCTATGGTAAGGAATTAGCTACTTACTGGCAAAAAAACTAAGGTTGCAGCTTTTTTTAACCACATAATGGAAAGCTTGATAAGGTCCCGTTTACTTGGATATTGCATAACAGAAAACATCAAATCCCTCAAAATAACAGAAGCCCCTTGCTGACAACTTCCAATTAAGATGAAATTCAGATCTATAGCTTGCTAATGAATTCCACCGACACACTTAACCTTAAACAAAATACACTGTAGAATAGGGTCACTCAAACTACATCAACAAACTGAAGCCTGATCAAAAGAACCTGACCACTGCTAAGAATTAAAAAAACATGAGGTTAGCTATTACTATGTGATTAATTACCGATACAGATTGCACCACATAATTAAATGGGTTTTAAATTCAATATCACTTTGAAAAACCATCATTTCTTATTATAATCTTCTAAGTATTGACGATAACCACTTAAACTTAATCGAAATTATGTTTTGTACAACTTCACTTATTATTTGTTTAAGGTACCAAGATTTGTATCACCTCTTTCAGACACAGTTTAGTTATTAATTAAATCACTAACGTATTAACGTTAAATAATTTTGTAACCTATGCTAGTGACTCCGCACGAATTCATAAGTGTTAGATAGGCTCTGAAGTACAAGTGTAATTAAACAAGGAAAATAAACGAGGTTAATAAATACTGTGAAATCAGTGATTGTCACCCAACAGTGTTAGCCTGTTGAGTTAAAAATACCATTAGGTGAAGGTCCATAATAATATTGCCGGCGAACAAAATTAAAATCATGCATATGAGTAAAAAAACTATTGGTATTAAGTGAGAATAAGTTAATACTGTTATAATAACACGTAATCATTTATTTATTAAACAAATGATTCATTTTGCAAAGATTTCGCGATAATTAACTGTATTATGGAAATATAACATCAAGAAGGCGATTGGACGAAAGTTATCTGTGTATTTGATACTCAGCTCTACTGGCTTAAAATAATCATCCTTCATATTACATTGAATTAAATAATAAATACAGATCATAGCCTAATAGATAAATTGACAGTGTTTGTAACCAAAAGGCATACCTCAAAAGTGCTTAAAAAATCGGTCGAGTCAGAGATTACAACAAGCTTCCATCTGAACTTGTAACCTCAAGTGATGTTTGTCAAGTCTGTCCTCTATACTATTTTCTATTTAATTTCACCATTGATGTCTTCCTATAAGTCAAGTTTTCTTTATCTAACTTTCCAATGATGAATCTACTAACAGGAAGTTTATTTACCAACAGAATAAATAGGAAACAAAAATGTATGTATACATTTACTTATGAATGTTTGAATATATGTACGTTATATGATATGGCTGAAAATAGGTCAAATGGAGTAGATGCATAAATCACTCTTTGTCTACATTTAAATTCTGAGCTCAAAATTATTTCTTATCTTTCTTTCCACAAAATGTATCCTCTTGGATCGTAACCTCAATTTCCAATCCTTTTTTTATGTAAGTGGTGTTACTACTACATTCACTAATGTGACAATTACCTTGCTGTGCTAATAAGATGTGATGATTAGGACCTGTGGATATATACACCAGGTTCTATGTCGTACACGATAATTGAAATCATTTAAAAATTGCATCAACTACAGTAATCGATCACTGAAGTGTGATACAAAAATGTGAAGATTGTTTTCACATGATAACAGTGATCAATTAATGTGAATATCTCGGTCTTGAACAAGGTCAGTGGTAATCGTTGCAGACTAGGAAGCTAAGTGACGAGGATTTGAATTAAGCAAGGAGCATGAGTGTGTGGCAATCGCAAGTATACCGTGCTGACAAGTCCCAGCTAGTACGAAGTCTAAGTCGAACAAATCAATAAAATAAATATCATTGGAAAATATCTGAAAACTGATATGCAAGAAAAAGTCGACTGATAAATTGACAACATGAATGTGTTCTAAGATACCAGTTTGGAATGAAACATTTGGTTCGTACACATTTCAAATGAAAAGTATTTCTGAAAACATAGGTGAATGTTTATAATGAAAAGAAAATTTAACAATTAGTGAGACATAATTCATAGCGTAACACAAAATAAACTTACAGTCACTATCTACAAATAAACAAAAAGATACAATGATGTTTCTAACAACAATTTAATGTACATTAATAAAAAGAATTTCTTTAGTTAAATGAAACATTGACTACAACGTAATCAAGTAATTTTTATTTATTACAAAAGTAATAGGTCTACAATGATGATAAACATCGAAAAAGTAGGTCATGACAATGAGAACAAATGTACCTAAAAGAATGTTAAATACGGAAAACTTAAAGAGTCGCAAAGATTTTAGAGATATTTATAGGACAGAATAAAAGGTAAAGAAAATTCAGTGTTCCAGTGGATGACAAAACACAAATTTTAAGTGATAATAAGGCTTAATTAAGTCGCTCTACAAATAACGACTTCTAGAATTTACGGAGATAAAAACCCTATAAAGAGATGGGGGGAAGACATATCATGCAAAAGGAAAAATGATCAATTCGAAATTTTTGTCAGGTAAAAAGCATCAAGCGTCGAAAAAATAAGAACGTGATTCTAGCTCCATTCGTAACTACAACTATTCATTATCTAACTAGCATATGAAATAAACAATAAAAGCCTACAAAGTTCTAAATTTGGTTGGTGAGTTAACTAAAGGATATTTATTCTTTCTCAGGTTATGGAACACGATAATACTTACATGTGTTAGTCATACATTGTAAATTAATACATTAGTACCTCTCTGTGAAAATCTCTGAACAAGTATGTTCCACCTTGCATATGTGAAATTGGACTGTTGAAAATTAACAAACTAGCAACATAACAAGGTAATAACCCTTATATCAAGGGTGACCTAAGTTGTGCAACAAAATGTGGATCCAAGTAACAGAACTCGAGATACATACAACTGAACAGATTCATTTATTTTATTTGCCCCATTCCAATTTTTAAATATATTTTCATTCAATGTCCATTTTACATGTTCTGGTAAGTCGAAGATATCATTATACGTAATACAAAATACACTTTGAAGACAACGATAAAGTAACCAACAGAAAAATACGGTATCTATCTTCGGAAAAACTTCAATCCGGCAAACGCGAATTAAACTATCAAAATTACAATTCAAACAACATTCAGTCTACTGATAATCAGGCTAAGTAAGTAAAGTATAAGTATCACTGAGCTGAACAGAAACATTATTAATGCAAATATCTTCAAAAGTAGTGTAAAGGTTTTGTCATAGTATTTAAATGAGCATTACTAGTAATAAGCTGACATTGACAAAAGTAATTCTGAATAGTGGAGCTGACAATATTCGACTTTTTTAAACACGACTATTGAATAGAAGAACAATATCGCATTAGTAGATGAAAGTGAGCAAATCGTGATAAAAGTAACGTTATTTTGAGCACAAGATTAGAAAACTATATAAAAAGTGCAAGTTAACTACTATGCAAAATGTATTTTAACGTATTAAATATAAACAGGAATAATTAGAAAATACACTGTTATAAACGCAAGAAACAAAAAAAAGCGATGAGAAGCCTCATATACAACTGAATATAATTTACAGGGAAGTGATTATTTTTCACAAAGGACTAGAATCAGCTCGAGAATTACTGAGAATAAAACAATGTACTATACATTAGCATATTTCCATTTTTTTACAAAATATTACCAGTTAATCCAGTAAGATCTATAAAGTATTTGGATAAAAAATACTTAAATTTCGTGATTAATTCATAAACTGATAGGTCCGGATAAAATGCTTAACCTTATTAATATCCAGTCAACTTGTAGTATAACACGCTACGAATTAAATAGGAGAAAATAACGAATCCTCAAAAATTAATTTACATACCATTTAAATCTTGTTTAACTCCTGATACTGATGCCTCAAAAAGCCAAACACCGAATAATTGCAGTAATGAGTTTATTTCTGGTCTTTGAGGATTTAGAGTAATTTGAGAATCAACTGATAACCAAGTTGTAGCTAAACTTTGCAAATGTTCAATTTGTGGATTCTTGTTATTCAAAGATAATAAAGGTGGACTACTCCCTAATTTTTGACTGATTGATTGTCCACTTGATGAAGCATTTGATAACTGCAAAGATACGTGAGAACTTGGAGTTTGTGACTGTTGAAAAGTGTTTGTTAAAGAAGCAGTAATTTCAATAGGAGTTAGTGAATTACTAGTATGAGGATGTGTTGAAGTACTAGAAGGTGGAGCAAACACAGACTTAGAACTTCCAGAGGTCCCAGCGGATGCGAGAATCCCGGCAGATGTGACTACGCTTGCCAATCTAGATTTTCCTAAATAAAAATGTGAATGCTAGAAATATAGTTTAGAAAACTACAACAACTTTATTTTAAAAGATGAAAAATGCAACATAACTTTGGGAAAAATATAGAATACTTACTAGTTTGTTCATATTGCTAGAATATTCTTGATAAATACGTTAGCAAAAAAGGATATGCATAAAAACAACTTGCTAATTAACCATACGTTCATGGACTAATGACTCCATCCGCGTTCTATCTACTTTTGTTTGAACCAGCTACTTTGTGACTTATAATATAGTACTCTAATCGTTAGGCCGCTGGATCAAAAGGTAAACGCCACTGTCAACGTGCACGTACTATTAAGAATATGGCTACGAACATAAACAAGATTAACACACTTTCGAATAACCATTTAGCCTATCTAATTTTTTTCAGGTTTATTTTACTCGTACTCTAGTAAACATCAAATTATTCAAGTCCTAAGAATTTAGGAAAATGTGTTACAATTGATAAATGACAGAAGGATTTTAATCCATTTTTTCTCACTTTGAATGATTATTTACCTAATTAAGAGATTATCTCTATTTTACAAAGTAAATAAAATCTTAGTTAATAGGATTAGCCATTATGGATACGATTCATAAAGGAGCCTGCTGAAATTACATGGTACGGTCGAGAGTAAGAACAGCTTGTCCTTCCTCTGCCAGGGAAGTTTTGCTAACTGCCTTTTAGTAGCGGCATTGTTGTTTATCAAAGTGAAGAGACGAAAGTGAACGTCCGGTGCCTGAACCGGGTCCGTGAGCATGGGGTTTCCATCTAGGAGTGTTGGAAAACCATGATTCCAAACCGATGGTGCACATGGGTTGCATGATCTTAGAATAGTGAAAGGCGTATGAACTAATTTTGATTAACGGCTGACATGGGAGGGCATCTCAAGACGATATTCCACTGCCTTGTAGATTGATCTTAAAGTTCAAGGCTCTGGAAGTTGTTCTCTAAGAAAACCATCCGCTTTGGTTTGGGCGCCACGGAAGTGTTTCAGACCACACATAACTACTATGATTACGCATTCTAAAAGAACGGTTTCATTATCCCAACGCTTTATTCGTGGAAGATTTCTACGCCCATGAATATTTACGCTGATTGTAATGAAAACATTTTAGGTTTTATTTTACACTCCTCTCCTTTTCATTTTTGTTTATTTTTTGTTTATCCATATTACTTATCCTATTTACTCAGCAGCACGTCCACAGTGATAATTTTGTTCTGCCAGTTTTGTAGATTTCTTGTTTGTCCCCATCAATGTCGAAATCTGGCAAAGCCTTCATGAAGCCATATGTACAATTTAAACTGATCTCCTTCAAACTTTACACATTGATGAAGACTGAACAACAAATTGATTTGGCTGTTTTTAGAGAGCCTTAACACCGATGCTTGTTGTACCTCAGCGACCTGTATTCAGGACTCTAGTGACGCACTTACTATCTGTAGATTTGAATAACGTGTTACATATACGCATATCGCGGGACCTTGTAGCACCAGAGTCCGGTTTTGTTGGCGTCACAACAAGCGCCAGATCAGAAACAGAACTAGTCTACTAGGTTTCTGTTAACAGTCGTTTATATTTTGTTAGATCAGAAGGTTCCATTATAGTGAGAAGAAACTGGTTGTAGGTCAGATAACGGTCAGTCAGTCAGTTGTCAGTTACAACGTAGAACTTGGTAAATGCGTGCATCAGTTCAAGTTGCCATGCCAATGTACTATCTAACGCCCTGCTTCTGTAACACAATCCTGGACACAAATTGATCATATCACATTCACTTACGGCTTGCATTGTTGTGCTCAAGATAATCGTTCCTTTTAGAGCACTTATTTGAACTCTGGTCCCAGTTCAGTATGAGCCACGTTTGTCTTGCGTTTTAGTGGCCAGTCATCGCCTTAGTCTTAACGGATTAATACAAGTTAATTGGTCTCAGCTTGTGTCGTAACTAAATATCAATCCGAGTTGGTTTCTAGGCTAAAATATAGCTCATCAGATAGCATAGATAAGAACTGGTTGCATTCGCATGACGCCATAAAAATGGTGGGTCACGTTCCTTGAGGTTTTGCCAAACTTTAGGTCAGAAAATCCTAAAACATTTGCGTGTGGACCAGGAAACTTGGTGATCCGAGCGAGCCAAAGAGTTGGAATGAGCAGCTGCATCTGGTAATTGCCGGAAGCTCATCAAACTCTGCTAAGCCACTAAGGGAATGAACTTGGGAGTCAGTGAAGCAATCTATGGAGCCTAATGTATAGCAATCCAAAATCGTTTAGATGTTGGGCAGAGCTTTTCCAGGATCAGTTCAACTGGTCTGTTACTCCAACAACTTTTATCGGAGTGGCAAGTCCTCTATGGCCACTAACGATTGATCCACCTAATAAAAAGGAAACCCGAAAGGAACACCAACTTTTGAGTCACAACGAATCGTGAAGCCCGGACGACTTACCCCCCCCCTCACCTTAGCTCTTTTAAAAGATGGTGGCTAACTCCTGGTCAGGGGACTGACAAATTTGTTTGGAAAGGTTTTGAAAACTAAATGTTCAATCTCGGAATCAAGTGATTATCATTTCCATCTTTAAGAAAGTTCACTTAACCAGTCTAGCAACTGTCGGGGGGATAGCTGTACTCATGAATGCTCCTAAATTATTGGCTTTTGTCATAGTTTGAAAATTGTCCAAAAGGTGTGGAAGGCTGACACGCGAGTAGTAGGCTGCTTTTAATCAGGTTGAATATATATTGATCGCATTTTCAGCCTCCGTCAAGTGTAGGAACACCACCACATCATTGAAGTAACTACTAATTCTACCAATTTGGTGTCGATCTTGCTGTGCTGCTGAGGTAGGGCAACGTGGACTGATGCACACATGTTACAGGTTCTGTGTGATTCATAATCATATACATACAAGGTAAATGCCACATTCAACGTACAAATTTGTGAAAAGTTCGTTTGAGGTACTTGAATTTAAAGAGATTGAGTATCTTTGCTTTAATGGATGAATGTGTGATCATAACGCTCCAAAAACATGCTAGAAACGAGTTATGCAACGATATCTTGGAAATAACGGATTTCTTTACGTATATATCCGAACAAAAACTGTTTGCATAATAGTTGTTCAGGACTCAAAAAAGAAATATGAAGGGTATAAATGCATAGATTATAGAGTAGCTAATAGATTGATCAGACAAAAAGTCAAATATCACATGTAAAAGTATCTTCAATAAAAGATATTTTTATAACATTAATTTTTTCAAGAAAATGATTACTTACTGTGTGTTTTTTCTGTAGAAAAACTACCAGTAACTAAACGTGATCCACCATGAATACCAGAGAAACCTGATGTAAGAGCTTTCTTGACTTCTGTTATCATAAAATAAAGAAAATAGTCACAATTAATGCCAACAGACTGTAACTTAATAAGAATATTGCTTGTAGGAAAGCTATAAGTAAATGTAGGCTTGAAAAATTTGAAGCTCAAAACAAAATCACTTAGACACAACTTTAGAGCGTTTTTCAAAAGATTTTAAGGAGGGTTCAATAAAATTATATATTTCAGTATTTATTTGTAACTTATTAACTAAATACATATTTATGTACTTGATATTCAGTTATCTTTTCTTATTTAGGAGTGCTAGCAATACTACTTAATGTGATGCATAACTGAAACGTAATTGTTAAAACCACTGTTTAGTTACGACGAAGTTACAAACAACGCCATTACAAGTTTGAACCGCTTGTGAATAAACTGGCTGATTATAAAATTTGAGTTTCTTTTATTATAAATATATATTCTAATCCAATTTAATATCTCGATGCCAGAAATGGATGTTGCTAGCACCATTATTTTCAATTATTTAACAACGGAAAGTGCAACGTTTCAGAAACAAGGAAAATTTTCTTTATAATAAGTCCATGCATAAAAAAGTTGTATACAAGTCGGTACTACAGATTTAGAAACATGTTGCAAACTTGAGTAAAAATTTTATATCAAATATAGTTACCATCGTCATTATTAAAGCCTTGTATATCTGTGTGCTTCTGAAATAAATTGTATGAAGGGTAACTATAAAATATTTTACCGATCGGACCATAAAGTTCAGGGATTACACCAATAAATGGATCAACGCCAACTGTAAGACTTGGTTGGATACCCAAAAATCCATCCACAATCATCGATAGACCACGTAAAGCTTGATGATATATATATGGAAAATAAATGGCTGTCCATCGAACTCTATCGTTATAATTATATTTCCTTCAAGAAGAAAAATAAATAACATAAGGATAGTTAATTTAAATAGTTAAGAGAACTCTTATTTACACACGTTTATAATACAACAACCAAAGAAAGCAACGCCCGGCATCTGCAATGGAATGGAGACCTGGTTATTGAATGCGTCATGATTTGTCATCAGCGGTGAACCAGGGAAATTTGTATTTGGCCGCTAGTTCAAATCTTATCGCTATACAGATTTACATTCAGTTACATAAAATTATTTACGATAGTTTCACTAAATTTAACAAATGTGCATGGTTCATCACTTGGCGCTTAACAGTTATGCAATAAAGAGAGATACACGATGCACTACACAAAATAGATTTGGTGTAGTTATGAAATTACGAAGCAAAATGACGGTAAGTATGTAGTGAAATACATTTACACATGAACAAACATCAAGAGACACTTTCCTATCTTTATTTCTTACCTTCCTTTGACTTTAGAATTAAACATAAGACAAATAAAAACTTCACTGAGGCAATTTTTGAAGCAAGTAATTCATAGGTTTTTAGCTGTTGAGTAATTAAATAGGCAGAGATATAGTGCTGATGGAACAGAACGACAGTCGTCAGATATTATGAGCATGCAAAAGTCACATCACAACGTGAAGTCTATGAAGAAAATTCTATAAAATTACTTTCTGTAGAAAGATAATGATCATAGAATAAAATACACTGGGTTTCAAGTTTTACCATCTTAATTTATGTCTTTACTACGCTGGACTTATAAAAATTTACTGTGAAACAGCTTTATTACAGTTTGATTGACTGATTAGCGCCAACGAATGTCAAATGGCAATACTGTTTCACAATATATATATATATATATATATATATATATATATATATATATATATACAGAGAGAGAGAGAGAGAGTAGCTTTTAAGATCCACCTTCTATCGACTGACGATGTTACCAACGATTTAAATATTCACTAGATGAGTTGCATACGATATTTAAGACTTTCCGTTCATTTATTAAATAAATGCTGCATATGAGTGTAATTCTGATTGGTGGCTATTATTATATTAGGCTAAGAAACACTGAACATGCTTCTAGCAGACAGTTACGCAAAAACTAAAATACATGACATGAAATCCATTATAAAAATTATACTTTACTATCCAGCAATCATCTACTAAATGAGTAAAAATGAAACTGTTGAATACGATATATATAGTGAACTTCAGAAACGCTGTAGACAACCTCGGCCAAATTATTCAATTGTAGTTCCACTAATTTTTCCTTGAATTACAAATATTAGGAACATTTGCTTTGCAAAAAGGCCTCCTGATTTTTATTGATTATTCAAATTGCTTTATTTTGTGGAAAATATATCTTTGTACTATTTGCATGTTCATAACCCAATCAATACATATAAAGAAACGATATCATGATGAAAGTAGTACGTTGACCTGACTTATATTGTAATTGAAAATATTAGTAATAACAATAGTGGAATTGTAAACTAGCCATTATGCAAGAGATAGCTACTAGATTAATAAGCCATTAATAAGCCTTACCGGAAATAATTGACTATTCCAACTAGAAATGATTCAATACACTTGGAAAACAAATCAACTTCGTGGAATCATATTCTACGATCTAGATGATCTAATCCTAAAGCTTTTATTAACTTTCTAAACGATAAAACTTAAGATAGCAAGGGGCTATGAGAAATTCTAAACAAATTGGATTGTTGACTAGGAATTCTTTTGGTTGTTATCCAATATTGTGTTGTCGTTATTTGCATTCTTATTTTGATTGTCATCTTTTGTGCTTTGATCTCCGGCTTCGCAAGTATTTATACTTTTCTTAATTGGCTGATAAAATGAATAAATTCAAGTGTGTTTGTTAATCGCTGATTGACTTGTAAGCCAAATTTTCAAAACTTTTCTGGTCTTCTGTGTATCTATCCGAAATTTCAACATTCTACTAATCAATTTCTATAATTACCCACGCCTTATTAAAAATATATCGTGGCGTTTGGCAGCTACTTAGTTTTCACGTAAACAAAGATAAAGAGAGCGGCTGCTTTGTTCGATGTGACGTTCACATAATCTGGAAAGTTCATTTCGTAGGTAATGTTCAGTTTGCCTCTTTTTTATCACTAGTTAAAGATGTTTTTCATAATTTTAATCGCAACTGAATAAATTAAAAGGATCTTAAGAATTTTTCTACAATAAAACTTATGAAAAGTTGTTTCTCTACTGTACTAGTTTCGTGCTTGCTTTAATTTAGCCTCAAGTTATCCAATGTAAATGATTTGAAACTATACAAGTTATTCACTTACGATACACATTAAAATTTCAATAAAATTTATCCAACTATCTTTAGACTATGTTACATAAGTGAAAATGCCGTACTACATTAAAGCATAAAAACACAGTAAAAAAAATAATAAAAAACAAAATGTTAACAAAGGAATGCTAAGAATTTAACATTAAATAAACTATGAATGGATTGGTAGCGCGGACTAATTTACCTTGAGTTGCGAAACACTGACTTCCATTATTCTGAAAAAACTTATTTTACATGTTTACAAGTCCTTAAACGTCTCAAACTGACAGTCATGAGCTTCATACATCGATACGATGTTTAAACTCATTAATTTTGTTTAGCCTTTCGTGATATAGTCTTTCTTAAGGCACCATCCAATTTTGAAGCATATGGCGACGCTCTTGAAGCGGTACATAATACAGCCACCTCAATTAATGCAACTCCACAACCTCATGAACAAACTTATCTTCAATCCATTTAAAACGTTTCGTTTATCCTTCCAATTAAATAGTTAATGATCTCAGCACATACAAACGATGATTCGGTGACACCTAAGATCGAACACTTGTAATCAAAGTACATTAATATAGGAATTTCTATAGTTTAGAAACTACCTTTGATTTATCCCAACATTATTAAGGTTTTTCGTATCGTATAAATATACTATAACATGTAAAAACGTCAGAGTAAAACAGAAAAAATAGCCTTTATAACGTACTTATACTCTTCGAAAATCGGTGTATTGCATATTAAACTATCATGGCTCAAATCTACTGGATTATCAATCAAATATAACATGCGAATCCAAGCCTCTTTTGCATTTTCATCAGACAGATCAGACGGAATTAATTGAGTGAGAGAAGCATAAGCTAAATAAAAATATAATAATTGAATAATTCAACATGAAAGCAACTAACGTGAACAAACATTAAAAATAACATCTCAGAAACAGACCGATCGAGAGAAAAAGGGTGAAATCATTGACGAAATTTACTGACTTTAGCATGAAATAATCATAAACCACTGGACAGATGAATAATATATCTATATAGTCATCATATTGACTCTGTATTCCGAAGAGTATGTTTTTAGTGAATATGTTCAACAGATTTACCTTAATTTCAACTGCCAAACATAATGAGTGTTGTGGAGAATGATAAATATGACGCTAGCAGTGGATTCGAACCATATCAGATATATCGTAGTTACCCAAAGATGACAATGGATGAGGTTTTAGATATTGGCCATCGGATACCGGTTCAGTGGTCTAAGAAATAAAACGTTGCCTTCAAGCCTAAAGGGCTAGGGATCGACCCCCTCAGTAGGGTATGAATGCACACTATCCAAAGTACCATACTAGAAGGAAAGACGTCTAGTACTTCTTGAAGTTCATCAGCCGTTAGGTGTCAGACGCACTTGATGGAACAATGATATGAAAAAGGAGACCTAGTGACGTTTTATGTTGTTACAAAATATCCTAAAGTCTAAATGTCAGATAACTAGTACAAAGTTTGCATCTTTTGGCTACACTTTTAAAAAAGCGTTGACATTCTATGAACTAAAGAAAGTGGTAAGGAAAACAACTGGTGGGATTAACGAGATTTCAGAAGCAATTTTCAAGATCGTAGAGGATATTTTCATTAATGCTGTTGGAATCAGAAAGTATGCTTTGCAATTTCGATGAAACGGTGATAATAACATATCCACGAGATAAGAGGCTTCTTTGAAAGATTATTTTTGTAGTTGTGGACTAGGAATGTTTGAAGTTAGGTCCGAGGAGAAACATGACAAATACATATTTATACATCAGCAATGATATTTTAAAAAATCGACCAGAAATAGATCACTTTTGAAAAAAACCCAAAATTGCTGTGAAACGAAAAGTAAATATGACAGTGAGAGGAGCATTAAGGCAGAATGGGTATGTCGACTTCGTACAGGTTTCTCTAGCCTTATGGGTATCAACACCATATAGTGACTCGTTGACGTCATTTTATGGATCCCATAACAGGAGTGCATACTAACAATATAGACAAAATGTGTAGCATATTAATAAATTAGCTCAGATAGTATTATGAATAAAAAAACACTCAGTAAGAAGGGCTTATCAGGTGCATCTTACGTTACTGTTTTCATAAAGTATGTTAGAGACTATTGAACAAACAAATTAATTGACTGTACGTATATCAAAAACAATGTCTAGTTTTTTTTCATCTTCGTGATATATAACACATACTAAGTACAAAACGTAACATGAAATCGCCCAGTCTTGTTAAATGAAGATAAAAACATGCTAGAGTTTTCACATATTATCTGCAATAATTTGGAATGACATCAACTCTCAAATTTTGTTTCCCTATCACCTACATCATTGGAGAGGACAGCAAACATTAGTTATTAAAAAATTACTCCTATCTTCATATATACATAGACAAACTAAACAGAAAAAATTACCATTTAAATCAGTGGATTTATCTAATATGCCAAGTAAAGTAGCAGACAGCGCCACAGAAACACGAGACCATTGCCGGATAAACGCATTGTGATGTCTCCATACTCTTGCGCATTCTCTAAATGCAGCCCAGAGTTGTGGCTTAGGAAAGCAGTGAGAACAGGCTTTCAACCAAGTACTAAATAACAAGGTAGATACACAGTCTGATGTGGCATCAAATAAAATAGCTGAATCTTTGATGGCTTTAATATCTGAAAAACTGGGATGATTCGTCAGAAAGGTCATGGAACTAGATCCTCCCGCAGATCCAGATCCCGAGTTAGAAACATCCTTCAACTGCGAAGTTGAAGTAGATGATTGCGATAATCCCGATGGTAAATGTAAAGGTTGTGACAAAATAGCATGACATATGATCAGACAAAAACGTAATATGCAATCCCAAGAATCAGGTGTTAACTGAGCCGGTAACGAACATAGTTCTCCAATTGTATGAGCCACTAATCTTGTGATATCTAACTGCTTACTTAACAATCCTGATAAGTTTGCTAAAAAAGTCAAGGGAAGAAAACCAAACAAAACTTTAGGTATAAAAATTGTGTCAATGAACAAAGCTTACGGACTAGAACTAACAATAATGATAGGACTAGAGTGGTGACATAACAATTTATCCTTCCTTAGAGTACAGTCAAAAATAAAGAGAAGAATCAAGACAAAAGTAAGAGCTACTTATACCAAGGGAAGGATCCAATAGTATTTATCTTTCCACTTGTATAACAGGAAAAAGTATGCCTGATCGCCATGAATCATAAGCGGAACCGATGCATCAAGCTTAGGTAGAAAAGTGACATGATAATTAAATTAGCATTATTGTATAGAAACATGTCGAAAATTGTTTCATTGCCTGGATTAATATCATTAAATATCCTGACTGTAAAAATTTCAAATATTATCATCGCTACCAATTATTACAAAGTAAATTAGTAGAACCTCGGATTAACAAGTTTTGTACTAAAAAGCTACGAAAAAGGACCGCAAACAAGCAGTTTTCATCTACCAGCAAGACTGAGATCAACAATTAATGACTTCATCGATTGATGCTACTTTTATGGTTCGATTGGTCCTAGCCTCATTCATTAACAACGGCATCAAATGATGTATTATTCTTCTCTATACTCAAGGTCTAACCTTATTATTATTTTTATCGGTGGTCCCAACAAATGCGAGTTGTTGCGAAAACATCGATAATCAAATACCAGTAAATTACTAATGCTATCAATTCTTAACAGTCACGCTTTACATTTACCCAGTAGAAACAGGTTGAACTTCTGAGCAGCAATAAACTCGTCCTTTGATTACCAAAAAGACATTTTGCCCATGCCATAGGTGACGTAAATTGGAAAAATCCAAACTAGATTTTGAATTTATCCCGAGATTTTGTCAAGCATTAAGTAATCAGGGCTGATTAAACTTTCAAGATAAATGAAGTGATCAATGTGTTTAATTATTTTACTTTCTATCATTCGTTTAGGTTTTGATTCAGAGCAGTCCCGAAGCAATAGTTTGTTTTTAGATTAGGTAAACACATTCAAAACATGCTTCTATTGTTGCTCAATGCTATCAAAAGACTCTGCATGTTATCAACATCATCATTATACAGAACTTTGAAATCTTTGTACATTAAATCTATTAAGTCTGACTGCTGTAAGGCAGGGATTATAAAAGGTCCATCGAAAATGTTTCATATTATGCATTTTTCATTGAGTTTTTCATTGAATTTTTTTGATTTTATCATGGTTTTCTTATAGAATTATTAAAACAATAAACTGCGGATTATTATTTCATAATGTTTATAGGATTAAGCATATTGTTTTCAATTCACACAATAATAATAGTAAATACACACACATACGTTTTGTATTTACTATGGTAACGGTTACCCTAAGTACAATGATTGGTCTACTGAAGTAAGATAGGGTTGATAGTAGAAGCAGAAGAAATATTAGGAAATGAAGAAGGAATTCGATCATGAACATAATGATCATGAATGATGTCAGAGATATGATGCCGGTTATCACTTCTCAAGTGCTTATAACGTGGGAGGATCATTCTTCTTGAAGTATATGAAAAAAAACTAGGTTAGGAGTGGTCTTGAAAACCTAGAGAAGTTAATGCAGTACCCAAGGTACAACACCCCTTCACTGTTATGTACAAAACGGGAACAATAAACATGTCGTAAATCCAAAAAGAGCTATAACAAATAAAGAAAAACTAAATATCGTACTTCCCTGACTGTGAGTCTGGCGCGACAATGTCATAAGCTGAACAGAGCTTATAAATGCACTGATTATGTCACACAATAATAATAACTTAAAGCTATCATATACTAAAAATAATCCATCTCTTCATTCGAAAACACTAAATTCCTACTATCTTCAATACAATAACTTGAAAAGGTAAACTCCTCCAAATATTATAAAAACCACTGACTGCCAAACCAAGAAATTTACAAAATATATCATTAGTTCATTGATTCAAGCAGTCGGTTCTTGATCAGTAGAAGCTATAATACAAATCTCCAACAATGGACAAATGAGAAACAAAAAGTAACCACCAAATCAATATGCATAGTAATTTGACCCGTAAATTTGAACGTAGTTGCCTAGGTATGTAAATTAACTATCAACTTGTTAAGTGAGGCTCAAAATACACGTACGTTATCGCACAAGTAGGCAGTAATACTTGTAAATTCAACATCAATTTTCACAAATTGCATCTATATACCGAGCAACACTACCTCGAAAGTCCTAAATTTCACAGAATAGAACGAAAAACCAATGAATAATGAAATGACTTGTTATAAATAATAAGCATCGATAAACACATCCGTGGTGACGTATCTTTAACCCTATGACATTTTTATTTATACATTTTAAATGTCTGAGAAGACTGGAGGGACCAATCTGAAAAATGTCTGTTGACGAGAACCGAAACCAATAAGATACTAACGGTAAACGACCAGAGAGCTACAATACCACTGACATTGAGACTGCTTGTTTACAAGCTTGCTTGTACAAGCTAGGTAAAATAATATGGAAAACAGGCATTTATGACAATAACAGAAGAAAGATTAACCTGAAGCAGAAGATGGAGCTTCTGAGGAGTCAGAACTAGTTGGATGTGGTGGAAGCGATAAACTTCGACCAAGTGTTGCAAATAGTAACTTTGGCTGATCACTTAATGGTTCTGGATCACGTGGAAGGAAATAATAAGAAAGAGAGAATAAAAGAGGTTTTAAGAAACGTTGGGGTTCTTTCTGTAGAATCAACGGAATTGGTACACTCATACTGGCTGATTGTGCAGAGCGCGTAGACGAATTAAGGCATTTAATCCAATAACAGTAAATATGAGCACTGTGTTTGATAACATCCCAGTTTTCGGATGACATGGTCAGTCCATAAGTGATAGCCTATGTAATAGAAAAATAAAACTACTCAAAATCAATTTGCAAGGTAAGACCTTCGATATAACTAATAATGAAGTATAAATACATATTGCTGGGCTCACAGTTAAGATAGATTATAACTACATTTGTATTAACTATCTCCTTTGGAAGTGGTCAAAAACTTCTCAGATACCATTTTTGATATAATTGCTTTGTTCCCATATATTTCACGAAATATTACAAGTAACACTCAAATCAAACTTACCTGATTAGTAGTTTTAAGTTAGATGACATACATGCTACAGGCCGTGTAAAGTTTGCAAAACTAATTTCGTCAGTGAAAATCTATATAAAACACCTATGTGACTGAAGAAATTATATTTTTACCAGGCAGGAAGATAAAATAATGTAGGATTGATGAAGTTTACACACTGCTTCACAACTCACTTATCTATCTGATATACATGGGTAACAACTGAAATTTCAGTGGAATATTATATCATAAGCCATGGCTCATCGTCCAACGATAGCACAAAAGACACTCCTATGTAGTCAAAAGGCGAAGTTTCTTTTAATTAAACAATAAACGTTAAGGACGAAACACACTAAAATTTGTCAACAAAAGAATACATTTGTTTTCCTTTGGAAGCGAATCCTCCTATTATTAACTCGATTTACTAACATTACAGTAACAAACAGTGGCAATAAAAAGAATTGAAAGTGATCATGGCACTCACTTTAAGCACTACAAGACAAATGTGACAAGAGGATGTTGTCAAAATCAAATTTGTAATCATATAACAATATTTGACATTAAACATGGATTCAGAATATGTTATTACATTTCATTTAACTGCAAAAAATTTAGAATACATACTAAGAAATGTATATTTAAGAGCTGAATTTTCTTAACATCATGTACAACCACATTCACTTAATAATATCCACTTTCATATCCATTAAAATTTCAGATAAACAAAGAACTGATTACTAACGGGTGAAAAGCTATCGTCAATTTTTAAAAAGTAAGCAGGAGTTAGCCAGAAACCCCTATCACTGATTTTGAGAACTCAAACACAAGATTGACCTAAACAACTGGGTAGGATTATGAAAAAAACTAGGTATAAAACAGCACCTTGATGTGACTCCATTTCAGATACATATATATCAGAATATAAATCACGGCATTTTTATGACTGGAGAGTAATGCTTATAAGTAGGAAACCTGGAAATGGATCAATACATAACTGTAATTTTGATAAATACTTATCATAAATCAATAATTCATAATGTAAACTCTTAGCTGATAAACTATTCAGTACATCATACAAAAATAAACTTATCCTATAAATAATCCTTATGCACTTCAGAAATCTTTACTCAAAACTTTAATTATAAAGCATTTATTCTAATTTCAACATATGAATGGTTAACGATGAAAACATTGGATATAAATGAATAATAAAATATGTACAACTTATAATTAAACGTACATGCATAACCCAACGAAGTTCATCAGGAGAATCAAAACGTACTGTGGAAGTCAGACCAGAAAATGATGAACGTTGATTTAATGCAGAAGAAGCACTCTGAGAAATAGTTACAGAATCACTTCGAGAAATATAGCCATCGTGTTGTGTTGCGTCGGTGATTCCAGATGGTACATCAGAAGATGGTAATAGGAGAGTACATAAACAATCACACTAAAATTTGACCAGAGTGAATTCCGGCACAAATACGGAGAAGATGAAAAAAGAAACAGTTTACCTAATATTTAGTCGACTGATGTATAGGCAATTTACATTACTATGTTGTAAAGGCTTATAAAATAATATATACACAAATATGTTACAATAAATAGTAAGATACAGGTTGGAAGCAAAAGAACGCAATTATGTGATGTCCAGAAAATGGAATCCTAAACAACTGAAAATGTCCAAACTGATGCCCATAATTAACCGCCAAGGCTTTCTTGATAAGAGATTTGCATTAATTCGAGCTTTAAAATCATTTATATTATCGATTGCAAAGTGACACATTCTATTAAGTAAGCTGGTATGATTATCTACCAAAGGTATTTCTGATATTACAGATATCTTTAAACAGTAATTTATCATGTATACACTTTTCATTACAATCCGATTCGGTTGTGCAACTAGTGAATAAACGTATCATGAAAAAAACGTTCCAAATACAAGATCTGAAGAAAAAAGTAAATCAGCTTAGATGACGATTACCATACTTAAGCTTCAAATAAGTTTAACCTTCTGTATGATCAACCGGTTAGTGCTACTAGTTTTCACACAAAATGTGGTATTAAGTCAAATAAAAAAATATGTGCTGTACTAATGAATCTAAACTCAAATCATTCCACTGAGTGAATATTCACGAGACGAACATATACACGTCTGTGGATAGTCAAGAGAAAACGAGACCTATGATGCGGTGGGGGAGATAACTACGTTATTCTGTAAAAGATTGATTAGGCTAAAGAGATAAATAAATATAATAAACTATTGTGACATCAATGACGAAAAAAGTTAGTGATAGCAATAATAAGTCGATTTTTAGAGCATCCGAAGAAAAGAAGAAAATTCCTTTATCAACACAATAACTCTGTAAGATAAGCAATTGATATTATTTTGAAGTAATGAGATATTGTAATAAATCTTTCAGCCACGATGATGGAGATATTTCCGACATATATATCTTAGAAGTTTTTCGTGACTGAAATGCTTCAGGATTTATGATATCAGTGATGTTAAAATAAACCACAAAATATTAAGCAATAAATTTGTGCGTAATTAAACCATATGGCTGCTTACAAGGACCAGTTATTGACGGAAGTTTCCGCATGAGCTAACACTAAAATACTATTAGCTAACAAGCTGAATAGGTTACCGTTGCTTCCAAACAAAATGTTAAACATAATTATAACATAAATAGAGATTGTATGAAATTTAATTGGTAAGAAGGTATGGTTTTCATGAATTCCGCATGCGTCAATGCAACTATTATACCTAATCCTAGAGTGTCATACCATTACTTTTATACGATACAATCGATAATAAAGGTAAAACCATAACTGAAATCCTTTAGATTTAGTCAACTTCTGTAACAGCTCTATCGAACGACAGTCAAAATCGATCGACCAAAAGCGATTTAATTTTAAAACTTCTGAAACGAAATATTGTTAATGGTTGTTACTTTAACTTTCAGTTATTCATCTTAAATATTTATATGACGTATAACTGGAGCAATCTGCATTTTATTAAAAACTATTACTTTAATTTTGATTTGGTGGCTGAAGACATAATTGCTTGATTAGATGAAATACAATATTTATTATAAACGATGGTGTTTGCTCTAACCTAAACATGATACTGCCAAATAAAACACAGCTTTACCTTCACACTCATGACAGTACTGGTGGCTATTGAGTTTGCAACCTCCATAGGAAACAAACGCAAAAAACTTTCATATTCAAGAAGCTGATTGTATGTTGAATGAAGATCTGTAGACCATCCTTTGTATGCATCTAAGGGCAAAAATATAAATTAAGTGCATCTGCAGAACATACAAATCTTACTGAACTGAAAGTAGTTTCATCTGTAAAAGAATCTTGATTTCAAAATTTTTTCTTAAGTTAAAGTTTCAAGCACAGATGTAAGCATAAGAAATTGTGCTATGCAATGAACTTCACAGTAAATATATAATAATCTCCTAGGATGATCATCAGCCAAGGAAATCTTAAAAAGCAATTCAAATAACCAAACATGAGAATAAATTAATTCAGTTTATTATTAAAAGCTTTCTAAATAGGCAGTTACTCTAATCTAGTCGTCTGAATGATTACTGAAGACTTTCGGATCCTTCGTCATCCGGTTTCTATTCACTGCAAATAAATAATTAACAACTCATATTGCAGTCAGTTAGTTATGTTATGGATTTATACAGCAGCAGGTTGAAAGAAAACTAGGTTTTCTGAAACCAGGATGAGGCATCAATACACGAAAATACCATTTCTGTTACAACGCTATGTAGATGTAAAGTACCTGACCAGAGTCCCAGATATAACCGCTTTCAGCGACTGCAGACATTGCATGACATGGATCAAAATTAACATCAATGGAACAGAAGCATCTACCTTTTGTCATCTTTTATGTCTTGAATTTAGTTCAAAGTCAGCTGTGATGTTTTAAAAACATCTCTCTTATATACACCAAACTTCAGAGGGGCTCCTACAACTTACTGATGCCGATCAACTTATTCCAACCGACTGCAGCTACGGACGTAGGCATTAAAAAATCGAAAAATAAGTTCTACGAAAAACAATATAAATCCAGTAAAAAGTGATATTGGTGATGCTGTACGAAGGCTGCGACAACAAGAAATAATATAAAGTAGGCAATCCGTGAGGTCAGTGCCACACATTTTAACAACTTTCGAGGACATTTGGAACAGAGGTCAAGAAAGTTTGAAAAAGCTCCCTAGAAACTTCAGTCTAGTCAATGTACGCTCGATAATCTTTTATATTAACTCGCTTACTCTTAAGAAGGACCATATAATAAGGTGTTACAATGTTCTCAATTATGACGCGTCATGATTGATTTTTTTAAATGATGTGAGATATCCTAATTAAGTGACTGATTAGATTAACTTAAAAACGCATAACATTGTAAGTTTTATATGCCTCTTTAAGGATCTCACTTTTCTACTCAACCCCAAAACACTCCTTTGTATTCCATGTGAAAGTCTTCATTTATAACTGTGATACCAATACAGTTCGATAAATTGACTACTATAATAGCCAGGGATTTATCCAAAAAATTGTGGCAAGCCCACTTAAAATAGGAATGCAACGGTTAGCTGAATTTGTCGTGCCGAAAACATGTAAAAATGTTACATATGTTGCTTCGGGACACAGCTATAACAGCAAATCTGATAATATTCAGGTTACAAGGTCTTAGCAATTCAAGTTCCCCCCCACCCCCAGAAAATACATAATATGTCTAAACATTTCACGCTTCTGCTTATGCTATATGCAGAATACTAAAGCTAGTACCAAATATACCAAAACTAAACCAATAACAAAGAAGACTTTAAAAATAATGAAATCGAAGAGCAAAAGATATGAAATGAAAAAGAATGAGTATAACTGACCAAATGCGACTAATTAGAGTCATGCTATTTGTCGTCTCTATACACCAGTTAATACTAGTGCATTTGTCTCAAAAGAAGTTTATACATTCTTTACACGGCCTGGACAAACAATTAATGAACATGTAAATATATATTATACCCACTTTGGTCAACCTTAAACGCCTTTTCACCTAATCGTATGTCAACCAGAATCACTACTGAAGCCGGTGATGATTAGACATGCACAAAACATATTTCAATAACTTAAAGTGAGGAATATTGACAATTACCAATAGACATGTTAGCCCTATATAAAACTATACACAAATTCTTCACCGTTCACCTGGCGATTTGCAAATATGCAAGTAATGCTTTGGATGTACCTATTATCAAATACATGAAACATCCATACGTCCTCTACTTTCTTAGGTGGCTTCCAAATGTCAGGATAATACGGATCGCTTATATGGTGGCTCTTAAACGCACCGTAATACTGAACGAATTACATAAGAAAGGATGGAGACGATAGGGATTCACATCCAAGGAATTTCCTCAACACTGCAGCTTTAGAAAGCTATGATAATCATCTGTTATTTGACAAAAATCTGCGACACAGAATCACACAGTAAGAATGCTTCATGCCAGAATCCAAGATAAAAAGTTTACCACAGCAAATGACTCGTCATGATGACAATTTTTGACAGACTTACTTAAATCCATTTTGTAAGCTAATATGATGGGCTGATCCCATAAAATCAGCAGGAATTACTAAAGACCTTCTATCCAGTTAGCAAAAGTAAAATAACAATCTGAAAGTAAAAAATAACAGTGATATATGAGCTGGAACACTTTGAAACCTAACCAAAGAAGTACACCAGAATACATATTTGAGAAGAACACAAATACGAAGAGCTAAATTAGCTAACACTAAAAGAAACATTCGCAGCACAACTTAGGACAAAGTTAGTACATAAATGAGCTTAATAGGCACAGCAAAATGTTCAGGATGAAATCCACAACGTCAACACTCCCATACAAGAAAAAATGAAAGGATTTATGTAGCTTTAATAAACTGCAACAATGTAATCTTAAAACTATTGGGCTTCAATAATAACTCTGTCATCTGATATTAAATTATATATTAAATGATAAATGTAACATTTGTAAATACTTGCATAAATCATTGACATCGACTTTAATTTGTGCAATTTCAGTTTTATCAAATTCCATGAAACGTTACAGATTTTTATCATCACATTCAGAAAACAACCATTTCATTCCATGGCCAACTGTACATAAGCTATCACATCACATTTCATGGGTCGACAAGAACACTTGTAAGCTACCGAAAAGTAAGAATGACTTTAAAACTTGTACACTGAGATGGATCATGATACTTTTAAATTTAACGTCACATCAGGCAAACCTCATAGATATCAATTCGAGACTGGAAATGCCAAGATTGCATTTAGAAGTGGCTAAGGATAAGCATTTAGTTGCCCACAACCAACAAACTCACCCCAAAATATCTTGGAACAATTTTAAAGTAGGTGTGAACGCAGCAGCGTTATCTGCATCTAACTTCGATCCAACGGTTATGAAAGACCATTGGATCTCTGTAACTTCTAGTAAACTGATGGTGGCTCGTAAATTCATTCCAGCAAGCTCGAAGAATAATGGAGAGCGACGACAATTAAAACATAGACTGACAAAGAGTCTGCGTAAAGGTCGTGAACAGTGACAGGCAACAAAAGCAATAGAAGCATCGGCGGCAGGCAATAGTAGACAACTATTCCGATTTATCAAGGACACCGGTATTAAGAAACCGGTGGTTAGCGAGATTATCTCGAAAAAGGATTGATCTATGATTCACTGTCAGTCTAGAAGATTAGAACGATGAGCAGAACACTCACAAAAAGTTTAACTGGCTGCCGGGTACATTTAGTCTACCTACTATTCCCAAGGTGCTTGAATGGAAAACTGACACAGGTCCCCCAACTCCCACTGAGGTTGAAAAGGCTAAAAGTAACTTGAAGCGAGGGAAAGCAGCAGGACCTGATAGACTGTCTACCGATATCTTTGAGGATGGTGGTCCAGTCTTAGCTGGTAGGTAGATTGATAAATTAGCCGACGTCTGGGAACAGAACATCATCCCATCTGACTAGTCTCGCCCACTGATCATTCCAATTTACAAAAAGGGACAGAAATCCTCTTGTGATAACCACAGAGGAATCACTTTAACCAATATATTATTTAAACTATTATCTTCTATAACCGTTCGGCGTTTATCCGACACTAGAGAACAGCAAACTCGGAAAACCAGGACGTGGCTGCATTGATCAAATATTCACCCTGCACCAGATGCTTGAACAGAGACATATGTACCAATGTCTGACTATAGTTGTATTCCTTGGCTTGAAAGCAGCTTCTGACGCGGTAGATCGTGAAGTATTGTGGCAATGTTTGTCATTAAAAGGTGAACCTCATAAATATATGAACATTACAAAGGCTCCCTACTCGGTCACCACTAGTCGAGTCAGAGCATATTGCGAATTGTCACGAGAAATAACATTCTCTAGTGAGGTTCATCAGGGTTGCCTCTTACCCTATTTTTATTTAATTTCGTCATAGATCTTCACCTAGAAGTTTCACTAACTTCTTTTGACCCTTCAGGAATTAATCGCCTCCCAGGAGGTCCTCTTATCGACTTAGAATACGCAGACGATATAGTCTTATTCAGTGAAGACGCTGACAATATGCAGTCTCCTGAGCACCTTGAGTAACAATCCAAGCATATTCAGGATGCGCTTCTCCCCTACTAAATGCAAAATGTTACTCTAGGATTGGTCTGCTTCTTCACCTAGAGAAATGATAGGGAGTGAAGTAATTGAATGCCTTAACCACTTCACTTATTTAGGAAGTCTTGTCACCTCTGGTGGATCGGTGTCTGACGAAATCTCAGCACAGATTCAGAGAGCCCGATAAGCATTCGCCAATTAACGCCACTTGTGGCGCAGGCGAGATATCCTTCTGTCAGAAAAAGGCCGGATGTACGGCGCAGCAGTCCACGCCGTCCTAACATATGGCTACTAAACGTGGGCCATGAAAACCCAAGATATGCGTCGACTTATGGTTATTAACCATAGAAATCTTCATAGCATTAATCGTATTTCATGGAACAGAATAAGTAATATTGAGGTTAGACAAAAGGTTCTTGAGAAATATGGTAAATCAGACGAAGAGGTCATTAACTTTTATCGACTGAGATGGCTTGGAAATGTGATGCGCATGCCAGACTACCGCCACCATCGTCGCGCGATGTTGGCTAGGATTGAAGTAGGATGGAAGAAAGGTAGAGGCGGCCAGACCAAGACATGGCATCAGTACATGGAGTCTCGGTCTGTTGGTCTAAACTACGTTGATAAATGCAGACTAACTGGTTGCAGTCAGCGTGATAATCGCAATAAACGCCTGGAGACAATTGGAGACATGGCTCAGAATCGGTCACAATGGCGCAAGTGTATTCACTCTTTAATCTCATCAAAATCTTGAGTCTGATTACTAGTTTCTGCATAACTTTACTTCACTCTCCTCTCTTGTATTCTGTTAATGTTACGTATGTTAACTCGTAGTGCTAAAGTGATATGGCAACTTGAACCTATGGGCGTATTTTCCCAGTTCTGAATTGATGATAACTTTTAAATTTAAGTACCGCAGAGTTAGGAATACTTGCGAGTTAACTATCAAGAGACTTCAGACTATTTAAAAAAAAGTGGCTAGCACAAGATACCTGTACCTGTCTATGTTAAGTAGAGATCTAAGTGAAAAAGCAATATCTCAATGTTTTTAGAACGAGAAGACCTCACTGAACTAAATGATTCCAGCTTGACCAAGGCTGGAAAGTTACCCGAATATTTCAACTAGGCCTATCCTATGGACATGTAAATTAACACCTCTTACGGTAATACAACTAATAGCCGATAGGAGAACGGTTCTTGTCACCACGAGATTTTAAATAGATAGGTAATCAAAAACAAGTGAGTAACTGCGTCCCGATAAATTGATCCTTGGTCTCAATTGTCTTTCAAAAACGCCACATTAAAATCACTTATGTAGTTGTTTAATATGAATCTTATATAAACCCAACTCTCCTAGGATTAGAATAATCAGATTAATTCTGTGTTAAGCTAGTGTTCAAAAATGCTCAGTAAGTTGAACTAGCAAAGTTGAAATATTTGAAAGAAAAAAAATCCCAGAAAAATTTGCTGAAACAATTAAAGTCAAGAATTGTTTTATCAACGATTTTCGTGGATAGGGAAGCATATTAAAATGAATCTAGACTCGGTGTAAACCAATATCGGCTCAGAAAATTCTAATAAAACATTAATAAAACCGATCGTTTTTTCTCTAACCTATGAATTTTTTCTTCGCACAATTTTACATTAAGCATGCATACTGCAGAAGTAATATAAACAGAAAAATTAAGTAAATCAGAAGTAACGTGGGATTTATTTATTGCGCAGATTGACGCGTTCAAATCTCAAGCGTTCCCGTAATGAATTAACGTCGTACGAGAGCGTTAATTCCTATGAAAACGCATATATTTTAAATACCTCTTATAAATCTTGAAGTAAAGGCGATAGTTTAATAAAGAAATAATTAAAAATGTAGTGACAAGTTGACAGTTTCTTTTTTTCATATAAGATCGAATAAACAGAGATTTCGCATACGAAAGTGTTTTTATAAAGTGTCTAAAATGCATCATTTTGCCAAATGTGTTTCACGTGGTTCCTAATAATTTCGGCAGAATGCCGGTGGAATTTGACGCCAAGGTACTTGTCAAAGTGAAACCGCAAACACCATGAGTTGTCGTCGAGACATCTTTTATTTTCGATTAACACTTGAATTTAGCATTTATTAAATATAAAATAGAAGGCTAAAGATTGTTCGGCGTTTTATTTTATTTAGGTCTTCTCAAGGAGTGAAGTGTCTGATGTAAATGTCAACTCTATGCAGACATTTATATCATCAAAGCTTAAGAAAGCTCCAAAAACTTAGATAGAAGACAGGTTATTAATAATGAATAATTTCAGTAATAGGTCTTTACGCAACTTCTAAATTATAAAAAATGAGTAGTGGAGAGGTTTTACTCGCTATTGTAAGCCATCTTAGGAACATAAACGAGAAACGCTCACCCCACTAGAGTTAGCTAACACATCAGACACCAGCCTGAACAACAGAAAATTTTTTTGTTCGATTTCGTAGAGCTATGCTTGATCGTAGAAAGCCATTCTGGTTAAACGCCAATTGTAACTTAATCATTTTTGGAGTACACTTTGAACTAAGGTTAATATATAAATCAACACCCGGAAACCCAAATATGTCCATGAATCATTACCTTTTGAAAAAAAACATTAATATACAAATGTTTATACTATACGTCAAAAAAATATGTGATGAAATAAAACAGTGAATGTAAATACAAAAAAATGGTAATTTACTTTTAAATTTAGACAATAATTCACATGTTATTCAAGATTCAAAATTTAAAATGTTGTGGTGGTAAATAATCCATAAAATAAATAGTTCCATAGGCTCTCGACATTGATACTGATCATCTTTGTTTAAGCTGACACAACTAGTTGAAGGCGGGCAGTCACGCATCACCACTAGATCACGACTCGAACCACCCAGGGTAGCGTTTCTCTCTAGTTTGCCAGCCTGGACGTAGCTATCTCATCGAAGCTCTACTTAAAATCAAATATAATTTCTCTTCTGTCCTTTAGAGTTTTCTGATTTCTTCTCATTCGTGCGAGTTCGTCAATCGATAGAAGTATGTCTGGTTGTACGACAAGTGTAACTTGATCATATACCCGGGTACACTTCAATGTATTAGGAATGTATTATCATATATGTGACACACAAATTACTAAAAGTAAGCAACATTTGTGATCAGTTAAGTGGCACTCATGGATGAAAATCTAACTATCATACTCAAGTCAAAGCTGAGGTTCACAAGTTCCACCGATGAAGAACTTACTAGAAACGGAAGCAGAGGATTATCCCGACCGTAGCTGCTATCTTGTCGTGGTGGTCGGGCTTGCCTATCGTGATGACCCAACCGAGCCATTCTGGCTGGAACATATGTTCCTGTAGGTTCTACCATGCTAGGTAGGTCGATTGGAGAACGATGAGATTAAAAGCAGCTACTCAAGGTCTGAGGGCGAAGTCGTACTGCTGACTGCAGAGGGGTGTGACAGCAGTAAGGTGTTTCTCTCGAACAACCAGCATCTGCAGCAATGCTGCCTTCTCACAAGGAAGGAGGGGTTAGAAAAGGTCGACCCTAAAAATGTCACACCTCACCCTACCTCACGGATTTCCGTCTCCGGCGGTAAGGGTGCCCACTAAGGGATTTTAAGTGCGGAGCTAATACTCGAAAAACTTTTCATAAAAAGGCCGTGCGTGACAGGCCTCAAGCAGTTGTCCCTTGGGCTCTGCGGTCACGCTCTCAGGTCTCTAAGACCGACACTAATCTGCCTTCTTTTTCAGGTTCCTCAAGAAACACCCTTCCACGGTGTGGGCAGCCGGGAAGTAACAACCGCCCTCATACCCGCAAAAGCACGAGAGTCCAAATTGGTCAAAATCAAATCCTTTCTACACCTCATAATATCTCTCTTATCTCTCACTGCACCGCTAATGCAAACGATGCGAGCTCACGTAAAGTCATTCCTGGTCTCTTGAAACCCCGTTCTAGACTATATGTTGGAGCTTTTAATGTACGGACATTAAGTCAAATAGGGCAACAGGCTTCCTTAGCTAAGACTTTAGAATCTCACTCAATCGATGTATGCTGCGTCTCGGAAACGCACATACAGGATCCTAGTAAAATCATTAACCTGATTTCACCGTATCAAAACAAAGAAGCAGCCCAATTTACTCTTCGTGTATCCGGTAGCCCGGATGCTGCTTCCCGGGGTCTCGCTGGTGTAGGTATAGCATTGAGTCGTAGGGCAGAACTAGCTCTCCTAGACTGGATCCCTGTAGATAGTCGCTTGTGCGCTGTCCGACTGAACGGGACAGTTAGGACTCGGAAAGATAGGGACACTCGTCGTTGCCTCTTTGTCGTATCTGCCTATGCCCCCACTGACTGCAGTTCAGACGAGGTGAAAGATGAGTTTTACAGCAACCTTTCGGACCTCCTCCAAAAAGCTAGGCGCTCTGATATAGTTATAATGGCTAGTGACCTTAATGCTCAAGTAGGTAGACTAAGTGAAAATGAGAGACACTAGGGTGGATGTTATGGTGTCACGGCTCAAAGAACAGATAATGGCGATCGTCTGTTGCAACTATGCTCAGATAACCGCCTGTTTCTAGCGAACACTAACTTTACGCATAAGGAAAAACATCTTTCGACCTGGCGACCCCCAAAATCGTCTCAACGTTGGACCCAACTAGATCACATCGCCATCAGCCACCGATGGAGGGGTTCGATAGAGGACTGTCGCTCGTTCTGGGGCACATGTTTAGATTCAGATCATGCTTTAGTGCGAGCGCGTATTTGTTTGAAGCTTACTGGACGTAGGAAAGACATTGCAATGAAGCCTCTTAGGGTTTTACTTAATGATAATAAAGCTAAGAATATATTTAAGGAACAACTAGAAAAACAGTTAGGCGACCGTGTAAGCGATTCCCATCCGGAAGCAGGTTGGAATGATATCAAAAATGCTGTGGAAACAGCAATGATATCTGCTAGTAAGGTTAATCATAAGGCTAGGATGAAGCCGTGGATTTCAGTAGCATCCACCGAACTGATGGATGCTCGTAAACTCATCCCACCTGGCTCTGAACATGATGAAGAGCGAAGTGAGCTTAAGCGCAGGCTGATAAAAAGCCTACGCAACGACCGTGAACAGTGGTGGGTGGCGAAAGCAAAAATGATGGAAAAGGCAGCGGCGATAGGCAACAGTAGGCAACTTTTTCGACTTATCAAGGAAACTGGTATTAGGGATCCGAATGTGAGTGAGACTATCTCGGAAAAGGATGGGATTATAATTCATTCTCAGTCCAGGAGATTGGACCGATGGGCAGAACACTTTAGGGATCAGTTCAACTGGCCTTCAGACACACTTCGGTTGTCCACGATCCCCAGTCATCCTGAATGGCAAATCGACTTAACTCCTTCTAGTTTTTTATGAAGTTGAGAAGACTATAGGAAATCTGAAGCGAGGTAGAGCAGCAGGTCCTGATAGGCTTAACCCTGAAATGTTTAAGGATGGTGGTCCAGTTTTAGCAGCTAGATTGACTGAAATCTTAGGTAGAATCTGGGAACTGGGCGTAATACCATCTGACTGATCTCAATCCCTGATTGTCCCAATTTATAAAAAAGGACAAAAGTCTTCTTGTGACAATCACAGGGGAATCAGTCTGACTAATATAGTTTCTAAATTATTAGCCTCGATTATACTTAGACGCCTAACTAGAGCTCGTGAAGAGCAGACTAGAGAAAACCAGGCTAGATTCAGACCTGGACGTGACTGTATAGACCACATCTTCACACTGCAACAGGTCCTAGAACACAGACACACATTTAGGCGTCCTACAATAATTGTCTTCCTGGACCTAAAGGCAGCATTCGACTCTGTTGATCGTGAGGTTCTGTGGCAGTGTCTGTCATTGAAAGGTGTACCAAAGAAGTACATTAACCTTGTACAAGCTCTCTACTCTAAAACTACAGGTTGAGTGAGAGCTTATGGCGAACTGTCACCGGAATCCCTCACTTCAAGTGGTGTCCGTCAGGGATATCCACTTTCCCCATTCTTGTTTAATTTTGTCATAGACATGCTCCTAGATAAAACCATGTCTTCGTCTGACTTTTCAGGAATCGACTTACTACCAGGAGCCTCGCTTACTGACTTAGAGTATGCTGATGACATAGTCCCATTTGGTGAAGACGCTGACAAAATGCAGAGTCTTCTGACTACCCTGAGCAACAACGCAAGCATGTTCGGGATGCGATTTTCCCCCTCGAAATGCAAAATGTTGCTTCAGGATTGGGTTGCATCGGCACCTGAACTAGTGATAGGGAGTGAAGTAGTCGAGCGTGTAGACCGCTTCATGTATCTGGGGAGTCTCATCAGTGCTGATGGCCTGGTGATTGACGAAATCTCAGCACGGATACAGAAAGCTCGATTGGCTTTTGCCAAGTTGCGTCACTTATGGCGCAGGCGAGATATCCGCTTGCTAACCAAAGGACGAGTGTACCGTGCAGCAGTTTGCTCTGTCCTACTATACGGGAGCGAAACATGGCCGTTAAGAGTAGAGGACATTCTTAGGTTACTGGTCTTCGATCATAGGTGTCTCCGAAGCATTGCTCGTGTATCATGGGACAACCGAGTGAGCAATGCTGTCGTTAGGAGACGGGTTCTAGGAAAGGATAGCAAATCAATAGATGAAGTATTGAAACTTCATCAGTTGAGGTGGTTGGGACATGTGTTACGCATGTCTAACTACCATCTGCCTCGACGAGCTATGTTTCGCGGCGTCGGAATAGGTTGGAAGAAAGATACGGGCGGCCAAACCAAAACATGGCAGAAATCGATGAAGTCACTGACAAGTGGACTAAGTCATGTGGGTAGATGTAGGCTGCGTGGTTGGGGTCCGCGAGACGAAAGTCACCAATAGATAGAGACCTTGAACGACATGGCTCAGAATCGTTCGCAATGGCGCAGCTGCATCCACTCTTTGTGTTCTCTCAAAATCAAACCATCCGAATTCTCTTTCTTTCTCCTTTCAAATTTATCTCACTGAATTATACTTTTCGAATCATATCTTCGCTCCCTAATTTTCTGCATTACTGCTAATACTTCTACTATCGCTATCACTCTTGGATTTGAACTGAAGGTTGCATCTCTGTGCTGATGTGGTATGGCAATCTGAACTGATGTACGTACGTACGAAGTTCTGCGTTGTATCTGTCTGTCTGTCTGCAAAGGATTATAGAAGATATTGTTGCGGGGATGTGCAATATTTTCTTTTTACGTAGTCTTCGTTATTCTGAAGAGTAAGAAAGTGAAAGGTAGTCGTCAGACTCCACTTTGTTACTTTTCTGAACACCAGTATGAAATAATACAACTCTTTGTATGTATCATATTTTATATCATATTAGGCCGACTTTACATTGTTCAGGAATATTTAGTCAAGGTCAAGATAGTGGATTTTCAAATAATTCATCTGTTTGGTAGAATAGATCGTCGTGTCTATGTAGCCTAACTGTTGCAATTCTGCTATTGTTATCTTAAATGCAGCTTGACCGCTTATCAGCCGCGCATTAGTTACAAAGACTCACCTTCATAGATAGAGTTGAAAGGGTGAAAAAGGTTATCTGGGAAATATAGTTTGCATAGGATATAATGTAATTTAAGCAAGTAAACACTCCACTTATGATGCAACAAAAGTAAAACTACGTTGACAATAAACGGAAATCAGCCATAGTCATCAGCCATCAGTCATATTTTGTACAGTTATACAAATTATTCCTATTCATAAACAAGCTTACTTGATGTTCATAAAAATAACATGTGCGCTATTTTTCATGTTTCATTACATTCAATAAGTGAATAATGGCAAGAAGTAATCATCGTCGTACTGATAATTTGATGATAACAAAAGATATTATCCACTAAATTTCTTCGAGTCGAAGTGTAATTGAGGATAATAACTAGAACCCAATATTGATAGAGGGAAATAGTTGATAACGAATAGAGTTTTTTTTGTGAATAATCATCGTACATGAAACAACTGAAAAAACCAAACTGAAAATGAATATTTAAAAACATTAGGCTGGCATCGATTGGTTAAACAAACAATCACGACGCATGTGTCAACATGTACGCTAACTAATATTTGCCTGTAGTTTATAACCTGTTTACGAAGAATAAATGTTTCTGGGTCGTCTCGCGTCAGCATCTAACACGGACGTGACAAATAATCAATATTGTGCCTATAATCAAGTATACATTTTTCCATTCATCCTACTATATAGTCTCCTCTAATGTCATTTGAAAGTTTAATTGTCATTAATTTGATTCTCTTCCCTCAAGAATGATCAGAAAGTTCATGTGACCTCATGATCATGTCAGATTATAAGGAGAGATAAATTTACGAATTAACTTGATCAGAAACACATAATATATAAATTTTACAACACTCGGATGTGTTTAGCATCCACTGCTTAATAACAAGAATAATAGATCTGGTGAACTGTGTTAATCTTCGCAGTAATTATTCCATTACAGATCTAATCCCTAGTAAAGTTCACCACTGAAACTGAAACTTTTTGTTTCAGCAGTAGGCTACAGTGATTCACAATTAGGTATGGGAAGCGGAGTTTAGATATAATGGCTGCCTGGCCATATAGTAAAACTCGAGACCACTGGACAGATATTCTGTCTAATCATGGGACTCAACAGAAGAGTGCACTATAGATTACGCAAACTGCTGAGATGTCTTATACCAGGACGAAATGGCTGTCAATTTTATTTTGGTTTTCACTGCATCCTGCTGACACCAGTCTGTAATTGATTCAACCAATTGAGAATGCTAATTTCAACAATCCATCTGAATTCAATATTTTAAGAGTCATTTTAAATGCTCATCAGATTGAAATAGAATAACCAAACGCTTCAAATCTTTTTTTAATTTAAAATTTTTAGAATGCTAAAAGTGAGCTTTATCGGGAAAACAATTTTTCATTCTGAAATAAAATTGGAGATTGATTGATTTCGTTATCGGCGTCGACCTTCAGTGCAATATCGTTTAGTAATAACGGTTCCAAACGGGATTTGAAAAATGACGAAAGAAAAACCAGGTTTTCTGACTCCTAAGGCTATATCCAACAGAATCAAATCCAAAGGATTACAGAAACTCCGATGGTACTGCCAGATGTGTCAAAAACAATGTAGAGATGAAGTAAGTATTTGCAGTTATGATTCTCAATTTTCAGAATGGTTATAAATGCCATACAATGTCAGAATCTCATCATAGGCAAATGAAGCTTTTTGCTGAGGATGGTGGAAAGTTCATCAGTAGTTTCTCCTCCGAATTTTTGAAAGGATATCTCGATATATTGCGTCGTCAATTTGGTGGGAAACGCGTGCATTCTAATGTCGTTTATCAGGAATATATCAAAGACAAGGAACACGTGCACATGAATGCGACAAGATGGCACACACTTACAGGGCTTTGCATGTGGCTTGGGAAACAAGGAATATGTAAGGTAGATGAGACTGAGAAAGGATGGTTTATCGAATACATTGATCGTGACCCAGAGAAGTTAAAAAAGCAAGAACAGAGTGAACGATTGGAAAAAACAGAGGATGAAATTAATAGACAGTTCCTTGGTAAATTCATGATGGATCTTAATATTGCTTTTTAGAGCGTCAGATAGAACAAAATGTCAGCAAAACTGAACAGGTGGAAGGTCCCTTATACACTCCTCTTATCCGAACCACTGAGGATGAACCAATCAAATTAGGGATTTCCTTATCTAATAAAAAGCCAACTATCCAGATGGCAAGCATCGAGGCTGATCCTACTCCAGGTTCTTCAGAGGATAAACCTCCAAGTCTCATGACGTTGGGTCCGAAGAAAGAAAAAGCTGCAGTAAGCAATCCTGTTCCATTTAATACTAGTAGTTGTCACTTTAGTTGATCAAAGTCATAATTCACTGTATTTTAACTTCCCATCAGGTTTTGTTGAAGCTGAGTTTTGAGCAAGTATCCTGTTTGTTCTGATAATGACTTCATCTTTTAGACTTAAATTTCTACACTTGCAATCATGGTGTGGCTGAAAATTTTTTACCAGTTTGATATTTTACATACTTTTACTTTCAGAATCCCCTCTTGCTAGCTGATAAAAAAGCGCGTGAAGAAAAATCTAAGTCGTGTTCTGAGAAAAAACAAGAAGCACGTACTACATCGGTTTCTGGTGTTCGTCGACGGGCTTTGGATGAGCTAATGGAAAAAGAAGAGGCTTTAAAAGATAAGAGGAACCGAAGAGACTACTGGATGACCGAGGGCATTGAAGTGAAACTTATCAATCGAAAACTACCGGACGACCTACGTTGGAGGCACGCTACTGTTTTGAAAATGCTGGATAATTATACGGTTAGTGTGACCATAATGGTTTATGTACATCATCCAAAATGGTGAATAATACAAGCGCACTCAGCCTAGATAGTCATAGGATTGCAACTTTATGTCTGTAGGTATGTGATTAGATATATTTAGCTTTTAGGTATGAAAACAGAAATCATTAATTTTCAACAGATTTCACCGTACCTCTGCGTACATTTCTAAGTTTAATCCATTTTTTCATTTATGCTTAATTGTAGTGAACTCAGTAAACAACGAATCACCAGTCCCATATAGATAGTGCAAGGACTATTAAGTTTCTATAGCATATTTGTAGTTTCCATATAGCTATTAATCAGCTTTAAGTGATGGTTTTTCGTAAGAGTGGTTACTTGCCAAATGTAGTGACAATGCATAAACAAGTCCCCAGACATCTCATCATTTAAAACCAGAAAATTATCAGTCTCAATGACTCACATATCCCAAACCATCATCTTTTCGACTGAGTCGGGTATTTGGATTCTGACCAAATTTTGTTTTAAGTTTGGATGTAAATAATTTCCCATGTGTTTATAGAGGTTTGACTGACGCTAGTTCTATTTATTTAGTTTGTAGACTATGCACTTTCTACTAAAAAGTCGCTCATTTTGACAACTGTATAACTTCAAACGCACTTTTTAGAAAGACGTCTTCAGTACAGTGGAGTTCCGTCTAACAAGTAAGATGTGCTCCAGCTAACTTGAAAACGGAACAGTTTGTTATAATTACAAGTAGAATTCTAGGTAGATGGCAGGATTTTAAATACTTGCATTCTGTTCACACATACATCATCTATGACGTATGAGAGATATCCGTCTTAACGAAAGGAAGAGTATGCTGCCCAACAATTCGCTCTGTCTTACTGTATAGATGTGAGACGTGGTCAACAAAGGTAGACAACATTTGAAGGTTATAGGTTTTTGGCCATCGATGCCACAGAAACATCGCTCGCATCAACTAGGATCATCGAGTAGGTAACAACAAGGTTAGAGAACTGGTATTAGGGAAAGTTGGTAAATTAGTCGATGAGGTGAATTTTCATAGACTGAGGTGGTTGGGACATATGTTACGTGTGCCCAACCACCGTCTGCCTCTACGCGCGATGTATGATATGGGAGCAAGATAAAAGAGAGCTAGAGGCGGTCAAACCAAAACATGGCATCAGTCTATAAAGTCACTGACTACTGGTTTGAGTCGTGTCGGTAGCTGCAGGCTACCTGGTTGGGGTCCTTGCGAATACTGTAACCAGCGGCTAGAAACACTTAGTGACGTGGACCATAATCAGTCACAGTGGCGCAGATGTATTTACTGATTGTTCTTTAATTCGTGAGCAAATTATTTCGTAACTCTATTTCCACTTTCTTTAATCTTTATCTGCTAATTGAGGCATGGCAACTTGAGCTGATGTACGCATGTACCAAGTTCTACGTTGTAACTGACTGACTGACTGACTTTCTTCCTGAACCACATTCTATATGTTCATACTTCCTATTATTATTATTATTATTATTATTATTATTATTATTATTATTATTATTATTATTATTATTATTATTATCATATAGGTAACTTTTACTAATGTGGTGTTAATCTCGCGGTGCCATAGTGGTATCGCAACTTGGACTGGTGCTAGGTTCTATGTTGATCATATATACATACATCACCCTCCAGATGAAACATGTTTTTTCTTGATATCAGAGTTGTCTTCCATCTACTTTGCAATATTTACTGATGAATAGTGTGTATTATCTCACTTTTTGTATACAAACTTCAGGCTGAGTAGGGGCATATATATATATAGTCTTATTACAAAATTGAAGTTAGACTAAATTACCTACCATTCCTCTTCAAGTCTTTTACTGATAATATTCCTAATCACTTGCTGGTAAGGAAATATTTGATGGTAGTGTAAATCTGTTACTTAGAGAAATTCTACATTAAGTGTGTGGATAATGCCTGAGGTGTTAACACCTAAAATGTACTCTACACAAACACTCCAGGCCCGATAGCAGTGTTTCGGCCTCTAACATTAATGGTTTTTCTTTACTTGAAAGTAGCATGTGACTGTCTACTGCAATATCTGTCATTTAAAGGCGTACCTCAGTAGTAACATAAATTTTGTGAAGGTCCATCACTCGAACACTATTAGTCGAGTTGTAGCGTGTAGCGAACTGTCATCTAAACTTGTAACTTCAAATGGTGTTAGTCAAGGCTGTCTACTATCCCCATTTCCCTTTAATTTCATAATAGACTTACAACTGAGAATAACTCTCATTATTTGAACTTTCAGGAATTGATCTCCTATCGAAAATTTCACTAATGTATTTAGAATACTGAGATGACGTAGTCCTATTTGATGAAGATGCTTATAAGAAGGGGTCTTTTTACAGCATTGAGTAACAATGCAACCATGTTTGAGATGCGTTTCTCCCCCTCTAAGTGCAAATTGCCGTACTAAAAATAGAAAGTAAAATAGCTAGTTGCACTGATCACTTCATTTATCTTGAAAGTCTGATCAGCTCTGATGAGATTGCTGTTTGATGAAATGTTGACATGGATTCAAAAAGTCTCGTTTGGCTTTTGCCAGCTTACGTCACCTGTGGCGTAGACTGGATATCTATCTATCAATTAAAAAACGTGTATACTGCACACTAGTCTCTTCTTTCTCACTGCGTGGTTGTGAAACGTGGCCATTAAGAGCAAATGACATTCAACTTGTGTCGATCTCAGCAATCTTTGACGCTGTTGCGACATGAGTATAGTGTAAGAGATCGTGTTGAGATCAATTACGCTTTATGCTTGTAAAACCTGGTCTCGATTGGCTAAAGGTGTTCGGTGTCTCTGTTCGATCATCGTTGTCTTCGAAGGGTTTTTTACGCCTGATGGCAACATGTTAGTAATGCTGAGATTCGGCAATGCGCGTTTAAGCGCAGTGATAATGATTCAGTTGGTATTACCATCTTAAAATACCGGCTTTGATGGCTTGGTCATGTTTTACGAATGTCATCTCATTGGCTCCTACATCATGCCCTGTTTTTCGACACTGGGACTAGTTGAGAAAAACAACGAGGTAGTCACTTAAATACATGGCATCGTAGAATAAAATAAAGCTGTATAAGACTGGCATTTACAAGCTTGTTCCGACCTTCTTATTTGGCATTTTAAAATGATACATCTCAGTAGCTTGAGATGTTATCAGATATGCCACAAAGTCATTGGTGATCCTAATACAGTTTTCCACTAAACTTTTGATGAATATGTGATGATTTTCTTCCGTGGAATAAAGTCTTTTTTAGCCATATTCCTATCCGAATTTTCTCCCTTTCCTCGTGATTTTCTTATCAGGATGAATTTTACCTTTTTGATTATTATCCCCTTCTCTCTTACAGTATTATGTTTCTAGCTTTGTGACAAATGCATTTTTTGTGCTCATTTGTACCAAATGTATTTAAATGAAATAAATAATAAAACAGATATCGTCTAATTGTACGATGCTATACAGACTATCCAAACGCCTCTTAATCAGTTGATAATTAGCATCCTTAATTACGTTGTGTACAACCAGTATCAACTTGTCGTCAAAGACTTTCCGGCCTAAGGTGCTATGACAATTCATCTCTGTAGCTCGAAACATTATTATATTTAGCAGTTACATTGCTTATGGAAGATTAATTCATGTAGCTACTAGAAGTCTTTCCTAACTGTACTTGTAACCGATATTTATTTTTCATTATGTGCTATTTTTGTTTCTTATTTATTGATCGTACTACCATTTAGTTTCTTATTTTATTGCAATGTCATCACTTCATTAGTGTGGCACATATTTTCGTGGCCTTTTGTGCTGGTTTGTTGCAAAATTGGAATTAATAACATTGAAGTTATATTCGGAGACATATAATTTTATACTTATTCTTGTGTGTAGGCGATTGTACGGACAGTGGAATGTCAGACAAAAATTAAGGTAGATCAAGATCATGTTCAAACAGTTATTCCTGAACCGTCATCAACAGTTCTCATTGTTAATGGTGCATATCGAGGAGAATACGCTACATTAGACCAAGTGAATAAAGAAAAAAATACATGTGAAATAACAGTAATGACTGTAAGACTTCTTTGCGATTTTTGCTTTAATTCCTCTCATATTTTAGTTTTATTGAATTTCCATCTGTTTGTATATTCCATCTGAGTTGTCTTCCTCTCGATCATCGTAATTGGTTACTATTATATGATTCCTAATTACTGTGCACTGGCTACGAGTTATCCAACAGTAATCATCATACATTTTGTATCTGAAAACTCGCAATTATTGTTAGTTTGCATATCTGAATGCTTTACTCAAATGTCTTTTATTAACTGAGAAATCCTTAACACGGACTTTCAAAGTAGAGAACTACTGAACCTTGTATAAATGGCTAGTATTATATCAACATAAGATGCAATTGTTTGTTATCATTTGTTTTATTGTCACCGTCTATGTCACTCTGTTTACGTTATTTTTAAAACATGAATACCTTGGTGCACTGGCATTAGAGGAGTAGGGCACTATCTGTACATGTATTTTTCAGTTGCTTGGACGCTTCCACCACAAGGAAGAACAGAATCGCTCAGTGACTGGCAGGCCTGTTAGTGTACACTTATTCCATCAGCAAACGTGAAAAAGGTTATTAGGTATAAAATCAGGAAAAAGAGAAAGGAAATCAATTATATACACTTGCAGCGGCAGAATAACTAGTAACAGCATTTTACTTCCTATATTAACAGAATCTATTAGTTACTTTTGGCAAATTATTTCATCTCATCTGTGCTTATGGTATTACCTAAAATGACTATAGGACTCATAATCCAGCCTCCCTGCTCAGAAAACATAGCATTAGTAAAATACCTTTTTCAGCCGTTAATGTTCATTCGAAAAATGATTTGTATGTTACTTTATAAGTTTAGCACATTCTTGTATTGCGCAAGTAAAGTTTTTGAGTAAGTTAAGTTTTCATAGCAAAGTATTTGCTAATAAATCTTAGCATGCAGCACAAAATGTGGCGCGATAGCTTAGTGGTAGTTCAGTCAGTCAGTTACAACGTAGAACTTTGTAAATGCGTACATCAGTTCAAGTTGCCATGCCTCAATTAGCAGACAGAGATTAAATTGTCGGACCAAATCCCGGAGTAGGGGAGGTAGTAACAGAGTAAGTACTGATGGAGAGGTATAGAGATCAGAGATAAAATTTGAGACAAAAAAAAATTGATTCAGTAAAGAGGAAATTATCAAAGAGGTTGATTACACTTTTAGCCTTCTGCGAAAAAAATAATGAGGAATAAATATTTCTTCTACCTTGAAAGAAATGCAAGTTGGTGGAAACAAAACGAGTTTCACGCGACTAAGAAAATACCTCGTCAGTCACTAACCTGATAGGACTGCCAAAATTTAAAAAGACAACAGAACGGGTTAGTAAACTGTGCAACTTTCCACTTACTGACTAGGCTACGCATTGTTCTGAATTTTCGAAGTACAATTTATTTTTAGAAATAATCATATCTTGAATATGTCATCATCTTAGGTAATTAAACTTCACTGCGTTAGCATATTCGTTAAACACAACTATTTTGTCGAAATAATACATTACCCTAATTCTTAAGGATCAATACAGGTGAGACGAAACTGCTGCCTTCAAAAAAGTCAACAACAAAAAAAACCGACAATCAAATGACTAGACGCCACTGATGACAATTTCCTTGACAAACCCAGTGAGGTAGTACACGTTTGGATATAGTTAAAACCAACAATCACGAACCTTGCGATTTAAAGCTATGGTTTACTCTAGCCACGATTGGACATTAGTAAGCACGGTCTTATGAAGCGCTGACAGTGAGTAGTTATGAGTAACGAGTATTTCAAACTATTTCAATTCACACAACCTATAACAAACCATACGCTGAGAGCACCAAAACTACTTGTTTAGTCTTGTCGGTGGATTAATCAAATGCGCAGTTAAGGAATATTTTATTTGAGCGTTAAAATTTCATAATTGGAAGATCGGTGTTACGTAGCCTACCTTAGTGGTAGTTAAACCATTCGACTTTTAATGAGTAGACTGTACTTTCGAATCCGCTCCACCCACTTCAGTTTAGGTAATTATACAACTCAATGATTCTGGTTATCATATTACGGTTACGTATATCAAAGTTTCTATTTACAGTGACTTATTGTCTTACATTTCCTAATTACTTCCCCGTAGTCATTTCACTTAGACAACTAGATTTTCCGAAATACGATGTATAACTGATCACTTTCTGTGCTTTTTGCCACTTTTTGAACATTATTATTGTATTTTCCTTATTTTCTTTTTTCGGAGAGTGATAGATTGCATCGCTATTGCTTTTTATTTAACGTTGGTAGCGCCAGTGCATTCACTCTTTGTTTAACAGTATTTACGAGACGTTTCACAACCACCGATGCTGGTTTTACAGTGTCTTAGTTAAGAAATGCAAATTATTCAGCAACCTGCGAACCTCAGTGATTCGCGTTTTACAAGTTCATAAGTTAGTTACCTTTCTGTTTACATCGAACATTCAGTCATCCTTCAGGATTTTATGAATTTTGAAAGGTGTAAGAAAATTACAATAGTTGATTGCAACATCTTCGTTTTGAATTCGCCTCTACGCCTTGGTTTCAAAGAGAGTGAACATTATAAGCTAGCAGTTTGTTTCTTTAGAAACTTTCGTATGCTATTCTTTCCGACTGGGTAGTTCTTTTTGTTACTGAACCTCTGAAAATTTGAGTTTAGAAATTAGCTTATTATCGTCATGATTATCTAGTTAGAATGTTCCACGCATAAACACTGCGGTTAGCATTATTTTAACAAACTAGAGTCAGTTTGTATTAATCAGTAATGTAGTTTCATCAAACTTCACTTCTAATATTGGTAATATTTTTGCATGGAGTTATAGGCATTGTATTTTATTACAGCTTTCCTATTATGAATTATCGCCCTTTTTCGAAAGTCGATTAGTCGCTAATGAATGTCGTCATTCAAATTATAATTCATGACATTGTTGATGCTTTTTATTGCATAGGAAGTTATTTTTACTGGATTTCCTAAAGGTTTTATCATTTGTGTTATTTTACCATGTTCTTTTCTTTCAGGGTCTGTGTATGGGTCGTATCGTGAAAAACGTTTCTTTAGATGATATTTGCAAATTGTCAGAGGCAAGATAGGAAAAAGAAAAAAAGGAAATTTTCAGTTGGTTCTAGCTAAGACAACTTTTGTTGTTCATCAATAATGTACAGTATTTTTAAGTAACAATCAAATCTACTTATTTTTGCTGTTATTTTTATTCGGTGACATTGGGATTATTTGTGTACAGTTCTAGAACCTGTATCAAGTCTTTGTTTGAATACAGTTACGAATACATTTCGTAAACGATAGGTTGCATTGTTATGCAGATTGCTTCATAGTCACAGTTTTAGGATATCTGTCTGAAAAATCACCTTTCTAGTGTCGGGTTAATATTAGTATGTCTTTTATTTTAAATATGTAAAAACTGTAAGTTTAATGAACAGCCTCTAGATAATTTAGAGATCACTGAACTAGTCATACTGTAGCGATTAATTATTTGATGTTTTTAGTTCAGTAACAATGAATCGGAGTTCAGGGGATTTTTTAAGTCCCTAAGATTACAGTAACATTTGAAGACTCAAAGTGTAATACCATGTAAAGATGAACATGGTTGAATTCAAGAACCGAAATACTAATTAAATATAATGTAGTTTTTTGCATAATGTACGTTATTTTTATTCAAAAATAAGAGATATTGTAATGGTACTTATTATTCTGTATACACAAAATCCACTAGCGAGTTAGAAAAGAATAATAAGATTAGTAATTAAGACTTGTTAATATAAGGTCAAATTAAGAACGTTTACTAATTATATCTAAAAGGTAATTGGCTTAGGATGCACATACCAACAAGGACTGATCGGTTAGCATTTAGTAACAACGAGAAGTATAATTTTCATCAATCAGTGCGTGGAAACTACTAACATATGAACGTTTACGACCTATTTTTCTACGTACAAGTAAATAATTAGTCACAAAAGATGGAACACCAAATATAATGTCGAAATCGTAATTTGTCATGATGCTACGTTTTACCAATTACGCATACCTGACAACCTCTTGGTGGTGTATAGCTCTAAAATGGACGACACTACAAGAATAAATGTTTTTTTATAAGAAAATGAAACCAACATTAAACATTCTTCATAAATTTTTGTTGACTCAAGTTACCGAACTCTTCATCGATGGGACGAAAAAGATTACTGAAAAGCAGAGAATCTATCAATTGGACTGCAAAAAGGAGTGGATGGGATAATACAAAGCTCAACAATTGGAAATAAGAAACAGTCGGTTCCAGTGCCGTTCCGCTTGAAGTGTTTCCTCCAAGGTCGCTAGCTGAAGAGTCTGTATCCTACTTGTTCTCCACCTGTACATTCTCTCGACCTGCTCTAACACTCAATTTATTCTTACGCTACATAAGAAGAGTAATTTGTTT